>PVKZ01000078.1:367181-1567181 GCA_004027375.1 Macroglossus sobrinus | reverse complement strand
TAAGTTTTGGTTACTGAAATTAAAAAATGAAAACATTTTATAATTACATATATTTCATAGCTTTGATATTATGAATCATGTGAGTGATTTTTCTTCTATTGAATTAAAAACATCTTTAAAACAAAAACTGAAGATGCACTAACATGTATTAAATTTTATAGCTATCTGGTCATTGTGTAATCATTTCTTTCCTGTATGACTTCACGTAGTATGTGACTAAATATGAACTTAGCCCTTCTGCAATAGTCTAAGAAAAGGAATGCAAACACGATGAAAACACTTTCCCAGATGACTTAAATACAGACACACAATAAACACATAATTTTCTTAGCATGTATGGAATGATTTTTAAGGCATACCACTATGGTACACATTATTCTGATGTAGAACTAGTCATTGTTTACACAGCTTGAATTAACCCATTTGACCTTTTCCTTGAATTATTCACTACTAGGCACATCAACAATAAGAATTTTTAAATGGAAGCCAAAAAAATTGCCTTATTTTTTAATTGAAAGCACTTTTTAGATACTATATTTAATAAAACTTCTTTGTTCTAAAATTTTTGTGAACAATTTTTGACAGCTTTAATGCTAATATAGAAAACAAATTCTGAAAGTCCTATTTTGGAAGGCTGCATTAATAATAACACAAAAATAAATTATAACAACAGGATTTTTTAGAGGGGCTTGAAATCTTTGGGTACACTTTACTATATACTCTATATGGAGTATTCAGTCTCGTGGTACCCAAGCTTTCCATGGTTTGGCATATTTTTACAGATGTCAATCAGTTGTGTCCTTTCTCTAAGAGTTTATGGGATAGAAGTCCATTTAACCAGCTATCCTCCTCGCATCAGTACACACATGCAGCATAATGTTTTGTGGTTTTTGTTTAATTTTCCTACATTATTGGGGAAAAAATGATTGCATTGCTAGTAATGTTGTAGGCTGACTTGTGACATGATGTTCCTACATTGAGTTTCATGTCCTCACATGTGATGAACCAGTGTGCCTAACATGCCTGTCAGTTGATGGTGCTACACAGAGAAGGAGGAATTTAGAAAGACTTTGCAGTGCTGAGAGAAACAAAAGACTCATTCTGACTTGTAAACTGAATAAGCATGACATCGAGGTCACAGAATAAGGGCATACATGCATTCTCAAGACCTGGTTTTGACAAAGTGACTTTTTTCTCCAGAAAGACATTTTAGCATTTCTTTCTTCAGATGGTTTCAGTTTTCACCATTTGTTTTATCAGCCTCTTCTTCTCAACAAAAGTATCAGGTAGATTCATGCCCAAAAAGAAATGCCTCAGGATTAATTCTTGATTCTTTTCAGCTTCCACTGATGCTCCGTTTTTTAGGTCAATTAAAAGATTATTAGGAAATGGCCATATGAAGGTATGAAAAAAATTAGGGCAAAATTATATTCACTTATGATAGAGTCTAAAATTTCTAAGAGAGATTATTTTTATCCAGTTCATTATGGGGGACAATTTATCACCAACTTTTTAAAAAATCAAGATGAGTTCTATGGTTACTTTGAAGGTATATTAATGGGGTTTATATGATTTCAGAAAGGTATTTTAAAACTCTTTGCTTCCATATCCATTTCCATCAACCAGCTTTGATTTCTTTGTGCAAATATCTAGGCCAAGGCTCTTTGAGAATACAAAAAGGAGAAAAAAAACCTAAACATATAATCAATAGAAGAACTCCAACACTGAATTACTTTCAAAGTGAGCTACACATGTATTTCCTATTAGGGCAATGATGGCATCCATCCCACCCGGATATTTTGCTCTTTGGATAATGAGAAAAGTCACCAAGTTAGCATTTAAGCAAAGGAAAAAATGTCATCGTAGATTGTTTCAGATTTTTTAAAAGAGATAGAGTAAACTCAGTCTTGATAAGTCACCTTACAATTAATAATGTCAAAGTTCTTAGATAATAGAGTAAAGAATAGGGCATGGTATTGATTCACATGCAAGTTCATGAGCAAACTCACAGAGCATCTTGCTAATGGAAGTCAACATGGTGTGTGTCAGTCTCGTAACTCTGCTCTTGTCTGTTTCCTCAACAGAGCTACAGTGAACCCGTTGATGTTAAGACATCTCAGCCTCCTCAGCTGATCAATTCAAAGCCGTCAGTGTTCCATGGGCCCAGCCAGGCCCACTCAGCTCTGTACCTAAGTTCCCACTATCACCAACAACCAGGAATGAGTCCTCACCTAACTGCCATGCACCCCAGTCTCCCCAGGAGCATAGCCCCCAAGCCGAATAACCAAATGCCAGTGACTGTCTCTATAGCAAACATGGCCGTGTCTCCCCCTCCTCCCCTCCAGATCAGTCCTCCTCTTCACCAGCATCTCAACATGCAGCAGCACCAGCCACTCACCATGCAGCAGCCCCTTGGGAACCAGCTCCCCATGCAGGTCCAGTCTGCCTTACATTCACCCACCATGCAGCAGGTACGTGCTCACGTTGTTTTCTTCTTCAAATGTGCTGGTGATCTGTCCACCCAGCGAAGAAGGAGGATATGTGTTTTCTGTTATCCTATTTAAATGGACAGAGAATGGAATATATTCAATAAATATCTGCTTTCTGAAAAATATAATTTATAGGTGGAGTGTTTGAGCAGCATTATACGATCACAGCAGTTGATAGCCATTGCTTTTCATAATCGCTGGTTTCCTCCCCATGATATCCATTTTGTTTCACCTTTCTAATCACCCTTCTTTTCTGCTTGAGTAAAGTACATTTGTTATTTTGAGATACCAACTGCTACTAAAGATCTCTTTGGGACTGAGAACGCTACAGTTTTGTTAAAAATATTGTTCGGATCTGAGAAAGTCCTGATTGGTATGCCTGTTGAGTCCAATAAATGCTGCAAAATGAAATCAGATCAACTGTTTCTGGTCATAAGTATCAACAGATACAACCTTAAAAGACCAAAGAAATTAAAATTTTCACCGGAATTTTATTTTTAAATTGCTTCTGCATAGATTAGAAAACCCAAGAGGTTTGGAGGCCTCCCTGCCTACTTCCCAATTATTAAAACCATTTCCATGAAATATCAGCTTCCTTTTCTTTGAAATCAAGTTTTCCTTTAGGGTTTTGGTTTTAAAATTTGAAAATGAGGAGCAAATGGTGTGAACTAAACAGAATATAAAACAAAAATCCTAAAACCTGTTTTAAAAAAATATATCATGGTAAAAACTACAAATTTGTCTATAACTTTTATAATTCAATTACTCTGTAATTTCTAGAGCTATAATTAAATATGCAATCATAGCCTTTCTATAGAATTGATATGTAGGTATCTATGGGATTTGAGTCTATAGTTGGACTACAGTGGCAGGAAGAGAAGTTAAATACATGTAGTCTCAAATTCATTTTTATTATTATAATTATAGACAGGATTTCTGAGAGCTGACAAGCAAACTTTAAGATTTTTTTATCCTTAATTTCAGATAGTGTATAATGCAGGTACTAGCATTATCTTCATTATCCAGGTGAGGAAACTCAGACTTGGCAAAGCTGAGTAATGTGCCCATAAGGTCGAGTTGGGATTCAAACCTGGGTCAATTCAGAAATCAGAGCTGGATTTCCAAATACTAGGACTGCTGCCCCTCACTCTTCATCATCCCTGTGGACTATTACCAATTTCATATTAGAAAACCTGTGTCTATGAGAATTTGGAGAATCTTCAAATCTGACTTAGTTCTAAGAGTCACATGGTTACGGAGAGCATAACTGAAGTTTCCTTTGGTCCCTAAGCCAAGGATATTGTTAAAGCTCTGACAACCTACCCAGCTACATTCAACAAACTATCTGTTGACCCACTACTGAAGGCAACTTGGAGATAGCCAACTTCTGCCATCTTGCCTTGTCTACAGAGGTGTTTGTGACTAGCAAGTAATGATCATAGGATCAGATTTTCACTCCTTTCATCAGACAGCACTTGCAATAAAAGGGACGCTCTTGAGTGTCCTTGCATTTTAGTGAACCAACAGTGCTTGTGTGAAGAATTAGTAGCTTGAGGGACATGACCTTCAGTTACATGGGATGACTCCCACCTAAGGGTGCCACCTGGCCAAGGGCCCATGTTTTGCTCACAGCACTGTGGTGCAGAATTGTTTCTTCTCAGAGGAAAGAATATGGAAGGCACAGTTCCTTCAACACATTGAGGACTAGAGCTCTGTCCAGAGAGGACACTTTCTTCTAATTTATTCACTCAGAAATGGTTCCTTTTTTATTTATACAAAGCCCTTAGATGAGCTGCTTGTGACCCTGAAAAGTTTTCAACATTTTAGAATTACATAAGGCTACATGTGAAAAATCAAGAGATCTGTCTTTCCATATAGAATCTGGACCAAATAGGAAAAAATAGAACAGATCATGTTAGACAAGTTATTCATAAATTTTTAAATCAGTTCTATTAGTGTATCTCAAAAAGTATTCTTACCGAGATTATAGGGCCTGATTTCAATTTACATTAATAATAGAAGACACAATGGCATGAACCCAAAATGGAGAGTAAATAACTAAAAGCCTATAGTGACTAGAAATCACTTTTAATAATGCCAATAAAATAATTGTTGAATGGACAAATAAACAAATAAATGAATTATTTTTTTAAATGAGTTGTGAAAGTTTTTAAATATGAAAAGAAGTTACAGGATAGTTTGTAAAATCTCAATTCCCTGGAATTTTTTTTAATTATTTTGTTTTTTCCTTGCAAGTTTTTTTAAATTTCAATGATTCCAAACAGATTACTAGAAGCCCTATAATATGTACCAGACACCATCCAGGAACAGAAATTGAATGATAGTGAGAACAGATAACAGAAATTGAATGATAGTGAGAACAGAAGCTTATATCAGAGTTGGAGGAATAACAAATGTTAATAAGATAAACAGATAAGTTATTAAGACCCCTTGAGAAAAAATGAAACACGAGGATGAACTGCAGGGTGCGGGAAGAATGGCCGAGCCTTTAGCTGGAAGGGTAAGGAAAGTAAGCACAGACACCTATCTGAGGGATGAGTAGAAGAGGCAGCCTTTAAAAGCAGAAGGTGGGAAGGGTCTGTGGGGAAACCAGGAGAGCAGCAGCAATAAGAGGCTCCTAGCTGGGAGGACTTCACTGGGGAAGAGAAGTGGGGCTGGTCCAGGACACGGAAAGGAGGCCAGTGAATAAAAGGAGAGTGAAGAGGGATGAGGTCAAATTCACAGGCAGATTATTGGAGCCTCCACATTTAGAGGCTGGTAACCCCAACGAGCTGATAATCCTAAAATCAGGATCAAAGAGTCTATCACCTCTTGATGTCATTCAACTTATTATAATCACAAGAGTCACCAAAGTTGGTCTTTAGCCTACGGTAGCAGAGCCAGGTTGTGAATAAAATTACACCTGATTCATCAACCAAACCACCTTTATCCTGAAGACGTTTGCTTCCTGGGTATGGGGGCCATGTTCCCCATATTCAAACATCAAATAAAAAGAGAAAGTAAAAGTTAAAATGGCTGCTATATTTTGTAAATAATATCTCATATTTCAGTATTACTTTAGCTATTTTATTATCCTTTTGAAAATGGATGTATCCCACAAAAGTGATTGTGTAATCCACCAGGAATAATAGTTTTATTTTTTTCTGGAATAATATTTTATGCACTAAGCCCATGGACCTGCTTTTTTCGGTCCAGTTTTCTTCCTTTTTTTCTGTTCACTATATTGTCGAATGAGGTCAAGAGAAAAAAAATCATTAATATCTGTCAACTTCCTTTATAACCTTAAGAAAATAATCTTTGTATGATATCACACAGACAGATTTTCAATTTCCTTGTGTAATAAACAGCTGCTTTAGGATTTGGGTGTAATTTAAAGGTTTAAAAAAATCACATTGAGATTGATGAATAAATCAGTTGTGAAGACAAAAACATTGATGCCTGTTGAAAATACCTCTCCAGACAGGCAGGAAATGAAATTAGTTCCCAGTAAAGTGTGGATATGAGGATCGCTGTTTGGTTGTGCTGCAGGCTCTTCAGGACTTGCTATGGTGGCACAACAAAACTGCTAGGGCTACAGAAATCTAATTAAAGAGCAAATGTCCCTTCTGACATCAAATTAATCTTTATCATGTTTTCTATTTTTATTTCAATCTGGTACCAGAAAATGAAATTTAAAATTCCAGGCATGCTACAAAAACAGTTGGTGATTTTTCTCTTGAGCATTAAAATGCAAAATATTCAGTCTTGTTTAATTAGACTGCTAAGAAAACATTTTTAAAAAATTTATATCATCATTGTTGTTTCATATTTACATCAGTAACAAAAATGTACTTAGCTCTAGGTTTGACCTCAGCATCTCTTTATATAGTGTTCAGAAGAATGTTTTCATTTTCTAAATTGAAAGCAAGAAAAGTAATGTTACGTCAGGTTTTGCTTGTATTTTTCTTGGCATTTGGTGTTTTTAATATTCATGATCTTAAATTTAGGCATTGCAGTTAGCCGAATCTTAAATCTTTGAACTCTGTAGATAACACATAATTTTGGTTTTATAAACTGAAGTTACTCATTTCAACTTAAATAACTTAAAAATTAATGTCCTCCTGATACTTTCTCACCGAACTTTGAGAAACCATTTTTATTGGATGGAAAAAAACAATGGTGGTTTCTGTTGTTGATTGTGAGGGTTTGGGTGGAAGTGGGTTAGTTTGTTTTTATTTAGTTTTTGCTTTTTCATATGTTTCCATACTTTTATTAACTCAAGATATTTTTCAACTATGCTGTTTTTGAGACTTATTTACGTTTAGGGTACATTTTGTCAACTGCAAAAATCTAATATGGAGAACTTTACATTAAAAAGATAGGAAAGCCTTGGCATTTATACATTTATGCAACCTGTGCCTTTCTAATAGTAATGCCAAATAGCCTATATTAAACTGTGTTTATTGGAAAATATGATTTATTGAACCACTACTATGGGTAAGACCCTGAGAATACCCAGTAAGTAAGGCAGATACTCTCTCTTAAGTCCCTATGGCCAGCCCTGATGACAGGAGCTAAAATAGAAGTCAACTCGAGGCTCTCCATTCTAGGGGTTTCTTCCTGCCATTTTTCCAGCGTCGCACTTGGCTCTAGGGGCAGAATTCAAGAAAACTGGACAATCAGCTCCAGAAAGACAATATTATAGGACTGTAATGAAATGAATGCATTTTAGGGAAGCCAGTGGGACTCCTTGCATGACAAGAGAGGATGATCTGGAGAAAGAGAGGACATCATCAGCCTGGAAAGAACTAGAGAACCAAACACTCAGTTATCTCTCTTACTTTTCCCCTTCCTATTTTGAAAAACATTTGTAGCTTGAGTTGCAAGTAGTATCTACATAAACAAACTTATTTCCCATAACCAGTTGTTAATTTAGGAAACAGTTTATTCTTTTTAGCCTGTATAAGGTCAAATAACCAGGCTGGCTGAATTCTCTACTTTTCAGTGATTTATTTCCAGTCAAAGTTTTGTCATTCATCCACAGCTTTGGTGGGAGTTAGTGTGGACATTGGCTTGAAGTCTTTATCATTCGAACGGAAAATAAATTAGTATCTTAAAGCCTGGATCGAGGACTGAGGACATTTGATAATAGGTGTCTTTGAGTAAAAGGGGACATTGAATGCCCTAAGAGACAGTCATGCATAAATAAAAGTCTAAGGAAATATCCTTAGTTAAAAATCAATCCTCTGATCATTCTGCTGAGTTAAAAAAAAAAAGGGGGAGAAAAAAAGGAAAAACTCAACAATGCTATGCTTTCAGAAGTTCCCTGCAAGTAAATGGAGAATAGCTCATTTTTAAATATCTTGATTTTTCAGTGGTTAAAAACCATGTATGAAATGTGCTGCAGAAAGAGACAACCACAAGATTAATTAAGTTGCTTTTTTGGTCATTTCCAGCAAAGCTTGCTTATGCTACTCTTGAATTCACCAGATAAGCTAAAAATAAATCGTAGTGTATAATGCTTTTTGTTTACCAGATATAGCTATATACTTCAGAGATTTTTCTTGAATTTTTAATAGCTTTGCAAGGATAAAAAGTTATCCATCACTTCACTATACTAGTGTATTAAAAGAATCTTCCTGATGTCTGGTTATTATTTGCCAGTTAATAGAGTTTTCAATTAAAAAATACTTGCTCTGTCTTACACTTTTCCTTCTCTGTGTTTTCCAATGGCAAATTGTTTTGAATCTTTCCCCCCTATATTAGTCCAACAACTGTTAAAAAGCTTTGGTTGAAATTTTTTAGCTGAGAAAGAAGTACAAATAAAAGAAGAAGCAGATGGTCCCTTTGTGACTGAATGAAGAAAAAGGGTTTTGAGAACAATATGTGAATAGGTGTAGCCTAATAAAACACTCAGCCACCTGCTGCCTGAATCCTTCAAAAAAGATTCTGTTGCATATTCTGAGGAATTAACTATTAATGTATCCTTAGGTTTGGTTTTTTAAAAAAAACATAAACTTTGAGAGATTTAGGTCCTTTTCCCTTTGTTTTGCTTGAGTTAGCATCTCTATATTTTAAATTGTTTTTCAATTTATCTGCTCAAGAGTATAATTGAAGGTTTTTTAGCGCATGGTTAGATGAAGGAAAGGTAAGAAGAATGGGGTTGTAGGCACGTCTTTTCTACCTTTGTTGTAAGTGTTCTGGCCTCTTCGGATAAGCTTGCCCTTGCGAAGACACGAGCAAAAAGGTGGTAGAGTGTTTGCAAACAATGGATAAATATTTAGGTGCTTTTCTTCTTAAAGGGGCACTTTGACCTTTATTTGTGGACTGCTTTCCCTTTCAGGGATTTACTCTTCCTCCCGACTATCAGACTATTATCAACCCTACATCTACAGCTGCACAAGTGGTCACCCAAGCAATGGAGTATGTGCGTTCTGGGTGTAGAAATCCTCCCGCCCAGCCCGTGGACTGGAATAGCGACTACTGCAGTAGTGGGTAAGCGGCCGGTCATCGCCACCTGGTGGTGGACAGCTCTCATAGCATGCTGTCGTGCCCTGCTCCCTAGTGGATGGAAAGATCCGTCTTTTCTTCCTGCTTTCTAAAAGATGATCTGGAATGGTTCCATGTTCGTGAAAACAGAAGACACCGCTCCAGAAATATTTAAGCAGTCTTCTAGCTGTTCCAAGAATAAATGCCTTTAAATCCTTGTTTGCTTTAGCTAAAGGTTAACTAGTTGTGCACCTTATACCTCAATCTATGACAGACTTACATGCCCCGTGGTCACCTGTAGCCCACGTATTGTAACAGGACATTGTCTGTTTTCTCTTCATACAGGGGCATGCAGAGGGACAAAGCACTGTACCTTACCTGAAAATCTGAGCACCTCTTCTTTCCACTGAGGAATTCAGGGAAGTCTTTTCACCGTGGATTGCTTTGTACAGTCAAGGCAGTTCTCCATTTTATTAGAAAATACAAGTTGCTAAGCACTTAGGACCATTTGAGCTTGTGGGTCACCCACTCTGGAAGAAATAGTCATGCTTCTTTATTATTTTTTAAATTCTTTATGGACATTGTTTTTCTTCTTCCCTGAAGGAAATTTGGACCATTGAAATTTTATGTTCGTTTTTTGCTGTGAAGTGCTGCGCTATAGTAACTGCCTTAGCAACTGTAGATGTCTCGGATAAAAGTCCTGGATTTTCCATTGGTTTTCATAATGGGTGTTTATATGAAACTACTAAAGACTTTTTAAATGGCTTGATGTAGCAGTCATAGCAAGTTTGTAAATAGCATCTATGTCACACTCTCCTAGAGTATAAAATGTGAATGTTTTTGTAGCTAAATTGTAATTTGAAACTGGTTCATTCCAGTTTATTGATTTCACAATAGGGGTTAAATTGGCAAACATTCATATTTTTACTTCATTTTTAAAACAACTGACTAATAGTTCTATATTTTCAAAGTATTTGAAAAAAAACATATTCCCAAATGATTTTAATTTAAAAACAAATTGGCTTTGTCTCATTGATCAGACAAAAAGAAACTAGTGTTGAGGGAAGCGCAAACACATTTATTTTGTACTGCAGAAAAATTGCTTTTTTGTATCACTTTTTGTGTAATGGTTAGTAAATGTCATTTAAGTCCTTTTATGTATAAAACTGCCAAATGCTTACCTGGTATTTTATTAGATGCAAAAACAGATTGGAAACAGCTAAATTATAACCTTTACATATGGCTCTGTATTATTGTTTCTTCATACTGTGTCTGTATTTAATCTTTTTTTATGAAACCTGTTGCGCCTATTTATGAAATAATAAATATAGGTGTTTGTAAGTAAATTTGTTAGTATTTGAAAGAGGTTTCTTTGATGTTTTAACTTTTGCTGGCAAAAAAAAATTCACGCTTGGTGTGAATACTTTATTATTTAGTTTTTACAGTGACATGAATAAAGCCAAACCTACTTTTCATTTAGCACCAAATTATAATAACCAATCTTTTTTCTACATTTCTTTGGTTGATGCAAATTAAAAACTATGATATTTAATAACTTTCTTTCTTTATACAATATAATCGAGAATTGCCCTAAAAGTCACACAAGCTCCAAGACTAAACAGACAGGTTCTCAATCTGAAAGGAGTTGCTTCTTGGTTCTCAGCTGGTTTTAGTTAATTCTATAAACTTTCCTCCAAAAAATAATAATAATAAAGTCAAATCGAAATTCCTCGAGCTGAATGTTTTTTACAAAATCCAGAAAACGTTTAGGAATTAAACCAAGGGTGGGAGGAAGAAAAAGGGGAAGCATACTATCAAGAATATATCTAAAAATGAAAAGTGAATAACCAGACAGCAAAACAAACAAACGAAAACAAAAAGAAGAAGAAAGAGAAAGCATCCAAATTTGAAAGCTGCTGATAGAAATTGAGATTCTTGCTGTCTTTTGTGCCTCCATAAGCTACTTCTCTTTCCAGAATTCCTGGGTCTTCCAAGAGAATTCTGAGAGTGCTAGAGATTTGCTAGGGAACCAAAAGCATTGAGAATCTGGCTGAAGGTTTGCATAGCTTTTACATCAAAAAGAGCTAGCAAATGACTCCCTTACAGGGTTAGTATCAAAAAAAGCTAGTCTGGTTGGAAATCAAGAGAATGGCTGATGTCTCTTTTATGGAATGTGCGAAATAAACTTAGCAATTTAACTAAATACAAATATATGCATTGTGTAATCCAGTCAGAATTAAAAAGACAAAAGGTATGCTTGCTTTGGAATGATTTTAGGCATTGTACAACCTTGAATCACTTGAGCATGTAATAACTAATAAATAATGCAGATCCAACGTGATTATTAAAATGACTGTAGCTGAGAGCTCTAATTTTCCTGTCTTGAAACTGTATAAGAACTCATATGATTAAGTTCACAGTTTATTGTTTGTTTATTGTTAGTATTTCAGAAATATACCAGCACTACTAATTACCTAATGTCTTTTATTTATTATATTATGATAAAGTAGAATTTTCACTTGCATTCAGTCTAAACTGAGAAGATAATTACTGGAATGAAAGCAACCAGCTTCGACTTTGACAGGCAGTTTATACAGAAAGTACAATGCTGTTTACAGCTTCTCTAGAGCAGGTGTGCAACCAGGGTAGAGTGTTGAAACTCGATACCAAAAAACAGTACAAAACAAATGTAAATAAAAGAAAATGCATCATAAATAAAAATTCTTATGACACGTGACCATATGCTATTTGGATAGCCATCCGTTTCTAAAGGACAGACCCAGTCAGATGAGAAATCCCAAACAAATTTGATGGCAGAAGCGATCAGGCACAGTAGGGATGAACGGCTGGCAAGTCCACAGCTGCTCTTTTCTGAAACACCAAGAACGCCCTTTCATCAACCCAATCTCTAAGACAGCGAGGCGTTGCTGGAAAAACTCCCCATCTTTGAAAGGGGAGCCAGAATTCAGCCCAGGAACAATAGTGTGTAGCTCATAACTCAGAGGAATAGAAATGGTGTACCCCGCCCTAGCACCCACAGGATTCCCGCACCTCAAATCAGGTCATTCTGGGTGGTTCAGCAGTAATATTAAATATAAAATATCTTTATCAATTCACCAAAATCAAAACTAGAACTAATTCAAAAAGAAAAAAAAAATATATATATATATATATATATATATATATATATATATATATATATATATATACACATGCGCATGACACTGAGTAGGAGAGGGTTGAGTTGTGTCTCTAGCATATACAAGAAAGATTAATCTAGAACCCCAATCCCAATTCCCATCAAATATGAATGAGTTGGCAATGGAAAATTGCCAAGTAATGACTTCCAGTTAATCAAGTCAGTGAACGTAGCTGAGGATAAAGCTGGTTTCTGTGATTGTTTTCACCTGTTGCTTTAAAGGAGCAGAGTCCCATCTGGATGGGACACAGTGATCCATCAAGAGCCACGATGGCAAAGAACCATGTGTGCTGGCTCAGAGTCATTACTAATAAATATTTTTAATTTATGAATTCAAAATTTAAAATAAGCACACCAACAGCCCATTTTCTTTTTCCATGGGCCTTTTGCAAATATTTGTCCACTCATTTGAAAGGTAATTCGACTGAGCCATATGAAATTGCCAACATTTGACTGTGGTATGTACAAAAATGGCTATTTCATATGGTTCTACCTAATATGTTTGGGAACCAGAGACACTAGGATTCTAGCTATAATATAATTTTAAATGGAGTTTCTCACAAAGTTCTGGAAGGATTCAAAGTAGCAATCAGTTGTTTGTTTTCTTACAAGGTACTCCATTTCAAATCAGTCCCAGACAGTTACATTAAATTAAACAAAGAATATTTTAAATGTGCCAGATTCCAGTAAATCCCAATAAATATCTTTATTTCTTTGTTATAGCAAAAATTTTATGTGGAAATCTGGCATAAATAGGTTATTTGCTGGAACATGAAAGAGTTTGTTACACATAGATATTCTCTTCATGTTCATTTGCTGAAGGGGGTTGATCTGTATTTTCTGACTCCATCTATAACTCTCATTTAAAGGTAATCATAAAAATACAGAGACATTCTCCTCTTTTACTGATGATTGAATATTGAAATAGTGGCAAGCAAGGTACAGAATTCACAACCTAAATTTAATCCAAAATATTTATGACACTGAGTCATCTAATGGATGAATTTATGTGAGTCACCCAACAGTACAAACTCTGTTTCCCTAAGATAGAATAATTTCTCTACCACCAAAACAACTTGAAATGTCATAGCACATAGTAAGTTTACAATAAATGCAATAATATGTAGAAAGGTCAATGAAACATCAAAAATTATCCTCAACAAGAATTGTGTGATGTTTCCTTGATAATTCAAAACCTCTTTCCATATAAAAGGAAAATAAACATTGCAGGCAAGGAAGAATTAGAAGGCAAAGAAGAATGGAAATTTTTTATTAAGAAATGTAAGGTTACAAAAATATCAAAAAAAAAAAAGAATTTCAGAATGAGTTGTGCCCTATTTTTATTTTTTATTTTTTTGTTCTATATGATTGAACAAGAGTTTTGAGTTATACAAGTAAAAGATGTAATACACACTAGTCACATCAAGAAAATAAGAAGCCAAGGAGGGAAAAGGTGCTAGACAAGTAGGAGTGTTGAGAGCCAGAGAGAAATTCCAGGAGACAAGTTTAAGGAATGCTAAATTAAAACACTGATGAGCAGGATGCTGATTTTTAAAAATCTGATTACCAAGTGTTAGTATGACGTGGTAAAATAAAATAGATAAAAGAGTGTATTTCTATCTAAATCCCACCAGGATAAGGAGGCATGGTCCTATTTTTTAAAGATTGTCAAAGGAGATTTCCCCAGGATGATTTGAAACCAGGTCCCAGTACAAAAGAACCTTCCCTAACAGAAAAGGTTCTGAATCTGCACACGACTACTGCTTGTGAGAGGGAGGGGTAACTTCTGAACCAACGAACACACAATCCGCAATCCATGTGTATGCAGAATTAGATTTTGCTTTCTCATTTCTTGCTTAGTCAACATATCGTCATTTGTATCCAAAACCAGATGACACTGTAGAAGGAAAAAAGAAGCAAAGATGAAGTTCTGGTTCCATATCAGGAGGCAACTGAGAACATGGACGTGTCTCACTTCAGCCTGGTCAGAGCTGTGCCTTATTAAAGGAACCCACCAGCACTGTCTCATGTCACATTTCATTAACAGCTTACTAGCAAAGACGTTTGAAAGTGAAATTTCATTCGCACTGACATGAGGCCAGAAAAACATAATAATAATGACTGGAAAAGAAAATGGAAAGATTTACAATTCAATAGAAAAAAAAAGAAAAGAAAAGAAATGTTCTAAAGAAAGACTATGAACCAAACTATAATATTTTAAAAGCTGCATCTTCCGTGTTTGACAATTGTGTGTTTACAATAAGCCTAAACATAATTGCTCTGATGGGCTGTCAGGGAAAAGATTAATTTGGCAAAGATTGGTATTGACTTGCTGTTTATTAAGGCTTTTAAACAGCTGTATCTGGCAGCATTCCTGTAAGTGCCTGTCATATCTGAAAATCAGCCTTACACCCTGGTGCTCGCCAGCTGTTACTAAACAATCTTCTACCACTTTGAATGTCTTTCTCCAGGCCATACAGCAAGAGCAAACTATTGCCAAATGAGCCTTTTTCTCCTCCTGTCACTTTTTTTAAGTGGGGGTGGGGAGCTTCTGAATGCTGAAATGTCAGCTCGTGGCCGATGGCTTAGCTGATAAGAGGTGCCGGAAGTCAGTAGGTGGTTTGGGTGCTAGATGAATACATTCCCCACATAGAGAGTGGTAGTGCTGTTAGTCACCTCACACAGACACAAAACCACAGCTTGCAACTGTTGTAAGACAAAAGGTTTTAAAGACAGTTAGAAAGTGGCCATCAAAGGTTTAAAGCCAGCAGATTTCCAAAACGAATGTTTTGTTTCCTCAACCTGGCACTTGCCCCACTGGCCTTCATGCTGGGGAAAGACCCCACAGTGGGATGCTGACGAGAAGTTCAGTAGTAGCCATTAATCTTGATCATATGAACTGAGCTTTCTCCCTGGAACGCTGAAAGAGGACATATCGCTTGGTGAAACACGCACCTCACATTTTGATTCAGTGGAAACCTGCAGAATAAGACGGGTTTGGATGTTTTGAGGTCCGTAAAAGAAAAGGCAGATTGAGGGTGGTACTGGAATAAGGCCCAGTAGTTTCACATCTAAGTATAGTCATAAAGGCAATGGAAAGAATAACATTCCAGGGCAGTTAAACATCAAGTCACAAAGGGCCCCATGTTACGGCAAAAGGCACAGGAATCTTTTCAACATGACTGATGTCTGAGGACTAATCTCGACCTTTCCCAGGTGCGTCGGGATAGAGTAAATCACTAGAGCAGACGCAAAAGGACGTTGTCATCTCTTAACACTTTCACCGCTGGCACTTTCCATTACACTGGGGGACAGGGGGCGTGGGCCTAGTACCTAAGCTTTCCGGGTGGACGGTTAAGGCGGGTGTCTGTCAGTGTTTTATCTCCAGATAGCTTTGTTTTGAAGTCCTTGAAGTTGACGCAGTCTGATACTTGACATGTGAATCAAGATCAAATCCTGTCAAATTCTAAGACATAGATAAACCAGTCATATGACTCAGCCCTGAGAGTATGCCATTCTTCTCTGGACATCTGAGAACTCAAACCCTATTATTTCCCACATGCGATGATGGTGGGTGAAAGATAGATGAGAAATAGTACTGATTTGGCTTACAGGTAGAGAAATGCAGTGACTTGCTATTGAGTACAGAAAGCAAGATGTGTGTTTCACTGAGCCCTGTTGAACCTCACTGATCTGGGTTCACCACTCGGAGCTTTAATTTCTGGTCCTGCTGATGCTCTGGCTATGGACAAATGAAGATCGAGAAAGCAAAATTCACTTAGAAAATTATCTATGACCATAAGTCACAGAGTGCTCTAAGTTCTAAAATAGTCCTAGACTTACGAGTACTCTGGTCGTGTTCTGGGACAAAGGCTACCATTGCAGAGGCTACCCTGAAAAATTAGGTCTAGTTCTGGACAGGAAAGAAATGCACCCTCTCTCTCTGATCCAGTGGTACCTTAACCTTACTCAAAAGGTCAGCTCCATCATAGAGTCAAAGCACACCTGTTGCTAATTAAATCAAATTCAGCAGATATAGCATCAAACTTTTATTCTAAAAAACTTAATATTATTTTTAATAGAATCCAAGAAAGGCCAGAATATGGCCAGGGGGATCACTTATGTCTGTTCTTACCATGCTTTGTAAGAGAATATTCGGCAAAAAATGTTCTCTTCATAGCTTATAATTCTTTAATTATTCAAATGAGTAAACTGAGTGTGAGAGGTGATGGTATAAACAAATTTGAAGATTAAATCTAATAAAGCCAAAAAACTAAGAGAGGGGTCCCAATGATTCCACGTGGACCCTACTGTAGTTACATAAGTGCCGAAGAAAAAAATGAATGAAAGGGAGCCATGCCACGTCACACGGCCCATGGATGAAGTCCTTCCAGAAATCAAGCATATTGGTATGATGCTCAAACATGTAGAAATATACCATACACACCATATTGAAAAAAAAGAACTCTTCAGAATACATATTCAAAGAGAGAAACTGTAAATAAGCAAGTACAAAAGTAGCTCACACCAGCAATCATTGCTAGATTTATCTTTGATCTAGTTTTACCCAGTTTCCCAAGTCTAAGGAAATCACTCAAAATCCATCTCTTTGTAAATTATAACCAATTCTGTGGAGCATTTTGTAATTGCTTTTGGTTTTTTATCAAGGTGGACCCACAGAAATCTCAATCTGGTCTTGACAAGAGTTTTATACAAGAAGAAAAAAAGATTAGTTTATCTAAATTAAACTGCAATTTCCGGGGAATATTACAAAATATATGTATTTACAAAGCCATACTAGCTGTTGAGTTGGGTCATTTTTAACACCTGGTTTCAAGATGTGGTTTCGGCAGGCCGACATAACAGAAGTGATAGTCCTTTGCAACTTTAAGTCCCCTGGTGGTTGTTTTAGATTGGATTCTCTCTCTCCTTCTCCCCCACTCCCCACCTCAACCTTCCTTTTCTTACAGAACAAAGAATCTGCTACTTCTGCTACTTTAACCTATCAATTTCTTTAAATGATTCTGGTCTTCCATTCCTAAAACATTTCACCTTCAGCACATGGACAGCTGGGGAGCCAGATTGCCTGCAGCCAGCACAGGTTGGCCTCCATTGTCACTTCGCTGATCACTTTGTTAATTCTCAGATAAATGGAAAGAAACTCTGTTTCTCTCCTCCCCCTCTCCTTTACAATGCACAGCAATCAGAAGCCTCTAAGGACTTTTCTATATGACTTCCCATTTCACACCACAGATGGTTTAGATAAAAACTATGAGTTTCATTTATTCAAACAGCTTCATTTCACCAAAATGAGCCTATTTTTAGCATTTTGCCTAAAGGTTTGTTTTCCCATCTTTGTAGATGTAAAGGAGTTTTGCTGATGTTTCAGGCTTTAATCATCATTATCCCTGCCACCCAAAAATCAGTGAAGCTGATGAGTCCCTTAAAAGGGAATTTACTTTTTTAAAAGTGGCAATAGAATTGCTTTACAAATTTGATTTACGTATCTTTTCTTACAACTTTTGAGTGTTTGCATTCTTCCATGAGGTTAGTTTCGATCATTTCGATTTCAGCATAAGCACTGTTTGTGCCTGCCAAACATAATGATGCCAGCTTTTTATCTTGGTTTTTATCTTGAGGTCATTACTTTGGAGAATATTTCATTTGGACAACACACCATATTGAAAAAAAAGAACTCTTCAGAATACATATTCAAAGAGAGAAACTGCAAATAAGCAAGTACAAAACTTTATTCACTTGAGTTGTTGTGCAGAGTCAACATAAACTCACTGCTGGATGTTACCTTATATTCAGTTCCAGGTTTAAGACAATTTTTTTTAATTGTCTTCTGTTACTTAAGGATTAAAATGGCAGATGGAAATATATAATCATCTACTTTAGTAACTCATAACAAAAACTATACAGTGGTGTGAAAACTTGACTGATTTTTTAAAACATAGTTGTTGTAAACTAACCAACTTGTCTTCCAACATCATTCCCTCTTCCCTTACCTCTATGGGAATATTTCTGACTTTGTTTTCCCCGCAGGTATCACATATACCTGTGGGCTCAATGGACAGGAAGATGAGAAGATTCACTCCTCTCTTTATTTTCCCCTCAGTTACTTAGTAGCCCTCGAGACCACCCATTCCTTCAGAGATGTTAAAGGTACAAATTATTGATATTTTATATCAAGCAAGAGCATATCAGCACCTAAGCCTGACTTTCCTATCCACTAGGTTTTCAACTAATTCTTTAATTACTTCTTTAATCTATCTAGATCTATGCATAAGCACATATCCCTAATATAATGGACACAAAGTCGCCTTCACCAGCTCCCCATTGTTGTAGATGGTTTGTCTACCTGCATGAACCTGAGAGTGGTGTAAAGAAATTATAAATTAGAGCTGTACTTCTCAAACCTTAGTGCATTAAAAATAGATTCCTTGGCTCCATTCCCAAATAACCTGATTTAGTTGGTCTAGAGTGATGCCCTAGTACTGGCATTTTTATAGTCATCACAAAGGATTTTGATGCAGGTGTCCACGGACCAATCTTATAAGGGGAGGGTAAATCATTCTTATCATCAACTTTGAAGACTCTGAGATTTTTAGTTGCCATTACCAAGGAGTAAAACCGACTTAAAGAATCAGCTTCTGAAAATGAAAACACACCCAACTAACATATATCTAAATTATCTAATTGAATCTCTTAAACAGTCTTACACAGCAAGAACCTTAGAGACAGTTAGGCCAAGACAATGCTGTCTTTCTCATCATACTGAGAATGTAGGCATTCATCCTCATCCTTGTTGCCTTGTTTAATACTCTAAGAGTGCTGAAGAGCTAAGAGAAAAGATGAAAAAGAGCCATGGCTATCCGAAAACCAAAAACTTCCCCAGATATCCCTAACAGATTTCCACTTCTATCTCATTGGCCAGAACTATCTCACACGGTCATCCCTAGATGCTCATTGCCCCTTAAATAAAACCAGAGTTCTATTAGTAAGAAAGACAGGGAGAAGAGATCATTGCAAAAAAATTAGCAGTGTCCACACACCAATTTCCATTCATTCAACTGAAGCTTTTTTCTGCTTTACCACTACTGAATTTGCTCTTTAAAAATACCTGCAATAATATCCTGATTGTCAATTTCACATGCCTTATATTCTGCATTCCTCTTTTTTAATTTTTCTGCTGCTTTTGCTATATTACAACCTTCCCCTAAACTTCTTCCCTTTGTCTTACCTCTCCTAAATACTAAACTTTAGTTCTATTGACCATAGACAGACAGCTCTATCTGGTTTCTTACAGGCACTTAACATTAAAGGTTACCTAAACCAAACTCATGACTTTCCAATAAAGGTCTTCATAAAGAGAAAATTTCCTAATTAGCCTCACATGCTAGGATTCTTCTTATCTTTAACTTTTCCTTCTTTTCATTCCACACAAAGATAGGACCATCTTTATGTTTGACAAGGTAAGTCTTGAGTGGTTCTCAAATTTTCTGGATCACTGTCTGTCCATTCTCTCCAACTTAGTTCAATCCTTCTACATTCTCTTCTTGGAACACCACCACAGTGACCTAAGTGGTCTCCAAGTTTACAGACAGCTGTTAGTTTCTTTTTTAAAGCCTAGATTTAATAATATGAAGCCTTCACTTTTTAAATTCCCATGGCTACCTCATTGATCACATATTAAAATTTAAATAGCTAAGCCTAATAACTATAACCAACCACACAAAATTTGTCACCAATCTACCTTACTTGCTGCTACTCTCAATTTTCTTCCAAGATTCTAAAATCTGGCCACCAAATTCCTTGCCAATTCCAACCACACTATACTACCAGGCCCTGGACCTTGCAATTATTCTTTTTGCTGCTGTCTCTTTAATGAAGACTTCTCAATAAGATTAAAATTCCTTTCCCTATATTTCTTCAGCACTCTGTCCTATTCTTAGAGCAAAGTTTTGAAAATATTGTAAGTATTTGTTTAAGTGTTAATTTCCCTGAATAGATTAAGAGTTCCTTAAATTGTATTCAGCTCTGTGATCACTGCAGCGCCTAGTATAGTGCCAGGCAAACACATGCAATAAATGATTGTTGAATAAATGAATGCATAAATAATGCATTGTATTGTTTAAGACAGAAAGCTTACAAGCACATGATGATTCCCTTACAAGCACATGAAGATGTAGCAAAGCAAATTATCATCTTATGAGAGCTTTTTCCCAAAAGTAACAGAGAAACTAAATTCCTTCTATAATCACAATCACCTTCCAAGGAAGCTGGGTCCTATGAAAAGAGGGCTTTGTTTGGTTGGTTTTGTCCTGAAGAATGCCATAATGGAATTTGGTATGTGGAGATGAACCAGGAATTAAGTGCAAGGGCTAGAAAGAGCTAGATTGCTCAACCAAAAACAAAATGCAGATAATTTTCAGTGACAGGATATTTCATATAAAAAAGAGTGAAGAGGAAGAATTAATAAGAAATAAATAGTGGAATCAGTAAGTAACATGAGCCTAGGGGTTCTGGCAGAGGTAAAGTGGCTGATGACTTTTAGATATATCCCCTAAGGAAATTCCAACACAAGTTTTCAAAAAAATAAAAAATAAAAGGAATGTTTATTGCATCTTATGAGTGCTAGCTAAGACCTAAAAGTTTATAGGCAGGAAAATATATATATAGTGAAATAGTCATATAATGGAATACTATACATCTGCTAAGGAATGAGCTAGGTTACATGGATTAATGTTGAAAAAAAAAAAAAACCGAGTCTACGGCCATGCCACCCTGAACAAGCCTGATCCTATCTCATCTCAGAAGCTAAGCAGGATCATGCCTGATTAGTACTTGGATGGGAGACCATCTAGGAAGACCAGGTTCTGTAGGAGTAAAAAATAAAAAAATAAGTATTATAAGCTGACAAGGTCCTTGCAATCTGTGATGTCAGCCAAGGGTTGTCTCACCTACAAAAGTTTTTTAAAAAAAGTTAAAGAATGTCAATATAGTTTGATATCAATTATGTGAAGTTAAAAACAGAATATTATTACCTATATTGAGTCTGGCTACATATACAGGCATACCCCATTTTATTGCACTTTTCTTTATTATACTTTATGATATTGTTTTTTTTTCTACAAATTGAAGATTTATGACAACCCTGCATCAAGCAAGTCTATTGGCACCATTCTTCAACAGCATTTGCTCGTTTCATGTCTCTCTGTCACATTTTGGTAATTCTCACAATATTTCAAACTTTCTCGTTATTACTACATTTGTTATGGTGGTTTGGGACAGTGATCTTTGATGTTACTATTGTAATTGTTTGGGGGCATTGTGAACTGTGCCCATATAAGATGATAAATTTAATCAATAAATGTATATAGTCTGACTGCTCCAATGACCAGCCATCACCCCATCTCTTTCCCTCTCCTCCGGCCTCACTATTTCGTGAGATACAACAATATGGAAATTAGGCCAGTTGGTATCCCTACAAGGGTCTCTAATTGTTCAAGTAAAAAGAAGAGTCACACTTCTCTTACTTTAAATCAAAAATTAGAAATGATTAAGCTTAGGGAAGAAGGAATGTCAAAAGCTGAGATGGGCCAAAAGCTAGGCCCCTTTTAGCAAACAATTAACCAGGTTGTGAATGCAAAAGAAAAATTTCTGAAGGAAATTAAAAGTGTTACTCCAGTGAACACACAAATGATAAGAAAGTAAAACAGCCTTATTGCTGATATGAAGAAAGTTTTAGTGGTCTGGGTAGATCAAACCAGCCATAGCATTCCCTTAAGCCAAAGTCCAATCCAGAGCAAGATTCTAATGTCCTTCAATTCTGTGAAGGCTAAGAGAGGTCAGGAAGTTGCAGAAGAAAAGGTTGGAGCTAGCAGAGTTTCCTTCATGAGGTTTAAGAAGATAAGTCATCTTCATCACATAAAAGTGCGAGGTGAAGCAGCAAGGGCTGATGTAGAAGCTACAGCAAATTATCTGGAAGATCTAGCTAAGATAATTAATGAAGGCAGCTAAACAACAGATTTTTCAATGTAGATGAAACAATCTTCTATCAGAAGAAGATGCCATTTAGGACCAGCACAGAGAGGAGTCAATGCCTGACTTTAAAGCTTCAAAAGACAGGCTGACTCTCTTGTTAGGAGCTAATGTAGCTGGTGACTGGATTGTTGAAGCAAATGCTCAGTTGTCTTTTTTAGACATAATGCTATTTCAGACCACAGTATAGTGTACTCATAACTTTCAAATGCATGTGGAAACCAAAAAAAACAAAAAGTTTCAATTTATTGTGATATTCACTTCATTATGGTGGTCTGGAACTGAACCCACAATATCTCTGAAGTATTCCTGTATAAGTAAAAAAAGTATAGACACAAGCATGAGAATAATAAACATTCAGTTTATGAAAGAAGTTATATACTGGAGGGTTGCACAGGAAACAACTATATCTATAATGTTTTATTTCTTTAAAAAGACCTAGAAAAAAAAATATGGCATAATGTTAAGATTCACTGAGTCTGGGTGGTGGATACATTGGCCTTCATTATATTATTATCTATTTGTGCCTGTATGTTTTAAATATTTCAAAATTTGAATTTTATCAATTTTAATCCAAAACACAAGATAATTTAAGGACATTTAAGTTCAGGAACATTAAGTCTGAAATTGTTTGCTCTCCCCCAATCCCTACTCCCACTAACATTCTCCCAAAATTTCAGAAAAATTTCCTATACATACAAGAAGTTATATGCATAATTTTTGTGGATATTATGGGAGGCAGCTGAGATAAGATCCATTCATTCATTAGCATAATCATGCTAAGTGAAATAAGTCAGAGAGGGTAAGTTGAAAACCATATGATTTCACTCATATGTGAGATATAAAACTGAAAGCAACAAACAAACCTGACAAACAGACATTCATGGACACAGACAGTGGATTAGAGGTTATCAGAGGGAAGGGAGAGAAGAGGGAGGTAGGTAGTGGTAAAATGGGTCAAATATTTGGTGGTGGAAAGAAATAAAGCTTTGGGTAGTGAACACACAATGCAATATATATATATGACATATTGTTGAATTATACACTTGAAACTTGTTTGATTTTATTAATCAATGCCACCCTAATAATTTTGATTAAAAAAAAAACAGGTGAGTAAAAAATGTACAGACAAATCTTCAATACCAACTAAGTGTGATATATACATATTGACCCCCTTCCTGAGTTTTTCCCAAAGCCCAAGGTTGGGACCAGAGAACAGATGGATATAGAATGAAGTGTATGAATTAGGTGATAATGTCTATTTCACACATTATCTAGTAATTTGTTAAGAGCTGGGGGTTTTATGGTTTACTTTGAAGCCCTATCAAAATGTTTCTCTTAAAGTATGCTCATCATACTGAATTCATCCAAGAGGCCACATCAAAGTGGCAAGTGCCCACTTTTTCTGGGTGCCTGGAAGGATGGTTGGGGGAGAAAGAAAAGTCAAGGGAATCTTGAATGAATCACTGAAGGCAGGGAATTGGTAAAACTGGGATGGAGGGAAAATGGTTATTGAAATACTTTAGATCATCACAGGCCTAATTTTGATAAGAAATCTCCCAAAGATAATTTTTTGCATCTATACCAAGCTTAACCTGAGATTTCTCTACCTTCTCCTAAAGTTGCCAGGTAAGTAATTCAAGGGAAAAATAGAAACAGTTAATTGATTATTTTCCTTCCTTCCTTCCTTCCTTCCTTCCTTCCTCCCTCCCTCCCTCCTTCCCTCCCTCCTTTCTTTCTTTCTTTCTTTCTTTCTTTCTTTCTTTCTTTCTTTCTTTCTTTCTTTCTTTTTCTTTCTTTTCTTTCCTTCCTTCCTTCCTTCCTTCCTTCCTTCCTTCCTTCCTTCCTTCCTTCCTTTCTTTCTTGCTTTTCTTTCTTTTTTTCTTTTCCTTCCTTCCTTCCTTCCTTCCTTCCTTCCTTCCTTCCTTCCTTCCTTCCTTCCTTCCTTCCTTCCTTTCTTTCTTTCTTTCTTTCTTTCTTTCTTTCTTTTCTTTCTTTCCTTTCTTTCTTTCTTTCTTATTATTTTTTGCCTTTCTAATGCTTTTTATTACTTAACTAAGTCATTTATTTAATGGAGAATTCTATGTTCTCCATTAAATTTCCTGTACAGCTGTACAGAAAAATGTTATTTACAAACCAAAGTAATATCAATTGTTTTTAGTGAAAACTGGCATTTTCTATTCATTTCTGTGTTTCATGAATGAGGTGACTAGCTGGCATTTTGGAAGGATTTTCCTGCCTTTGGCTTTCACTTGTGATGTATTTGTTAGTTTTTAAATTGAGAACTTTCTAATTCTCTTATTTAAGTATGTATTTTAATTTAAAAAATGAAAGCTCAAAAGAGACTTTACTGTTTTCACACACATAAGAGAGAGAGATTCCAGTTTATCCCACCCCTCTCTCTCTCTGCTCTCTCACCCCAGTAGGTAAGAAAGTCACTTAGAAAAATATATAAATTTCTCTTTTATTCTTCACCCATGTGATGGAGAAACTATGAAAAAGCATGATTTTAGATTTTCTTGGAAATTAATGTTGCTTTAAGAACTCAAATTCTTCCAAATTAAATTCAAACCAGAAAGCTTTTCCATTAATGGGAGGTGGAAGAAATGCCATTTTTAATAAAATCAGAAAATGATGGTGACTGCTAAGATAAGCCTGATCTCTTTTAGGTGCTGTCTAAGGGAGGGTGTCATAATTCCTACTATAAATAGATTTCTCAATATTGAGCCAATCAATTGCTTTGAAATGTGAGTCATATTAAACTAACAATATAAAATTTTTTTTCTGAAGTCATATCTAATCATTGCTCTTATAACTATCAAACTGAAGATGTTTGATAACACTTGGTGTTACTTAAGGGTAGGGACTTTTTGAGATGTTTATCTAGAGCTTCCAGAGTTATGATCTTGTCAAGGGACAGACCAGTGCAGGACATATCTGATGATGATGCATTTCTCACTTTTAAGACACTCTCCAAATGCCAACCTCACACCTAAAGTCATCATCAAGAGAGTGCCAACAGCCTCACACCGGAAAAGCAATATGGGCTCTTCCCTGGGAGCTCATTCACAGTGTTATTTCCTGGGAAAACACCGCGCATCTTATCAGGCAGAGGGTAGAAGATGACTTTCAGAATCTAAACTACTAATCCACTCACCAGACGGTATAACTCAGCTATAAAAATTAGTATGGGTCCAAGCAAACTGAGTCTGAAAAAGAATACATAGAGCCTCCTGAACCTAATAAAAACATATCTCTCTGCCTTACGTCAATGTTTCCTTTGGGTCAGATTTCTATACATTTGAGAAGAACCCCTTAGTGAAAATACAATAGATGCCATTTGCTCCTGGCCTGGGCTGTGGAAGAAGATTGAAGACCATGGGCAGAGCCAAGGACACTTCTCAGTGTGAAAGGGACTATTCCAGATTGTATAGGTTGCATGCATTTGCCAAGCTATAACTTTCAAACACCATTTGCAAGTAATTAGAGGAATCATGTGAGATTTGGTGTCAAGAGGCTGTACTCAAAATCCAGATCAGTTTTTAAAACTGAAAGCAACAAACAAACAAACAAGACAAACAAATAAAAACTCACAACACAGACAACAGTATTGTGATTACCAGTGGGAAAGGGAGGAGATAGGGAGGAAGAAAAGGGTAAAGGGGGTCAAATTTATGGCAACTAAAGGAAATTTGACTCTGGATGTTGAACACACAATGCAATATACAAATTATGTATTATAGAATTTTACACTTGAAATTTATATATAATTTTATTAACAAATGTCACTCCAATAAGTGAAAAAAAATTAAAGCCAGATCACATATCATCTGAACCAAAACTGTGTGTGAATGAAAAGGGGTTACTACTAACAATTACACAAGAAAAACAGATTAAACTACATTGAACAATACTGCAATTGCAAGCACCTTATTCCCAAGCCACACAGACCATGGGCAAGTTAGTTTACCTCACAGAGTCTCTATTTCCTCATCCATAAAATCAGAGTGAAAGAATTCCAACATCTCAGGGGTTAATAGTACTATACAGACTTAGGGCACTGCATATGTGAATTATATTTAGAAAAGTGTCACTCAGTAGAAGGATCTAGCCAACCCTGGAACAGTTTGCAGACCTCCAGTTTTTACCTCACAGAACAACATCTATCTCAATCCTCCAAAACTTGGCAGTGCTCTGCAGCCAAGGCCTCAGAACCAAGACTCCTCAGTGAGGTGTGTGTTTCTCCAGTTTAAGAACACATTGCACTGTCCAAGTTCCACAGAGTGATCACAAACTGCTCTTAGATGAAAAATGCTTTCTTTGTCATCATATGGCTACAAACTCTCAGGCAGCTAGAGGCTGAGAACTCTGTGGTCCTTAGGCCACATCTAGACCTGACGGAAGACTTTAAGTCAGACATATTTAAGTCAAAAACTCATTTCAAAAACAACTCCCCTCTCCAGCTTTTTGTCTGCCTATGCACACCCAGAAATACCCATAAAATCCTGAGCATAGCATAGCATACCTGGGTAGATAGAGATATAGATCATGTAGATGTAGTGATAGACAGATATGATATGAGATGTGTGCACACACCTACACACTACACAGAGAAACTCTAACCCCCAAACTAAGCAAATACATTGGTAGGAAACAGAGAGTTTATGAGAAAGAGATTCACCAGGCCTTGAAAAAAATTAAGAGCTAAACTATACAAAGAGCATGTTGTAGATGCGTAGTGTGTCACCTAGGTCTCTCCCTTCACAACTGAGAGCACTCATTTTCCAGCTGTTGAGAGTGTTAGCTACTGGGCTGTCAGCTGAGTTCCTTGCAGGAAATTGCTCTCAGCCCAGTAAAGCTGCCTTGCCCAAGATCATACCCCATCCCCAAGGAATATCCAATGGCAACACACATCTAATTGCTGGTCCACGTGGTTGTCTCAGGCAAATACAACACTGAAGGACCATCTCAGCCTCAGAGCTCCTGAGAGATCAGGACCAGCTACAGCCTTTTCTGGGGACTATGCCTCAGTTCCTCTTCTGTCCATTCCCCAACCATACCCTTGCATACAAAACTCCATTCCAAGGTTTGTTTCCTAGGAAATCCAGACTAAAACAACACACCATTTCTCTTTTAATTTCTTGGAGGAAAGAGGAAGTAATAATAAATAGAAAGAAACTGTGTTAAGGAAGTTCTGTGGGACGAGCAGAGCAGTTCTCTCTCAGGAGTGAGCTGCTGAGAGGGACACTCTGCAGACAACATTTAGCCATGCCAGACTCAGAGAAGATACAGGTACAGCCAGCTCACAGGATAAGGGTTTGTATCTGAAGGATTTCATTCTACTAATAAGCAATAAGTCATTTAGCTGTTATTTTAACAAAGACATTTTTTTCAAACTTCTTTCGTGTGTATAAAGCCACAGTTTTAAATTGCCTGTTATTCCAACCATCTGACATGGCATTAATCATGTCTGAGAAAACCCTGCCCAGTTATCATGACCTACCTGTGCATCTGGGGAGCCTACCTGAACCAGAGGTAGTTCCAAGGAGGAGAGGGCCCACTATGGAGCTTTGGCAGGCAGATAAGAAGATTCCATTGTATTTTGATAACACAAACATCAGAAGGATAGTTTTAGATTCCTGAAACCTGATTCCTGACTCATCTCTTTGCTAAATAGTTTCCTTCTAGTTCATTTCTTTGGCTGAGTACTGCTGCGTTTTTCTTCAGGCTTCTGATTGGACAAAAGTTTTACAGTTTGACAATAGAAATTCCCTAAGTTGGTTAATCAAAAAGATAGCCCTCTGGAAAAGTCAAAAAGTATCCTTCATAATATAATTTCTTATCAACAAGCCTAAGAGTTCAAGGGGAGAAAGATACTCCAGAATTATAGATCCCAAGTCCACTTCTGAAATTACTATATGCATATGAATTCTTCCTTTTAATTATGAACTATAATATATTTGTAGTTAATCTAGATGAAAGAAATCAAGGAATCAGAAATTATTGTATAGGATTTGTCATATAGGATCCTGGTCTATCCTGGATACCTAAAGGGACTGTCTAAACAGGTGAGGAGTTAGCACTGACCCCTGGGTCTTGTTGCTGGCAGAAGTAACACCCTCCGTTTCAGTCACAGTCTTGTACTATAGAACTCAACGATGAGCTGCAAAACCGCATGCATTCAAAAAGTGGTTGCTGTCCCATCTCCCTAGCTATTCTAGATGGCTCAGGTTTTCTAGCTACCCTGCAAGAGTACTTTAAGAATTGCAATCATTTGCTCCTGTGACATTTAATCTCTTATTTGATTAATAACATAAATACAAACTAACTCAAAGAGAAGCAAAAATGGAGACCTTTTACATTCATGTTATAGTGTATCCCCAAATCCATATCTTTTAGGTACACAGTGGAATCTATCATATAGAGATGTGTTCAGGAACAGCTCTCAGAAACAATTTGCTAAAACAATCTGAAATTCTAGAAATGAAAAAGCCAAACAGGTCACTTTCAGCAAGCCTTCTATTCTCTGTCTGGCCTTCTCTCTCCATCTTGAGTTTCAAACTATCAGAAAAACTGTTGAAGCAACAGATGCTTTTTGAGAAGCAGATTTAAAAAAATGGCCCGGGAGCGTCTGAGTAGTCTCAGTGTTACTCCTGCTGGAATTTGCCTAACCACCACCCCAGAAATCAGGAATATTCTTGGGGTACCCTTCAAGCACAGAAGGCTGTGATCAGGTTCCACCTCGCCTGGCAAAAAAATAGAAATAGTAAGAACATTCTCTACAGAGAGGTCAGTCCAACAGGACTAATACTAAAATAAATTGTGAGTTGCATATTTATCTGCTTTTAGTTACACTAAAACTTTCTATTTCCATAACAATTTGAAGTTTAACAGTTTTCCCACCTATGATTTTATTTAACTATAAGACAAACAGCACACAACTTGCAACGTGAAAATGGACACAAATTAAAATATTGATATACTCTGAGAAAGAACTTCTGGTGACCACAATAAGCTCATAAACACTAAAAAGCCAGATCACAGTGTCTGATCATGATGTCACCTAACAAATCAAGACTGCTTCATCTTTCAGCAGTGCCTAGGTACAAGAAGCTCGTTTTCATGTGTCTTTTTTGTGTTGTAGGGCCAGATTTTTCTCCTGATTTTGAAGAATTGCCCCGTTCTGGTCTAAAGTCTCTAGCGTTTTTTGGAATCCCTTCATTTTGCTGTTTGACTTTCACTTGAATCCTAGTCTGAAAGACAAACCAAAAAATAGAAAGGGTTGAGAGAGTTATGAAACAAAAATTTTAAAAGCATCATATGAATTTCTCTCGGTTTCTCTCCTGATGTTCTGTGGCATTCGGTAGCATCCTACTGCAAACAGAACTAATATTTTTTCAGTCACTTTCCAGGTAGGCACCATTTTACAAATTACAGAAAGAGAATGTCTAAAGATTTGTTCACATTGCTTTTGCATTTGAGTCAGAGTTTCTCAGTCCATTGTGCAATACAGACAAGATGGTAATGGCCCATAAAAGATTGGCTCTGGCTTTATTATACAACCAATGCTCTTTGTGTTGAAGAGTTAAAGAATAAAATTAGATGCTATCAGGAAAAGAAAGCTGATAGAGGAGCAATTTGAAAAGCATGGAAGCTCTGCTCTGAAGATTTGTCTTTGCACAATATTTTCACCTTCAGAAGCAGGACTTTCAACCATGCTAAGTTATCACATTAGAAGGACTCCAAAAAGGACTGTTTTTGCCATCTCTAATCAACATGAATCATGTGGCTTATGAGTAATTTCTAATTTATCTTTTATTTTAGCCTATGACTTAGAGTTAAGGTGACATCTTGATCCCAATACACTCACAATTTTAATTTTGCAAATAGAAAGAGAAAGAGGAGAAAAGAAATGAGAACAAGAGGAAATGGCTTATTCATGAGCAATAAATTTCCTACATTCAGACAGGAGCTCCGTGCCTCAGGACCTCGATTCACATTACAGGAGCCATGCCCAGGAATCATAGCATGTGGGAGAAGCTTCATACCAAGTCATAATCCTGTCATCACAAATGGAATCAACAAGGAGAGCATGAGAGTCTGCACTCCTTGGGGAACCTGGGCATGACATTTTTGGGACAACTAAACCCTAAAGCTTCTCTGTCTTTTTTCTTCATAAAACAAAGGAAATGATAGGATTCTGAGGCCAATGGGACCAGTCTGTACTGATTGAGGTTGTGAGCAACAGGATTCTGGGTCACCACTGTCTCAGGGCTGCCTAAAAAATATGGCCAGAAATTAAAGGCAGAATAAGGAAAATTCTGGCAGGAAGTAGTTTTGCATATTGATGATGAAAGTTCAAATGCCATTCAGTTGTATTTTCTCACATAAAATTTGTATCTTCTAAAACATGCCAGGGCAACAAAAGACAAAATATCCCTTGACTGGGCAAGGAATGGAATCCCAGGAGTCACAGGAGAAAAATGGTAATGTAGAAAGACTGCAAATAGCAAAAAACCTGTTGCATCAACCATTTTTAACTACCATGTATAAAAAAAAAAGGTGAATACAGCAGTAACAGTAAAAGTTCATGATTCAGGAATGAGAAGGACTGGTAAGAGTGTCAGTTAGAGGGAAGGGGAATATGCTGGCATCCTTTCTTCAAGGCTTTTAGTGAGTGTTCATGATGTGGTTTATCTTGAATCTCAGCAACAGAAACCAAGACTGACACAACAGCAGGTTGAGACACCAAAAGAAAGTCTAGAAGGTGCCAGATGGGATTTCTGTCAGTGTAGGTAGGTCACATGTGGACATTTACTACAAGGTGCTGCCAAAGTGATAGCAAACAGTGCCTGGATATAGCCAAATCCAAGTATCATTCTGGAAAGAGCAGCTGCTTAAGAGAAGCATCTGTTCACCATCACTTGTGGGCTTAATTGTGAGGTTCTTATCACCCAGAAGTGTTTGTCTACATACCACATGCCCTTCCTTCTGTCCAGCGTCAAAGAACTACCCGAACCAATACAGAAGCTACCCAGAAGTGCAGATCACTTATTTGACATAAGCTAGTACTTTCAACCAACTTGATTAGCTTCCTTGATGAGGAGGACAAACACAGAAAGAGAAACTTTGGAATTAGAAAAAATTGCTTTGAATTTTTTTAAAAGGCAGTTTGAATCAAGCAGTAGATTAAGAAAAGAAAGTTAAGCCAAAAAATGATAATAATAAGCTTATTTTCTTGCTCTTTTTCCCTACTGGGAGTGTCTCCCTAGATGAATTCTCAAGTCCCCAAGGTAGAATGAGTGATTGATAGGTCATCTTCATAATATCAAAGTGCTTTACCAAAAACCAGGCTGAGGCAGGATTGAGCTGTAAACCATTTTCTCCTTCAAGAGACTTTCCTTCTTCTTAGTATTCTGCTTCCACTTTCTTGCTGTACTGGGAACTAGGGGTTCAAATCAAAGACATGATTCCTGCCCTCACTACGCTTATTATATTCTAACTAGAGACACACAAAAGTAACAGTACAGGTCCCTCTTTAGTTTTCCCTGTTACTCTGTCAATTCAGTAAGAATCCTTTGCCCAAAAGACACACCATAAATTACTAGGGACAGAGGAGAGAGAAAGGTTTGCAATTCTTGCTTTCTGTTGTCTTTTGCTGTTTGAACCCAGATAACCTTTGTCCTGCTCTCAAATGTCTGTCTCTTCCACCTACAAACTGTGCACCACATTTCAAATACCTATCTGAAAATTCTCTGATTAACCCAACATAATAAAAATAATCACTGAATTTATTTATTTTCACATGAAAGAATTAAATACCCACATCTGTCTGGGGTAATATTTGTGAAACTAATGGTGGCAAAATAATCCCAGGTATTCTTGAAGAAGTTTACATAAAAAAAAAAATTCTGTTAACTTTGCCACAGCAGAAGTTTTGTATGCCTACCTAGGGTTTCTATTATGTAAATATAGCTCAGTTGATATGGGTACTTCCTGGTTTCTTGACTTGATTTTCAAATAGTTCTGCATCATACTGTCTCTTAGGTAAAATCCCTGCTATGGAGGATAGGAGGTATTTTATAAGAATACAAAAGTATTTCATGAACATCTGCTTCTTATACAGGGTTTTCTTCAATCCTAGAAACTATTCCAGGAACAATTACAAGTATGATTGAGTCTGGGGAACTGAGCTATTTCTACATTAAAATGAAGTCTGACTTCTGAGTATGTATCAATTCAAAGACAAAGTCACTCACCAATGGCCTACTGTGGGCTGTCAGACAATGAATCTATCAACCCTTCACTTATTAAATGACAACAAAATTATCCACTGTATTTTTTAATACTAGCACTGGGCTAAACAATGGCCAGATGTTCATTCTTTTAAATCTCCAAATTTCATTTACATGATCTTAATTCCTTAGAGAAACTCTTAAAAGTTTATACTATAGTGACTTTGTGGATTTTTTTTAAGTTGTATGAAATTTCTGGCAAGTGTTTCTGAAGGTTAAGCCCACATTCTAATTGAGTTTTAACCCTCTCTCTCAATTCAAAATTTATCAGATGCATACAATGAGAAAGAAATTATCTTAAGCACCAGAAATATGCAACAAACTAAAGAAATGTGGTTCATTCCCTTCCAGAGTTTCCTGTTCATTTTCGCCTTCTTTTCTCCATGCCTTTCTGCTTTTCTCAGACTCTTAATATCGCCCCATCTTTGTCCCTCTCTCATCACCAATGAATTTCCCAATCAAGAAATCAGCTGGTGATATTTTTGTTACACATACAAGATTGAACTCATTATATCTATCCTTCCTAAATACATTAGTTTCCTGATAACTATCAACCCAATTAATAACACCACCATCATCCTTCACTCTCTAGTCATTGATTCCAAACCAAAACATGGAAGTCATCTTCAATTTTCCTTATCTCTTTTATCTCCTGTAATGGAAGTGTCACTAAAGTCAGTTGTACTCTTCTAAAGACTTCCTCGATCTAGTCTTCCTCTCCATCCCACTGCCATTGCCTTAGTTGTTTTAATTCTTTCTCATTTAGACATACGTAGGCAAATCATCTTCACACCAGCTACCATTTCCTTCTGATCCACCCTTTTGTGTCACTGAGATTTTTCTAAAATAAGAAACTAACCATTCAAATTCCTGCTTAAAAAATCTTTCAGTGGCACTTAACTCCCTGCAGATGAAATTCTAACTCTTCCATGTTGCATGACTTTTTGCAATCTGTGTTTTACTGGCTTTTTTGGCTGCAGGTACTCCATATTCCTAAGCCATACTTAACTGTCCTTCCCCAAGCACTGCAAAGTCACGACTCCTCTCCTTTACTCATGTGATGCCTATACCTGCCTCTTTCATGTGGAAGTTCCTTATCAGGATTTAGTTCAGTATCACCTCCTCTAAGAAACCGTTCATGAGTCCTGCTCCTCCCACCCTCTTCCTCTCTTCTACTACATACAGCACATGATTGTAACGTATCATTTACTTCACTGCACTTAAGCTATTTTTATATTTCTCTTCCTCACCGTATTGTAAGTTATGTGAAGGTAAGTTACTTTCTTCCTTTGTAGTCCTGGCATCCAGCACTGTGTCCCACAAATAATACAATCTCATACAACAATGAATTTTAAAACAATACGGATATTCATCTTCCTCTTAGTTCTGCAGTATTCAGCATAACTGACTGCCGACCCTCCTAGAATTGTCTAAGCATTGATTTTCCAAAGCGCTGTTCTCTTCTTATCTCTCCTGCCTCTCTAGATCATCCTTTACCCTGATTCTCTGAGGATTCCTATTCCTTCTCTTATTCTGTAATATTTGACATTTTAGTGATTTCTACTTCCACTCTTTTGTTTTCCCTCTTTCATCCTTTCCCTGGATGGTATACTGAGACCTTCACCTATAAACAGTCTGACACATAACTGGCATTAACATCAGTCTTTCATGATACAATAAATATCTATGTTTTGTATGTATTCTAGATTGAATCAAATGATTATTTTTGTCACATATGAGGAATCAATAAATCAAAGAGCTAAAGTGATTTCAAGACCATGATAACCATGACAATAAATAAAGCCTATGTATATCAGAAACAAAAATATCAGCATGGACCTAAGAGAATTCAGATAGAAACTAAATATAGGTCACCCTTACTTTTATTTCTATTTGTGGCAATTCATTGTGATTGCACAACTATTAAAATGATAACTCCATTCTAAAATGTAAATTTCCCCACTTTGGCCTTACCTTACTGATAAGGTGGGAGGAATTTTATTGGATTCCAGAGTTCAAATGTAAGCGTACTGCTTAATTCTGGTGATTATAGAGCCTGCATGGTGTTGCCTTTTTAGATAGCCTCCTTCAAAGGCAGAAGTAAATGAGTATTTTCCTTCTCCTGGAAAGACAAGTTTGACTGTCTCAGTGGTTGAATATTTTTACAGCTGATCTTTCACCAACTTCTCTATTTGTCTTTGTGGGATTAGAGAAGGCAAGAAACATGTTCACTCATCACTCAGTTCACAGCCTTATCATTGACAGTCTATTTAGCTTTGATGTTGTGTTTAGGCCTTGGCCTTAACAGAGAAAATTTTAGAACCTGAAAGAATATGAGTTATCTCACAATTCACTTCATTTCCCCTGATATAGAGAACACAATTTATTAAAAGCTCTAATATGTGTGTGTGCACATACATGCATGCATATGTGCATGCGTGTGCACATTTGCACTCAAGTGTTATAAAGCAACTGCTTCCCTGTAACTACACACCTTGAAGAGTAGAGAAAATTTCTAATCTTCTATTTGACTCACCATAAATTGTACCTGGCCCTAGCCACATAGCTCTCAGCAGAGCCGATTTAGTGCAGCAATGAGGTTCCTGAATGTTTGCTTCAAATGACCAATCTCCTCTTCCTGGATGTCCACTGTCCTCAGCTTCGCTGCAGAGCATTATACTTGAATTCTGATATTATAACTCATTCTCTACAGCTGTGAAAAAATAACTCCCTATAATAACTTCCTAGCAGTCATATCCTAACTCTGTTTCTCTTAATCTGTAACAGGCTTTGTTGGCCACCAACTTCCTCCTTTTCATCAGAAGCCCCATTTGAGAGACATCCTGCCCCTCCTCCTCATGGTCATGCATCTCTCCTGCCCCTCCTGGTGACTGGGTTACAAACATGTGATCCAATCTCTGTCAAGGACAGTCTCCTGGGGACAGCAGTGGCTTCTCAGAAAGATTTCTTTACTAATAAAAAGACACATACATAGATACTTTTGTATTTCTCTGGGTGATTCATGTCATATGGCATTTATTTTGTGATGTATCAACAAAGAGTACAGACATCAATAACATGATATAACCTTCTGGCAATGGTAATTTGAAGAAACAAGAATTTGTCTGAAATATACATGTCTATCTAATAGTCATTATTATTATCTTTGATTAGAAATAGCCATTATGAAGTTTAGAAATTAATGCAAATGGAAGGTTTAATTTGAATTTACAGAATAATAATGAATGTAAGTGTGTCCTCAAGATTAAGGAGCATAGCCTTGAAAAGGACCAATAAAAGATTCTCCAATCTTAACATCTTAATTTATAGTGTTGTGTGTGGGGAGGAATGAGGTCCAGTGTCCCAACATCAGAACAGATCTACTTCTCTAACTCTACCACACAGGTAAATACTGCCCCACAGTATAGAAAGTATACTGGCATGTAACAAGGAGGCTGTGACACCAAGCCAGCATCTGGTGGACCAGCTGTGATTGTGGAGTCATTACTTTCTCTCCCCGTCAGAAAAAGAGTTGACCTCATTGATCCAGAAATCCCTTCAGTTACAGAATCCTTCAACTCAATGGTTGGCTGGTAGCCCTCATCCCAGAAAGGAGTCTCCAACCTAAGGTCTTCAGAAGTAGAGGAAATATGGGAAGGGACTTCTGGGTTGTTGGAGCAACTCATATTATTTTACTTTTGAATGATTAAAAACATAATGAAATGTGCTCCTCCTCATGCCCTGCTCTCCTCTCCACTTCTCTCCAATTTTCATGTCCTGCTTCTTGTCTAGCTTTCTTCTCTCTGCTCCCCAACTAGTACCCAGCAAGGGAAGAGTGCCTGGGCACAAGTCTGCCCAAATCCTTCGCAAAGCCACTGACTCTCCCTCACAGCAGACATGTGGGTGCTGTATTCCCCCTGAAGGACTGAAAGGAGCACCTTTCCCTTTTTGCTCAGTGACAGTCCTGCTTGAAGGAAAATTACACCCCTTGTGATATTTAATGTATGTGTTGATTTGGCTAGATCATGACAACTCATTTTTGCTCAAATACCAATCTGGGTATTGTTGTGAAAATATTTATTAAATGTTATTAGCACTAAAACAGTAGATGTTGAATAAAGCAGATTACCCTCCACAATGTGGGTGAGCCTCATCCAATCAGTTGAAGGTCTTAAGAGAAAAATTCTATGGTCCCCTGAGGAAGAGGAAATTCTGCCACCAGACTGCCTTTGGACTCAAGCTGCTACATCAACTCTTCCCTGGGTCTCCAGCCTACTGGCCTACACTGCAGGTTTTGCATGTGCCAACCTCTACAATCATGTGAGCCAATTTCTGTCTCTGTCTGTCTCTCTTTCCATATATATCTACACACACACACACACACACACACACACACACACACACACACACACACCCTATTCATTTTGTTTATCAGAAGAATCCTGAAAAATATATCCCAAAAAGCACAAATCCAAGGTCTTCTAAAACCAAAAAGGAGAATTTACAGAACCAACAGATTTTCTAGCTCATTAGCCCCTCACCTAATTTGTACGCTCCACTTTTTCTGAGTAATTATCCAAAGAGATTTAAGATATCCCTGGAGTCACCACATGATTACAATGAGACTGAAGAAGGAAATTTGATTTTATGTCTAAATTATTTTTTCAGATATGTTTATTTACTAAGGCTGCTTCCCCTTTCTGGATTGTTTCTTTGGTGGTTTTGTCTAAACCTTACATTCTGTTTCTCTGTTCTGTTTTAAGAAACAGTTCCTCTTTATTTTCTATAAAATCATCCTAGTCAGTCTTAGTGCTTTGTCTAGCATCTGGCACTCATTTTTATTTTTAAAATTGGTACAATGTCTAGCACATAATAGGTTTTCAATATATATAGAGAGAGAGAGCAAGAGAGAGATTTAACAACCTTTAAGATAGATATATAAATCTTCTTACAGCTGAAATACCTAGTATTTTATAGGAAAAAGATGCCTGGGATTTTTTTCTTCCACTTTAAAATTTATTCTAATACTCAAGTAAATTATTGAAAAATCATCTGTATTTGCTCCCTCTTAATATATTGTTTTAATTTTTCTGTGATGTCTGGGGACTTTTAGGAACTGAAACAGTAACTAAAAGTCAGTATTAGAAACTGATTTCATTTCATGCTCCATGCTTAGTAGGGCTTAGAATATTTTCATTGCTACAAACTCAGACTCACTCACCAAATCATGGGCTAGATAATATGGCAGGGACACCTGCTCTGTCCTGAGGGAGACTTAGGTAGGCTTCTCCTGACTATTCACATTGGGCCCACCCTACACCCTGTCACTAAAGGCTTTGCTCGCATCCTCCTGGGACACAGACTTAATTTTGCAAATCTGGTCCTGCTTCAACTCCTCTAAAAAGCTACAGTTGGATACTTCAGTAAGAAACTACATCTGTATGAATTCATCTCCTCAGAGATTAATTGAAAGTTACATATGGATGGAATTCATGTTTTATATTTCTATTGTACCTTCTCAGAGCACCAGGCCCAGGGTGCTAAGCCATACTCTGAAGTAAAGCACAGAAAAAGGGAGACAAAAGAAGGCCACATTTGATCAGCCATGGCCACCTGCCAAGGATTAAACCTCTGGCAGTGGCCCCTGGAGCTTTTGAGACTATTGGCAGTCTATTTTGAAGGTATCATTGTTAAGACCCTTAAACATCTCTATATTGCTTCAAATTTTCTGAGTAACATGGGTATATTCTCCCTAAAATTACCTAAATATTTTTGAACCTAGTTATACTCTTCTTTCCTACCTTTTTTTTTGGAGGGTGGGCAGGAGAAATTTCAACCTTATCCCACCACTCACTTTGTAAAGTCATGCATCCCTTTATTGAATTAGAAGCAACACTTTTCAAGTTTCATGTATTGGCAATCTGGAGTTTAACTAAAAAGTCACTATTTATCAGATCCATCCCCCTCAGGATGCTGAAGACTGCCATTTTTATCCTAAGGTACTAGAAAACACATGAGATAGGGACAAACCCCTGCTCCAGTGAAGCTTACTTCTAATGGAAAGAGACCCGTAATAGACAAACAACCAAATAAATGTATAATACAGTGTGGTATCAGGGCTGGTCTGTATCACAGTTGAGCAGGACTAGCTGTACAAGCATGCAACCTGTGCAATTATGCAGGGGCCCTTTGCTCAGGAGGGCCCACACTTGGGGTTTAATGCGCTGTGATCATTGTCTTGAAATTCTTAATCTAATATTTGATTTTGGATTTTAGAAGTAAAGTCCAATAAGATAATGAAACATGCAGAAGGGGCATAGAGCTTCAGTCTAAATCTGCCTCCTGTACTCTCCCAAAATAAGTTCTCACCTACCATTCCCCACCTTCTGGAACTCCAGGCCCCATCTGGCCTTTACAACTATGCCCCCACCTCATGACCGCTGGCAACCTGGGGCCCCCAGAAGGGAGGGACCTGGACATGGGATTACGGGTGAGTGTGCATGCCCTGTGGCATCTCAGGGTGGAGCAGTGGAATAGTTAGTCCCTTGACCTACGAGCTCTATGATCTTGGAAAAGCCACTTATCCTCCCTGGCCCTCAGTTTTCTCCATTAATAATTTGGAGACAGAACTATTTCTCACCAGATTTTCCTAAGGAATAAAACAAGTGACACTTTTGAGGTGCTTGACATAGTGCCTGGTGGCATTGTAAGCATTCTAAATAAGGTGCATATTTTTAAATTAAATAAAAAGAAGAAAAAAAGAGCAAAACTATAATACAACCATTTTATGATAAATTCTATGACATTTTATAAAAATTTTTTCTATAGTTAAAGGCAGTTTTTTATTCCCCACCTCCAAGTTTTCTATTTCTAAGTTAACTTCCCCCAGGTCTTTGAGCCAACATCACATAGAACAATAAAAATTGAGTTGAAATAGGTGCTGAGTCATCTTGGTCATACTTCTGGATCTTTTCTAGTTTATCAGTGGCCCTTCTCCTTCTATATGTCTCCCAAAACTGGACACAACATAGTCTGATTAGCATAAATTGTCCTGGGTCTATCACCTTGAACTAAACATTAGACCTCTAAGAGCAGCCTAGGTTGTAGTGACTTCTTTTCCAAGGATTCTTTCTCAACCCTCATTTTTTCTTAAATAATTTCTTTATCTTCAGAAAAATACTATGTTTTTACTCAACTATGTGATGTTTCATTGATTGAGCCCATAAATCTAACCATTGGAAATTATTTTAAATCTTGACTTTTTTTCATTCAGTGTATGAGCTATACACTCAACAAGCATATTTTATGTGCTCATAACTATGTTCTTGATGCAAATGGTAACCTCCAGAACTTAAGGCATGACACCAGTTTCATTAATCTACATATTTTGACTTCAAAACAAGCTGCCTCCATTTAAATTTATCATTTTCTAAGATAGGTCTTTAATTAGTCTATAGTGATATTATTAAAATATTTTGGATACCTTTTATATCAATATTTACCATTGTTATTAACTAAATTCATCCCCCCCAAAAAAAATTCATATGTTGAAGTTCTAATATGACCATATTTATTGGAGATTTTAGGAGATAATTAAGGTTAAATGAAGTCATAAGAATGGGGTTCTAAACCAACAGTATTGGTTGCCTTATAAAGAGGATAGAATGATATCTCTTTCTACATGTGAACATACCAAAAAAAGGTCATGTGAAGTCATAGTCAGAAGGTGGCCTTCTGCAAGCCAAGAAGACGGTTCTCACCAGGACCTGAATTGGCTGGCACTGTGATCTTGTACTTCCAGCCCCCAGAATTATGAGAAAATAAATTTCTGTTGTTTAAGCCACTCTATCCACTCCAGGCCCCACTGGCAACCTGTGGCCCCAGCAAGAACCTGGACATGGGCATGGGAAGGCAGCCTGAGCAGACTAAGACAACTATCTTTGTAACATTCTCCATAGCTCACAGAGTAATAAATCCTATCCCAAAGGAGATAATTTAGGTTTGGCAAGATTTTCTCTTAGTGAACTGATTCTGACTTTCAAGGATGATCCCCCTCTTTTTCAGTGGTAACAAAACTTTCGTAAAATAATAACTTTTTCATAGTATTGACATTAAATATACAGGTTTGCAATGTCAAGAAGCTACATTTGGCTACAGCTAGAGGGGAGGGGGTTGGGAAGTACAAATTAGTAGTTGATAGATGGTCACTGGTATGAGGAGCATGGCATAGAAAGTGCAGTTGGCATTAATGTAATGGTTAGGTGGAGAGCCAGAAGAAAGAGCAATTAAGGAGATTGTTTTATAAACTATATAAATGTCTAATCAATGTACTATACACTTGAAACTAATAAAATAAAATTTTAAAAAAGAAGCCACCTTATTTGAATATCCAAATGTTTGTCAATGTCTTATTTTCTGGCAATATTCCAGATACCATGATTTCTCAAAGATTATTTTGGGTAGTTTCAAATTACCATTTACCATTTCTTTTAGTAGTCTGTGACTGGGCAAATGTACTAGTATGCTCCCCAAGTCTCAGATTTCTCGTGTCTCTTCTTTATATATCCTTGGCCCAGCACAGTGCCTGATTTGTGGCAGGTACTCAACAGCTGTTTCCTTAAATGAAAATGACCTTACTGAAGAATAAATGATGCTATCTAGTTTGCTAACAAATCACAGTAATGAATGCAGATGTGCTTAGTAAACCATACAGAACTACGTAGAAGTCTAAAATTATAATACCTAAGGGATCCTAGCAGAAAACATAAGATGGGTAACACATTAGGGGTGAAAGAGGTAATATGGAGTAGATCATGCCATCCTAACAATTTCGTGATTGTTATTACAGAGTATATAAGCTAGAATAAGTAACTATTGTAACTATATGGACCACAACATACCTAATGGCTCAAAATAATAGAAGCTGATTTCTTGCTCACATAATCTTGTTCCAGGGGGTGCAGGATCATAGGGAGGGTAAGAAATGTAATGAAGCTCTACTCCACACTGTCTTTCAAGGAAACAGATTACTTTCTGTCATCTTTACCAGGTTGATCTGGATATTTACATACTGCTGAGTAAAGAGAAAAGAGCGGGGAGAGTTATTCACAGTTGGTTTTTACAGGCCAGACCTGGAGGAGGTACCCATAACTTTTATTCACATTTCATTTGCTAAAACTTGGTCACATGGACATATACTTTCGCAATGACAGCTGGGAAATGAGTCAAGCTGTGTGCCCAGGAAGAAGCAGAAGTAGTTTGAAAAATAGCCAGCCATCTGTGATTTTAAATCTGGTAACCATTAAAAATTTCACAAACATTATCTGGCCAATGTTACATGGGCCAAACAAAACACATTTGACAGTTAAATGTAGACCAGGGGCCGCCAGATTGCAACTCTGTACTATACAAATGTTAAAACCATTATTATTAGCTAGGATGGACTTCTTTGGAATATTGAGATCTGAACTCATTTAAAGTGGCATATGATAAATTTAGAATGCAATGGGATTTTTTAACTTTTCATTCTTCTCATATAGAAACCTCTCTAATTCTTTTATTATCTTCTACATCTTTTCCTGGACTACTATCATTTGAAGACCAGCATATAAGAAAACATTTATGCCTGCACCTCATTTCACTTAGGTGGCTCTCCAAACCTTCTAATAGTAATCACTTGACACCTTCTCTCACTTTTGTCCCAAATGATTTTCTTCTTGGAATCACCCCTCAAAGAAGTCTTTTCTAAAACACTGACTGGGAAGATGACTTCTACATCTGATTGGTGGGAGTCAGTGAAATAAAATGAGAAGAGGTATAGTGAGTGGTACAGTATGCTGGAAGTCATTACTGTACGTACCTGTCACGCTCTCATGCTCTCCCTCCTCATCCCATCTTCATCCTTCTCTTGAGCTGTGGGTGCAGTGCCCAGCTACTCTAACTCTATTGAACTCTGTAAATACCAACAGGAAAAAATGGAGTTACAGTTGGAAAGAAAGAAAATTCTAAATGTAAATTTTAATTTCTAATCACTTGAAATCATCACCCTCCTCAACCACTCTTAAAGATGTGACTTTGCTTAAGCCCTGGATTTGCTTTAAAGCTACAAATAATTATTGAGAAAAGAGAAGTGTTTGCTCTAGAATCTAATGAAATGGACCATTGACTGGTGGACACAACCAAAATTAACAGAGGTGGTTGCCCCCAGGAAGCCCATAGTCTAGAGGAAATAAAAACATGCATTAAAAGGAAAGAATGTGTTACAAGGGATATATTTAAGGGTTAAAATAGATAGATGGCAAATACAAGGCTTGATGAAGTCTAGTGCTGGCAAAGATATCTAAAAGAGGGATGGTGCCCACTGGTGAAGCTAACAATATATAGAACCAGCCAGGTGGGCAATCTGTCAGAATCCATAAAATCTGTAAGTATCTTTTCTTCATCCAAGCAATTTACTTCTAATCATTTGTCTTAAAGAAATAATAAGACAAGATGCAAACATGTGTATATAATTCATTCAATTATAGTGTGTATAATAGGAAAAAATGGAAACACTTGAATATTCATTTAAAAAGACTGATTAAATAAATTATGGTACGTGTATATAAAGAAACACCATATAATCAGTTTAAAAGATGAAACAACTCTATAATAGTTGAAATTTAAAGATATCTACTCTTTACAGTAAGTGATAGATTAATTAAACATAGTATAATCCTAATTAGAGAAAATGATGTTTATAAACAAAGTATCCAAAAGGATACTTAGTAAGTTATGTACCATAATAAGTAGAGGAGGTTCTAGGAATTGTCAGAGTTATAATTGTATCATCATCATTATGCTCATCATCATTATCATCATCGTCATTTCAGAGGCACATTCTATGTATCAGATACTAAGCTGGCCAATTTACAAATATCACCTTATTAAATCTCTATGATGACTCTGTGTCTTAGGTATTATCATTCAGAATTTAAATATGAAAATGTAAGATACAAAAAAAGTTAGCATCTTATAGTTAATGAGATACAGAGCTGGACTCAAACATCTCTGCTTGACTTAAAAGCTCACACTCTTTCAAAAACTCCATAAATACATTAGATGTATAACTCAGCTACAAATAAGTGAGTTTATATCCTAATAGGAGAGCTAGGAGAAAAGGAAAAATATATACAACTAAGAATGATGATGGCAATAACAATGATAATAATTACTAAAGCTTATTTAGTGTTTAAAGTTTACCAAACTCTGTTTTTATAAGAAAATGTTTAATGTTTACAACTAAATGATAGGTACTATATTATCCCACTTTACAGAAAAGAAAAACTGAGGCCCAAAGAAGGTCAGAAACTTTCTCAAGGTCACACAGTTTCAGGACCTTAGTGTTTAGCTACTCCACTTACACAACCTCTAAAAGTAGCACGAGAAAAAATCAGTGAATTTTCAAGAGACATCCATGGACAAGAGGACTTCCTAGTTGGAATTTTTAAACTCTCTGAAGGTGGGGACCTTGTCTGCCTGTCATTTCTGTGCTTCCAGGGCCTAAAACAGAGCCTAATTTATAAGCCCTGCCATAAATATTTGTTAAATAAACAAATGAGCATCCTGGAGGAAGCATCATTTCATCAGAACCTTACAGAACTGTTAGATTCAGGATGGGTAGTGGGAAGGAAGAATGTGGAAGGCCAATGAGAAGATACATTTCAGAGAGAAGAAACTCTGATAGTTCATGCACTGAGGCTTAGAAAGGTGGGTGCTAGAGAGGGAACTTAAAAAAAGAAAGAATATCTGGCTAAACATTAAAATACACAAAAGAGGCCATGCAAGATACATTTAGAAAGTTAGGTTAGCCTCAGGTGAAAAGGGCTTTTAAGGATGGGCAACGAAGTTTAAATTTTAGTGAGTAAATGGAGAGGGCTTTGTTATTTAAACAAACAAACAAAAAAAAACCATTTTTAAGAAAAGCTTGACAGATACAGAATGGGGCATTAGTTAGCAACCAGTAAGATAAAATTAAGGAGAAAGAAACTAACAGATCAATTAAGAGTTTCATCTAATAGTACAGATGAGAAATTGTGAGAATCCAAGCTAATGAAGCCAAACCAAAGATGAAAAGAAGGAGAAGAATACCAAAGATACTGAGAATGTAGACTTGATCAAAGTCTTTTTGCCTCTGGTCTATAAGTAAAGCATTGTGGTTTAAAAAAAAAATGGCTGAAAATTCTTTGGCATTCCTCCCACAGGAGATGGGATCTGTGTCCCTGCCTCTTGAATGTGGGCAGAATGAGATACAAGAGGAACTATGTGACTTTCAAGGTAAACTCATAAAAGTCCACATAAGTTCCACCTGGCCAGCCATAACATTAGAGATCTGACTACCCTGAGACCACCTTCTAGAGAAACCACATGGAGGTGCCGCAGTCAACAGTCCCAGGTGATCCCAGTCTTCCAGCTGTCTTCAGCAAAGTGCCAGGTATATGAGTCATCTTGAGCCCTACAGACCAGCCAATCTGCCTGTTGAGTACCACCAAGTGGCTGTATTCAAGGCCAGCATAGGTATAAAAATCGCCCAGCTCAGCCCTACATGAATTCCTTACCCACAATATTGTTAACCATGTTAAAATTATTATTCTTAAAGCACTAAGCACTGGGGCTGATTTGTTTCATAATAATAGATAACTGAAACACAGAGCAATAGTGTAATTTATCGCCAAATCCAGGACATTTGGGGGGATGTAAATGGTGCTAATAACTATGGCAAAACAAGGACTTAATTAGGAAATGGTTATCTTACCTATAAGTTTCTTGAGATCTTGTTCATTATTGTATTACCAGCACCTAGGCCTGTATATTAGAAAATTTTCATTGATTGAATAAGTCAATTTCTTTTTCTTTGTTATTAATGCATAACTTTAATAAAGTTTACCAATCTCAACAGTACAGCTCAAAGAAATTTTAAATATAGATAGACCCTTGTAACAACTAACCAGATCAAGACATAGAACATTTCCATCTCTCCTGAGGTCTGCCTCATGCCCCCTCCTACATTATAATTACCCAAAGGTAGCATTAATTTAATCTCTAACACCATGAATCAGTTTTGTTGTTGATTAACTTCATTAAAATGAAGTTGCGAAGTATGTACTTGTTAAAATTGTGTCTGTAAAAGTCAGCTATGTTGTTGTATGTAGTGATTGTTCTTTTTCATAGCTATGTAGGATCCCATTCTATGATTATATCACAATTTATCGATTCTACAGCTGCGGGATATTTGGGATAATTACTCTTTGGGTGATTATGAATAATGCCACTGTAAACATTTTTGTACATCTTTTTGATCTATCAGCTGACAACTCAATCAGATCTTTTTTTAAAAAAAGTTTAAGAAATCACTAGCTTATTTAGATTCATTTATTATATCAGCATCTGAGAAGAACACCTTAATAAACTTTACCAGCATTTAACATTTAATTTACCTGCTACTCTTTCATTAAGTGACAACCTTTTTGAAACCAGTATGCTCAGAAGGAGAGAGGGGAATCATAACATTGTTATCTTCAAAACACCTTTGTCAATATTATATTGTCCCAAGTTAATTATTTATAGAGCCTGCTCTCACTCAGGAATGCTCATTTGGATGGTGGCTTTTATGGTCACCTAATTTTCTCCACTCCAAGAGACACACCACAGTTAAATCCATACCGAGTGAGAAAAATGCCTTTCTTTTGTAAGGTAGAAGAAATATAATAATGACATTGGAGGTGGTTTGTATGTGTGTTCTCAGGAAAATTATTTTAGGAAAGAGTAGATGTGGAAATTGAAGATCCGAAAATTGATTCCCTTAAGTTGTTTTTGTCTGTGGACTACCTAGAATATCTTTTCCATTCCCAGAAGTACTTGGCTCCCAGTTCAAAGACAGCTGGCTCAGTTTGTCTAGAGTAGAATTCCCCTCAAAATCAGCTAAATGAATTTATTAATTAAAAAAATTAACTAACTGGTTGTTCAGGACCTTTTATTATGAGAAAAGATGTCCTAATCCAAGAGCTCCTGTTCAATTGTTATACTTTTGAAAAAGCCATTTATTTATTCAACAGTTTTTGAGCATCAGTTATGGGCCAGGCATGGTATGAGGCACTGGGAAGACACGTTGAATGGAACCACCATGTTCCCACGTGCTAGGAATGTACAGGCAATGGAAAATGCTAGAAATATAAATGAGAACTGATGAAGCCAGTCATAGAGTCCTCCAGAAAGAAGTCTAAGAATAGGAAGAGACCTTCCAGTAAATCTCAAAGGACATTTTCATTGCTTTCGTTTACAGCTTAAAGAAAAAAGGTGTCATATTCAAGTGTACATACATGTATGTTTAAAAGCACTTTGCTATTTAAAGCCATCAGCCTTCTAACAGATGAAACATAACTGACCAATGTGGACCCAGATCCTGCAATGTTATTGTTTAGAGCCTTATTTGCATTTGTTTTGGGGTCTCTCATTGTGTATTCCTTGTCAGTGAACTTAATAAACACATTCAAATTTTACATGTTTTACTTTTAAAGTTAGGAAGAGAGTAATATTTCACATATTAACACTTAAAACCAAAGCCACGGTGTTTTATTCAAATTTACACATTATGATCCTTCACAGAGCTATAACCAGAACTCTAGTTCATTAAATTGGTAATGACTCTTTCCTGCTGATAACATTTATTTCTATTTAGTTGTAAGCCACAGTTCATTCCTACCCATAAGCAAAGAGACCTCGGATGAGCGGTTATCTGAGTTTTGCCAAAAGTTGATCTCAAAATAACTGTCCCTTCAGCCTGTTGAGTTCTGTGAAGTAACCCAAATCACAATTAGTGTGTTTCCAAGAGCCAGCAATTCTGAAGTTATCTAACACATGTCTGGCACAGATTTGTTTATGAAATCTGAATGGGGGTAGGGATGGGGGTGGGAAGATCCTTTAATATTGCAAATTTATTAGCCTGAATACCAATATTTAAGCTCTTATCAACCTAAGTAGGGCAGTATTGTCATTTTAACTGTCCAGTTACCCAATAAGAACTCAAGAGAAGGAGGGAGACTGGCTCTTGTCCTGAAACCTCTCTTCCCTAACATCACAACTCTGATTAGGAAGTTTAAGAAGAAACTGGGGCTGTTCAGAGGCATTGAAAAAAAATCACTGATTATCCTTCAATCTCTCTTCCTCTGGCCCCCAAGTGCTAGGCAACTAAAGTCTTACTCCAAGTTTTATTTATTCCCATCATTTGAAAATGACTGCCTGTGGACTCTGATGAAAAGGATTCTTGACCACGCCCGGGCTCCATGGGTGCTGTGATCTGTTAGTACTGTCTGCCACAAGCGCAGCATGAGAACAGGCAAGCGGGGCTGTGTTTGCCAATTCTGTTTCAGGTGATAAGACTTTGAGTTGGGTAAATCGCAAATTTCAGGAAATTAGAATAATTATCTCCCTTGTAAATAAGATTAGATTATCAGTCATTTGCTGCTCCCAGTTCTCTCCTTTAGGTGACTCATCCAACAAACTAGTCATTATCACTGGTCTGAATATTTTCTTTCTTAAATATGACTGCAAAATATCTATTTTAATAGGGAAAAAAAATTAAAGCTAATTGAAGCGTCTTTTCACTTTCTCACTAAAGTCTATCAGTCAAAAGTAATACAATTCAGTGATTCAGAACATTTAATTAAACCACCAGTTCGCACAATGTAAACCATTAATTAAATAGTTAATTGATGAATTAGTTGGTTACATTCACATTTGTATAAGCTCCAGTTCTGGAGACAGTCACTTGGGTTCCCTCCTGTTTTTTTCACTTCTTCCCTATATAACTTTAGCAAGTTGTTTAAATCCTCTTAGCTGTGAATATCCTTATTGTAAAATGGTTATTATAATAATTCATTCTCTGCAGGTTGTTTTGAAGAAACACTGAGATAATCCTAATAAAGCATACATAGCACATTGCATGTGTTCAATAAATATTAGCTATCATTATCACAGTTTAGAAAAAAACCTGGGAGATTTATTTTTTACTTCATTTAATAGCCGAGTAGAAATTTAATTTAGTGTAACAAATTATGTCACATTTCTACATCTCTTCTTTCATGATCACAAACAATTGACTTCTGATGGCTTTGAGTGTTTTAAATGTACTTATGTTTAAGAATGTTCTACATGTAGGAGGTTCTATAAAATCCAGGTAATTAAAGCCAAAATTACGTAGACATTAAATTATATTATAAATTCTTTAATTCTCTTTTGAGAGTAAACACATGGCTTCAGAATACATGAGCACAAAACACATTACCAGAGACTATAATGTTTGGAAAGATTCCTCAGATGTGTGAAATTCCTCACAGAAATTCTAAGGTGCCAGGGGCTTTTACAGAAGCAGGTATAGGAACCAGAGATATGACTACAACTATTCAAAAGGGAATAACTCTTTTTAAAAGCTTTCAGCTGTTTGATAGCCCTTATTTTTGCCCTTTCAGCACATTTTATCCTACCTTCTCCATAAGTGTGAACTGGTCTCATGATGGATTAACCTATTTATTATCTTAGAATATTTCTGCATAACTCTTCTTCTCTCAGGCCCATCGATCACTGTCTACATTTACAATGTAGGAGGCTGCTCCTGGGGGAAGCATACAAATATTAATGTGTGTTATCATACCTGCTTTATATAAAATAGCTTTGCCTGAATTATAAATTACCACAATTTTTACAGAGACAAAGTTCTATTCATTTTGAGGCATAATTTTTAATGTTAGCTGGGTTCTTAACCAGAAAGGGCCCTAATTTGCCTACTCAGAACTATAACTTGTTTTATTCTTCAAACGTAATGTCTTGCATCATTTCACTTATTTCACTCTGGTTTAGAAATTAAATAATCTGGTTACATTAATCTTGATAGTATCTTGATCTGTGTTGCAAATTCATTTTTTTTCAGAATTGGACTGGATGGAATTTAGGTGCAAAATCTTTATTAAAATCCACTCTTGCAAAAGAAAGGAAGTGGAAAGAGATTTGGGCAGAGAAAGGAGTAAAACCACGATGAAGGAGGGTCAAAGCCTCAGCCACTCCTGTGGGAAAGTCTGAGTTGAGGGTTGACCATCTGAGTGTTCCATATAAGGCTGAACGAGGATTTCATCCCCCAGTATGTTCAGTCACTGATGCAGACTGCCCCAGGAAGGATGCCACCTCAGCAAGGTGGCTCTCTGAAGCTCAGTGAGTCCCAGAGGGGCTGACAGCTGTACTGTCTAATGAGCATACTTCCTGCTGCTAGGAGGGTGAGTCCCTTCTTGAAGGGAGAGCTGCAGGGTGCAGACCTGTGTCCATCTGCCTGTTGACACACTTTAAAACAGTCTCCAGAATGAGGTAAGTAAAAATGATTCACAGGAGGCAGGAAAAGAAATATTAAGAACTCACTTTTATCTTTTAATTCATCTTTTTTTTAATTATGGCAAAATGTACATGACATAAAAATTATAATCATCTTAATCATTTTTAAGTATACAGTTCAGTACTGTTACATACATTCAAATTGTTGTGCAACCAATCTCCAGAACTTTTTCATCTTAGAAAACTGAAACTCTATATCTGTTAAACAACAGCTCCCCATTCACACCTTCCTCCCAGCTCCTGACAGCCACATTTTTGCTTTCTGTTTCTATGAATTTTATTACTCTAGGTACCTCACAAAAGTGGAATCATATATTTGTCTTTTTATGACATTTAACATGTATTGTCCTCTAGGTTCATCCATGTCATGGCCTGTGTCAGAATTTTCTTCCTTTAAAAGGCTGAATAATATTACTTAAATGTGTATGCCATATTTTATTTATCTATTTATTCATTATTGGACACTTGTGTTGGTTTCACCTCTTGGCTTTTGTAAATAATGCTGCTACGAACATGGGTGTACAAATATCTGAGTCCCTGCTTTCAATTCTTTTGAATGTGCACCCAGACACAAAATTACTAAATCTATGGTCAAGCTATTTTTAATTTTTGAGAACTCTCCATACTGTTTTCCAAAGAGGCTGCACCATTTTACATCTGCACCAACAGTGTACAAAAGTTCTAATTTCTCTACATCCTCACCAAAGCTTGTTATTTTCTTTTTTTTATAGTAGCCATCCTAATGTGTATGAGGTGGTAGCTCACTGTAGCTACTTCATCTTTTCAACTTTTATCTGTGATTTATAATAGAAAAGCTCTGATACTGCAGTTGCAGACATTTGCATTTACTCACTCAACAAGGTGGTCAGAGTAGACACAGGCCCTGGGAAGGGCACTTCAACCTTTCTAAGCCAACTTGGGAACAGATGATAAGTATGTAAACATTTAATAGGGGTGCAATTAAATATTTTATCAATAAAGTTTTAAGACTAAAAAGCTTCCAGAAAACTATTTTAAGAGGAGTATTTTGGGGTTCTAGCAAACGGTCTAGAATCCTTAGACAGTTTCTCTTTCCTAGTTCTCAGCCAAAAATACACATAAAACTGCTATCATTTGGCTTATACAGCACACACACACACACACACACACACACACACACACACTAAGACGTTAATTAAACTGTGCAAAATTCATTTTTTGGCAGAGGAGTAAAAATTGCATAAATAGTAATAAAACTAAATAGAACCAAAAAAAAAATTTAAATTAACATTTAAGAATAAAACTAAGTAAAATCTAAAGATATTTAAATTACTGATTAGAAGAGGGTCATCCTAGTTGTTCTCAAAAGCAAAAATTCAAATTGCTGCATAGAAAATGTCAGCGTTTAGGTGTTTAGAGGAAACTTGAAGTGGTCTGCACATGGTTACCCAGTTTTTGGAGACTGGCAACTAAAATAACTGCATACCAAAAACAGCCTTGCAAGATGATAACAAGAAATAAATAGAATCAGACAGTCCTATTAGACACGGTTCTCCTTTGTGTAAGTTCACCTACTGAGTGAGTGTCAAAAGATACAAGTGCACAAATGAACTTTCCAAGAGCTCTCTAGTGCCTTTTGTACTAAAAGCCAACTCATCTTTTCCCATCCAATTCCTTTCAAACAATAGAGTGCCTGGGCAAGATTGAAAGCAGATAAGAGATTTCTAAGAGATACTTACAAAACATAAATGTTAGATATAATTATGAGCTACTTGGAAAAATATGAAAGACTGATCTGGATCAATCAATTTATCCATTAAGCTCTACAGAAGGGTTACATTTATCCCAACAGAAATCAAGAAAATGACAGGAAACCAACAGAAAATGAGCCAGTGATGTGTTCCAAAGGGAAGCCTTGGTTTTTATGGTAGCCATCACAAGCTCCCAAGATTTGACACACCTCTTAAAAGAGTAGCAACAGTGAAATAAAGCACTAACAGATTTAGTTTCTAAGATTTTACTTGCATTTACTGTCCATATGCTTTTAGAAACCCATCTAACTTCTGAAAATCATATGAATAAAATGCTATCAGTGAGGTTTGAACCACTTATGAAAATCCAGGTGCCTGAAAAGTGCCTAGAGTTATTGAAACCACTGTATTAATAAAGTAATCTGGATGTCTGCTGAGGTACAGAGCTGGATATGTTATTCTTCACACTACCAGATACAAAGCCAAATGTTCCATGTTTATAAAAAATGCAGCTAGAGCTGCCCAATACTCTTAATGTTTGCATTCATGAATTTCCCATTTCTTGTAATAGAGCTATGATAAAGTAGCAAAATTACTCTCCTGGATCATGGTTAAAAGAAAGTAAACACTTATAATTAGCATCCACTACTTCCCTAAGACAAGGGAGGTTGTATGTGTGTGTGTGTGTGTGTGTGTGTGTGTGTGTGTGTGTGTGTGTGTGTGTTTCATGATTAAGTTGACACAGTGTGAGAAAATCAAATGCAAGCCTAACATTTGATTAGTTCTATCCCCCGAGGGCAATATCATGCATAAAAAGAAAGGCTATTTAACACTGAAGATTTTAAGATAATTGATTTTTTCCAATCTGTTCTATAATAGTGGATAACTTTACTTAAAAAGAGAAAAATAGTCAAAATAAAAGGTTTTAAAACTAGCCTAAAAACATCCATATATGAATACCAAAAAGGATGCTCGAGACTTGTCACATAAAACTCAACTAACTCCTGTGCTTTGGGCCCCAGCCACGAAATGTTAGCTGCCAGAAGAATCACAATGGACACAGTCTCAAACTACAGAGTTCCTGAACCTTGATTCCAAAGGCACGGGGGCACCAGGGCACAGTTACTCTAGTTTAGAGGCTGGATCTCATTTCCTAAAGAGGTCAAGATATATCTATTTTTTAATGGCCACAATATAATATCATTAATGATGACTTTATTATGTATTTTTTACGTTCTAAGCAATAAGCAATGGACTAAGCACTTTACAAATGGATTTTCAAAATTTAATTGTAAAAAACAAATATGAGGTATTGTTTTCCTTTTACAGATGAAACTGATACTTAGAAAGGGTGGGCAACTAGGAGGTAATGTTTATTATTTGCTTGATCTTTATACATTTCTACTTTTTAATAAGAAAAAAGATCCCAGAATCTAAACTGTGGTAGACTGACCATCAGAGCCCCAAGTTTCAAAGCAAATGTCCCGAGGAAAGGTATGTGTACATTAAATATATATACATATATATCTTGAATGTCTTATCTTAAGTAGAAGTTCCCTTTAGAAAGAACTGCTAGAGCATCTCAGATTAATCTGGGTGATCCTTTCTTTTTGAAGTTGTAATGACTCTGACACTTACTCTTTCTTTTGCCGTCAGCCTCTACAGTTTCTCATGTCCAAGATGTCCTAAACTCTTTCTCCAAGGTACCAAACTCCCTTTGGCCACATGAAACACAACAAAATTCCCAGAAGCTCTGAATTCACGAACTTTTTCAGATGGCCATGGTCATAAGGCACAGCCGAGAAAGGCTGCATCTTTCACCCATATCCAATTAATACTCACAGGCACTATCTACCTTATGACACAAGATAGAGAGGGCTTGCAGATGTTTTTTCAGTTTGTCCTGTTTATCTGCAGGTTACATCGTGAAATGACCTTTACTGAGATCCAGTGGAAAAGTTCAAAAGATGAAAAAAAGTCGTTGGTTTTCTTTCTGAAACCCTAGGTAGGCAGTTGAATGTTCTGATTTGATAGTACAAATACAAGGGAATATTCAGAATCATAGCCAGTCTCCAAGCTGTTTCATCCACACACCACTATGAGCTTTACTTACTGCCCCAAAACACTCGTGTTTGCAGAGCAGAAGGATGTGCTGGAGGTAATCTGAACCTGAGGGTCTCAATGCTGACCTGGAGGGCAGCCATCATGTAATAGAGTCACACCAGACTGGATCTGGGGACTAAGCCAAATGTGGTCATTAAAAAGAGCATGGGGGGCAATGAAGCAGAAAGCCTGGATTCAAATCTGTGCTCTCTCATTACCACCTGTGTGATGTGCAAAAGACAATCTTCCAAAACCTCACTTTTCTCATCTATACAATAGGGATATAAATATCTTTCTCACAGAATATCTGTAAATATAGAAGAAGACAGTGCATGAAAAATTAATAGAAATCCTGACATGTGGACAGTACTTAATTAATGTTACTTTTCCTTTTTTTTATACTTAATGCTTTTTATTACTTAATTCTGTAATGCTGGCTTTGGTCTATTTTCCCCTTAGTGAATCAAATTCAACAAATGCTTTAGTATTGTGACAACATGGACTTTTTCTTCCTTTTGCACTATTAAGTGTCTCTTACTGATGTTTAAAATATAGGAGAAATCATGTTTGAATGGTTTTAACAAGTATAGTCCCAGTGATAGTAATTACTTTCATTTTGAATGTTGAATAATTTCATACAGATTAAGAAAGAAAAAAATATTGAGTATATTATAGACAGCAATTATATTTTTTAAAACTCAAATGTTGAAAAATTATAATAGTCCTACTAGTTTTTGAAAATTCTACAGAAATGATTTTCTTTTCTAAAAATGAAAAGACCCTGTAGGTTACTTTTAGCTTTTCAGAAATAGTACTGCATAAATAAAAGATGTTAGTCTGAAACATTTCTGTCCTTGAGGGCAAAAAAATGTAACCACATCCTGGCTTTCTCTGCACCCTTCCCCACCACTCAATGCCTGCTACTGAGTATTGGTCTGTAGAGGGCACTGGGCTCTGCTCCTCATTCACACTTGACTCATTCCCTCTCCACCAAACACACTCTCCTTGCATTTCTATCTCACCAAATCCTATTCCCTTTCCAAGACATGCTTCAATAGCCTTTCCCTACTACTAAACTCACCCCCATTCAACTTCTACAGCTTTTAGAGTGCAGCATACACTAAATGCTCTATCACCCTCTGTTGTTCTTAGTGTTTTAGCTTTAGTGTCTCTAGCAGATTATAAATCCCTCAGTGGTAAAGAGTATTCCTTTCTTTCACTTGTCACTGATAGGACATGGCATAATTGTTAAGTGCTTGTGCTCAGAAATGGAACTGTCTGGATTCAAACTCTAGCTATCTGCCTTGTAACTGTGACCTTAAATTACTCGAGCCCTGTAACACAGAAATAATAAAAGTACTTGCCTCATTGGATTATAATTAATAACATAAAATCTTACAAAAGGCCCCAGCATATCATAAGTGCTCTGTAATTATTAGAATTGATTATAGCATTGGGCCACATAGTTAAGTTAAGTCTCTGCATCAGTGAACATAGTAAATGAGGCAAGACACAGATCAACAGATCATTTAGTGTACACCTTGTGGGAATACAGAGAAAACGATAGTCTTGCCCTCTAGAAACTTGTAGTCACCCTGTCATTTATGAAGTAAACACACGGCACCTCACAGTTGAGAGCTATAGAAGACTCATCTTTGTTTCTCTGGGGCTTGGTAAAGCCCATGGCACAGGGTGGGTATTCAACAGATGCCTGTTGAATAAAAACAAATCATTAGGCTGCAGAAAGACATATATTCAGAAGACATTTATGAAGACACATTGCTGCTACACGATGGTCCAAAAACGAGTGTAAAATCAAAAACATCATTGGACTAAAAAACATGATGGTATGTAAAAGTGAACCATAAAATTCATCATCTCACCAGCTTTTGATTGGCTCCATTTGTGTTCTTGGATTGATTTCTGCCCAGGTTTACTAATTTGAACTTAGCCAAGGTACAGTATCAGGATGCTCCCTGTGAAGCCAGCAGCAAAGATCGCAGAGACCACACTACAGGATCATAGTGTCATTTTCTTCTCAAATCCCTACTCCTGGCCTACCATGTTTCCCCATCCGTAAGACCTTCTATTAGGGGCGCAGCTTGGAGATGCTCTCCTGATTAAACTAACTAGAGCTGCGGATCCAGCTAATGAGATTTCTGAGTTGTCTGAGTTGTTGCTCACTGCCCATATTACCTGTTCTAAAATGTAGTTTATGCTTAATTTTCAAAGTCAGCATCCTATACCTAAAGAGTGTTTCCCACCCTGATGTACCCAGATAGTGATATACTGACCCATCTTTCTCTAATCTTCCCCTGCCCCAATCTTGGCAACTTCTTTGTTTCTGAATCTTACCCAGCCATGACCCCTGCCACCAAATGAGAATCATACCTGGTTGTACTTTTTTTGTGAACACCTGACTGCCCATCAATGTCTGTACTCTACCCACCTGAGAAGACATATCTGGATCCTTTGATACTGGCTACTGACAGAAACTGTGACTTATTGCTGAACTCTTCAGATGCCATACTATGTCTACTTGAATCTCTACTTTCACCCAGGCTACTCCCAAGCACCAATGGCAGCCCAGTGAGCAGATCTCATGACAGACCATAGTTCCTTCCTCACACTCCTGCTTCAACATGGATTCCCAAGATGTTTGACAACTAAAGCAAGGTTCCACTTTGATGTTTCCTCTGCTAGAGTTTCAGGTGTGTGTCCAAGATAGAGTCACATTCTTTTTGGCCATGCCATTTAGGAAATGTTGCTGAGAGTGACATAGAACATCTTTTGCTTTTTCAAGCTTATGGATATACCAGAATGCATTTGTATACTAATCACCTATGGATGAGTATTTTTGTTGCTTTAAAATTTTTTTATTATAAATATATCTGCAGTAAACTACCTTGTACATACATATTTGCATATATGTTCATTTCTTTTTCTTAGGATATCTTTATGAAAATAGGATTATAGAGTCAAAATATATTATCATTTTTAAGGCTTTTGGAGTATTTGCTATATGTAGTTCTTTAGAAAAAATGTATCAGATCAAACTCCATTGGAATATGTATGAGTTATACAAGTCTAGGACTAATAGGAGCCTTAGGAGTCATCTGCCTAAACTTTTACATTGAAGGTGAGAACACTAAGACCAGAGATGTTAAACCATTTACCTAAAGATGGAAGTCAAATTGCAATTTTTGACCTATGCATTTTTACCACACTTCCTGATCTTCTAGCATATTGCTAACATTATAGATTAAGCAATCTGAATTATGAATTTAAATATTTAAATGTGGACAACCAACTCTGTGTTTCTACCATCACTCCTATTTCTATATTTTAATTTTCCAAATCACATTGTAAACACATGAAACAGGGTTTTGATATTGAGGGACTATTTCAAGCTTCATATTGCCAAGAAGGAAATTCTACTTGGAAAAATGCCTATAGCTTAATCCATGGTCCCGCCTTCTGGTTTCTCTTTCAAAACCATCTGTTTTATTGATGGACAGGGCTGGGCTCAGAAACCAGATGTGTTTTCCAAAGAAGTCGTTGTTTTTCTAGAGGACAGAATGTCTGACACATGACAAAAGGCAGGAATTTTCTTGTTTATATTAGTTGTTAAACGTGGAACAAATCAACAATATGTCTCTTCTTAAAAATACTTTGGCAGGCTATAGCTCTTTTCTATTTACAAATCTTTACTAACATAATTACAGGATTGCTTTCCTTAAATATCTCACTCTGAAGTTAGCTCGCCTGTAGCTCCTACAGCAGAGCCCAGAATCTTGTATACTCTTGTGGAAATTTTCACAAATACACCACTAATAGCAAAAGAATGTGCATTCTCATTTTTGCCATCAGATAATAGGACTCTAGAATAGAAGGTATGACCAGATGCAGCAAACTTCTGATGAACACATAAACATTTTGTACTTTAAGGCAATAGAGGAAAGGTAAGTAGGCTGATCATTCCATCTATTAATTCAACAAACATTTACTAAGTGCTAACTATATATATCAAGTACTGTGATGGACGATAAGGCTTCAATTCAAAGTTGAACAAAACAGACATGAACAGAACTTACAATAGCAGAGTTTTCATCTTTGGGAGTTTTAAATTGCTTTGCTTAAGTCTGATTTATAAAAAACTTTATTGACTTAGCTCTTGTTTCCTTGTAATGCCAAATATAACATAATAAACCTTTAATATATCCTCAGTAAGGTCTATGGTGAATGTCTCCCCCACACATACCTCTCTCTCTCTCTCTCTCTCTCTCTCTCTCTCTCTCTCTCTCTCTCTCTCTCTCTCTCTCTCACTCCCTCTCTCTCTCGTGCATGTGCCCAGCCTAAAACCTTGAAAGTTAATGTTCTACTCTATCAGGTAAAAAGTATACAGGGCTTTAGAAAAGTCTCTTTCAGGACAGATGTGTCAGTTCTATTTCCCCTCTAAGTTTATTCCAATAAGACCAACCAGAACTCATTTTTTTGATGCTAGCAGTAATTTGCATAGAAGGGAGAATGCATTCTAAGCTAAGAAGGAATTTTGGTATAAAGAATGATTTATTATATACTTCCAGAAATTTGTAATTCCAAAATATATTCAGCAAGTCTTGGCCAATTTATGCTTTTTTAAGTCCTAAAATTTCTTATAAGAGATCTCTTTATGTATCACAGAAATAAGCTGTTTTCTTCTGCATAATGTCCCTTTAGGGTCATTTGCAGTCAGGACAATCAGCAAAAGACCTACAGATTCAGGCTAAAGCATAATAAGTTCAAATAATTCCTTGACTTAAATTCTGACAATTTCATTTTGGTAAATCCTTGGGGAAAAAAAAATCCATGCAAGACCAACGCACAAATAGACAGGGTTCTAGGTCTGATGAATCTGAGGAGCCTCTTGATCCACTCATATCCCTGTCAGCCAATCATGATGCCTAGAAATTGACTTTTAAAGTCACTCTTCAGTGGTTTATTTCTTCTATTGTCTTCCTGAAAGCTCCAAATGACAATAGGAAGAATAAGTCCACATTCATTTATTTGTCTATTTACTCATTGGTTTATTCATTTATTCAACAAACATTTGGGAGAAACATTTTTATACATCAGGTATTTCCTTTGCAGCTTTCAGAGTGATTTAAGAATCTAAGCATCTACAAAGGTCATCTTGCTACAGGACAGCACATAGGATCAGACTGTCAGTTAAGTGGCTGTCGAATCAGAGATATAATCCAGCATCAAGCTTTACTAATAATTTCAAGGATACAAGTCATCATGAGGTACAGAAAAAGCAAGGAAAGGTCTGTCACCCTTATGCAACTCCCTCGGGCCTTTTTTGCCACAATGAGCATGCTCTGGCCACATTAACATGTGAGATCTCTAAGCAATGTATGTGGTTTGCATCACTAACACGGAAGAGAGCTGTGTCAGGCATGAAGTTAGTCCATCTTATGCTCAGGGAGTTATATTGCTTCTGTGAGTTATTCCAGGGGACCATGTCCCCTTTATTCATAGAGTCCAGATTTGTTTACCACAGCAATTTCACACAAATGATGCATCCTAAAAACCATTAAGCTTGTTTGCCAGATCTGCCATTAGCATGTTTATACAAGGAGGCCCCATAAAAAGAGAATGGATTGCAAACTTATTGCTTTATCAATTATCTTCCAATTACCCAAGGTGAGACAGACTCTACAGGGATGTGGGAGGCCACCAAAGAGCCATGGGGTGGACCTGATGATTTTTATCTAGCACTGGCCTTGACAAATCAGCTAGACTCCATGTACACCTTCAGGGAAGCTGACAGAGAAGAAAGAGTGGACCATCACATTTTATGAGTATTTTGCTAGACATTTTCCATAGCCAAACTCTCAAAATGTCAAGTATTCCCTTCCATATCTCAGAACAGACACTGCTACCACAGATGTTGCTGTGCTACCACTTGCCCATATTTATTGACCACTTATTTTATGGCAGGGGTTGCACTGAGCATTTACATGTGAAATCTCATTTAATTCTCACAGCCCTGAGACATGGGTACCAATAACCTTATCCACTTATGAAGAACTGAGGTTTAGAGAAATTACATACAGTAGTTACATGAGGAAGCCATCATTCCATGCAACCAGACTGAATTAAAGTCTGAGATCTCAGTCACTACTCTATCCCAGCTGAGGTAGAGGACTCTTGAATGAAGTGGCTCAGAAGCTTCAGGGCCTCTTTCCTCTCCTGAGGACCCAAGAACTGAGGGAGAAAATCCTCCCCAAGGCACAAGTTTCCTTTCTGGACTATTCTCTGGGTGGGGTGGGACCCCACATACCAGTCCACTTTTCCAAGGAAAACTCAGGTTGAGAGTTCTGTAGAGCATCGTGCTTACGTGGGTCCGGAACAGAGATGGCAAATAAAGTCTTAAAGCAAATATTCTGGTCTTTGTCAATCAGTAACCTTTACAAGCCTCCAAAAGGACCTCAGGAATCTTTCATAACTTCCTCATCAGATGTCTCCTAAACTATAAATTTATCAAGGGACTTCAATGTTTAAGATAACACACACCCTGGGGTGGCACCTAGCACTATTGAGTATGTTCTGAGAGATCTTCAGGGCATATTTTTGTCCTCTAATAAATATTGTGATAGCCTCAATATACAAATGAGTAAAAATAGAAGCCCCTCTGTATCTATTCCCACAGTTAGCGGTCTTTTAGATCATTTCCTTGAATTCATGATCTCTTATTGAACCACAAAGGGTCCTTCTTAGCATTGTTCTCAAGTTCATAGAACAGTATATATAGATTCATAAAGCCAAGCCTCTAAGGATTCTTTGAGGTAAACAATAATACTTTAGGGGGGAAAAAAAGATTTTAATCATATAAATTTAGTAATTGATTTGGGGTATTTTTTTCTCCTGCTGCTAGAGACAATTTTTAGAAAGAAATTGGATGTATGTAATAAGACAAAGACCATTTTGAAGCAACACACATCTGTGGCTACTGAGTGCCTGTTTTGAATTACATTTAAATTGCCTGAAGAGCATTTGGCAAATGGAAAATTTTAAGTTGGTTTAAGCTTTTCCATGGACAATTTAGGTTTTGTACTGTTATTGTTATATCTGTGCTTTTGCATTCGAATCTTTTCAACCAGCATGGAAAAGAGAAAACATTGTGTTAAAGGCTTTTTAATGACACAGTAACTCCTCTTGACAAACAGTGGATCTGTTCCATTATCTTATCTGCCAAAAAAGAAATATCTTCCAGGAGAATAATATGTGCTTAATCATGAAAGGCTTCAGCTTTGAAAGCTTCAAATGATAGAATCAGCTACAGAAATAAGTACTCTACATCCCCAAATTAGATGTGTTCTTTTGATTATCTTGCAGTAACATCTGTGGTAACAATACTTTTTAGAAACCACTGCTGATATACTCTAATAGCTGTACTAAGTAGGCCTGGTTTGTCATGTAAAAAAATCAGTGACTTAACCAAGCATGGATTTATCCCTCTCCTCGACAGTGCCCTCTGGTTTTACTGCCCCACCAGAAGCTTTGGGAGACTGCTGTGAGCTGACTTCCAAATACAGCACTCCTCTAACTTCTGTTCCTCTCCATGGATGTAGCCATCATACCACGTGGAATGAGATCAATCAACTCCAGGGCAGCCATCGTTATTTTGTTGTTTTGAGGATTACATAATTACAGTCAAAAGACAATTTGTACATTTAGAAAGTGCACTCACTCAAAATAGCTGTATTGTCGGGCTTTTCAGTAAAGTTATCTTTATCCTGAAGGCCAGCTACTTTGAAGAAATTGGGTTAAAGATTTCTAAAGCCCATCTTACCTGTGTGGGCTGAGATTAGAGAGGTAGCACACATACATGTCACTCTGGCACTTTCTGGTTGCAAACAGGAAATTCTATGACTTGACCTCTTTAAGAAATTGAGTTTATTCTTCCTCTGTTATTTGTAGAGTTTTGTGCTACAAGCTTATGCATGTATTAAAACATTTACATTATAATAGTAGAAAATATAGGATCCAGTTAGATCAGCATCGGGGTTGGTGGTTTGCTTATTTTAGTAGGGGTGAATTGAGAATCTGATGAGAGGAATATTAAAATAGCAAATGTTTGGATATAAATGTGTTCTTAGTTGTCAAAATACTGACAGATACAATATTTCTGAGAGATGTTGAGTTTGTGGGATACTAAAGAAGAGAATGCTAAGAATTTTCCATGTCACTGCTTTAAAACTTTTCATTCTTTACCCTATTTCACCTCTTCACAAGGGAGAAAACCTGTGTTGTATAGCAGAACAAGAAAGAAGCACTTATTTTTCCAGAACCACTAAGTGGTTTATTATTCATGGTCCACATCATCCCCAAGAGACAGAAAAAGCTGTCTTATATCTCAGATGAAATACTACAGGGCTGAAACAAAATCGGGGAATTTTGTTCTCACAATGTTATACTTCATATGAAAAGTATAGAAATAGAAATAGAGAACTCTGAACAAATAATATAATCTGAAATATAATTTTATATATCCTCCTCCCTCCAAAAAAATAATGTGATCAAAATATAACCAAAAATAGATTGCAGTATTCTTATACACGCCTCATTGGTAACATTGGCTATAGATAGTTTTGCAGAAAAGAATTTTAGTATAAAATCAGTCTGATAGTATATTAGGTTTCAAAATAGTATACAAATTTTAGATTTTGAGTCTGTTTATATGTCTTAAAAATAAGTTCGCTTTACCCAGGAATATTTTTACTCATGTGTAATTTATGGTAAAAGGTTTGATGATCGTGATGGTGGTAATGATAATTTGAACAACTGTGATGCTATACTCACACATGGATTTTATTTGATCTGTGTTACAATCCAGATATAGAAAGAGTCCACCCAAACTTAGAGAAAAATGTATGGCCATTCAAAATGAACCAAAATACATTTTTAAAAAAAGAATATTAATAATGCAAATGCTTTTTATATCTGAATTTTTAAAAGCAGAATAAAAATGAAACTCATTAGGGAGTATTTGGGGGAAATTTAGATGTGAAGAAACCTGACTCAATTAACTGAAAAACAAAGAAAGACTGCCAAAGTGAATCTGACTTGAGTAAGGGTTTATTTTTATTAAGAAAGAGATAGTGGTCCTAATAAATTTGAAGGGATCTATAAAATTCTCTGCACTTGAGCAGAGCTAATATGGACCACTGCTAATGTTTGTGCCTGTCTGCAAATGGGCATTTTTTAGCAGTAGTTCACCACAAGGCTTATAAAGATCAACCAAATCTATCACAGCTTGGTTGTATTTTCCTTGATTGTCATAGAAGCTGATCACAGAGTCCCCACATCACAAGTTAAAGGTAAATCTAATATAAATGTTAAAATTATTCAAGCTAACCATATTGTGATCCAATTATTTGGATAATTGGAATAGGATGGATTATGTGTTGATATAAAAACTGTGCTCCGATTATCCTGAAAATGGCCAACTTCAGAAGCTGTAGAAACATGTACATTTTCATCCTGCAAATCACACTCCAGAAACAGGAGCATTGCTGAGTTGTAGTTGTCAGCTCCAAGATTCTGACTGATACTAGTAGCCTTTTGCTCCACATTCCCAACTTTCAGTAGAAAATCAATTGAACATATTTCTTAGAAAATTTTTCTGATTAAAAATAGCTCTCAATAGAACTAGTTCCTTTCTTGTAGAACTGACCTAGAAAATGCCTTGGGACCAAAAGTAACACTATTCTCTGTTTTTCTATTATTTTCCAGTACTGAAAAATTGGATTGTTTTAAAATCATATCAAAATGCCCCGCCTATATGTACCACCACTATTGGTCATGTGACAGAAATGAGAAAACTCACCCCAAAACAAATGTGTACTGCCATTCACAATGTCCCTGAGGTAAGCTGGGTCAGCAGAACAAAGTCAAAGTCACCTGGAAAAGGCCAAGTATAAACAAGAAATAAGAGGTAACACACCAGCAACTCTTCTTTCCTTGACCCAGAAGGATTTTTAAGCAACAACTCAATGAATTCTTCTCTTACCGCTATTTAATTTTGTTGACCATGATAAACTAAGCCAACTGAGGACACAGGATGAGATCTGGATTACCCTCTTTGTTACATTGCACTCACACAGAGAAACCATCAGAGTTGAAAGTGACATTCTACTGTTGCTCCAGAAGTCATATCAAAAAGCGAACCTTGAAATTTGTGATAAAGAAGGAGCATATCTTTAGAGTGAAATCAAATAGCATCTTCCCTCCACAGGACAGGCAATCAATCAAACAGTATTTAAACCCAGTACGAAGAGAATACGAAGGCACACTCCAAACTCACTTGGAGTGATTGAATTCTGTGGCCTATCTTATTTTGTTAGATAGGCTTTTGAGAAGAGAATGAGTTAAGCCTCTAGGCAGGTGCTTCAAATTATTATTTTTTGAACACACACACACACACACACATTCATCTTCTGTTTTATATTTCCAGTTGGAATATGTAGTTCAGCTAAAATCAAACATATAAATTGAATAAGCCAGATATCCTTTGTTCTCCCTTAATTATGCTATATGTAATCAATATAAAAAAGAATCAGGAAATTTTAATTCAGTATTGAATAACTACAAAATTAAACAGAGTGAGAGGTGGCCATCTAATCTAGTAGAATAACCTTCCTAAGAACTGCCTTATTACAGAGAAGCTCTGTTATTATTCTCAGGGAAAAGTCTAAAACAGTGAACAGTTTAGGAGGGAAGCACACTAACAAGGGAAGGTTTTCTGCTGAGACTGGCCAGTTGTCTCTTAAGAGGAGTCTGCTGACTCATGTTTATTACCCCTAAAATATGGAAAGCCAAAATGAGTACTGAGATCCACTCAATAATCAGACAAAAAGTGAATATGCTCTGATGTCTTGATTTCAAATTCTTACTTACCAACCTTAGTGGGGAAAACTTGGAAAAAATGGCGGGACATAAAAAGTGCTGTCGATGTGCTTTTACCCATTCTTGAGTAGATGGATTTAGTGAACAAAACTGGGTTTGGCCATGTGCTAGGTAAATCCTGTTTGTTTAGCCCAAGGTATATGTTTAGCAAAGGGGAAATTAGTTTGAAATCAGAATTTACCTCTAGGAGGAAGAGGTGGTTCTATAAAAATTTGTCAGGAAGGAGGAATGTGGTACTTATCTCCCTGGTGGTCAAATATCTAAGAGGATGTCCTTGTCTTGGCTCACAACTGATGTGGTCAGAGATATGAGGCCATGGAATAGAAAATTCTACAATAGCCAGAGGAAGGAGTGTTTCCTGTGATCAAATGAGAGAGCTCCAAAATGGAAGCATATTTGCAGAAGCTGTCTGTTTATGGAAATTCGAAGCTAAATGTCCTAAATAAGTGTTCAGAAACTGAACCAACAATTATCTAGTTTGGGAACTCAGCGAAGTCTCACCATGGATAAGTGGCCTCTGCTATTGCACGTGTTTTTCTAAATTGGATGCTTCACGGGGAATACGACAACTGACCAGACCATAGTATTGAAGTCCCCTTTTCCTCTAGTGGATTCCGCCCAGAGGAGACATCAGAGGGAGATCAGAGGGAGATCAGAGGGCAGCAGAAAAGGGAAGTCTGGATGTTTCTCTCTGTACTCTCCTTTGCTTTGGCACCCCAGTACTGACAGGGGCTGTTACCTTTGTATATACATCTCTCACCAGACTGCCCCTTCTCCATGGCTCCAGCCCTTAAAGGCTCTGGTAAAGCTAATTCTCCCCTGTACAAAACAAATAGCTGTCTGTTCAGCTCCGCTCCCTCAACCATGCAGACACCTTTGTAAATTAAATTATCTTCAGTCCATTTGCTTCTTGCTCCTAGCTGATACAAAGAATTTTCATTAGCCACCTGCTTGCTGACATTCAAAGCTTCATATCCACTTTAGACCCTGTTCTTGAGTTCAGACCCATGTACTTATTCCACACATAATAATTGAGCACTTATTATTTGTTATATGTTTTAGTAGGTTTGACATTTACAACAGTTAACAAGACAGTTTGCCCTCAAAGAGTTTATATCTCATTCACATGTGTAAATAAAGAGGGCATTAAAACTTTTGAGTGAATGGTAGCTTAGGATTATCTAGCTGGGTGCCGGGTATTTATTCCTGGATATCACACTGGATCCTCACACCCAATATTTATAGATCTAAACTCACCCTCCAGACCATGTCTACTCCCCATTCTATTTTTCCTATCTTTGTTAGATAACATCAAACACCATGGAACCACTTGTCAGTCAGAACTCTTGGAGTCATCCCAGATTCCTCCCACTCTCATTTACTCATTCATTAAATACTGAGTCTTGGAAATTACATGGCTCTCAAATAAGTCATATTCTTCCTATCCTCGATGCTCTGCCCGAGTCCGGATATCTACTGCATTTCTCTATCTCCAATCTTCCTTTCTCTAATTCATCTTCCACTGAGCCACTGTCAGTTCCTAACAACATATAAATATGATCATAATTCGATTCTAGTCACAGTTTTTTATTTGACCCTTTCACAGATGAGGTTAAAATGTATACTTCTTACTCTTGTGCACTGCTGGGGAAATATAAATGATGCTGCTACTATGGAAAACAGTATGGCATTTCCTCATAAAAATCAAAAACAAAATTACCACATAATCCAGCAATTTCACATCTGGGTACATAACAACAAAAAAAAATTTGTTTTAAAAAGAATCCCAAAGAGATATTTTATACCCATATTTATAGCAGTAGTATTCACTATAGCTAAGATATAGAAGCAATGCAAGCATTTATCAATGGATAAGTCAAATGTGGAATAAGCATATAATGAAATATTACTCAGCCTTTAAAATGAAAGAAATTTTGACATATACTACAACATGGATTAATATTAAGGACATTATACTAAGTGAAATAAGCCATTCAAAAGAGGGCAAATACTATATAGTTCCACTTACAGAAAATATTCAGAGTGATCTAAATCATTAGAAACAAAAGGAGAATGGTGATTTCCAGAGGTTGGAGGAATGGTGAGTTATTGTTTAATGAGTGGTGTTGATGGTAGCATAACATGATGAATGCATTTAATATCACTAAACTTCACACTTAAAAATGGTTAAGATGGTAAATGTTGTGATACATGTATTTAAACACAACAACAACAACAACTATATGTATATAGGTATTATATAGGTATTATCTATAATACCTATACTCTTTTGTACATTTTACAAAGCCTTTTATGATCTGGCCTCTACATACCTATCTAGCCTCATTTCACCTCAGACCATTGCCCACGCTCTGCCTGACTCAAAACATACTCTCTCTTGTCATGTCCAATTATAACATTCTATTTTTCTTTCAAGTCTTGCTCAAATCCTGCCATCTCTGTGAAGTCATTCATATCTCTTCAAGCACCTGTAGTCTCCTCTTATGCTTAATACACACCTCCCATAGCAATATTTGATTCTGGACTCTCTATTCTGTTCCATTGGTCTATGTGCCTATTTTTATAATAGTACCATACTGTTTTGATTACTATAACTTTGAAATATAGTTTGAAGTCAGAAAGCGAGATTCCTCCAGATTTGTTTTTCTTAAGGTAGCTTTGGCATTTAGGGACTTTGTGGTTCCATATAAGTTTTAGAATAATTTTTTCTATTTCTGTGAAAAGTACTTTGGATAGTACGAACATTTTCACAATATTAATTCTTCCAGTTTTAGAATGTAAGATGTCTTTTTATTTATTCGTGTCTTCAGTTTCTTTCATCAATGTCTTATAGTTTTCTGTGTACAGGTATTTTCACCTTCTTGGTTAAATTTTTTCTTAAGTATTTTATTGGTTTTGATGCTACTATAAGTGGAATTGTTTTTTCTTTTTCTCTCCAGATTGTTTCTTAGCATATAAAAATGCAACTGATTTTTGTATGTTAATTTGTGTCCTGCAACTTTACTAAATTCATTTGGTGTCAATTGGTCAGCACAATAGGTATAGTTTTGTGGCAAACAGCACAGTTGCAGAGACTCCACAATTTTAATTTTATATTTTAAAAATATAAAATTAAAATAATAGTGATAACAATAGTAACTATCTCAGAAGCTGTGTAATTTTAATGAGAAAATACAAACTTATCACATCACCTGAACTATAGTAAGTCTCAACCTATATTAGCTATTTCTACCCTTTCCTTCACAACCCCACCACCACTAAAAATGCTTCTTGTAGCAAAGTCAGAAGACACAGAGATGTATAGTGAATTTATGCACCCATAAGGATATTGCTTGCCTTCTCATATTTTCATATAGATGTGACTATTAGAAAGTCAGTAGTATTCCTAACCTGTCCTGAGAAGAGTCTTACTTTATTCATTGTGTATGAAATTCATACCTAGAAAAGGAAAAAGAAAAAAAAAGAAGTGGTGGGAAGTAGTAGAAAGTGGAAAAGCCAATAGCACAGAGGGGAAGGAGAAAGTTAATTGCCAGTTCCTGACAATTCCCATTGTCAGAACAGGTAAATGTGATTAGTTGGCAGAGCACCAGATTGGCCAGCTAAATTTGAATTGTGCAGGCCTATATATTCCCTTTTTATGTAGCTCACATCATTTTCCTATTGTCAACATTTATTATAGCTATATTTAGCACCTCTAGCAATGGTAGGAAAAGCATTTAATATCTCTTTGATGAAGAAGCAAATCACAATACAAAAAAGTTGTGCCATTTTTTTCTTGAAAATTTGCATTAGGGTAGTGTGCAATTAGAAACTTTATTACCACAGCTTTTGTATATCCTCATCAAACATACATTAAGGATTTGTATGAACTTTTAGAGCAACTTCTCATTTTTCTTTGTCAATATAAATGTTTCCATTACACTTATGGAGCCACATAATGATCTCTAAGAAGGTAGTGGAGGAAGTGATAGTAATGCTTGATGTACTTCTCATTTAGCTGATGGGTTTTCATTAAACATGCTATTAAAGTGAGACGAGATGGTTCAAAGGATGAGTAATGGACCACATGCTTTTTACCTATGTGTCAGTGGGTCCAATATCTCCATTAGAAAGGTCTTACCACTGGACAATTTTTCAAGTGATGCTAAGGTGATGCTAAGCCCATTCTTCAAATAACAACTTAGAGGAAAGAGCACTCGATTAGGAGTTATAAGACATGAACTCTAGTCTCAATGATCACTACTTTATTTCTTTCTGTCTTATCTAACTTCCCAGGGACCTCGATTTTCTCATGTGTCAAAAGTTCACATAATAAAAGCCCTATAAATGTTACAGAAGCCCTATATATTTCACAAAAGTGAGGTTCTTTAAATGTATTAATTGCTATACAAATTATAATCCTGTAATTTTAGAGAAAAAATGATACTGATCTGCTCCACTAGTCCCTATGGTCTTTGAACTCCAGAGCGTGTCTCCCATGTTGCACAAACCAGGTTTCCTAAATGCAAATGCGGAACCCACTTTGGCCAGCTTATACAAACAGAATTGATACATAACTCCTAAAATTGTTGGGAGGGCTAAAGAAACACACTCCATGCTGAGCTTCTGGAAATAACTCTCAATACAACACCGCTGACACCGCTACCAAGTGATAGCTGCCTGTCCTACAATCCAAGAGAAAATAGAGCAACCAGATCTGTGCACACATTATCTCTGTCACATTCACACACAATGTGGATGCCTCACATTCTCCTTCTCTTCTCACTGATATAGCTTTTCAAGTCAAAGTCCTGAGTGATTGTATCTAAATGATGGAAAAATAAAACCCTCTCAAGAGAGACTGAGAACTGTAGTCTTAACATTTTAGAAGGGAGTTGGGATGAATATTGCCACAAACAAGAGTCATATTCTGCCATATGTGCCTATAAAATCTCTGGCACATCAATAGGCATTCTTGGACCAAATTTAACATAATTAAAGAAAACATTGTAAAAGCAATCGGGCAACACACAGTGATTGTATACCTATTAAGTGCAAAAGACATTCTACTCAAGTGAGAAAATCTGAATTACCAGAACAATTCAGCATTTTCTTGCACTTTCTCAAGCACTCCATATTGCTTTGTGTTTCCAAGCTTTTGCATAGCTCTTCCGTCTGTTTGTGGTGCCTTCTCTCTCTCTCCTCTATGCCACTAACTCCCAAGGATGAATATCTGCAGTTCTTTAAAGCATTATCCAAGCTTCACTTCTTTAGAAAGCCTTCTACATCTGTCAAGATCCTTTTGACTACATGGAATGAAATAACTGAAAATGGCTTAAATAATATGAATTTATTATTTCCTATAATAAAAAAAATTAATAGAGATAGGAAATTCCAGGTTTTGTAATTCAGCAACACTATACTGTCAGCAAACCCAATAACTTTCTCTGTTTCTGCTCTTCTAGCCTCAGTATGTTAGAGCTCATTCTCAGACTGTCTTTTCATGACCACAACACAGATGTCACAGTTCAGCTATCATGTCACACAATCATGACCATAGACAGGAAAGAATTTTCTCCTTGTGTGTCTCTTAAGATGACAATATCTTTCCAGAGTTCCATCTATAGAATTACTTTTATGACTCCCTTCCTAAGCTGTGTCACATGCCCATGCCTACACTAGTCATTGAAAGTGAGCTTAAAAGTACAATGATTGGTTTAGACTTGTTAACTTTATAGCTTCACCAGAGAGGTGGAGAGTGAATTGCTCACTGAATCAGAATTCTTCCACCAAGGAAGTAGAAGAGAGGATTAGATGACCCATGGCATCAGTTATACCTACTCAAACACAGCCAACACATCCTCCTGAGTTGTGTGAAGTGCCCCACATCGATGCTCTCATAACAACCCATAATTAGTATAATTGCAGCACTTATTACATTGTCAATTCACTTATCTGTTCTACCTCCCTGTGAGCTCCTCTAGGGCAGAGGCTATTTATTATTCATCGGTATCTCTAGACTTTGCTTAGTGTCTGGCACATAGAATGCATCCAATAAACACTGGTTGAATTCTAAGTTGAATTACATAGGTCATAATTTTATTTATGTAAATGGATATTAGCCATTCAGAAGAGTTATTATTTTATTATCTAACTAGATCATATTTAGATCATCTAAAATGTTTTTTCCACAACTTGTATTTTATACTACAAAATAAGCAATATTTTTGTAGTTATTTCAAAATGCCAGTGAAGCAACTGGTAAAATGGCTATAAATAAGCAAACTGAGAACCACCTTGCTAATCTTGATCCTGTTAAGTAGCTAATATTTGTAGTTACTCATTTCATTTCAGTCCTTTCATTTGTATCATGTCTACATAAACAAAAACATTAGTTTGGTAACTTGACTAGATAAAAACAATTTTGAATTAAGTTCAGAAACATGTAGACAGTCACACTAAATTTGTGTGCTAATATGCAGATGCAGAACATTTTAAGATTACTCATTAAAACATTTTGGACCTATACTTACAGCCAAAATGCAGAAACCAGACTTATCCTCCACCTGAAACAGCCAATAATGTATGAAACAACAGCTTCTAAAACAGTAGGCAGGCAACAAAGGACTGTGATCCATAAGGAAAAAAGCAAAGTGAGGCCGGCAATTTCCCCAGCTTACTACATCGAGAGCATTTCCAGGCAGTGTTGCTAGATGGGGACACTTACTAAGGGGAACCAGGAGGACTTTGTGAACCGAAGTGATGAGGCTGAAAGTCCATGGATACCAAAGCAGTTAGTGTTCACAGAACAATGCTGGAAAAGAGAAAGCTACACAAAGAGATCTATAGAAGGTTGCACTTAAATAATTAGCTGAGTCCAGATCAGTGCATGCAAAAACAAAACAAAATAAAACAAAACAAACAAAAAACTATAAGTATGATAGTTTCCTCAAAAATTTTTGTATGACGCTTTCTCAAAAAATTAAAACTAGAATTACCATATAATCCAGTAATTCCACTTCTGAATATTTATCTGAAGAAAACAAAACAACTATTTGCAAAAGATATCTGCACTTTATGTTCTTTGACACATTGTTGACAATAGCTAAGATATGGAAATAACCTGAGTGTCCATCAACAGATAAATGGATAAAGAAAATGTGATATGAAAAAATGTGATATAGATAGACATATATGTATATATAATATTATTAATATATAAAAACAAAATCTTACCATTTACAAGAACATGGATGGACCTCAAAGGCAATATGCTAAGTAAGAAAGTCAGACAGAGGAAGACAGATACTATAAAATCTCATAACTTATATGTGGCATCTAAAAAAAAAAACAAATTCATATTTGCCAGAGGCAGGTGGGGCAGGGCAAGTTAAATGTGTGAAATTGGTTAAAGGTACAAATTTCTAGTTATAAGGTAAATATGTTCTGAGATATAATGTACAGACAGCATGACTACAGTGAACAATACTATATTGTATATTTGAAAGTTGCTTAGAGAGTGTCTGTTAAAGTTCTCATCACAAGAAATAAAAATGTGATTTGGTAATCATTTTGCAATATATACATATTACATATGTATATACATATATATGCAATACATACATATACATATATACATGTCAAATCATTATGTTGTACACCTAAGATAATATTATATGTCAATTATATCTCAATAAAAGTGATGTAAGCAAGAATTCTATAGAGCAAATGCTTTAAAATACTGCAAGAAAAAAATATGACTATTTTTTTCTATTTTATTTTCTTTCAAAAATTAAATCAAAATAAAGACATTTCAGATATACAAAAGCTGAAATAATCATCACCAGCAGACTCACACTATCAGGAATATTAAAGGAAATCCTTTAGGTAGAAAGAAAAAGAAGCCAGATGGAAATCTGGATCTAGACGAAGGATTGATAAGCATAGAAAATAAACAATATTTTTGCATTATTTAAATTTCTTTTAAGAATAATCGACTGTTCAAACAAAAATATTAGCAATGTTTTTATGGGGTTTCTAATATGTGGAAAAGTAAAATGTTTGATAAAATAGCACAAACATTGGGAGGGGAACTATTGTTAAGTTCTTATACTACATGTAAGGTGACCAACTATCTCAGTTTACCTGGGACAAAGGGGTTTCAGAGTTAAACTAAGACAGTTCCAAGAAAAAGAGGTCGTTAGTCACCCTAACACATCAGATGAGGTAAAGTCACTTAAAGGTAGTCTGCAATAGCCAAACTGACTGGCCTATCCACTTAACCTCTCTATGCCTTGGTTTACTCAGCTCTAAAATCAAGAACAATTATACCTTCTTACAACTGTTAATGCAAAAATTTAATTATATGAAGCAAGCAGTGTTGGGCACATACTAGGGATTAATAAATATTTGTTATTATAATGATCTAATTTCACTTTGGAAAAAATCAAAGTTAGATTGTAGAGAATGAATAAGAGAAAATATGACAATCACCTGACATACAATTTTGTAGGCAAGTACAAAAAATAGACGAGAGATGATGAAGACCAACACTAAGAAAGTGACATTGATATGAAGGTAAATGGAAGAACTCAAGAGAAAGTAGGATCTATAGTTTCAGCGACCTCTTTTTTCAATAAATGTTCACTGAGCACCTACTATGTTCCAGGCACTATGTTAGGACACTGAAGATGCACATCCAAATCAGGGGACTTTGTTTGTACCAGATTCGGTCTTTAGAGTTTAATCCATGTTTCAATTTTTACCCAGAAATTTAAATATTTATTATTTTATAGATTCAGTCAATAACTTTTCTCTGTATTAATTTTTTTTAAATGTAAAAAGAAATAACTATTTAGAGTTAAAATACAAAAATATCTTCAGACTGGGTCAGAAGGACCCATATAAACCATTAGGTCTTAGAAATTCTTCTCTTTTCTTAAATAATAAAATTATTTTAGATTTTAGATATTCATCATGATGATATTTTATGTTGCCTATGAAGACTTTTTATCTGTATCAAGAGAAACTGTCTTTAAAAATGAGAGATTTTTTATTGATAGCTTTTAAACTGTATTTTGTTAAATTTTAGGAAATATATACTTTGATGCTTTCCTATTGTTCTAATATTTCAGAAACTTTTTGTAAGCTGCATGAAATACAAATTTGGCTCACAGAGCAGTTCCTAGCTGAATTAAGGTTAAAATTAATATCCCTCCCGAGTATAATATTGCTTTTGGCATTTTGACAAATGGCTGATGATTTAAGAAACATAAAGATTAGATGAGTTCTACATTATAAAAAGGATCAGATTTTTTGTGTGTTTTTTAGCCTATGTGAGTTTGTTTTGTTTTCTATATTTTTAAAAAGTCCAAAATATTCATCTTTTTTAAATTCTCATAGTTATAATACATTCACTTTTTATTTCTTATGAGTAATATTTAAAAACTTAATAGTCAACAAAAATTCCTTAATATTGTCAAATAATGATGAAGAAGTGATAACTTAAACTTCTTTGTTTCTTGAGATAAATGAACATTTTCTGAAGTATGGACAAAACTGCTGGTCCTTTGCAGCAAAAGAGGAAGGAAGTGGTAAGGAAAGCACAGAGTGGTGCTTTATTTTAAAAAGTTCAGCATTTAGATTTAAGACCACACACATAATGTATTTCATTTTCTATCAACTTTTCTACCTTTCAGAAGTAATATTCTTAATTTATATATGAACATACTAGACAAATCTTCACAGAAAACAAAGAAATACAAGATCAGGTCTGAGATTGAACAGAATGACAATTTTGTTGTCACACTTATGTTTATTGAGTATCCATCTCCTTGAGTCACCGAGTTCTCTGCTGTAAGGAATAGAGATGGAAATAGGACAGTCCCTGCTCTCAGAAAGTTTCCTGTCTCCTGAAGAAACAGAGCCTTCCACCTCCAGTGGCTATTGACAGGCAAATGGCACCCTGAAGTCCCCATACAGAAGGTGAAGCCTTTGCAGATTTTTTTAAAGAATTTCAATGAAACTTATTTTATTACAAATCACAAAAAGGGCCTGTTAAGGTTAATCTGAGAAGAGACATCCTCATAGCTTTCTTTTATGATCATTTTTGCAACTTCACACAGTACCAATAGCTTTGCCTATGGTTTTGCAATACCAATTTTTTGATTCACAGAAAGCAAAATTATTTCACTCAGAGAACATGTAGGACATTTTTATAGCCATATGTAATGTGAAACTCAGAGTCAAGACTTTACCCCATTTTCAGTAAATGCACCCAAAAGGAAAAGTAGCCTCGCCCATTTCTTCTGTCTACCAGTTTTCTTCACCAGCCAAGTATCACTCTTCACTGCATACAGATGAGGAGCCAGAGCAAAGAAGCTTCAGTCTGCTTTAAGATCCAAGAGAAGATGCTCCTTTAGGAAGTAAAGCAGCATCTTCCTTAAACTACAGAACCCAGACCTATTTTACTGCACCCTCACCTCATGCAAAGGTACTGCTATGCATTGCATGCACCATTATGTCATGCTCTGAATGTCTACATCACCCGGCCACAACAAAATTCATACATTGAGATCCTAATACTCTATGTGATGGTAGCAGAGGGTGGGGCCTTTGGGAGGGAATCGAGTTATGTGGTTGGAGCACTAATACATAGGATTAGCATTCTTATAAGAAGAGACAGGAGAGCTTGCTTCCTCCCTCTGCTCCCTGTCATGTGAAGATAAAAGAAGACGATGTTCACCTTCAGACCAAGAAGTGGGCCCCCACCAGAAACTAGATTTGACAGCATCTTGATCTCACACATCTCATTCTCCAGAACTGTAAGAGTAAATGTTTGTTTTTTAAGCCACACTATAATCAGCCCAAGCTGGTTAAAAAACAGGCAAAATCTCCACTTCATTCTCCCCACAAAAGAATTCAATATAAAATCTTGCAGTGTGTATGTGCGTGCGTGCGTGCGTACGTGTGTGTGTGTGTGTGTGTGTGTGTGTGTGTGTGTGTGTGTGTGTGTATGGAGAGAGAGAGAGAGAGAGAGAGAGAGGTGTCTAAAGTCTGATCTTTTAAAATTCTAGAGCCAAAATTATTTATTTTCCTAGAGTTCATCATTTGAGTATGTGGAATAAGAAAGAGGCAAGAAGACTTGAAAAGCTTTATTTGTCCTAGACAGTTTTAATATATCTTTCTTTAATTCTCAAAACCCATTTAAATCCTTTAAGAATTTTTAATCCTTTTTTTTCCTACTGAATATATCCAAAGCTCTAAGCCAGAAAAGGACTTTACAATTCACAAGGTCTAAGATTATGAAAACACATTGAAAACACATTAATACATCAATGTCTATGGAGGATTCGCTCATATTCTATGTTAGTTTAGTGCCATCAAGTGGACTAGTTGAAAAAGTATCATTTCTGATTTTTTTTTTTTAACAATCTGACTTGTAGACATTTCAGCCCCATCTTATACCTGGAGGCATTTACTAAAAAGGGAGTAAATTAAGGAAAATCTTGACTTTTAGTCTCACATTACATATGGTTATAATAAAAGAAATTGGCCCATATTTTCTGCAGAACTAGATAAAACAGATTGTCATTGTCAACAAATTTTCTTAAGAATCTGTCTACAACACTTATTAAAAAATAGTACTCTATTAAAGTTTAGAAAAGTCTAAATATTTGTGATCTTAAAAATTAAGTGTTTAAGCTCACTACATCATTTATTAAATATTTTTATCGTACCAGAAAATTGTCATTTGCCCCAACAAGGCTAAAAGGATATCATATTCTTTTCCTTTTCACAGAAACAAATGTGTAATTTAACAAATTATTATTAGAATTATTTAACCATTACTTAAGTTATGAAATAGAGCAGTCTTAGGACCCCCAAAGACATCTAGTTGCCCCTTTTCTTTTGTTTATATTTTAGCTTCAAATTAAGTAAACTAAAAAAAAAATTAGTTTTGCCTAATTAGAATCACAAGGTGTGTGTGTGTGTGTGTGTGTGTGTGTGTGTGACCAGCTACTTCTATTTAACCACCACAGATTTTTAAGATTCATTTACACTGAAATGTGTATAATGAGCTTGTTTTTGTTGCTATATAATATTTTATTGCCTGAATTATTTACCTATTTTGCTATCTTTGGAAACCTGGGTGCTTTAATTTAGGAATATTCTGAATAATGCTGCTATGAACATGTTCATACATGCATTTTGGTACCTGTTAGCCTACAATTCAGAAAGTGTATTTGAAGGGTATAAACTGAAGGGTAGATGTCCTCGGTCTTGGGGGATGCATACCTTCGATGTTACTAGCTGATGCCAACAGGTTTTCTAGAGCAGGTATATAAATTTACACTTCTTCCAGCAACATAAGAGAGAGAACTCCCAGTGGCCCATATTCTGACTGAAGTAATTACTGTTAGATTTTTTTTTAAATGGTCTACTCTGCAGTAGTGCTGTTTCATTTTGGTTTTAGTTGGCATTTTCCTGATTATCAATGTGCTTAAGAATAATTTCATATATTTTATGGCCATTGTAATCTCTCTTTTCTGAGTCTATTCAAGTCTTTAACCTATTTGTCATTGGGTTGTCATTTTAGTGTTGGTGTTTGGAGTGCTATAATCTTTATCATTTATATATGATGAAAGTATTTTCTCCTACTTCATGCCTTCTCCTTTACTCTTTAAGACACCTTGATGAATAAACATTCTTAATTTTAATGTAGTCTTTCAATGATGTGTTTATTTGCTTTTAAAATTCCAAAGTCATTTTGTATTACTGATTATGTTTGAACACTTGGTTAAGTTGGTGTGTGCTGTGTTCCTCCACTCTGGTTACTCTCTTTTTTCCTGAAATGCATAAATAGCTTTAAAAAGATAATTTAAGACTAGGAAAATCCTGCTTATCTTCAAACTTTTGCCCATCAAATCTATCATCCATCACTGGAGATTGTCAGTAACATTTATTAATTACTATGATGTTTTCTAATGTGAGTCTCTTTTTCCCACTTTTCCTTTTATTACTTGAAATTTTATTGCAAGGAAGAGTATCTCTTTTCCTTTATTGATTGATTTATTCAATTATTTATTATTTATTTTGATCAAAAATTGATCTTACTGTACTCTATTTGGTAGAAGTGAGTTACTACAACCAGCCCTTAAGAGGAGTTTACACAATGGAATGGAAGCCAAAAAGTAGGGTCTTAAAACTTCCTGTAATTCTTTAAAATAAGTACTCATTCTATTTTACATTTAGTATTACATTTAATGTCATCTGAAATGATAATTCTAAAAATAGCTACAGTATTTCTCACTAAGAGATCTCTTTTATAAATGAGGCACCAAATAAATAATCCTTTTTTCCACATAGCACAACCAAACTAAACATAGGCAGATTGATAAACAGCCATTTTTAGTCCAGCACAGAGATCAAGAGTCTGGGCTCTGAAAAGACAATCTAAGGAATGAGAAAAAAAATTTACAAACCATATATCTGATAAGGGGTTAATATCTAAAATATATAGAGAACATATATAACTCAACACAACAATAATAATAATAACCCAATTAAAAGTGGCAAAGGACCTTAATAGACTTTTCTCCAAAGAAGATATATAAAAATCCAGTGGGTACATAAAAAGTTGCTCAACATCACTAGTCATTAGGGAAATGCAAATTAAGATATTACCTCATGCCTATTAGAATGACAATCATCAAAAAGACAAGATCTAACAAATGCTAGCATGGGTAAGGAGTAAAGGGAACACTTGTGCACTGTTAGTGGGATTGTAAATTGGCTCAGCCACTATGGAAAATATTATGAATGATTTTTAAAAGATTAAAAATAGAACTACTATATAATACAGCAATTCCACTTCTGGGAGTATATCCAAAGTAAACAAAAGATATCTGCATCCCCATTTTTATAGCAGTATTATTCACAATAAACAAGACATGGCAACAACCTAAGTGTCCAACAATGGGTAGGTGGATAAAGAAGTTGTGGTATGTATAAACAATGGAATATTATTCAGCCATAAAAAATGAGGAAATCCTGTTTGTGAAAACATAAATGAACTTTAAAGGCATTATGCTGACAGAGAAAGACAAATACTGTATGATCTTACTTATGCATAGAATCTAAAACATACACATGTTCATAGAATAAAACTTCAGACATGTATGCTTAACAGAGATGGAGGGTCAGGAGAAAAGAAATTGGAGGAAGGTAGTCAAAAGGTACAAACTTTCAGTTATAACATAAATAACTACTAGAGATGTAATATACAACATGGTAACTATAGCTGACACTGCTGAATAACATACAGGAAAATTGTTAAGAAAGTAAATCTTAAGAGTTCTCATTACAAAAAGAATTTTCTTCTTTTTTTCTATTTTTCTTTTCCTTTTTTTTTTATTGTATCTATATGAGAAGATGAATGTTAGCTGAACCTATTGTAATCATTTCACACTATATGTAAATCAAACCATCATGCTGTATGCTTTAAACTTACATAGTAACATATGTCAATTATTTCTCAATAAATTTTAGGAAAAAAATGTCAGGGTTCCAGAGTCAGACATAAATGGGTTAAAATCCATGTTGTCATTCACTAGTTGTGTAGTTAACTACAAATCAGGTAATTTTTCTACACTTCGTTTTTTGTAAATCAAATAGGAATAACATTAATATCTTCCTCAAGGATTGTAACATTGGACATTTGGGGGCGGGGGAGGATATACCCAATATCTATTCATTCTTATTTAAAGGAATCCTATTGTTTGCACTCCTGTATTTATCCTAGAGAATTATTCCTGCTAGAGTTTCAAAGACTTTTTTTCTTGCCCCATTTTAACACACACTGAGGTGTAATATATTTCCCCATTATGTGTCTGTTTTCCATGGGACAAGAATCCACTTTGTGTTCCTAACACCTAAAATAAATACTGGTGTATAATTGATGGTCCTTATATATGTTGAATAAGTGAATAAATGAAAGAATGAATGAATGAACAGAATGAAATGGAACTCATAGATTCACTTTGATACTGTGTCAGTATCATAAGCAAATTTTGAGTTGAAAACCAACCTAACACATTTGACTACCAGTTTCAATAAAGTACAAATATATGTAGTAAAGAATTTTGTACATATGTATAACAATTGAAACTCTTAAACTACAGCACTTGTTTTCACCTTTTTCCACTCTAGCCAAAGCATGAACACAGACCCTTCCCTTAATTTACTACAGCAGAGCTGAGACCAAACTAAGACATGTAGTTGGTCTTCATTAAAGTCCTGAGGATAACCAAAGAAAATTACAACTCAAAGTATAATTTGTGATGTCCTCGATGTGGCTGCTCTGTGAACCTGCAGGCATGAGGCCTTGAGCACTTGGTCCCCGACATGCCTGCCTTCTTGCTGTCATAAGATGGGTCTCCTGGCTTAGAACATAGCTGGCCTCCATAAGGAAGAAGCCATGTTTCTACACCACACAAGACATACAGATGCCCCAGAGTCCAAGCCTGAAAGAGATTTCCAAGGAAGCAAATGCGACTCACCTCAGTTTACAGCCAACCTACAAGGTATTGTTTTCTGGCCAGATTATCCTAATTCCAAAGATAGCTCATAGTACAAATTTATTTTTCCTTCTAGGGACATCACAGCATGACCATAGGAATGGAATCTTATTTTATAAAATTATCGGGACAATTTTCTCATCATCATAATAGCAGCTAACAATTACTTAGCAGTGCTAAGATTTTGCATAACTACATTTACTCTTCACAACAACTTTATGAGGTCAATTGTATTCTGTCCCACTCAAAGATGAGGAAACGTGGGTATGCTTAGTTTACTTGCTCAAGATTATACACATAATGAATAGTGTAAACCCAGATCTGACTCTACAGCCCAAGATCTTAACTAAATTTCCAACATTAGCTCAATGACTATACCCATAAAATAGCCAGGGCTATGAGGTTATTAAAAGGTATCATTTCATTCTCCTGGAGTAATACAGAAAAGCTTCAGATTTTGGAGATGGACACCTGGTTTAAGCCTACCTCTGCCACTTACTGAATGTGCGGTTATGTTAAACAAGATGTGTAAACTCTGTGAGCCTTAGCTATTTCCTATTTCATTAGTTTACTGTGTAGATTAAAAGAGATCATGCATTCAACTAGTGCCTGGTACATGGTAGGAGTTTAATAAATGCCAACTATAATGTCATAACTGAATTACTTCCTAATTCTTGTTCTCACTAGGCCCATTTTTATTTCTACTCATTGAAAAGTTCACATTTAATATACTTAACAGAGAAATGCATAAGGTAATTTGAAATCTATAAAAATGTGGTATTTCAAACTGTGACACTAAATAGTACCCTCATAGGTAGGGCAAGCATAAAATTATCATATGAACTGAGGCACCTAAAAGTAAAAGGAAGCACTATTACACTGATATGATTTTTAAAAGAAAAAAAAAAGCCTTTCTGTTAATAAATATTTTCCTATGCTTGGAATAAGCAATAGAAAGGAAAAAAAATAATGACATGTGGATAGTAATTTTAGGTAACCATATTCTTACTCTAGAATATCTGTATATAGATTAAACAAAGTTTGTTTGAGAGATTTAGAAATAAGTATAAGATATAAATATTTACAAATATAAATATCTATATTTCTACCCCATACTCACCAGAGGTATCTTATATTTCCAATTATAATATAAAAATGCATAATATTATCTTTGCTTACTTGAATATCCTTCAAAGATTTAATGTCATTTTTGTATGACCTAGATGCATTCCTCCACTTTTCCACTTAATGCTCTCACATAGAAAGAAAAGTAAGTGCCCATCACAGATAGCCAGGTCTTATTGTCCCAATCTAGGAGTGACTTTTTTAAAAAATTAATTGCTGTTAAATAGAAAAGCTTCAGATAAACTATTTTAAAGTCAATGTTATGCTTTTCATAAATATTGTTTAACATTTATTAGGCTTAAATCTTTACTGCCCCATTCAGTAAACTACTTTGTACATTTACTAGGATATATACTTCCCAGATAGTTAAACTCGAAGTCTATACTAGGTTATATCATTCAAAGATACATATTGTATGAGTCTTTTACTGAGATTGTTTCTTTATGAATAATTCCTTTGAGAGTTTTTCAAGATAAAGTGCAGCAGCCATATTCTCTGGGTTTTGATTGTGTTATAGTAGACATGAAATAATTTTTAATTTTTTTTTCAAATACAAAGTTGATAGGTGACAAATAGATAGATGATAGATACATAGATAGATAGATAGATAGATAGATAGATAGATAGATAGATAGATAGATAGATAGATGTAGACATATCCACTATAGACATTACTGCTACACAGAAAGAGAAAAATTAAAATATCCATATCTTCACCAACAAAAATAATTACTTTCAACAATCCTTACATATACTTTTCTATGTTTATAAAAATACTTTTAAATAGTAGTCTGTATGTTGTTTTATAGGCTGCCATTTTCACTCAATAAGATATACATATCAACTAGTGTCCATAAGTATTCATCTACAAAAACTATTATCATAATTGATCACTTTTGGTTTCAGCTCAGACATGTAAAGAGCTTGAAAGTCATCACTCCCATTTTTTTAAAAAATAGCTTTATTGAAATATAGTTCATACACCACATAATCTATTTAAAATGTACAATTCAATAATTTTTAATATATTTACAGATATGTGCAACCTTCCTTCAGTTTTAGAATATTTTCATCAGTCCAAAAAAAAAACCCTGTAAGCTTTAGTTATCACACCCCCAATTCCCTAGTCTCCCCCTGCCACCCAGTAGTCCTAGGCAATCATTAATCTACTTTCTTTTGCTGCAGATTTCTCTCTTCTGGACATTTCACATGATGAAATCATAATATGTGATCTTTTGTTAGGGACTTCTTTCAGTTTTCAACATTTATTCATGTTGTAGAATGTATCAAGGCTTTATTCCTTTTTTGTGGCCAAATAATATTCTATTTTACGGATATACTACTTTTGTTTATCCATTCATCAGTTGATGGACATTTGGGTTGTTTCCACTTTGGGCTATTATAAATAATGCTACTGTAAACATTTATGTACAAGTTTCAGTGTGGACATGTTGTCATTTCTGTTGAGTCTACCCTTAAGAATGAAATTGCTGGATCCAATGGTAATATGTTTAATCATTTAAGGAACTGTAAGATTGTTTTTTCCAAAGTTGCTGTACCAATTTACATTTCCACTAGTAGTGTGTGAGGGTTCTGAATTCTCCACATCCTTACCAACACTTGTTATTATCTCACTTTTTGATTCTAAATATGCTAGTAGGAATGAAGTGGTATCTTCTTGAGTGTTTGACTTGCAATTTGCTGATGACTAATAATATCAAGCATCATTTCATGAACTTATTGGTCACTGTACACCTTACTTGAAGAAATATCTATTAATCTCCTTTGTCCACTTTTTAATTGAGTTACTTAACTCTTTATTATTGAGTTATAAGCATTCTGTATATATTCTGGATACTAGACCCTTACTAGATATATAATTTACAAATATTTTCTCCTATTCTGTGGGTTGCCTTTTCATTTGTTTCATGGTGTCCTTTGAAGTGCAGAACCATTTTTTTAAAAAGATTACTATTTTTCCATTTAATGGTCTTGGCACCTGCACAGAAAATCAGTTGATCATAGATGTATAAGCTTATTTCTAGACCCTCAATTCTATTCCATTGATATATATGTATACCTTTATGTCAGTACCAAAATGTCTTGATTACCATTGATTTGTAAGTAGTTTTGAAATTAGGAGCTCTCCCACTTTATTCTTTTTCTTCATAACTGTTTTTATATAGTGGATCCCTTGTGATTTCATATGAATTTTAGAATCTGCCTGTCATTTTCCACAAAAAGTGAGCTGGGATTCTGATAGGAGTTGTATTGAATCTATAGATCAATTTAAAGAGTATTGTCATCTTTACAATATTCAAGTCTTCTAATCCATGAACATAGAATGTTTTTCCAATTATTTAGATCCTCTTTAATTTCTTTCAGCAATGTTTTATAGTTTTCAGAGTATAAGTTTTACACTTCTTTTGTTAATTTTATTTCTAAGTACATTAATTCTTTGATGCTATTATAATTGGAATTGTTTTTCTTAACTTCACTTTATTGTTCATTGCAAGTATATAGAAACACAACTGATTTTCACATGTTGATCTCATAATCTGCAACCTTGCTGAAGTACTTTATTAGTTCTAATAGTTTTTTAACCCTAAGAATTCCTTAAGATTTTCTATATATAAAATGTCATTTGTGAATAGAGATAGTATTACTTCTTCGTTTCCAATTTGGATACCTTTTATTATTTTCTCTTGCCTAATTACATTGGCTAGAATCTCTAGAACAATATTGAGTTAGCCCCTATGGTAGAGGGAAATTATTCAGCTTTTCACTGTTACAAATGATTTTAACTATTAGGTTGAGGAAATTCCCTTCCATTTCTAGTTTGTTGGGTTTTTAAAATTATAATTGGGTGCTAGATTTTGTTAAACTTTTTTTCTGCATCTATTGAGATGATAATGTGATTTTGGTTTTCATTCTATTTATATGATATATTACATTAATTAGTTTAATCTATAATACAATCCTATATTCCTAGGATAAATCTCACTTGTTCGTGGTGCATAATTCTTTTATATATTGCTAAATTAGATTTGCTAGTATTTTGATGATAATTTTTGCATTCATAGTCATAAGAGATAATAGTGGTCTATAGTATTATTTTCTTCTGATGCCTTTGCTTGAACTCATAAAATTAATTGGAAAGTGTTTTATTCACTTTTATATTTTGGAAGAATTTATGAAGGTTAGCATTAAAATTGTTTAAATTTTTGATAAGATTCATCATTAAAACCATCTACAGCTTTTTTGCAAGGGTAGTTTTTAAAATTATTACTACTAATTTAATCTCTGCACTGTTATAGATCTATTCAGATTGTCTAATTTTTCTTGACTCCATTTTGGTAGTTTATATCTTTCTAGAAATTGACCATTTCATCTAAGTTATTCCATTTGTTGGCATATAAATGTTTAGAGTATTCCTTTATAACTCTTTTTGTCTCTGTAAGGTGAATATTTTGTTTGTTTTGTTTTTCAGATTCAACATATAAGTGAAACCATACTGTGTTTTTCTTTCCCTGTCAGACTTATTCAAAATAACACTCGCTAGGTCCATTCATGTTGCCACAAATGATAAAATTTAATTCTTTTTTTAACTGAATAATATTTTATTATATATATATTTCACATCCTCTTTATCCATTCATTTATTGATGCACACTTAGATTGTTTTCATATCTTAGCTATTGCAAATACTATGATAATAAACATAAAAGTGCACATATCTTTTTGAATTATTGTCCATAGTTTACATTGGGGTTCACTCTTTGTGTTGAACATTTCTGTGGCATTTCACTTAAGTATAATTTCATGTATTCACCATTACAGTATCCTGGAACAAGCTAATGTTCCACCCTGACAAGTGCATAAGCCATTTTTCATTATCTGAGATGGGACTCTCCCCAATACACCTATCTATCTTCCCATGTTTATATAATTTTTTACACCTGCCAAGCAGTGCAGAGGATATTCACTTTATCTTGCCACTTCCCAAGATATAGCTCACATGAAATTTTCACTTAATAAACTCTGTTAATTTCCAGACTAAAGTGGCCTACCTCTTTTGTTAGAGGAGGAACAAACAGTTACAATGACATTGAACTTCTTGTCAGAAACCATGCAAGCAAAAAGAGAGTGAAATGAAATATTGAAGAAAATAAAAAAATACCAACTCAGAATTTTATATTCAGAGAAATTATTCTTCAAAAGCTTAGGAGAAATAAAGACATTCTCAGATGAACAAAAAGTGAGAAAATTCAATCACTTGCATACCTGCTTTTCAATCAGTATTAAAAGAAATCCTTCAGACAGAAGGAAAATTATATAGGTTAGTAACTTGGATACACATGAAAAAAGGGAGAAATACATACCTTGCAACTGTTTTATGTTCCTTATTCTTGACTAATCTATAATATAAATGTTTGTTGAAAGTAATTATAGTAACAATGATTGGGTGATTCTACCATATGTACACATGAAATGAATAATAGTGATGTCAGAAGAAATCATCCCACCCCTGCACCCTGAAATTCCTAGAAAAATTACCATGCTTGTTCAGTACTTTTGCAGCCAATTTTTCATTAAACACCACAAGTAGCATCTTGCTGGCCAAATCTAGTTCACAGACAGGCTTTGTGCTGGTCAACAAGTTGATACACTGATCCCTATTAGGGTCATTCATGCAATCCTGGAAAACTGACTAAAAAGTGAAAAGCCATTAAATAAAACATTTCCATTCATTAGAATGGGAACAATTGTGATATGTTCCATCCCAAAACAAGATACACAAACTATATTTTCTGGTTAAAAAAAGATATAACAATTGAACAATAAAACAAGTATATAGGTAATAAACAACAATTTGAAAGTAAATAAATACAGTTTGCATGTAAAATATAATGTGAATGTGATTAAAATAAAAAAGAATGGAAAGAGAATAGGGATCCTTCATAAGATACTTATACTTCACATGAAGCAGAGTAGTGTTATTTGAAAGTGGATTCAGATTAATTTAAAATGAATATTTTAAACTCTGAGATAATAATTAAGTAAAAATTTTAAAAGAACTGTAATTGATATACTAAGAGAGAAGATAAAATGGATTCATATAAAATATTTCATTAAAAGTTGAGAAGGAAGATAAAAGAATAGGAAAGAAACAAAGAACTAATTTAAATTTTCAGTAGAAGAAAAATTATCATGATTATAAAAGGGCTTTACATAATATTATAGAGATTATATTATTATCCAGTCTGACATAATAATCCTAAATATATATGCACCTAACAACACAACATCAAAATACATAAGGCAAAACTGATAAAGAAAATAAAAATAGGTCACGCTTTTACAGTAGTAGACTTTAACATGCCTATGTCAGTAACTAATAAATCCAGCAAGCATAAATCAGTAATGATATAGATGATTTGAATAGCTATATCAATCAAATTACTCTAATTGACATTTATAGTATATTCCTATAAATACAACTACAAAATATATGTTCTTCTCATGTTCACATTGGCTAGCAAGATTATTCTAGCCATAATTATCCTCAACAAATTTAAAATGTAAAAATCACACAGAATATATTATTAGACTACAATAGAATTAAGCTAGATATCAATAACAGAAAGATAGCTAGAAAAATCTCCAAATAAACAGCAGATATCTGTATAAACTTTGGATTAAATAAGAAATCTCAATAGAAATTTTTAAATATTTTAAACTAAATGACAATTAAATATGATGATCAAAATTTGGGGGATGCAGTGAAAGCTATGCTTAGAGGAAATTTTATAGCATGAAACATAATATATCATGATAAATTTAACTAAGCCCTATGCTTGGATATTTAGATTATTTATACTTTTAAATTATTTCAAGCACATAAATAATGCCATATTAAATAAGCTGTGCCTTAATTAAGATTATTAAGAAAAATATCTAAAAGCATAATTTTTATTAAGCATATTTTTTTAGGCTTTCAAAACATACTATCAAATTGCCCTGGAGAAATACTAGATTAGTTTGTACTCCCACTAGAAATACATGCAGTCAAAGTCAAGTATTAATTTGTCTTCATATTTACAAATTAAAAAGGTAAAGCACAGTATCTCATTATTATTTAAATTTGCATTTTTTAGATTACATGTGTACTCTTTCAAGGAATGCCTTCCAGAAAATAGGAGCACAAATGAAATTAGGCCAGCACAGAGTTATCATAGCATAGTCCCTCTGACAATGTAGTCCCAGCACTACCTGTTGGCAATTGCTCTTTTTGTTGCTTTTAATCTTTTTATCATGACACTTTCTCTGCTATAATCATTCTGGATATCTTTCATACAATTGTTGGACAATAATACACACTGCAGTGATGTTTATGAGACCTCTCACAGAAGTAATAGATTTCCACCAATCCCTAGCTGCACACAAATCTACACTTTCTGTATTAGTTATCTATTGCTACTTGACGAATTACTCTCAAAATTTAATGGCTTAAAATGACATTTATTATCTCATGGTTTCTGGGGATCAGAGTATAGGAGCAGTTTCACTGTGTTCTGTCTCAGGGTTTCTCACGAAGTCACAGTCAAGCTGTCAGCTTAGGATGCAGTGTTCTGAAGCCTTAACTGGCACTGAACGATCCATTTACAAGGAGGCTCCCTCACTTCGTTATCACCTGGAGTCCTCAATTTCTTTCTGGATGCTGGGAAAAGTCTTATTCCACCACCACATGGCCTCTCCATTGAGCTGCTTGATCATCAGAAATGGCAGGTATACTGTCCAGAATGATGGGTGATGACAGAGAGAGAGAGAGATAGAGAGAGAGTGTGAGAGATCTGAAATGGAAGCTGCAGTCTTTTTTAACCTAATCTCAGAATCCACACACCATCACCTCTGCTGCATGCTGTTAGTCACATAGACCAACCCTAGTTCAATATGGGAGGGAACCAAGCAAGACTGTGAACACTAGGAGATAGGAATCATAGGAGGCCATTGTTGCAGGCAGAATCGTGCCCTTGCTGTGATACTGTGATTTATAATCAAAAAATATATTTCATCTTTATTTCTATTCCTGGAACAGAGCTCCTAAAATTTTTGGTATTTTCTAAGTAATGAGAGCAATAAAGGTATCTTTTGTCACATTAATAAAGTGATTTCTGGAATGCCCCTAAGTTACTTAATGATGGTGATTAGTCTCCAGAAGAACCAACCATGTGATCAGAAGATTGTAATTTTCAGTTCCATTCCCTCTCTCTGGGGAGGGAACACAAACTGAAGATTGAGTCCAGCCACCAATGGCCAATGATTTAATCAATTATGCCTACATAAAGGACAGTGTTCCGAGAACTTCTAGGTTGGTAAACACATGGGTTTGTAGAGAGAGTAGCCTGCTCAAAGAGCATGGATGCTTTCTGTCCCTTGCCCTATGCATCTCTTCCATCTGGCTGTTTATGAGTTATATTATTTTATATTAAATGGACATTCTAGTAAGTAAAAGGTTTCTCTGAGTTCTCTGAGAAGCTCTAGCAAATTTATCAAACCCAAAGGAAGGGGCTGTGAGAACCTTCAATCTACATCCAGTTGGACAGAAGCACAGGTGACAACATGAACTTGTGATTGGTGGCTGAAGTGGGGGTGGGCTGGGGAGAGCAGTTTGTAAGATATGCCTTTAATCTGTGGGATTTGACACTATCTCCAGGTGGATAGTGCCAGAATTGAATTGTAGGACACCTGGCTGGTGTTTGAGAATTGCTCTGTGGTGTGGAAGAAAACACACATTGTAATTGGTGTCAGAATCTTACCCCTATTTCTCCCCAAAAATACCAAATCCTAATTCCTGGAACCTGTAAATATTACCTTATATGGCAAAGTCTTTGCAGGTGTGCTTAAGAATCCTGAGATGGGGAAATTATTCTCCACATTCCAAGTAGATGACATTACTAAGTGCCATCACAAATATCCTTCTGGACAGAGTAACAGGAGGTTGGTTCATAGACACACAAAGGAGAAGGCAATGTAAATATGATTTAGAGAGCAATTTAAAGATGTGACCACAAGCCAAAGAAAGCCAGGAACCACCAGAAACTGGAAGAGGCAAGGAATGAATTCTCCCCTGGAGCCTCCAAAGACAGTGTGGCCCTGCCAACCCCTTGATTTTGGCCCAGTGATGTATTTCAGACTTCTGGCCTCCAGAACTGTAAAAAATATATATTTCTGTTGTTTTAAGCCACCAATTTTGTAGCGTTTTATAAATAACAGCTACAACAAACTAATACAGTCATCTTAGAAGTCAGCTACACACATTGCATATCCTCAAACATTTCCTAAGATACTTTAAACAACTGTTGTGCAATTTGCACTTTAGCATCCAGAGTGATGCTCTATCTTTGATTCTTTGCATAGTTCAACTCTATGTTTCATACGTTTTTCAGTTATTGTAGGTAAATATTATTTTCAAACATAAAATAAATACCTTAGAGACGAAGCAATAAATATCACATTTAGGCAGAATATTTGTAATTGGGCATGGCACTCGCTAGTTTAGTGTATGCTGAAGTTCATGCCTCAGAGTATACAATTCTTTCTGCTTCTACTTTTATTAGCTGAAAGTATACCAAAGACAGTGGTGGTTTTACACATATAAATAACTAATGGGGAATAATTCCAAGACAAGTTATAACCAGTTCTGTTCCAAGTGGTATTATTTGGGGTACAAGTATACTTAACTAGCTATAATTTTTAGATCTGTTTTTGGATATTCATATTTCTTCCTTTGTAAGTTGATTATTCTTATATTTCATCTAGTTTTCTAATGTATTTATCATTTTCATTTAAAAAAAAACTTTAACTAGTAAACATTGAGCTCATGTCTCTTAAATGTATTGCCTAGATATTTTCCCTCAGCTTTTCACTTCTTAAGTTTGCTTAAGGCATTTTTTTTCCATATAGAACATTTGTCTTTTTGTGTGGTCATGTTGATCACTTTTCTCCATAATGGATCTAGAAAATCTTTTATATATATATTCACGTATGGTCCAAATGACTTCTTAAGAAATGTCTGGAGCCAGCCTAGATAATTCCCTCAGTCTACCTCCATGTAGAAATATACTGGCTTTCTCTTTCATGAAGCATCCTTCTTAGACTCCTCACTTTCATGAGAATGTGTTGACTGAAATGGTAAGCCCAATACTTACTTAGTATAGTCTATCTTAATATAGACTATGAGTGCTTTTCTTGTAATGTGTGTTAGTCAGCTCAGGTTGCCATAACAAAATACCATAAACTAGGTGGCTTAAACAGAAATCTATCACTCACAGGTCTGGAGGCAGAAAGTCCAAGTTCAAGGTGTCAGGTTTCATTTTTCCTGAGGCCTCTTTCCTTGGCTTTATGAGAGCCAATCTCATCATTTCCTCACATGGTCTTTTCTCTGTACATGTATATTCTGGTATCTCTTCCTTTCATAGGGACACCAGTTCTATTGGATTAGGTCCTCACTCTTATGACCTATTTTAACCTTAATTACTTCTTTAAAGGCCTTATTTTCAAATATACTCACATTGTGGACTGAGGTTTCAACCTGTGAATTTTGGGGTGGGGGACACAATTGAGTCTATAATAGAGCATCATCTAAAACTGACTGCCATTGAGCACTTACCAGAAAACAAAACAAAACAAAAAAACTGGGTACATATTCCTCTATTCATCCTGGACTCTAATGACATGAAATTAAAGAAATGTAAAAAAGGAAAAAAAATATATTCTATACTATCAATAAGCATGAGGAGGCTCAACAACACATGAGAGATTTCAACAAATTGGAGGACCATGTAAAGTAGGTGGAAGGTATTATCAGTTGAAAAAGTAGAGAGAGCAACCATCAGATATATGCTCCATGGGTGCTGCAAGGGAGATGGGAATTGATCTTCCCTGGGAAACATGGGCAGTTCTTGGGCTCAGAGTCAGAAGATCTGACAGAGGGCAGAAGTTACAAGTAGGGCTGAAAAATAGGAAATTTATTAAAAGTCTGTGCACACAAAGGATGTACCCTTCAGGGCTCCTGCCTAACCACTCAAAGTAGTAAGGAAATCTAGCATTTAACTCAAGAAAAAAAACCCAGAGAACTATTTACTAAAGACATAGTTTGAGTTTTGGCATTTGAGGATCCCTAAGCCTTCTCTTAAATAAGAATGTCAATCATGAATCACCAGGAATAGGAGAAAACTCAGCAGCAACAATAGAGCCAAAACTGAAGAAAGAGAAAATGAAAAATTCAGAAAATAAAGATTTTTTAAATGTATTTTAAACACATTTTTAGTATGCTCAGGAAAAACTGAGACATTATGACCCCCTGAAAACAGAACACTGTGCCATGAAAGAGAATAATCAAAAAGCAAAGAAAAAGCTCTTGGGAAAGAAAATCTTGAATATTAGTAGCAAAAGCAGAGTTTTAAAACATAATAGATAGGTAAAGAAATCGTCTCAAAAATATAGAATGAGAGAAAAAGAAGCACAAAGGATTGATTCAAATAGAAGTTTAAGAAAAAAAGCTGAGTAAATATTCCAGGAAATAGAACAAAGAAGACTAGAAAATAGGAGAGGACATATAAGAAAATTATTTTCTTAGGCTCAACATCTGAATAATAAATCTGGAAGAAGAATAGGATCTACCCATTGAATGGGACCATGAAATGAATAAGGAAACTGCCTGTACACACGGCTATAAAATTTAGATCATTGAGAATAAAGAGAAATTTCTAAAAGCTGCCAAGAGAATAAACGGATTACCTACAAAAACTCAAGAATCAAACTGCTGCCAGACTTCTCATCTAGAACACTGGAAGTGAGAAGAAAATAGAGCAAGGCCTTCAATGTTTTGATGTAAACTAAATTTTAACCTAAAATTCTGTACCTAGTCAAATTACCAATTGTGTGGGGGTGAAGAGGGAACAATAAAGACATATTGAGATATGAAGGACTTAGAGAATTTAACTCCTTCATACCCTTTCTTAAGTTACTTGAAGATTGAAGAAAATACATGAAAGAGAAAGACCGGGTTTGACCATTGTGAGGTTGAGCAGTGAAGACAAATCCAGAGGTAACACAATTCAGCAGCTCCAGAGAACACATAGGCCAGATGGGAGCTGAGGACAAAGAGCATGGAGAGGACTACCCCCTGAGGAAGGGGACTCCAAACATAAAGACTCGAAACATAAAGGCTGCACATCCACAGGGCTGTAAAAGTGTGAGGATATTCAATACTACTATTTATGAACAAGAAATAAAAGTTTATTAGAAACTATAGGCAAAATCAAAAACTATAAAAGAAAATTATGGTTCATTTTAGTAAATTCAGTATATATTATGTAATATGTAAAATGTAGTATGATTTTAAATGCTTGGAAAAATGAAATCCTGTTGACTCTGAAGTTAAGAACATTTTCCTTCAAGTGACTCATGGACTGTGACCCACTAGAAAGACAATTTAATCCTAGCATACAACTCGGTCTAAAAGTAAATAATAATTTTATAACCATAATAACATACCTATTGATTTTAAGTAAATCAGCATATTAAAAAAGTAAGGGTGCTGAATATAATACAATGGTAGCAACCTTTAGCAATATTTACAACATAAAAATAAAAGTATAATTTACAAAAGAGGGGCTATAAAAGGAGAAGAAATTTAGAGGTGTTAAAATCTTTATCTTATATAGAGGGTAATTACATTCTGATGGAATATGAAATCAAGTTTTATTAGTATAAATTTTTTGAAAAACTAAAAACAGTTATCAATCAGAGATGAGTAGTATAGTTCAGCTAAATCTAAAATTGAAATTTACAGACTATCTAAAATTTATAAATCAATAAATAGCATTTTATTTAATATTATGAAAGGAACTACTAGAACTAAGCACAGTGTGATAATTGCCTCTGGGGAATGAGTCTAGAGTGTGGAGAGGATAAGAGGAAGTCTGTTGCTTGTGTCAAAGCTGTTATCTACTATTTGATACCTTACTGTATACATGCATTATTCTGATAGAACTTTTTTTGATAAAAATATTTGATAAAAATATTTGTCAGAAGTCATCATGAAAAAATATCTTTGTGGAAAGTAGCCAAGAACAGGCAATCTGATCCTTCATTTATACATATCCTTGGACTAAAGTCAGAGTAACATTGGTTACACGGGCTATATTGTTTGGGCTCCCCAACCAGAACATTACTTTTATTGAACTGGTTAAGCATTGCAGTACGAATCTCCATTGAGGTCTTATATATAAGCAGCCCTGAGTAACTTGTTGTATTTGCTATATGAATATTTTTAAAGACATGCCTCCTGCCTTCCTGATGAGAAGCCCCAGACTTAGTGCCAAATGTAAATGTGCCTCTCCTAAGCACTGATTAGTTCTTGTGATCACTGACTGGGCTAATAACACTGCGGTTCCTTCTCTGTGTCGTCTCAGAATCCAATAGGTGACCCACTTCTAGACCCTTAAAGCAGACATTATTTCAACTCACTTAATTACCTTTGCATTTGATCTAAAGCATGTCTGTAAACAGCCTTAAATCCTTTCTAGAAAGAGATGGAGGGGGAAGGAGAAAAATTAGTACGTAGATTGAATAAGATTCTTAAGAGGAAAAAGATAGAAATATGTAATGTAAAGCCTATGGATGGTGTTAGATAGCCCACAAGTTCTCAGAAACTATACTCAAAATGTTGAGATCATATACATTTCCTGGTAAGTGAGTTCACAATTTTCATTATATTTTTAAACGGGTTTTTCAAAATGATTAAAGATCACTGAAAAAGTCTAACCCCACCATATATGCTTTGATTCAGTAAGAAGCTTAAAATATTTTTTTTCCGTATACACTTCTAAGAGCTTAACTATGATTCAAAAAATTACTTTGTTGGATGTGAGGGCATTCTGGCTGCAACATCTATCACCCCATTGATGGCCAGGCTAGGCAGATGTCTCCTTCCTCCCTTACCACTCCCTGTATGTTCTTCCCGAAGCTGTGCGCTTAGTAGAAGAGAACAACCTTCCCCGATAGAGGAGGAAACCGTTCTTCAGTCAAAGATTTAGGAGTAGTTTCACTCCCCTGATAGAACCTCCAAACAAGCTCTCAAAAAATTCCTTTGCACCTCCTCAATTCTAATATTCTAAAAATGTCTTTTAAAAAACTACAGATTTAGGGGAATGCAAATTGAGACAACAATGAAAAACTACTACACACCTATGAGAATGGCCAAACTTCTTAACACGGATGTTAATGAGGATATGGAGCAACAGGAACTCTCATACATTGCTGGTGGGAATATAAGATGGTATAACCAATTTGGTAGACAGTTTGGCTGTTTCTTACAAAATTAAACATACTCTTAGCATGTGATCCAGCAATTGTGCTTCTTGATAATTACCCAAAAGAATTAAAAACTCAGGTCCATACAAAAAACACACACACATGTTTATAGCAGCTTTATTCATAGTTGCCAAAACTTAGAAGCAACTAAGATGTCCTTCAGTAGGTGAATCAATAAATAAACTGTGGTACATCCACACAATGGAATACTATTTGGTACTCAAAAGAGATGCACTATGAAGCCAAAAAAAGACATAGAGGAAACGTAAATGTATATCGATAAGTTAAAAGCAAGTCTGAAAAGACTGTATGACTCCAACTATCTGACATCCTGGAAATGGTAAAACTATGGAGACAATAAAAAGATGAGTGGTTTCTAGAGGTGGGAGGGGTGGGAGAGAAGACTAGACAGAGCACAGAGAATATGGGGGTCAGTAAAAATACTCTGCACAATATCCTAATGATGGAAGCATGTCATTATGCATTTGTCCAAACCCATAGACTATACAGCACCAAGTGAACTGTAATGTGAACTATGGTCTTTGGGTAATTATGATGTGTCAATGTAGGATCACCAATTGTAACAAATGTATCACTATGGTGTGAGATGTTGATTATGCAGGACGCTATATATTATATATGGTGGTGTCAGAGGTTATATGAAAAATCTCTGTAACTTCCCCTCAATTTTGCTGTGAACTTTAAACTGCTATAAAAAAAATGAATGAAATCTTAATAAAAAGGAAACTAAAAATTGAGAACTCAGCAATTAGTTATTTTAAAATCAATTTTATAAATAACACTTTTTTCTGATTATTAATACATACATGTGCATTGTTTCAAGAAGAAAATAAAATATTACCAATTAACTGTTAACAATTTTGGAGAGATACTCTTCCAGTCTTCTCATTCATCAGACTTCTTTTGAATGCTATAAGATTTATAAATTTATGATAAGAGGTATTTGATTTTTTATAAGACAAAAATAATATGTTATATCTCAAAAAAAAAAATGTCCCCCAAACAGTCAGTCACTAAAGAGTTGTGGAAGAGCTGAATAGCCATAGGATTTGCTGTTCCTTATCCAGATTTATCACTCCCACATTAAATAGCTACAGTACCTTGAAGGACTGCTTTACTTCCACAAGTCTCTATTTTCTCATCTGCATGTTAGGGACAATAATAATAATATTGAAATCTCTTTCATCTACTTTTCTGGTGTGTTATGGTCAGATGAGAAAATATAAGTTGAAATGCTTTGTAACCTTCAAATAGTTTATGCACATTTTTCTGTTGATTCAAAAAATGCTTCTATTTCCCAAGATATTTTGAAATTTCCTCTTTTGAATTGCCCAGAAAAATCCATTTACAAGTTACCAAGAAAGAAACAGCTCATTAATGGTTTAGTTTTATTTTTGACCTATGTATGACTCAGCTTGATTGCCTGTATTATTAACCATATCCCCTCTGTCACTTTTTAAAGATCAAGCCTACTTCTGAATATGAATTATTCTGCAACAGTGAAAATATACTAATATTTAATATTCCCTGATGTAAAACCCACAATTTTAGATAAAATCATTCTAATTAATGTTTAACTTTCCAATGTTGTGATTTTGAAAAGAAAAACATTCATTTTGATATACATCTAAGTTTGTTTTTTATTTTTAAAAAAGTTTTTCACATGGTTTTCTGGTCATATAATGATGCAGGCCAATTTATCATTGTAATCTTTATATGTTTTATTTAATTTCGATATCAATACTTAAGTTTTACTTTATAATTTGTACGAGATGACGAGAAGGGCAGAAACTGCACACTTAAAAATGATTAAGATGGTAAATTTTAGTATGTGTTTTCACCGCAATAAAAGATAAATAAGTAAATAAAAAGAAAGGCACAGAGACTTAGATCATAAGGTGTATGAGCAACTGTGAATACAAGTTACTGAGCTCAGTCCTAATTACCAAGTAATAAAAAGTCTTGAAAGGAGTTAATAATTAGTTTTATTGCCCCATTTAATAAACTTGTTATCAAAAATGACATTAATATGAGCAAAAACATAGCACGAAATGAAAGTCCTTTCTCCACTTCCACATTATACCAAAAATTTAGCCAAATTCAGCAAACAATAGGAATATAAAATCCATTCCTTAGAATATGTTTTATGGTTATAGGAGGAAAATGGTCATTTGCTCTAATAGCTGTAACTTCCCTCCTAAAACTCTCCCGTCCTTTTTCTGACAGTCACAAATTGAGTAATTATTCTTAATTTGTAAAGCCTAACATCATTCTGTTACATTCTATTACAAACATATCTTCCATTATTTTGTTTTGATGATCAGGTCTTAGCAATCATTGTGAGATGGGATTGATGCAGATGCTACAGATGGATGTGTCATAATAGCTTTAAACCACCAGAAGGAGCTCTAAAACAGACTACTGGGAAATATTAGACCTGCTGGCAAAGAGCAGGAAATATAATGTTGTCTACAGATGGAGAGTTTAAACCACATTAAAACTTAATAAAGAATTGCAAAGTGGCTGAGGGAATTATAACACTAAAAAGTGTTTAGAAGACAAAATACAAATGCCTAAAGGCATCAGGTTAGTACTGTATTTTTGTGTGTTTTTTTTTTCAAAATAGGAGAAATGCACAAGAAATATTGATTCAATTAGAGAAGCCAAACAAGCCAGGAAATTGCAAATGAGTATATTTACACAGAGCTTCTCAATCCCTCCATCTGCCAAAATATTTCTTTCAGTGGGGTTCACTTTATATGTGAACTTCAGAGGATGATTCGAAAGATGCCATATGTGTCCCTTAATCAGAAATCTCTCTTCTGAATTATCCCCTGGTACCTGAAATTCTTAAGACTTACATCCGACCTTAAGAGCTTTAATTATGTCTTCATATTCTTAATATCTTTGAATGAGTTAAGGCTTTATCTCAGTTTGGATGTTTAACATTGATTATTGGCAGGATTTAGCTTTCACAGTGTAATTCTTCACTATACATCATCATACGATAGGAAGGTAAGGCTTTGAGGATTTACTAGATGATGATTTTAATGATGGTGAGAAAGCCAGGTGTACAAAGGACTGTCTGCCACCAACAGAACATTGTATTGGGAAATCTGCCAGGACCATGGGTATCTGTGAAAAGAGCAATATCAACTACAAAGTAACAATAAAGAAGCACCAACATGGTAACAAACTCCCGTATTCATTTGCTGTGGCCGCCATAACAAAGTATCACTGGGTGTCTTAACCAACAGAAATTTGTTTTCTGAAAATTCAAGATGTTCTGAGGCCTCTCCCTTATGCTTGTACATGGCCTTCTTCTCCCTGTGTTTTCACATGTACATGTCTGCGTTCAAATTTCCTCTTCCTATAAGGACACCAGTCATATTTGATTAAGGCCCACCCTCATGACCTCTTTCTACTTCATTACCTCTGTAAAGACCTTGTCTCTAAATGACCACATTCTGAAGTATTGAGGGTTAGAATTTCAACATATGATTTTGAAAGAGAGAGAACTTGGCCCCTTCTTCCCAGTTTTGTTCACACTTCTCAAAATTCTACAGTACAGTGGAGGGGAGGCTATGAGGCAGTAGAGAGTGTCTAAGTTTTGGGGTTATATCTATACTAAAATGCCAGCTTAACCATTTCCAAGCAGTGTGACTTGGGGAAATTAGCCTCTTACCCTTCACACAGACAACAGGACGCTTTGCGACCTGACTCCCATCTCTCGCCAGCAGAGCCTTGCTATGAAAGGGGACTGAGCCATGCAGAATTTTCAACCAAAAAAAAAAAAAAAAAAAAAGATAAAACAGAATAAAAAACTGTGGTATGTTTTTAAATGTTTATTTAATCAACCAATGCTTTAAACATTCATTTATACTATGCCTGTATATACAGCCTCACGTGGGGATAAGATCAAGAGTTAAATGCGAGGGTCTTTTAAACTTGAGGCCAGAGCCATTAGCCACACACCTAAGCACCTCACAGAGTCTGTGCTCCTGTGACTTTCCGTCATTTTACCAGGTTCCTTCACACTTGAGGCTGTTCTCTAACCACACTAGACGATTAATCTCTCGGGTTGAGACTCCAACATCATTTCCTGAGGAAAGGATTCCTCCAGTCCCAGCTGCCAACATGTGAGTGTGTCACAGAAACGATTTCAGTGAGACCACTGCTCTCAGAGGGCTCTATACTTCGTCTTTGTAGCAGTGACCAGAGTTGTAATGAAATAATTCACTACAGAATTGGTTGTTTAATCTTTGCCTCTCCTGTTAGACAGGCAAACAGAAACCTCGTCTATCTTGCTCAGACCTAATCCCCAGGGTCCAGCAGAAGGCCTTGACCATGTACGTGTTCAGTAACTATACCTGAGTCAACTGATAAGGTGAATGCGGCTGTTCAGGATTCAGTCATCTTGGAATAGACTTTTGATGCTTTTATTTACAAATGTTAAGGTTTATCTTTCATTACTCCAAAATAATCCCTGCAAAACATCAAAGTTTAAAACACCCTTATTAGTCTATGGCCATGCTACCTTGAACAAGCCCAATTCCATCTGATCTCAGAAGCTAAGCAGGGTCAAGCCTGGTTAGTACTTGGATGGAAGACCACCTAGGAAGACAGGTGCTGTTGACATGAAAAAAAATAAATAAAAATAAATAAGGGATTGTAAACTGACAAGGTCTTTGCAATCTGTGAGGTCAACCAAGGGTTCCCTCACCTAAAAAAAAAATACCCTTAATATATATATTTATCCATATATATTGTTTATTGTAAGAACAGGAAGTTAACGATGAGTGGAGCGTGTGATAAAATATCACCAACAGTACAGATGGTGTGACTTTTTAGTCACTAATGATAAAACCTCCTGAAAATTATATAATTCAAAGAATGTCATCATCTAGCATCTATTGGATGATGAAATCTGTTGCTGAAAACAAAAAAAAACATGTTCCTGGTATTGTACTCTTTTGATGGTTTAATTTTCACAATGGTAAGCTTGAGTAGCAAAAAGATATGTATCTATTTGTTCATTTTCATTTTAAAAAAATCTACTTATAAATAAAGAAACAAAGACCAAGTGGGCAGCAACAAAACTGCAAAAACAGTGTTTCACTCTGGCTTCCAGAATATGCCATTCTATCTGTAGGCAGAATGTGTCCTCCATGGCTTTTTACCCAGGTAAACAAATTTTTTCACACAGATGAACTGGGAACCCAGTAGGGCCCAAAGGACTGCCCACACCTATTCTGCACCAGTTGTGTTAATGAGTATCAGTTAATAACCATAATGGTAGCAACATGCAGGTATTACATAACTCTCAACTATTCAGATTTACCTCTACTAAAATTTAAAATCAAGAAACTGGGACATTACCAACATAAAAAAAAAATAGAGTCCAACTTCTGTGGCCTGCATGAATTAGGATTATCTGCAGCTACCTAAGAGAAGGAAAGAGAGAAGGATCCAAGACCAGGGTAACTTACTCATTTGACAAATGGTGACTCTATGCCCGCCATACTCTTAGGCACCGTCCTAGGAGTGGCGGCGGAAATTTGGTCCTGCCGCTACAGACCATGCACCACACTGGAGATGGGCAAGAGCGTCTGGAGAGGTCTCAGGGCTCGCTGTCTCCCAGATGCCACCCAGGAGAATTGGTCACCCTAACTCATTCTTTTCCTCTACTTGCATTCCAGGTAGCTCAGAAGTTTGCTGTGACTAGTAATATTGTCCTGTCTTAAATAGGATCATTACCCACTTCCACCAAACTTGTACATCGTCCTATGTTTTTTTAATCTAATTTAGTGGTATCACCATCTACTCTAGTATATTCTATAGTAATTTTGTCTTTCTACTCTCCATTTTCCATAAGTAATCTTTTAAAAAACAAAGAATTGATTATTCACTCAACTCTCTTTTACGATCCAAAACTGTGTCCAGGCTCTCCACAGCCAATGACATTAAAACTAAACTCATCCTCACTCCTGCATCAACACTCACAAGCTCACACCCGCCTCCTGCTCCCACCTTCACACTTCCTGTATTTTGCGCCCTAACCAATCTTCTCCCAAACAGGCTGATTCTCAAAAGGCTGTGATTTTTCATGATCTGTTTTTCAATCTCCCTCTATATTCCCTCTGCCTGAGATTCCTTCCTTTCCCTCTCCAGCTGGAACAATCCAATTTATTTTCAGGCCTAACTCCTTCTTGAACTACCTGGCAGAAAGAAATTTCTGCTTTGTCTAGACTTCAATAGTCCTTTGTTCATATCCCTATTGTAGCATTTATCATGTTGGTTCTGTTTAATTGTGGACATGTCTATTTACTTTACTAGGTTATAGGGTCTTTGAAGACAAGCAACCATTTTATTTTTATCTCCAAATTTCCAGTGTCTGCTGTAGAATTTAGCACAAATCATGGCAAGGAGTAAGTATTCTATAATGATTCTTGAATTAAGTTCTTTGTTCTTATGGATAGTTGAGGTGTTTGAATTGTCAGAGGTTTGGGGTATTTATGCCAACTCTCATGCACACTCTAAGGCTAATGCTCTTTAGGTAGCATGAAATTACAAATCCCTTTAGCAAGTTTAAATGTAATAACTCGCGTATGGACACCAGTTTACATTGGGGTTCTTTGGTTGCAAGCCAAAAACTGTATGTTTAGGTTCTGGTTACTTTAGCAAAAAGAAAGTTTTCTGGAAAGATATCAAGAATGTAGAGACTCAATGAGCAGGCTGGAGAAGAAGGGTTCTTGTGAGCTGAAACCCAGTTAACTCCAGGGACTAGTGAACAAGAGCAATGGGAATGAAGTGGCAGCAAGAACAGCTTTGCTTAGTTAGTGAGGCTAGAATCAATCAATTCAGCCATCCTCAGTCTACTCAAGATTCAAACCTCATGGAATGTGCATCAAGTTTGGGTTCTGTACCCAGCCATTGGTTTGGGAAGGCAAGAAGAGTTGACTGACAAAAAGTTCCACCAGATTAAACTCAATGGCAAATAAGGTATTTCCCAAGAGGAAATTTGTATGAGAAAGAGACAAGGGATGCTCATTGCTACAAGACCACAAACATCTATACTCGTGTCCTAAAATTAACTTTAACTCAACACTATAACAATTGTCACAATTCGATCACTATTAAATCATATTTTTTCATCTATAGACTCTCACTCAGAGAAAATAGACATCTTAACCCAATTTAAAAAAAAAGAAAAAAGCTTTTATATGTTTTTTAAACCAGTAATTTATGAGACACTAGATAAGCTGTGACAGGACTTAAATGAATGAGTAGTAAAACAAATGGCCAGCGGTATAACATCAGTAAGTTCTAGCCATCATCATCCATCTGGGTCACCATCAAATTATTATCATTGTGGCAGAACAGTGTGTAGCAATGGAGTACTCCAACAACCTTTTTAGCCCAGTGCTGTGTTACAGCCCATTTAGCTACTGTGTGCGGCTAGTGGAGCCTGAGTGTTGAGGGAATCGTTGGCTCAATTAACCAGTGTTAAAATATTGTACCTGTAGAATCACAGATAAGGGAACATGGCCATTTACTCTGGAAAATATCTGAGACATTTTCCCTGCTGGGTAGAGCGGGAAAATTAAATTACATAAAATAAATTCCCGGTTCTCCATATGTGAACTATCCACAAAACAAATTGTCAGTTCAAGAGCTGTTATTTGTCACCATGGCCATGCAATGACCCAGCTGGTCTGCAATGTGGCAGCTGAGAAATTATATGGATAAAAAATATGTTTTCTCTGGTTATTTACATTGATGGTATACTTTATAAAAACTATAGGAATAAAAAATGTTTCTTAAAGTTGAGGTTTTATTTTAGCTGGCATATTATGCTTCTGGTTTCAAATACCCCTTCAGCCAAGTTAGAAATTCTAGTCTTTCCCTGGTCTATAACTCTGTTTGTTATAAACTTTCTTAGTGGCTAGTTTCTCTAGAATGGCTCCAAAACTCTTACCTTCTTATATCAGTTCCCCATTCATTTTTCTTCTCCATTCTTTCAATAAAGTACCATTTTCTCTTGTAGCAAAAGATCAAAATGTATTTCATATTTTGCACTTTTTATTACTTATAGAATAAAAAAATCTCTTTTATATTAAAGTAAAAGTAATTCACTTACAATTCAGTTTATCGTAACAACCATAAATCTTAGCAGTCATATGGATAACTGGAACTGCTCTTAGAATTGTTGTATCTTTAACCCTTGCTGAAATCACAGGTGTGTCAAACAAACAAGATGACTCTGGCTAAGAGTTTTTGCAATCTCTTTGTCAGGAGCTGCTAGATTCTATAACTTTCATATGATTTTGTTTATTTAGCATTTCTCAAACTTTTTGGTCTCTCAAATCCCTTACACTCTTTAAAATAAGTGAGAACTTTTATTTATGTGGATTATACCTATTATATTTACAATACTAGGAATCAATAGTGAAAAGTTTTTAAAGTATTTTTAAAGTGATAGCAATAAATCCATTACCTGTTAAATAAGTAATATGCACACAAAACATGTTTTTAAAGTAAAATTAATTATAAAATTAACATTATTTTATGTTGTGGCTATTTCTTTAATGTCTGGCTTAATAGAAAACTTGATTCTCATAATCTGCTGGTGCCTTTAGTTTACTGTGATATGTCGTTTGGCTGAAGTATATAAAGAAAGCCTCATCTCACAGGGATATATGGTCAGAAAAGAGAGGAGTATTTAATAGCCTTCTCAGATAATTGGATAGTCTTCTTTAGTACTGCACAGGCACTCAACAGTGTTGACTTCTTAAAGAATAGTCAAATGGGGAAACCAAAACCATATTGGTGAACTTTTCTTCTTCTGTTACATGAAAAGATACACTTTGCATGTATCTTTTTACCCATGTGTGATTCTGGAACTGCCAAATGTTGATAAATTTCATTATTACAATGTCAAGAAAAAAAATCACACTTGATAATATCCCCGTCAATTTCATCAAGAATATTCCTTTGAATATTAGGAAACTATCAGGCTCATGGAGGTATATAAAGGTTTTTAAAATTTTTATTGTTGCTTCAAAGATTGTGTGTGTGTGTGTGTGTGTGTGTGTGCGCACGCACACACACTCATGCATGTGTCTGTGTTGCTACCTCAGAGTGCTTAGAAAAAAAATTTCTTACTGATTGGGAAACTCGCTCATGGGTCAGGATTCCTGGTACAAATTACCTTTGAACCAGATTGTTTTACAAGTAAATCATTTATTTTAGCTATCTCCATTCTTTGCCAAATATTTTGTTAATATACAAAGTGATATATAGTTATTATAGGAAAATAAAAAATTAAGTAAATAGATAGGAAAAGGAAAAAAAGAGAGAGGGAGGGAAGAAGGAAAAAAAGAAAGAAAATAGATAATACTGTCAACATTTTGGTGCATATTATGTCCCCCCCCCATTTTGTTTTAAGTAGTCATTAGACCTATCTAGAAAATAATCAGAGATAATTCATGCTCTAAATTTATTTTCCCTATTTCCATCTAAAAGAGACACTACTTTTACCCAGGTTTTCCTTTTTTTCTTTCTTTCTGGAAAGTAGTTCCATTACCTTTTTAATACTGTCATGTGTTAGTCTCCTATGGCTGCTATAACAAATTACCATCATACATTTATTATCTTACCATTGCGCAGGGGCTCCCTGAGCTAAAATCAAGCGCTGACAGGTCTGTGTCTTCCTTTTTGGAGGTTCTGGAGGAGACTCTGTTTCTTTGCCTTCTCTAATTTATAGAAGTCACCTGCATCCTCTGGCTCCTGGTCTCCTTCCTACTTCTTCAAAGCCAGCAAAGGTGGCTTGAGTCCTCACACTGCCATCCCTCTGGTTCTCTCTTCCACAGTCACATCTCCCTCAGGCCATAACTAGGAAAGTCCCCACGTGGTAGATTAGGCACACCCAGCTAACCCAGGAGTCTTGCCATGTCAAACGCCTTAATTTAATCACATCTTCAAACTCTCTTTTTTCCATGTAAGGTAAGTATTCACAGGTTTTGTGAATTAAGGGGTGGATATCTTTGGAGACCTATTATCTCGCCTTCCACAATTACTGGCAGCATTCTGAGGAGGCGGCATGATTTTCAAAAGCAATTTATATCATTTAAAAAGTAATATGCCATATCTGCATAATATTCACTGGATATCTTATTTTACTCATCTACTTACTAATGTAGATTCATACATCTTTTGTCCTATGATTATTTTAAGGCTTATTTTTTAATTTTCACACTCTTTATGTATCTAGAAACAGCTAATATATTTGTTATCTTGAGTCTGTCATTTGTTAAGACCCTTTATATAAACGATCGTATTAAATGTGTTAAATGACATGCTCCTCAGTGACAAAAAAAAAAAAAAACTAGTTTGTTTTTGTAATTAAAATCTCTTGAGTGTTAAGGCCATATGTAGAGTGATATTTTCTACACAGCAACAACCAGGACTATTCTTAGTCAGCTTTCCAAGCTGACCTTAAGCCCTAGTGACAAGTTTAAGAACCAAAGGAAGGGCGAAGCAAATGCAGGTGTCCACCACTTTTTGAAAGTTCGCTTTACCCTTTTTCGCTTTTAAGAGAATTTCATGAGTATGTTTTCACTCATTGAAATAAATCTGAAGAGGATTTTTACTTTTACAAAAAAGAAAAGAAAAACGGGCAAAAAAGTGAAAAGCATGTTTAACAGCAAGACGTTGTAAAGGCAGTGCTTTTGAATTGTGTGAGCATTTGTGCTTTCTCTCAATTTATTTTAGGTGTCCATTAGCAAGGTAATTACTTCTTTGCTTTAAGCCATTCCAGCTTATAAAAGGTTTCATAGGAAGCTTTATTTTTGGATGGAGGTGGGTAAGTGGGAGGGGGAACCTGTACTACTTTTTGAACAACAAAACAAAGGAAGTCTCTACTTAATTATATAGAGAAGGTCAACTGAAATGATTAAAATAATGGAAGAGAGAAACTACATTGAAGGAACAAGCCACAAAGTGTGGACTCTTCAGTTTATCAGGATATAGACTAGAAAGACATGCACATGCAACACTATTCCAAACCACATGAATAAGATAAAATGGATTTGTTAGCTGAGCTCAAAATACTACTATAAAATCATACTCTTAAACTTAAACTAGGTAAGTACAATAAATAAGAGGAAATACAAACTAACAAAGCAGGTAGGTAATATAGCCTAACAGAGTTGAATCTCTTATTCTTCCAATCAACTTTCATTGATGTGGTCTGCATGAAACAGACACTACTATTTTCTAAGAATCAAAAATGAGTAAGATAATCTCTGCCCTTTAGAAGCTGTTATTGGAATAAGATAAACAGGCATGTAAACAAATAATTACATATTAGTGTGATCTAAAATTAGACAACAGATAAGAAGCTATGAGGAAGCTAGGGATTCAGTATCTATTCTGCTTTATTAGGGTGTGGTGAAAATGGAGATTGAGGATGGCTCAAGGAAGAAGTGAAATTTGACTTGAGTTGTGAGTGAAAAGAAGAACAGGGAAATTACTGAATTCAAAACAGCTTTGCAAAGGCTTGGTTGTGTGAACAAGTAGGCTCATGTTCCAAGTAAAAGCATCACTCCCAGGTTTCCGAATCTTGGGGAGATTCAGGAGAGTAGCCAGAAGCCATTGGGCCATATACTCAGGACCAAAGATTCCATTTCTACCCACCCAGCCTCCCATTCCTCATTTGTTTACTTCAGTCATCATTAGAAGTCCAAACTTCTCAAGCCATTGACAGACATAGGACACTCATTCTGAATCTGATCTCTTCTCCCATTCTCCCCCTTCCTCTCAAATTCTTCGTCCTTTGTCCTGTGTAATCCTGAGTATTTTAGGACCCAGAGATAAGTGTCATCCTTACTCCATTTTGCTGTATCCAAACAATTACTTTTCCTTCCTCCTTCAAAAATCAGAATTCCTTAGAAGTTAATAATATCAGGCTTTATTGCCTAGTATCCATGTTTGTTGTTATCATCTATAGAATGCCACATGATTCATGAAAGGCTTTGACTCTGGGCTCATTGAGTTCTTCTCTTTCCATCATTAGTTTTGATGGCATCTACACCTATATGGCCAACCCCACCAACCTCCTAGCCTATTGGCTCTTTGATCTTCTCACTTCCAACCATGTTTTCTTCCACCCTATGGTAAGTAGCTAGAGTCATTTCATCCCTAGTTTTTGTTGTAGCACTCACAATCTGCAATTGTTTTATATTTTTGTTTGTTAATAGTCAATTTTACCCACTCAATGCTCTGTAAAGACTGCAACCATATCTGCTTTGTTCATGCTTATCTCCAGCCCTTGGCATTGTTTGGGTGCACAGAAGTTGGATTAGTGACTGAATGGAATACAAACTTTGTGTAGAGAAATATTTAGAGATACAGTAAGAAAGATATGCAGAGGAAGTCTCTTAAAAGACTTCACGTGTATGCAAAGAGGGGATTTGCCATGGGGCCATTTGGGAGCCTCCAAGAAATGGCTCCCAGGAAATGGGAGAAAACATGAGAAAATATATATTCCAACAAAGACTTGTACTCAAATGTTAATAGCAGCTTTATTCAAATTGCCAAAAAACATTGAACATATCCCAAATATCCATCAACTGCTGAAGAGATAAACAAATTGTGGTATATCCAAAAGTGAATTACTGCTCAGCAATAAAAAGGAATTAACTACTGTTCCATGTAACAACATAAGCACACCTCAAAACCATGGCGTTAAGTGAAGAAAGCCAGATACAAATTACTACATACTGTATAATTCCATCTACATGAAATTCTGGAAAAGGGAACTCTATAGTGACAGAAAGCAGATCAGTGGTTGGCAGGTACCAGGAAAGGAGGCAGAGATTCCTTACAACAGGGCACAAGGAAAGTAATGAAAATATCTATATCATAATTATGGTGGCAGTCTCATGACTGTACATGTTTATCAAAACTCATCCAATGACACACTTAAAATAAATAAATTTTTTGTACGTAAGTTATACCTCTATAAACCTGATTGAAAAATGAATTTATAAGTTTACAAATATTATAAATGGCTACGAAAAGAAACTAAGGAAAAACAAACTGTAAGATTCATGTCAGAAACACTGAGCTTGTCTATCCCATCTCCTCTCCTCCTTTGAAGCCACTGCTTTCAAGGAAGACTTTTGAGATAAGATTGCTCAAGAGAGCTCTTGGATGTAGGTATATTGGGACTCCCTTTGGGTATATGAACAGGAGTGGAAAATTTTGTTTTCTTCACATGAAGTCCCTTAGAGTTCTACTGAAAGTAATGAGGATTCATAATTGCCACTGGTAATGAATAATTTCAAAGAAAGTTGACTCTGAATCAGGCAACCATGGAATCAAATTCTGTCACTGTCACTTACTAATTGAGTGGTATTGCATATATTATTAAATTGTATAGAGCCTTAATTTTTCTAGTCCAAAGAATGGAAATAATTAAACAACTTTAGAGATTTGTCAAGAAGTCAGGCAGTTCCTAAGGAGTGGCAGGTGACAGCTGCTGGACTGGCTTGCATGTCCCTAGATTTGGCTGGTATAGAGACAATGAGCCCAAATGGATTTAGAAAGTTCATAACTTATGACAGAGTAGGCAGCATGAGCTTCAGTTTCTATTATTTTCCTTTGCCCCTCGTGTCCCATGGTAGAGACCAAGAGGAGCCCAGGTGGATGTTGCACACATAGTGGCTCTGTGTCACAGTGGGTGAACACCTGATTTAAGAAACCCCCAACCTTATCAGTGGTTGTTGGCGAACCTGTCAACAAATCTTCCCTGGGCGGGGAGGGTGAGTTCTTTATTGTTACTATCCTGGAATGTCAACAAATCTTCCCTGGGCGGGGAGGGTGAGTTCTTTATTGTTACTATCCTGGAATGTCTCCAGAGAGAGATGTTCTTGATCTTCTATCTTGGAATGAAAATAAATCTGAACAAATTGACTGATAATGCCTAGACATAAAGAAATGTGAATGATTCATGGAGAATTTTCTCCCAATAGAATTGAATAGTAAAATTAATGCAAAGGGCTGAGCTTAGTGTTTGCTACAGAGTAATCACATAATAAATTCAGATAGCAATAATATTGACAATTATGATGATAAAGTAAACTGGAAAAAAATAGCATATTTTCTTTAAACTTGGCACCACCATTCCCTTTAAAAAGGGAACTGTGTTTGCTGGGGAAATGTGCTGATAAGTGCTTGTAGTAATATGTGAGCCTACAACAGTTGATGTATTTGCTGATGCCCAGGCTGATAGAAAGGGGATGGACTTTCCCTTTTTGACACTTGGAAAGGAATTTGTTGTTCTAAAGCAGTATTTCTCAAAGTGTGGTCTCAAGACCAGCATTAGTATTATCTGGGAGTTTCATAGAAATGCAGATTCTCAGATCCCACCTCAGACCTACCAAATCAGAAAATCAATGAGAACTAGAAATCTGTGTTTTTAACAAGCCCTCCAGGGGATTCTGATGCCCACTCAAGTCTGTAAACTACTTCCCTAGAGAATAAAGTCAGTGAAAGGTGAAGAGGAAAGAAGGACGAGGGAGAAAGGGGAAGGCATGAAACTGGACTCTTTTATGGAAGTACAATGTGAGCAATCCTCAGTGGAGGACTTAAAATGACTGACAAAATATTAATATGGAATTTTTAAAAGCAGTTTGCATTGATGGTACTCTTCCCAGGACTCATGGTGCTCCTTTAAAACCTAACACTGCAGGATTGGGGCAGCACTGGGAAGTGGACAGGTAAAGGGCCCTCACATGTTGAAAACGAAGCTATGTAAAGAAGCAAGATGTGGGGAGGCAGAGGAAGCCATGGGAAAAGAAGCTCCCAGAGAAATGGAGGACATTTCGGAAAGAGTTTTGAATTTCATGAGCTCAGAGCAAATTTTATCTACAAATCCAAGGGCTGCAGCAGAGAGATCCAGCTTACACGTGGGCCATGATAATATTAGTTACTAATAAGATGACTCCAACAGAGGTGTTGCCTGGTTGCAAGAAAACACCAAGAAAGAATAAGGATCATTTTTCTATAATGCTCATTACTGTGCCATGACCCATATCTTACCATATCTCCTGGGATGTGCAATCACTTTCACTTAAGATAAGTTGTATTACTTCAAACTGTAGTTGCCAGCAATTAAATATCAAGGCAAGATTAGCTTAAGTAAAGTTTTATTCTCTCTTATTAGAAGTTCAATGTTCTGTCCAAACTTTCTATTTCCTGAGGGACATCCATTTCAAAGTAATCTCTCACTCAGCTTCCACTGAAATCTTTTACTTTGCTCTATGTCCTGAGACTTTTCCTCCGTGGTAGATATCTACATGGTAAAACTTTTGGACATTTGCTATTCAACTTAATTTGCACACACATTTAAATGGTAGACTTCACCCTCCTTTGTCCCCTGCCACCCCTACCCAATTATGGCACTGGCTGGAATGCCTGTATTATGAGGGCAGAGGACCAACATTTAGAAGTTAAGCAGGAGAGAAACCAACCAAGGAGATTGAGAAGGAGTAAGAAGCAAGGTAAGAGAAAAGCAAGAAAACTAAGGGACCCTGGAAGTAACTGGGGAGGAGGGCAGTGTACTCCAATGAGGAGCTATGTTGAATACTATGTTCAGTTATGCTGAATTCTAAGGGTTCAGAAAACTTAAAACCAGAAAAGCACTCCATGAGTGTGGTGATTTAACAAGAACCATTACAGTGGATTGGTGAAACAGAAGTCCAGTTAGAATGAATTGAAGAGAATGCAAGGTGAGAAAATGGAGACAGCATGTGTAGGCAGATATTGTCAAGAAGTTTTGCCTAAGAATGGGGAGCTGGAAGAAAATGTGGGATAAAGGGAATATTTTTTGAAAACTATATTTTAATACTCAGATGGGAGTGATTTGATGGTAAGGGCTAAATAGACAAAGCAAGAGAGAAAGAGAAGGGAGAAAATATCATTACAAAGGCTAAGTTGTTGAGAAAGAAGAAGCTGGCCTTTGATAGGAATGAATATGACTCAAAACAGCAAGAATCAAGACAAGGAAACAGATGCTAGTAGGCTGGATGATTTGGTGGTGGATGAGGAAATTCCCACCTCAGTTCTCTCTTAATTTTCCACCAACACAAACTCTGTGACAGCAGAAAACTCTATCTTCTAAGCTATTGCTCAAGAAAATCGTTTTGAGTTTATTCCCCTCCTCTGTCAAAGATAAAGCTGAAAAGTGAAAAATTACAAAAGGTTTATCATGGCAAACACTGTATCTGTATTTGCTAGTTGGCAATTATCTTCCCACAGAGAGTGGAAGACAGAAGCCCCATCCTGCCTGATGATTACATTTCAAAGGAATGACTTTCAAATCTCTGAGAAAGGCACTCCTGATAGCAGGAGGTACATACACATCTCAAAGATACAGAGAAAGAATTCAAAATTGTAAGCACTCTTGGCAAATGCTTTAAGAAACAGTAATCAGGGAGGGGCCTATGTCAGGTGTTGGCTAGAACAAACAGTACATTCTTTTGGCAGTCATGAGCTTTCTCAGGCAGAGCCTTTGGGGGAGAGGGGATCATCCTAGGACTGGGAATAGGGTGGGGGGAAGTGGGCCTTGAGTCTCTGTGTGTATGTGTGTTTGTATGTGTGTGTGTGTGTGTGTGTGTGTGAGAGAGAGAGAGAGAGAGAGAGAGAGAGAGAGAGAGAGAGAGAGAAAGAGAGAGAGAAAAAACTAAAGGGTATGGATTTATTTTTGAGTTGATAAAAATGTTCCAAAATTATAGACAGTTGTACATATTTGTAAATATACTAAAAAGCTTTGAATGGGTGAATTGCCTGGTATGTGAGGTATATCTCAATACAATTGTTAGAAAAAGGAAAAGGTCACGTGACCCATTATTTCAACTACCAAGAGACCGAGGGCCTCAAACGTTATTTCGAGTTCCTGAGGCCAACAAAGCGGTGTAGTAAAGCTTATGGGCCAGCATCCGTTTTCACGTGTAAGATACTAAACATGAAGCAGTGCAGTAGTTGGTACAGTGGCGAATGTTTAGTGTGGAAGGACAGATCGTAGGTTGACCCCTGGGCCCTTGGCGAGCACCTAGGACGCCGCGGGTCACCGCGCGCTCCTCCTCCCGGCCTGAGTCACCGCGCCGCCGGAGTCCCCACGCGAAGATGCTGCGGTGAGCGCGGCCCGGACGCCGCGGGCCCTGGGGCGCAGCGTCAGGCTGTCGGCCGCCGAGCCGCGCGCACGGGAAGCCGGGCCGGCAGCCGCGCTCTCGTCCCGGCCGGGACCTCGCAGGCCGGCTCCTCCAGACCCCCCGCGGGCGACAGCAGGCCCCGCGCCGCTGGTCCGCGCCCGCCCGCCCTTGCCGTCCCTCCATGGCGTTTATCCGGAAGAAGCAGCAGGAGCAGCAACTGCAGCTCTACTCCAAGGAGAGGTGAGCGGCGGCGGCGCGGACGCTGTGTGGCGCCCGGCACGGAGGCCGGCGCCGCGAGCGCGTTCGGCGCCCGGGCCGCGGGGCCGAAACCGGACGCCTGGCCGCGGCCGGAGGCCGCCGGGCGCGGGAGCCGGGGCTGGGGCCGATGCCCTGGCCGAGCCCCGCCGGCCACGCACGTCCCGGCGGCCGCGGCCCGCTCACCCGGAAGAGGCCGCGCGGGTCCGGAGCCGCTCCTCCGGCGGGCGCCCGGCCACGGACGGAGGGGACGCCCCTCGGCGCACGAGCCCGAGAGGTCTCCGGGTGGGGGGTGGCAGCGGGGGTGTGTAGGCGAGCAAGGCCGGCACCCTCTTCCCCCGATTCTCGCCTCATCGCCCCGCTGCCGCCCTCTCCACCACTCCCCGGTACCGGCGTTGGGTAGGAGCACGGGATCCGGCGCCGCGGGATTGTCGCACCCAGGCCAAACGCAGGCCGGCGACCACCCGCCAGCACCCGGGGGTGGGGGCGGTAGATCTCGATGCCTCACATCACCGAGCCTTTTTTTTCTGCCAACTTCTTCAGACATAAAGCAGAGGCCCTCCTGGGCCGGGAGGAGGGCCACAAAAAAGGCCTTATTCTGAAAAAAGGCAAGGTCCGACCGCACCCCCGCCCCCGCGCATCCAAACGTTTTCTACCAAGCAGTGAACCTTATTAAAAGTGTAATCGAAGGCTTGGAAAGCACCGGCATCCTGGTGAGGGACTTACGGACGGAGGAGAAGGAGCTAAGATGGTCTCAGGGCACTGCCCTTTCAGAGTTTATGATCCCCAGGCTTCAAGAGAAATCTCCTATAAGAAAGCTCACTTCTGCTCTAAGTATACTTTCCAGTGCATTTCTGGTGACCCCAACAACTTCTAATCCCTGAGTCTGGGGTCCCAGGTGCCAAAAGTAACTGGGAATGAATTACTTTTACAGAGGTTATTTGGTTTTGGGAGCTAGTCATGTCGCAGGGCTGCTAACCTGTCACTTTGATGTGAGATCAGTGGACACCGACCAAACCGACTACACACGGAAATACAAGTGTAGACTTTTAAGATTTGTGTGATCTGGCAGCCTCCACATTTGTTTTATAGGTGAACACCAGTTTCATCCATGTCTCTTTCTAATAGCTCTAAGGTTGGCCTTGCCAGGATATCCAAAATCTGAAATGTTTCCCTACTAGAGAAGGAGATAAAATATACCAAAAAACTACTTTGGATATGACTTCCAAGAATGTTTTTTGGCATTGTGATTAGGTTTTATCCTCAGAAAGCCTTGTTTGTTAAATAATAACTGGACCATAACTAAAGTAACTCAGGCTCTTTTGACTTCATTTGCTCGGTTCATATGGGAAGAACTGAGTAGAGTTTCTTTGTTCTGTACCAAAAACATTAAAACATGGTGGTATTCTGTGTTAAATAGACAAATGTTCAAATTTCCATAATAACTTTGAAACACTTGAATTGCCATAATGATCTGAGTTACTTGTAACAATTCCATTGTCTCACTGATAAACGGGAAAATCTGTTTTCTTTAGATCTGCCAGTTATTTTGATGGCAGTAATTTGCGTTGAATTTGGTTAACTTGTACTGCTCTGCAGTGTCACACAAGTCTGCATTTACATTTCTATGTATAACCTGTTTTGTTGGTATCTATTGATCAGACGTGACAAGCACTAAGAGATAACTAGCTCTCACAGTCAAACCATTTATTCACTCGTCAGGAAGCAGCAACTGTTCCTGAGCAGCGGTAATCTGAAAAAGTTGTTGCCACGTGTTTTATATTTATTTGAATCCTACTTCCTGACTGCCCAAATTCTATAATGTTCTCTGCCCATGCTTTACAGCTTGGGGCTGATGGGCCTACTCAAACCAGGATAGTGTCCATAGAATATCAATTCAAAATACAGGAATCTGTCTCAATCAAATGTGGGCTAAAATAAAGCAGTCTCTTAGAATTCATTCTGAAAGATGAGAATATTTTAAACCAACTTTATTGGGTCCTAAATTTACCAATTTTGCACAGATTTTTTTTTTCTGGCTTTGTCTCTTTGTGGCAATAAACACCAGTTAGAAAAATTATTGCTGTATATAGGTCAATGACTCTTGCATACCCAAGAGAACTATTACTTTCTTTGGGACTATTTCACAGGTTATGTATGAAAGACCATTTCTCTTTAGAATTGTGAGTTCATTGGCCCCTCATGCTGCTTTAGAGATTTTAGATTTTTACTGCTACCAAATATTGACCCCAGAAAAGGAGAAACTTGAAGTTAGCGTTTATTTCTCTTAGTGTTAAGTTGATGCTACTGCATTTAGAATAAGTGATATTTCCATAAAAGTAGAAGCACTGGTTGAGAGATTCTTGTATTGGTGGTTTAGATGAAGGCGGCAGCAGAAGAAATGGAGAAAACTGGGTGGATTTTGAATGTTTTTAGGAGGTAGCATTGACAGGTGTTAGTGTGGCGGGTTGCATGCAGAAGATAATGGAGGAAGAATCCCAGCTAGAATTGTCAAATAAAATATAGGATGCCTCGTTAAATTTGAATTTCAGATGAACAAACAATCTTTTACTGTTAGTGTGTCCCATATACTGTTTGGTACATACTTATTACTGAAAAATTTTATAATTATCAGAAATTCAAATTTAACGAGGCATACTCTTTTTATTTGCTAAACACAATAATCATATTATGAGTTTTCTGGTTTGAACATATCTATAATGGTGCCATTTATTGGTGATGTTTATAAAGAAATACTTTGATAATTTTCAGCATTAGAAAATAAAGAGATACTTGGTCATTTAAGTTAAGTATTCTAGTATCCTAGTTAAGATTTAGATGGTAGGACCATATTGATTTTACTGTTTTTATTTTTTAAATGTCCTATGCAGATATTAATGAAGATAAGTGGAAACAATTTTAAAAAGACAATTCACATATCTTCCTTTTTAATTGTTGGAAATGGCAGCTGTGTATGGTGGGTAAGCAGATGAGGATATTGTACAAACTACTATTTAAGATATTTCTATTTTAAGATAGGGTAATTGTTAAATGATTTTTATTTTCACATCCAGGAGTGGTTATAGCTGTTTTTTTCTTAGATGATGTAGAAATTTAAATAGCACGTTCCTACTGGGGGAAGAGTCACATTTTTCTCTCCACAATGTCATAAACACAAACTGTCATTACAGGCTAAAACATTAGTAATCATGTCACTTCATAGTTATATAAATTTCTAATCACTATGTTGTACACTTGAAACTATATAATACGTCTATCAACTGTAATTGAAAAAAATAGTGATTGTGTATTTTATATTGGATATACATATTACATTGATAGTTTCACAGTCATTTCTTAGACTTTGGCTTTGCTTCAGACATTCCATGTGTATAATTCTCATGGGTATGCCGATATTAAATTTCTTGGCTGATATTAAATATCTTTTACTTAATATGTTTATTGACTCTGTATTCATTATGCTAAAAATACTTGTTAGAGGGAAAAGTGATTTTTTATACTCCTTTTTAATCTTTGATTTCTAAGACTAATCATCTTATTTTTTAATATCTCTAAGAGATATACCCAGTGCTGAAAATGGTGGTAGACTGACTGCAGAATCAGCATTTACTTAGTCAGGAATACCGATGGGTTGAAAGAAGATAAATTACATTAAGCTTGTTAATTGTGTTTAGATCTTCTAGTTTCTTAATGATTTTTTTCTGATTGACTTGTCAATTACTGAGAAATACTTCACGATGCAAATTTTGCCTTGTATTTCCATCAATTTTTGCGACATATTTTCAGAGTGTGTTATTAAGTCTCTATGTAGGTGTAGAATTGATATCTTCTCAGTAAATTGAATCTTTCATCGATATGTAATGACCTCTTCTAGTAACGATATTTTCTATTTTGTCTGATATTAATACATCAGGTTTCTTTTGATTATTTGTATTATATAAAATTTTTCATTCTTTTACTTTTAACTTTTGTATCCTTAGGATTTAGGCATATTTCTTCTAAATAGCTTGTCATTGGACTTTTGAATAATATGTTCTGAAAATTTTTATCTTCATAGATTTGTTTAGTTCTTTTATATTTATTATTATAAGTATATTTGGATGCATTTTTACTTTTTCATTTTGTTTTTTAATTTTATTATTTTTTCTCTTTGTTTGAATTAATTAAAACCCCTTGTTTCTTTCATTTTTGCTTCTGTTTTTCTAGTGCTTACCCTTGAACTTTAGACACTTACATTTAACTTAAGGTCTGAAGCTAATCATTCTCTTTACCCTCTTTCTTAGTAACATGAGGCCCTTGGAATAGTTAACTCCTAAATTATAGTCAATTATTGCCCAGAATTTTTCATCTATATTTTAAACCTATAAATCAGACATTACAGTAGTTACCCATTATCCACAGGGGATACATTGCAAGACCCCTAGTGAATGCCTGCAACTACAGGTAGTACTGAACCCTGTTTTTTTCCTATATAAGCATACATTTTGGCATATCCGAATTGCCAGCATCATTACTCTTGCACTGTGGGGCCATTGTTAAGCAAAACAAGAGTACCTTGAACACAAGCACTGTGATAACACAATAGCTGATGTCATGAAAAGACAGCCACTAAATGACTAAACGGTGAGGAGCATGTGCCATGCAGGGATGTTGGACGAAGGGATGAGTCACATCTTGAGTAGGACAGAACAGGAGAGCAAGAGATTATTATTAGCTCCTTAGAACAGTACCACAATTTAAAAATATATGAATTGTTTATTTCTGGAGTTTTTAAAAATATTTTTCTACTGCAGTTAACTGCAGGTAACTGAAACTGTGGAAGGTGGAATCACCAATAATGTATAATTGTCTAGTTAATGCTTGTATCATTTTACATTCATATTTGGTTCAGCATTCCTTCTTGCATATCATATCTTCCCTTTAAAATTATTTTCTCTTTCCTGAAGAATATCTTTAATAAGTTCCCATGATGGTTGTCTGATAGTAGTAAACTATGTTTGTTTTCATCTGTCTGGACATGTCCTTGTGTTGTCCTTGTTTTGAAAATCAGTTTTGCTAGATGTATAACTCTCCCAGCTTTCTGAAGACTGCAAAGAAAGGCAAATGGCCAGGGACTATGCACTAGGGAATATACACTAGGCTTGCTGGAGCAGCATTCAATGGGGAAACTCAGCAAAGAAAACATTAGGAACAGGTGTGCCGTGCCGCTGCTGCAGCACTTAGCCACTGGGTCAGGCTTCAGGGTCAGGCTTCTGACTCCGGAAAAAAACTCAGAACTTGTGGAGTGGCCACTGTGATAGAACCTTGGCTCGTCATGTCCAGCTCAGCATTTGTGGCTGTGAGCTGGCATCGCCCTTTCCCTAGCTTGATTGGAGCCTGTCTAAACCCTGTACTTGAGTTTGTGTGATGTGGATGGGAACCACCAATACTTCCTGTGGCATGATTAAGTCTCTGGAGTCCTAGCCTTGTTAACCAGGACTGTTTCATTTAACACAAAACCATAGAGCAGGTTTCTATGTAGCTACAGCCTTGCAAGAGGCCACCTTCTATTCTGGGAGACCAGCTAGCAACAAACCCATATCATTTGAGTCTAATCATTCTCTATAAGTAGCCTGTCTTTTTCTCTGGCTGCTTTTAGATCTCTGCTTTGTAGAGTTTTGCCTTTTGTCTATATAGAGATTTCTTTCTATTCATCTATCTCGATTGAGGTCCCTAAAGCTGAAACAATTTTGGAAAATTTGGAGCCAAGCCTTTAGCTCTTGGAATATTGCTTTTTCTCATTCTTTTGTGTCTCGTAACAACTCTTTAATATTTATCCTTATTTTTTGTGCTATGTTGTGAGTTATTTAAATTCATCTTATAATTTACTATTTTTCTCTCTAGTTGCCTAATTTTCTGTCTATTCCATTAGTTTAAGTTTTAACTTCAATTATGGTACTTTTAAATTTCTAGTTCTATTTCGGTCATTTATAACTTCCTGGTCATTTTGGATAAAAGTCTGCTCCTTTGTTATACTTTTGAGTCCTAGTATTTCTTTAAACATACCTATTGTAATATTCAGATACAGAAATAAATTATCTGTAAATTACAGGTTTGATTGAGTAGTGTGTTGCTTACACCATTGATCCTCATTCAGTAATTTTATTTCTTCACTTGTTTTATGATTTTTTTAAAAATTAATTTTTTATGGTGTGATATTGGTTAATGAATTCCAGTAAGTTTCAGCAGTACACTCTAACAGTAAGACATACGTATGTTTACATTGTGTGTTCACCTCCCATAGTTAGATTTATTTCTCTCACCACATATTTGACCCTCTTTACCCTGTCTACCTCCCTCCTCCCCACTGTTTATGATTTTTTATTGTAACCTCTTGTTTCTTGGACATTTATCCTTGGGGATTCTTAGATGCTGGGTTTAGAGTGTATTTTTTCTGAAAGTGTTTGTATTTATTTCTGCCAGGTTGGGGAAGAGGCTACATTGGTTTCTCTGGAGGTTTATTGGGCTAAACAAGTAGTGTGAATTCTAGCTGCAAATGTGTGTCAAGGCAGGCTTGTGGTTTCAAATTCTCAAGGCAGACTTATTTTACCCCAGCCCAGAACCAAGGTCCTACCATCTCTCTCTGGAGCCCAAAGACTTTTTATTTCCACTCTCAAGGTGTTATCATTCGGGATCCTAGTAGTTTTTTCTACATCCTTCTCTCTCCCATAGCTAGCCCCTCAAGGCACATGGCCCAAATCAATCCAGGCCTCTACTACTCAGAGTTGGCCAAGGCCTGCCTACTTCTTTGTTTCTCTCTTCTAAGACATTTCCTTACTTTTTCATCACCTCAGCCAAGCACTGAAAACATTTTTTAGTATTTTATCCAGCAATTTTAGAAGATTTGTACTGAGATTGTTTTCTAGATATCTAATCTTACTAAATTCCTGGAAAGGAATTCCTGCTAATTCTTTAAGCCCAGGTTTCCTTAATAAATCTGTAAACCCACTGGTTTAAGAAGAGACTTTTGAGGTCATCTAATCTCCATGTCCCTCCTCTCAGTTTTATAGTTGAGGTCTAAGTAAGTAAAATGATTTGACAAAAGCCCGCAGCCAAGTCATGGCAGAACTAAAGCTAAGACAAATGTTTCTGATCCAAGTCAAACCCTTTTCCACCTGTTTTAAATACTAGGCCAGTTTTTATTTTAATGGTATCTCTGAAATTTAGAATGATTCAGAAATAGAAGCCTTGTTTATGTTAATATTAGAACTGTGTGACTCTAAGTGTGATCAGTAGCCCAGCAGCAGAAGCAGTACCTGGGAACTTGCCAGAAAATGTAGAATCTCAGGCTCTGCCCCAGATCTACTACATTCCTGAATCTGCATTTTAACAAGATCTCCTGCTGATTATACACACTTGAAAGTTTGAGAAGCACTGGTTTAAGTAACAGTAATTAAGCATTTATCTTAAATTCTTTGTTTATTTGTTTCTTTATACTTCTATATTTATCTTGATAATATGAAGGAGCCTCATGAAGGCATCCATCGCATGGTTATGACCTTGATGAGGAAATTAAAAGACTTTGAGAACACAGGTGATATTTTTGCTCTTTCTTCTCATAGATAGTTGAGACTTGGAAATAGAAGCACTGGCTTTATAGATGGTGTCAGTGAAAGGGATTCGATACCCGAACCTTCTTGGCCAGGAAGTAACTGCATCTCACACAGTCAGAAGAGAATATAATTTCCTAGAGTCCAGTGATAGAGCTTTAAATTTGCTCCCACGGGACGGGATCAAAAACTGGATGAAATAGTGAAATTGGTTACACTCCTCAGAGAGTTGGCCACAGCCTGCTGACTTCTTTGTCCTCCTAGAGGACAGCAGGCAGAAGATGAAATGCTATTCCAGGGGAGGTGGGGCCGATAATTAAATGAGAAAAACATTGGTTCAGGGACTAGAAATAAGTCACTCAGATGTCTCTATGCAGATGTGTAGAACATGGATAATAAAATGAATGGAATTTTATTACAAAAGAGGATTAATATGTATTTTCAGTGTCACTGAGGCTTGTTAGGATGGAACTCAAGATTGGAATCTAGGGCTGAAAAGCTACAGGCCTACTCAAAAGGGAAGAGCTGTTAGGACATGAGACAGCGGGCTCTGAATGTCAAAATATACAGCTGCTGGGTAATCCATGGACCAGAGTGGGGAAAAAAACCCAGAAAACTTATTGGAAAGAGGAACAGAGATAACATAATTGCATTCATTTGTTACAGGCTACCTAAATGGGTAGAAAAAATGGCAGATGTGTACCTGATGTAGATTGAAAATAGGAAGTGGCAATATAGAAAATGACAGGAGACCTTACTTAGTGCTCAGTAAGACAACTATGGTCTCTTGACTTCCTTTTTGAAGTTTTAATTTATCTTACAGCAGAGAATTTGAGAAGTTTACAAAATTCTGAATATTAAAGAGAAATTAACTAACCAAGTAACAATGACAGAAAGAACCCCTTCAGATAAAGCAGTCAAATCAAATTATTTATTGTTGAAGCCCAGGGAGATTAAAAATGATTCTGTCATTTATGGAATTTAGATTTTTTTAGTTATTAAAAGGCAGATATCGAATTCAAGGAGGAAAATAATACGTGTTATTACTGGACAGTTCTGGAAAGGCTATTGACTCAGGAAGTTTGTGAAACTGAACTCAGGGGGTCTGTTTTGCCTGCACGTGTCAAAGCCAAAAGAAACACAGATAGGAGTTTGCAACGAAGAAAGTAAAGGTTTACTTAAGGAAATGGCACCAAGCCCGGAGACACAGGTGAGCTAGTGCTCAAAGACCTGGCTCCCTTGATGGCCTCTGGGGGATAGGTTTTTTTGGGGAAAACTCTTTAGTAGCTAAAGAAGTTGGAATCATGGGCTCTATTGATTGGTTGAGGCTGAGCTAGGAGGCAACTGATCATTTCTTCAGGTCCTGATGTCAGTTGCAGTGTAGTTCTGTCTGATTTCAAGGAAATGCTGGTAAGGTCCTTCTGACCTTCATGGGTGTGGTGTTATTTTTAGTTTGATGAAACTCTGCTTCTGTGGTCAGCAGACCTGAGGCTTTGTTCCTAAGACTGTTTGATGCTGGCATAAGGGCTTAATGGTTAAGGGAGTGGTGGTGCAGTATGCAGAAGACTAAGAAAAGAAGTAGGTGAGCTTATAGCCAGTTTGAATCTAGGAGAAAGAGAAGAGAAAAAGTCTTTTTAAAGAAGTGAAAATTTTCATGGTTACTAAACTGTCAAAAATATAATTCAGAATATCTAATTCAATGGTCTTTGGTGAAGAGTTAGAGAAAATCAGACAAGCAAGTAAATGTAGAATGCATCAGTAATGTTCTTCTGAGTTTATAACTTAAAAAAATATATTTAAAAGCAAGAAGGGTGGCAACCAAGGACCAGTTAAATAGATGTCACTGACCTATACAATCTGCATCAAGAAACTTAAAGCCTCAGTCGAGTGGTTTTAAAAAATGCTACAAATTAAAAAAAAAAAAATTTAAGTCTCCTAAAGTTGTGTTTAGGCTGCTACCTAGGGCCCAGCCTGATAGTGTAAAACTGATTTATGACGGAGAAAGTAGCTTTTATTTTCTACTCTGTTAATGATACTGACCAGTATTTTGTACTCTGTTAATGACACTGACTGGAAGTGACCGATAAACTTTTATAAGATGAGTGAAGATGCAGAGGGCACCCATGTGCTTATGTCTCCTGGCATAAGCTCCTGGGAGATTTTGAGTTTGGAACTACAGAATTGTCTCCGTGACCTAGAAAATTTGAAAGGTGCAGAAAGAACATATGTGCATAAGTATATTTAATGCTAGTCCTAGATCAGATGATTTATAAACCACTAGAAGAGGAAGACGTCACCAGTCTCCAGCACAAATTTACTATGAAGTCATGTACTGCTAATCTAATCTCTTTTGACAGATTTCTGACTGGTAGATTAGGAAAATGCAGTTGATTTAGTTCATCTGGACTTCGGCAAAGAATAAGATTTGTTTTTTTAGTGTGTTAATAGCAAATTGAGAAAGGAGAAATTAACATTAGTGTAGTTAGATGCATGACTGGGGGAATGTTTCTAACGGTGAGTCACAAGACTCTATCTGTTGCACATTTTTCTTAATGTCCTCCTTGTTTCAGAGGGCATTTTAAGCTTACAAAAATTCCCAATTTAGGTAAACCAACTTTCTACATGGTGGGAGCACTACACTCTAGCTCAATCCAAGGATCATGTTGGGGTATTCAGAGCAGACATGGCAAACACATGACATCGTGCCCTGACCTATGCCTGTGCACACATCTAAGGCATCATGACGGTCTCCCACTGAGCCCATATTGCAGTCCTCCTCAACACAGTAAAGCCTGTTTTACATCTCTAACCTAGAGAAATGACTGGCTAGCAGAATCTTCTGGACCCATTACAAATATAAAATACGGGTATTGATAAATTAGAGAGTATATAATTCATTTACCAAAATAATGATTCTAGTCCTATAATAATTGACATAATTATATTTTTATTGTGGTAAAAACATATAAGATTTACCCTTTTTAAATTTTTTATCAGTTTCAAGTATTCATTACATTGGTTAGAGATTTATATAGCTAATACAATGATCCATTTTTAAGTGTATAGTATAGTACTGTTATGCCACAGATATCTAGAATTTTTTTATCTTGCAAAACAAACTCTGTACTAACTGAACAACTCCCTTCTTTCCCCACCATTCTATATTCTCTTAGTAAGAGTCTGACTACTTTAAATATTTCACATAAGTGGAAGCATGTAGTATTTGTCCTTGTGACTGGCTTATTTCACCTAATATGTACCATCCAGATATATCTATGTTGTAGCGTATGACCAGATTTGCTTCTTTTTTTAAGGCTAATAGTCCACTGTATGTATATACCACATTTTCTTTATTCATTCATCTGTCTGTAGACATTTAGGTTGCTTCCACATCTTGGTTATTGTGAATAATGCTTCAGCGAACATGGGTATGCAAATGTATCTTTGAAATCTTGTTTTCATTTCTTTTGGGTGTATACCCAGAATTGGACTGGGTGGATCATATCTTTAATTTTTTGAGGAAGTTCTATACTGTTTTCCGTAGCAGCTACATCATTTTACAATCCCACCAACAGTGTGGAAGGGTTCCAATTCCTCCATATCCTCATTAACATTGGCTGTTTTCCGTTTGTTTCTTAAAATAGTGTATGAGGTGATATCTCATTGTGGTTTTGATTTGCATTTTCTTTATGATTAGTGATACTGAGCATCTTTTCATACATGTTTGGCCTTTTATATATCTTCTTTGGAGAAGTTGTCTACCAAATCCTTTGCCCGTTTTTTAATTGGGTTGATTTTTGTTGTGGTGTTCAGTTGTAGGAGTTCTGTGTGTACTCTGGGTATTAACTCCTTATCAGATACATGATTTGCAAATATTTTTCTCCAGTTCCATATGTTGCTGTCTCACTCTGTTGATTGTTTCTTGTTTATTTTGATTTTTTTTTTATGCACAGAAGTTTTTAAGTTTGATGTAGTCACATTCATCTATTTTTGCTTTTGTTGCCTGCACTTTTGGTGTTATATTCAAGAAATCATTGCCAAATCCAATGTCATGAAGTTTCCCCTTGTGTTTTCTTCTAGGAGTTTTGTAATTTCAGGTCTTATATCTAGGTCTTTAATCTATTTGGGTTAATTTTTGTATATGGTGTATAGTGAGGGTTCACCTTTATTCTTTTGCATGTGGATATCCAGTTTTCCCAACACCATTTGTTGAAGAGATTGTCCTCTCTCCCATTATGTGGCCTTGGAACCCTTAGTTGAAGATCATTTGACCAGATATGTCAGGGTTTATTTCTGAACTTTTTATTCTGTTCCATTGGTCTGTATGTCTGTCTCTATGTCAGTACCAATTTTGTTTTGAAACTAACTTTGCAATATATTTTAAAATCAGAAACTGTGAGGCTTCCAGTTTTGTTTTTCCTTCTCAATTGTTTTGGCTATTAGATTCCATATGAATTTTAGAATTTTTTTTTCTATTTCTGCAATAAATGCCATCAAGATTTTGGTAAGGGATTGCACTGAATCTGTAGATTGATTTGGGTAATATGAACTTTTAACAATATTCAGGATAGGATTATATTTTAATAATTATATGGAAGAGCTCACCATCTGTGAAGTCTCCTTGGGCTACATAGCAATAAAATTATGCCACTATCTTATCAAAGCATACTTATTTCATTTTATCCTCTATAAGGGGTGGAGTGGGAAAGCAAGAGGGGGAAGAAAGGGTTACTTAGCTCCAGCCCAAGCAAAGGATTTCGTGTTATTAAGATACAAACTAAAAATAACAGGCAAGATAATTATTAAGTATATCTCTGATTTATACCTTCCTGAAAATTATCTGATGTATGAAAAGACTGTTCCTAGCAATCCTAACTCTTGTGATTGTACTGAAATTCAGAATAAGAATTAATAGTGAGCACTTTATATTGAGCTCTGGCAGTTTAGCCTATGATCAGTTCTTGTTTATGGATTTTAAAATGTAGAACAGGCCAATCGAAGTTTCTTGTTAGGATAATAAAGCTGGTTCCTGCTCTCATTTTTAATTTATAAGTTCTTTTCATTTTGGTTCAGGGTTTTTTTTTTTTTAATGAGCAATATCTTCTTGTTTCATGGATATAATTTCTTTGTAATGATATTAATTATAGTCTTTTAATCTTTTCCTCTGTCTTCTGCATTGGCTCAAGTTCTCCAAGTCGTGTTCACCTCATTTTGGTCTAGTTCTTACACATTAGAGGCTGGTGACCTTGAGTGGTCTGTCCATGTTTAAGTGTGAAATACACAATGCTGTGTCACTGTGGGCAGGCCTTTTCTATTGGGCTTCTCTATGAGGTGATGTTGTAGAGACCTGGCTCTCTCAAACATAGTGACCATAGGTCTTTTCTCTAGGCCTATTTAGTTTTTTTTCTAAAAATAACTCACCAGACTGCTGCTGGAAGTGTAATATGCCTTCTTGCTTTTTGCTTAATCATCCTCTTTTCACTCCATTGCCCTGGTCTCTCCTGTGCTTGATATCTGTTGTGGAGCCTCTTGCTCAACTTTTGTATAGCAAACCAGGTGCCAGAATGAGGTAGGGATAATGATCAGGGGAGGAATCTAGGCCACCACCTCATTCAGGCTTTCAGCCATCCCTTCCTCCTTCATCCCTGCCTTCATAGGACCTGCTACCTGCCATTCTGACTTTTGAGAAGTCCTGTAATTTGAGTTGGTTTTCTTTTCATTGGTACCTTCTCTGGAGGCATCTGCTCTTCTGGTTTCAGGTCATTGTGGATTCCTCTGATTTGCTCGCCATTTCTTACAAATGTTGTTATCTCTCATGTGCTTTTATGTTTCTTGAATGTTGTTTGGTCCGTGGATTTTACCATTTAAAAAATACTTTTGTTCACAATTTAGTGGTGTTTCCAGAATGAGCGTAAATAAACATATATGTAAATCTGCCATATTCAATCTAAATGTCTTCCTCCAATCACCAGAACCTCAAGACCCATCTCAAGTCCCACACTTTTCATGAAGGCTTTTCCTAGTAACTCTAGCTGCCATTTTCTGGTCCTTACTACAAAACAAACAAAACACTAGGTTGCATTTCTTTGTCATACAACTAAATTAACACGTTTTCTTCTTACTCTATCTTGTTTTTAAAAGTGTAAAGCACCTAAAACTTTAAAATAACTATATTTCAATCTCATTCAATTCAGCTTATCTATTTATTAAACACCCATTGTATCTAAAGCATTAGGTTGATTTTATGGGAGCAGAAAGATAAACTCAACTAACCGTGAGACTGGACTTTGGGGGTAGATTGTGTGTGGTGGTGTGGGAAGCTATGAAAAGCCTAGTGTGTCAGTCAAGGAAACAGAAGATCAAAGCTCCATTGGTGGGAAAGCTTCAAGGTTATTTGGACAAGAATAAGTTCCATTTGTGAAATTTGGGGTTTCTGTAAAGAAATACTATATCTTCCTTGGAAAACAATTTTATTTATGTTATTTTCAGCATAGTCAGCTGGTCTGCCCGCTGTTCCTCTCCACCACATAGAGAGGAGTGCCTGGCATACACTGTACACTTTATAAATATTTGTTGGTCTGATTAATGGAAAAGTGCTTTAGGAACAAATGCTTTAAATATTATCTTTTCTTGTACTTAAAAAAAATAAACATGAGGTTTTGTTGTTTTTGTTTTTTTCCCCATACTTAGATTTTCCTTGCTCCTGCTTAACTTGGAGGAGTACTACTTTGAACAGCATACAGCTCATCATATCCAGCATAAGGATGGTCAGAATGAAAGGTAAGGAAGATTTTTGGATCTAGCCAACCTTTCTGTTGTCCAATATTTTAAAAATTAAACACATGATTACTTAGGTTTCCCCCCTTTTTTTGTATTGGGAAAGTAATGAGAAGAGAGTGGGGTTTATAAGTCGCTGTCATAACTTCAAATGTTCTCAAAACTAAGAACATTTCTCTAAGGTTGTGGGTATCTTAAATGAGCTGGCTAAAATTCTGGTTCATTCCATCACTGTTTTCCTATGTCCCTTGTTTTCTTATGCTCTCAATTATTTGGGTTATGGTGTTATAAAGTAATGATCATATTTTTGAAATGAGTAATTCAGTTTGAACTAGAAGCAAAATCAGTTTTCTCTATATTTTAATAACTACTGCTTATCACTATAAAAACAAATTTTGTGGGTTTGGTCACACCTTTTGAGAGCTGTGTTTAAAAGTACATAATGAAGTTTTTTATTTAAAATGCTAACTTGAAATGAACTAACATGAAAGTTGTTCTAGCAAAAATGTTTCTGCTAATGATTTCCTTTGAGGACATCACTTAACAAATAGCCACAACTTAGAACATGGTTTGATATTAGAGAAACACTTTAGTTTTTAGTGTTGTTCAGGATTTATTCTGAAAGGATCAAAACCACATAGTATTTGTTTAAATACAAGCCAAAGTAAAATTAACTTAGCTCTTTGTTTGGTAGCTTAGGGCAGATCTGTTTCCTTAGCATTTAATCAAATTAGGCCGTTGATATTCCTTGAAAGTAGCACCTTGATTTCTTACCTTCAGAATTTTGCTCATATTCTTTTCTCTATTTCCATACTTTTTTTTTCTCACAACTCCTGTGTTCTGTATCATAATACCATTCTGTTTAAAGTTAAATATATTTGTTTATTATTAAAATACACACATAAGCTGGCAAACTGAACCCTGTTTTTGTAATTTTAAAGCTACAATTAGGGTGAAATGGCACAACCCTGTAGAAGTGATTTTGGAAATGTCTAGCATGATTGCATGTGCAGTAACCTATTGATTTAGCAATGCAACTTCTAGGAAACAATCTCAAATATATACTGGAATATATATAAATGGACATATATTCAAGGTTATTTATTATAGCACTACTTATAATAGCAAAATACTGGAAACAGTCCAAGAGGGAACTAATTGAATAAACTATGGAATGTTCACATAATGGAGTACTATGCAGCTGTAACAAAGGAATGAGGAAGTTCTATATATTGTTGTGGAGTGATCTTTAGCATATATTAAGTGCAAAATACTGTGTTTTATATGCTATCTTTTTTTGTAAAAGAAAGGGGAGTAATTTTTTGTTTATATTTTAAAAATTAAAAAATTTGTTAATTATATATTTTAAAAAGCTTAAACTAAAAGCTAATGGAAATGGTTCTCTACACAGAAGAAGGAGGGATCAGGGGGATGATATAGAGATGACAAGTCTTCTCCAATTATACTTTATTTTATAACTTTGGTTTTGGAACCATAGAAATATTTTTTATATATTTTAATATATAATTACATTTCAAGAAATAATAAATACTAAAAAAACAAAAAGAAAATGAAACAAATGAACTTAACTGTATATAAAGTTGAAAGATTAACAACAGAGAAGAAATATTTTAATCAACTTTAAAGCATAGAAATTTGACTGTTGTCTCTGGTGAAATATATTCTAAGATGAAAATTAATTGCAAAAAAATTATAAACTATTTTAGTAGAAATATTGTAAATAATTTTGATATTTTTATCTTTAAACTGTTTTATGTACATGTACACATAGATTTATATAGTTTTCATATAGTTAAAGCAAATGAGTAATATGTCCAAGATTTTCACTATAAAGGAGATACAAAGCTAATATAAAATGAGTTAGGTAAAAACCTTGTAATCTTACATTTGAATTGGAAATGCTATATGGAGTCATATACTTTTCTTTTAAAAGGAAGTGTTTTCCAGCTGTACCCTCTGAAAAAGCCTAGAAACAACTCTGTAGCAATGAGCTTGGAGGTTATGGTCTCTGAATAACCTACTAAAAGGAGTGAAGGCTCCTTGGAGAAGTGGCTGAGTCTTTCTGAGGCAGGGAAGGTGCAAGATAAGCCTGGAATATACTGTCATACTAGCAAGTAAGGAAAGTATCAAAACTACTATACATTGAATCAAAAGGACACAAGGACCAGCGTTAGGAGTTGGCCCAAAAATGAAACAAATTGAGCATCAAAAAAGGATAATGACTGCCTTGGTTTTAAATGTATCAGAATTGTTAAAATCTATGTATTCATAATTACAAAAATGGCAGCTACCTTTGAAGTATACTAGGAGACCAGTTCATTTTTCTGAAACTTGATAGAAGTAAAGAATCAAGCAATTTTCCTGCCTTCTTTGTACAAATTATACTTCAGGGTAACCACATCATAGATAAGTAAAGTTGTTCTTTATTGATGAATTCTTGACAACAAACACAGAATAAATAATACAAATTTCAATTTCTAATGAATAATGGACCCATTTGTAGATGCAAACTACAGCCCTTGAGATAAAATTTGACCTGACACTTGTTTTATAAGTAAAGTTTTATTGGGACATAGCTACGTGCATTTGGTTATGCATTGTGTGTAGTTCCTTTCCTGCTACAGCAGCAGAATTACAAAAGCAGAGTTGAATAGTTGTGACAGAGACCATCTGGCTTGCAAAGTTGAAATATTTACTGTCTGCTCTTTATAGAAAATATTTGCCAACAACTGATGTAGAGAGACTCTTCAATGGCTGCTAAAATGAGCAGGTGAAAAGCTGCTGAGAAATTTTATAATGGATGTATCAATATTGACATCACAGGAACCTCCTGATATAAAAGAAGCACATGCCTCTGAAACATTCTTATTAGAAAATGAAGCCAGAATCTGGCCAAGTCTTTTAATTATTTAAAGGAAATGGGATAGAGGAAAACCACTGAGACACATTCAGCAAAACTTACTATGTGAGAAAATGAAAATTTTAGAATGAGATATATAATAGAGTTAGCAACTAAATGTAATATGAACTTTGGTTTTTGGTTTGAACAAACCAACTATAAAACATATTTATAGAATAGAAAAAAATTGAACACTGACTGTATACTTGATGACATTAAAGAATTATTAATTATTTAGGTGTGATAATGATAGGTCATTTATAAAATGAGTTTATCTTTAGAGATAAAGATAATATTCATACTATGGTATTTATGGATGAAGTGTATGATGTCTAGAATTTTCTCAGCGATCCAGAAGGATTCTGCAAGGAGGTTATACACAAAACAAGAATGACCACATTAACAATTACAGAAGCTGAGTATATGGTACTTGGGAGTTTTCTATTTGTATATGTTTAGAAATTTTCACAAAGGTACTTTTTAAAGTTATTATTAGGAAATTCTGAGTATTAGAAAAGTAAATGCAGTTAACAGCATTAAAAAAAAATGACATAAAATTAAAAAGTCCTTGAGGAAGAATTGCAAACTGAATCATGACCTTCAGTGTGATGAGCCTTCTCATCTGTTCAATGCATATATATTGAGTGCTGAAGGTAGAAAGCTAAAGTAAATACTTCCCATCCACAGAGGAGCAAGAAGGTTACTCTGGTGCTGATGGGAAGAAGAGTGGGGGGTTCTCAGACTGTAAGACTATTTCTCACTCTGATTATTTTTTTTAGATACTGTAAGTTTTCAACCAATAGATTGTTTAAACTTATAAAGATGTATATATAAATCTAACAAGTGAACTTTAAAATCCTGAATATAACATTTCAATAAGTAGTCTTTAAAATTGCTTATTATTATAAAACAAAATTTATATTTTTTCCTGAATTTCCACTTACCCAAAATCACTGTTAAAAGCATTTTATGTACTAAATTCAAACTGTTATTTTTCTATTACTATAAATAAGAAAAAAATCTCTTACATAGTCAGTTTTAGATATTTAGTATTGCCTTCTGAACAGTTCTTTCACATAAAGGAAATTAAAAGTCAGAAGGATTTACTGGAGATAGGCTAGATGGAATCAGTGTTTCTTAAGAATCAGTTTTTCCTTTCAGAGTAGTTGTGAATACCAGATAAAGTAATACAAATGCAATGTATAGGACAGCGCTCAACAAATGAAACCATATTATAATATGTGCAGATTTTGTTAACCTCTAGGAGAAGAGGAAGATAATTTTGCTGTATTTTTCAACCTTTCATACTCTTCTCTTTAATTCCATTGTTGGTATTTTATTAGTTGATGCTTTAGTCTTCTACTTTCTACTTAAAATGTATTATGATTCTTTATGATTTTTGTTATGTTTATTAATAATAATCCTTTGTATTTTGATTCCTAGGAAAATTAGAGGCTCCTTAAAAATATGTTCAAAATCAGTTATTTTTGAACCAGATGCAATTTCCCAGCCCATTATTAAGGTAAATTCATTTTAAAAATAGACATTCCTACTTCTTGTGTATATGTTACTTTTGCTTATTTTGATATTTCTCTCTCAATTTTATCCAGATTCCTTTGAGAGATTGTATAAAAATAGGAAAACATGGAGAAAATGGAACCAGTAGACAATTTGCAAAGTATGTCATTGTTGCTGTTTGATTAATTTTATTTCTACCAAAAAATTATATGTATTTAATGACTTTTATCTACATTTTAGGGCAAAATTTGGGGAGATTTCACTCAGTTTTAGTCAGGTAAGAAGCAGGTAGTAAATATTTTTTACTAAGCTGAATGAAGTGTTGTGTGTGTGCGTGTGTGTGTGTGTGTGTGTGTGTCTTTATCATGATTAAAATATTTGTAGAAATCTCAAATGAAAACTGTTGGAATAGATGTTTAACTGCTTTTAAAATTTAATCATTGAGAAATACCTTTTTTAAAAGATATGATCCCTAATGAGATCCTTGGTGTTTGTTAAGGGTGTGATACCTGCACGCTTGCGGTTTCATCCTCAGGAATCCTGGCAAAGTTTGAGGGTTGACCTAAAAGGGCTACAGTTCCCCTTGTAGATTCCTAGTCATTAAGAAGGTGGGAAGCCAGCAGCACGCCACTTAAATGGATCTCAGGTTGACTCAGGATGACAACCGAGGCAACAACTCAGGATGTGTAGTCTTGTATAATTATGATGCTTGGGGTCATGACCTTTTATTCACTCCATATTTATTCAGCACATTTAAGCACCCAACACTGCTTAAATCCTCATAATACAGAGGTAAATTAAAATATGCTTTTTCTCCTGTAATATTTTTAATTCTTCTGTAGATTTTTGAAATATCATAATAAAGGAGTGGAGATCATCTACCACTCAACTTCCTCATCTTTAAAATGAAAGGGTTAGAGGAGATCAGTGTTGCCTCAGCTGTCAGCTAGAGCCCTAGTTCCTTGCAGTGTTCAGGAGAAAATTGTTGTTATCAACTAAATGAAAGAAAAGCTGTGGGAAACAAAGATACACGGATTTCTTTACTTGAAGACTTGACTCAAAGCCTTAACATACAAAAGTGCATTGACATACAAAAGTCTCAAGGAGATGAAGGATTAGAAGCAGAGAGTGCTCCTGGTAGTGTCTGGATCACTGAACCCTTTCATTCATGGAATACTTTTTAATGCAAATTAAAAATTATTTTATGAGAACTGGGAGATATTCGATCAGGTGATTTTCTAGATCTGTCTTCCTTGATTCTGTTAACTTCAAAGAAGAAAACATTTGACAAGCTACCTTTGACTTTATATTGTTTTGATTGGCATATATTAAATGGTTATAGCCATCTATTATTTTGGAGAGGAGACACTGTTATTAATAATTCGATCTGCACCTGTGCTTTCATCATTTCTATGGTATCATGTGCATCATGGATTTATTCTAGAAAGCCTGTATCTTTAAAGGAATAAGTACCTTTTTGGTTGGATGTATGATTTTCATTATAAAAAATATACATTTCAATAAAATTTTAATAACTTTGGGCTTAGAAATAAAGCCCCCAAGCCCATCCACCTATTTATAAAATAGTTTGTAGAAGAGATCTTGTGTCAGACACTCAAAATCAACTTAACACCAAGGAGTGACTAGACACAAGCCACTCTTTTAAGTATTATTATAAGCTTCCTGGGTTAGGTACACAACTGTAAAATGTAACTTTTATGTTTTTTGATTACTTACTATGTCACAGTGTTTCAGAAATGCAGTAGCCTCCCCCCCCCCCCATTCATTGGAGATATGTTCAAAGGCACCCGTGGATAGTACCAAATCCTGTATATACTGTGTTTTCCTATATTTACAGACCTTTTCACTTACAGAAAGCACCTTACAGCTTTTCTTTGGCATACTTGAATTGCCAGCATCAGTATTCTTGCACTTTTGGGCCATTAGTCAGTAAAATAAAGATGACTTGAAGACAAATGCGTGATACCGAGACAGTTGATCTGATAACGGAGGAGGCTACTAAGTGACTAATGGGCGAGCAGTATACACAGCATGGAGACGCTGGATGATGGGACGATTTCTGTGTGCGTGGTTTGGAGCAGGAGGGCATAAGATTTCATCACATTACTCAGAATAGTGTGCAATTTAAAACCTATGAATTGTTTATTTCTGGAATTTTCCATTTAATATTTTTGGACCAAAATCAGCTGCAGGTAACTGAAACCACAGAAAGTGAAACTGTGGATAAGAATGAACTTCAGTACCTTATGGTTCTTTTGGCTTCAGAGAGTTTTACTTCCAAACTTTCTTTTGCTGGTAGAATAAAGAGGGTGTGTGTGTGTGTGTGTGTGTGTGTGTGTGTGTGTGTGTGTGTGTGTTTAAATAATAATAGCTTTAATTCATGCATTTAATGAGTATTATATTCAAAGTTTGAGTGATATAGGGAAGAACAAAATATCTGAAGCCCCTCTCCCTGTGGACTTTACTTTTCAGTAGAGGCAACGACTAATAAGCAAATATCTTCTACATTGTCAGTTAGTGATAAATGTCATGAAGAAAATGAAAACAGGACAAAAGGATAGAAAGGTCTGCTTTAGATAGAAAAGTCTGAGAAGGTGCTACTTGAAGGTGTGAGGGAGCAGCTGTGAGCAGCGGTGCCTGTAGGTGTGGAGAGGAGCCGGGCAGAGGCCCTGAAGTGTGCATATCCCCGGCAGGTAGAAGCACAGTGAGGGTGAGTGTGCCTGGGGCTGGGGAGTAGAGGATGAGAGCTGGGGAAGGAGAGCTAGCAGAGATCTAGTTCTGGGGGACACGGAGCTAGAGTAAAACGCAAAAGAGCCACTGGAGAGCTGAAGGAGAGGGGACACCAGTCTGATCAGTATGTATCTGTAAACCTCTTTGGAGTCTGGCACAGAGTACGCTGTAAGGAGGCAAGAGTGGAACAAGGAGACCTTTCAGGGGTGTTCAGAATCCAGGATAATAGCAACGAAAGGTGACAGGTGGTTGATGTCTGTATATATTCTGAAGAAAAACCTGAAAGATGTAAGATGTGAAGGAAAACCATCAGGAATGGCTCCAGCTAGGTGAGTAATAGTGCCCTTTATTGAGATAAAGAAGCGATAAGTGTGACCTCTGAGAGAATAAGTCAGGTATGCATGGAGAAGCATTCGTCTGGGCTTCACAGAAGCTGAAACTAGAAAGGTAAAGTGGGAGTTGACAGTTCCCAGGTGCTTTTTAAGCTGGGGGGCTGAAGGGTTTTCCCAGAGATGGAGCGTGGACAGAGAGGTGTGAGGACTAAGGTGCTGCAGCTCTCTGTGACATTAGAGGTTGTGAAGAGAGCAGGTCCAAAGGAAGACGGAATAGCTGGTAAGATCGCGGAGAACCAGGAACAGATGGCCGAGGAGCTGAGCGTGAAACTGCTTTAGAAAGAGCCATCAGCTCCGTCACATCTAAGAAGCAGTCACGGAGACCCTGAGAATGGGCTTCTGGATTTGGTGGCATGGAGATCTTGTGCATATCTTATGGCCTTCTCGGGAGTGGCTTTAATAACGTGGTACCGATGAAAACCTGTCTGGGGCCCAAAAGAAAGTAAAATCAGCTCTTGCAAAAGCTTTGCCACAGAAAAGAACAGAGAAACAGCAAAGGAGGATGTGTGAGACCTCAGGGAGATTTTGTTTATGGTTTGTTTCAAATGAGAGAGCAGTGTATAATCACAGGAGCAGAGTTTTTGAATAGCTGATGGATAAGGGGTGTGTTCACACTCTGTGCCCTAGTAGGGTGACTGGTCTTCTACAGCCCAGGCAGACCCTCCATCACATCAGGGGAAAAGGCAGGAATAAAGGTACAGGTCTGGGGAGCTTTGTTGGCTCTGGCCGATGGTGTTGGTTGTTTGACGTAGTTACTAATACACAATGTAGGGACAGGTAACCCGGTGCACGTAAAAACGCTGAGTGCCCAGATCACCTCTAGGGAAGAGAAATTTCTTTGTTATTGACTGTATTTCTTGCCACAGTGATTTGTTTCTCCCATACCTTAAAAAACCTGCCCTTAGATTAGCTTCCTTCATCTGTCTACTTGGTTACAAATGATGACATAAAACATCTTAGATACTTTATTTATCTAGTAATGATTGCTACCTTGTTGCCATGATGAGTCCCTTTTTAATTTAATATTTTAACATCAGAACCTTAAATTCATACTAATATTAATGCAATGTAAGTACTTTTGGAAATAAAGATTATGTAATAATGTTTTAAATTCAATTCATAATTTCCTAATATATAATAACTCATTAAGAAGTGAAATGAAAAATTTTGATTATTTTACAAATATTGATTTGTCTTTCTCAGGTATATTTTATTAAGGAACACAATATTGTTGCACCATATAAAATAGAAAGAGTAAGTAAAGGTTTTCATTTATTCCCAGCAATTAATATAGTGATTTTGAGCAATAAGATTTTGTGACTATTAACATCTTTAAACAAATCATAACAATGGGTCATGGAAGCCACAGACTTTGTCCAAAAGATTTCAGTTAACTTTTTGAGTTAAAAAAAAAGTCTCTAATTGGGAAAAAAGACTTAAATTACTAGATTAAAAATTGAAATCATAAGACACATTATTTATGATTATTTTCTGGATATTATTGAGGATTGTTTTCAATGTTTGAGAAATACTTATCAACTATATTTGAGAGCTCAATACAAATTTATGAATTCTCTTAATTGGGCAGGAGACATAGGTTGACTTGTTCTCCAGAGTTTACAGTGTTTTCCAGGATTTGTCAGATAAACATAGATATGACATTTAACAATTCTGTGTTTTATTTAGTTCTTTATGCTTCAGCTTAATGTCTAGCAAAGGGATAATTCCTATCAAAATAGAGTTTTTACAGTATCTAGAGACAAGGCTAGTGCTCCTTATAATGACACCACTGTGAATTAGGAAAAGTCACCGTCCCCCCACCCCCCACAGGCTGACTCTCAGTGCTAGTCACAGGCCAGCCTGCAGTTTCTCAGCCACAGCTTGTGGAATACAGAATAACTTCCACAGCCTTGAGGTTTATGTACAAGAAACACTTGCATGTGCTAGTTAGTCAGAAACCGTAAATACTGAGACTTAATTAGTCTCAAGTGGTGCTGTTGGCACTTGGAGAAGAATAGTTCTTCATTGTGTGCAACTTTTCTTTATATTACAGTGTTCCCACCCACTCAATGCCCCTGCTACATTGCACCCCTGTTGTCGTGTAGCACCTCCACACATTGATGAAAGCCCCATGGGTTTGATGGGATACCTCCTCCTCCACCAAATGGAAAACCACTGTCATGGAAGCTCTCCCTCTAAAGGCTCCCCTGACAGCCACCTGATGTGCAACTTGAAAAATTATGTAAAAGGAACTGAAACCCAAAGGACTCTCAGATTTTAAAAAAGTGAGGGATAGTGATATCAGTGATGACAAGAGCTGGCGGATTAAGAAACCCCAGACCCTCATTCCTCTCACAGAGACACCTATTCAACAATACACAGACTGATGCCTTTCGTGAGAAATTCGGAAGCTGATTAAGATCCTATGCACCCCGGGTTACCATTAAATCTGCCTCATCGAAGCAAGTAGGAAAATTTGTAGCATCCTTTTACCATAGTCCCTCCCTCAGCACAGTGCCACGTGGTTGGAAGGAAACTTTCAGGTCGCAGGTTCTCCCTGGGGAGGGGAAGACCATATGTCCAGTGTTCCAGCGCTTTGCAGCAGCTGCCTGAAGGACTGGCTTCTAGTTTGCTTGTCTTGGAGCACAGACAGGACCCAGCATAGCGTAGATGCCTGGGGACCACTGAAAACAATAAAGAGCTGGGCATTGTGCAGCTGTTCCAGAGGACCTGAGGTACAGCAGACAGAGGCCCATACAGCTCAGCAGACTCTCCCCCAGTGCAAAGAGAAGAGTGGAACATGCGACATGTAAAATTAACCATCACATTATATGTGCACCCTACCTCAGTGCACCTAAATACATGAAGCAAACATTGACAGAATTGCAGAGAGAAATTGCAACAGTAATAGTAGGAGACCTCATGCTCCATTTTCAAGAATGGATAGAACATCCAGACAGAAGATTAATTAATAAAAAGGACTTAATACTATAGACCAAGGGTCTCCAAGCCCCAGGTCGCAGATCAGTACTGGTCTGTGGCCTCTTAGGAACTGGGCTGCACAGCAGGAGGTGAGCGATGGGTGAACCAGAGAAGCTTCATCTGTATTTGCAGCCACTCCCCAGTGCCAGCATCACCATCTCAGTTCCGCCTCAGACCATCAGGCATTAGATACTCATAGGAACACTAGTGCCTGGTGCCACAAAGGTTGGGGACTGTTGCTTTAGACCAAATGAGCCTAACAGACATGGAAAACATTCTACTCAGCAGCCACAGAATGCACATTCTTCTTTAGTACACATGGAACATTCTCTTGGATAGAACACATGTTAGGTACCAAAACAAGGCTAAATAAATTTGAGAAGGCATATTCACTTATGTGGAAATTAAACAACACTCTTTAACAACCAATGGGTCAAAGAAGAAATCTAAAGAGAAATTTTAAAATATCTCAAGACAAACAAAAACACAGCATAACAAAACTTATAGAATGCAGCAAAAGCAGTATTAAGAGGGAAGTTTATAATGGTCAACGCCTACGTTAAAAAAAGAAGAAAGATCTAATATTTTAAAATCTGACTATTATACCTCAAGGAACTAGAAAAAGAACAGTGCACTATGCCCAAAGTTAGCAGAAGGAGGGGCACAATAAATAGTTTATCTCCCATGGTCTCTGCTACCCTGGAGCTCTCGTTCAGGGCGGGGTGAAGTGACATACCTGGCAGATGCACATGGAATTCAGTGGGAATTTGCAAATGCTCTTCAAGTAATATGCTGTGACATGCTGCTTCTCTCTTTTTTTTCTTTTTTTTTCTTTTTTTTGTGTGATTGTTGTTTCTCTTTTTGTTAGGGCAAAATGGAATATGTCTTTGAATTGGACGTTTCAGGGAAAGTGGAAGATGTTGTGGAGACGCTGCTTCAGGTAAGCCAGTGGGCAGACACTTAGTGGGCAGAGAATTCGAGGCAAACGTAGGCAAAAGCTTTTCTTTTTTTTAATTTTTATATTTCTGCATCTTACTGAAACCATAATCTCCTTTGTAAATATGAAGCAGATTTACTTGATTATGTTGAATTTGAAAACTGTTTATTAGAAAGAAGCCATAGATACATCAGAAGCAATCTTAACTGTTACTAGGTAACAGAATGATTACTGTTTTTCATTGCTTCTAAGGAAATATCTTCATATCATCTGAGAGAAAAAATAAATTCATGTATATTTATAACATTGTAGCTTCACAGAGCATCCTGCCTTGACAAACTAGGGGACCAAACTGCCATGGTAAGAGTTTCTAAAGATTTTTGTCTTTATTTATGAATTAACTTATATTGATATTTTATTCATGAATACTTTTATTCATACTTTTTAAATGGTTCTGTTTTAATAGATAACAGCCATTTTGCAGTCACGTTTGGCTAGAACATCATTTGACAAAAACAGGTAAGTTTTCAGTGTTTATTTTGTTTCCTGATTATAAAAGCAGTGGGCATCATCTTTTTGCCTTTTCAGCATGTCCAAAACTGATGTCATCATCTGCCTCACCTCGAACATGCTCATCTTAGAGAATGGCCTCACCTCAGTTCAGGAGCAAGGTCATGGCTTCCTCGGCTCTTCTCCATCCTGACATCTGTCAGAAAGGCCTGTTGACTAATGCTGCCTGAGATTTTTGAGATCCGTCAGCTTCTGTCTTTTCAAACTGTTATTGTCTCAGTTCAGGCCACCATCACCGCCCATTCAGAATATTATGACCGATTTTTAGCTTGTCTGCCTGAAACCAGACTTCTCTCTTCAATCCTCTTCCCCGCACCATACCTATTGTACTATTAAAATATGTTCTTTTCAGAAAACTTATTTAATTATCTAACTTGTCTATTTAAATTCTTCCAGACTTCTAATCACCTTCAGGGTAAAATCTTAACCCAGGTGGCACACAGATCTCTTATGTTCTAGCTCCTATTCATTACTTCTAGTCACCTATTGCTCTTGAATTCTGTGCTCCAGCTCTTTGCATTACATGCAGTTCCTGAGTGTGCTGTGTGGTCTCTCACCTTTGAGTCTTTACACATGTCCCCTCCACAGAGAATACTCAACCTGCTTCTCTTACACCTGGCTAACTTACTTATTATTCTGATTTTAGCCTCGCTGTCATTTGTTCTGGAAAGTCTTTCTTGACCCTTCAAGCTGTAATAGGTACCTTTCTGAGGTTTCCAGTAGAGACCAAGAGGCTACATTCTTACTGGTATAATGTTGTTTTGTTGTTGTTTTTAATTGATTTTCTTGGCTTTTTTAAGTATCCACTGTATTTTCTGCAAATAATTATACATTAATGTTACCCTGTTCTCTTTTGTGTTTCTTGCTTATATTAAGTAGAGTTCCTCGTATTAAGAATATTTGAGCTATTCGTCTATATCTCCATCTGCAGTACCACTATATTAATAACTATGGCTTTATAATCTCTACTGATACCTGGTAGGGCAAGGCCTCACACCTTATTTTACTTTTTCACCAATGTCTTCACTACTCTTGGCCTTATGGCCCTCAATATAAATTTAGAATCAGCTTGTCGAGTTCCATAAAAGAAAACCTGCTGGAATTTTTATTGTAGCGAGTCTCTGTTTATTTAGGACTTCTGTAATGTCTTCCTTATGATTTTCTTCATAAACATCTTTCTTCTCTTGTGCTAAATTTATTCCAAGTACTTCATATTTTTGATGGCGTTGTAAATGCTATCTTAAATTTCATTTTCGCTTATTGTTGATATATAGAATGCAATAGATTTTGTGTATTCATTTTATTTTCCAGAACCCTGCTAAACTGTGTGATCAATTTCATTAACTTTATATGTAGATTCTTTAATATGTCTCTATTCACTAGATATTTTTATTTTAGTTTTTTTTTTTATAATCATTCTGAATTAGGAGAAAGTAGAAAGGATTGGTTGAATAGATACGTTTTTAGATTGTTATGTGCTAAGCTTTTGCTAAAAGCCTATGTTTGTAAATAAGATTAGTTTGTAATAGTCTGTTTTATTGCTATCTTTGTGAGATTTGGGCCCCTTATACTACAGAACTTGCCAGTAAAGCTATCTGGCCAGTAATGTGTTTTCTGTTTATGTTCACTTCTTTTTCTGTTTCACCTATATAGCATTAATTTTCTTTCTATTTTTATACTTTTAGGATATATTATGTAAATGGATTGCCAGGGGAAAAGCAGATTCCATTTTAGGAAGGAAAAGGAATAATAAGAAGAATAAGCTTTTTTTGACCTACTTAGAATTTATAGATTTTTTAAGTAGTAATTTACACTTCAGTCCTGGACTTTAGCATGACATTATTTAAAACATGCTTTCACTATGAAAGTTTTAATTTATCCAGTTTTCAAAATATTAGAAATGGAGAAGGAAATTTTTATAATGTAAAATGAGATCCCCATGTTGTATACGTTCTAAAGAAAGAAGGTAAACTTTTCCTAAAATAAGCTTTCATCATATTTCTGAGGAAGTATGTTTTTATTGAATAAAAGACACTATATTTATTTTTCCCTACTACTCCTTATTCTGAAATTTTTCAAATTCTTACAAGTTGAAAGAATAATGTTGTGAACACAGATACTCTGCGTCACCAAGTATGTTGATTTGTTAACATTTTACCAAATTTACCTTAGTCTTTGCATGTTGGTGCTCTTACTGGCCTGCTCCATGTGTATATATACATGTATATAATATGTGTGTGTGTGTGTGTGTGTGTACACATATACCACATATACACACATATATATACCACATATATATATACCACATATATATATATACCACATATACAGACATATATATATACACACACACACACACACATACACACATACACATATACACAGGCATATATATATATATATATATCTGTATATGTGCTATATGTATATATGTGTATATGTGGTATATGTGTGTATATATATATATGTCTGTATATGTGGTATATGTATATATGTATAGATATATGTATATATGTTTGTATTACATATATATAAAATATATGAATATAACTTTTTTCTGTACCATTTGAAATTACATTGCAAGACATCATGACCCTTTACCCATAACTACTTCAATGAGTATCTATTAAAAGGGTATTCTCTGATGTTCTCCATACTATTAGAATACTCAAGTAGCAATGATTCTACAATGTCATGTAATTTATAGTTCCATATACAAGTTTCCCCATTCGTACCCCAAAATGTACTCTCTTTAAAATTATTTTGGACTAATTTTAGATTTAAAGAAAAGATATACAGCTAGGACAGAGTTCTTTTACCCCTCACCTGATTTCCCCCACTGTTATATGTTTAGTAAGACGATGCTGCCATCTTTTGTTGGATGTATTCTTAGATTTGTGATATTTTTGGTGCTATTGAATTTTTATTTTTCAATTATTTGTTGCTGGTATACAGAAATGCAGTTTGTTTTTTGTTTGTTTGTTTTAACACTTTGTATCCTATGACTTTTCTAGATTTACTTATTAGTCCCAATGGGTTTGTTTGGTTTTTGTTTGTTTTTTGTAGATTCCATGGAGTTTTCTGTATATAGAATTATTTAATCTGTGCATGACAGTTTCACAGAAATCCTTATGATTTTAATTTCTACTTCTTGCCACATCGCATTGTTTAATTAATAGATTTGGTGGGAGCAGACATCCTTGCCTTGTTCTTGAACTTATAGGAAAATTATTTAATGTTTCATCATTAAAGAGTAATGCTAGCTATAGTTTTTCGTAGATGCCCTTTATCAGAATGAGGAAGTTCCTTTTTATTCCTGGTTTGCTAAGAGTGCTTTCAAAAATTAGCTTCAAATTTTGTTAAATACTTCTTCTGTATTTATTAAGATGATCATATTTTTTTATTCTGTTAATATTGTGAATTACATTGATTTTTTTCAGTGTTAAACCTTATATTCATGAGATAAATCCAACTTTATCATGATGTATTATCCTTTTTATATATTACTGGATTTGCTTTGCTAATATTTTGTAAAGGATTTTTACATCTATATTCATGAGAAATATTTCTCTGTAAATCTTTATTTATTTGTCTAGTTTTGCTTTTGCCAAAGGTTTGCCAATTTTATTAACCTTTTCAAAGATGCCAACTTTTGACTTTATTAATTTTTATTTTTCTATTTTATATAAAATTGATTTCCACTGTTACGTTTGCCTTCCTTCAACTTACTTTGGGTTTAACTTGTTCTTTTTCTAGCTTCTTGCAAAGTTTAGATCACTGATGTTAGACTTCTTTTGTATTATAAGTAGTAAACTTACCTATAAGCACTGCTTCAGCTGCATCCCACAAATTTTGATGTTATATTTTCATTATCATTCATGTAAAACTATTTCACGTTTTCCTTTTTCATTCCTTCTTTTGGTCATTTTGAAATACGTTGTTTAACTTCCACAAATTTGGGGAATTTATTATTATTTTATTGTTATTGATTTCTAATTTGATACTGTCTTGGTTCAAAGAATATATTCTACATGATTTCAATCTTTAGATATTTGTTGAGATTTGTTTTATGGCTTAGCACCTGGTCTGTCTTGGTGAATGTTTCTTATGTCCTTGAAAGGAATGTGTACCCTGCAGCTATAGAAATAGTGTTCTATGAATGGTCCAGTTGATTGAAGATTGTTCAGATCATCTATACTTTACTGATTTTTTTGTTACTTGTTCTATCAGTTACTGAAAGATGTTAAAATTGAGGTCTCTTTTATATCCTAACTGGAAGTAAAAGTATGCCTTTGTGTACTTTTGTCTTGCTACTTATAAAGAGATTTATTTTTAGCCCAGTTATCTAAGTAATTGCTGTAAAATGTTGATTATTTAGTTGTTTCTTTTTTAAATGTTTAATTAGTAGAGCAAAAAGACAATGAGCTTTTGTCTTTTTTTGACTATTTAATTTAGAAGTGGGTAGTGGAGAAATCATCTTTGATTTATTTTCTGCACTAAATCCACAAAAGAATATGCAGTTGACCCTTGAACAATGGGGGTTAGGAGTACCAGTACCCCATACAGTCAAAAATCTGTGTATACCTTTTGACTCTCCTAAAACTTAACTATTAATAGCCTACTATTGACTGGAAGCCATTCCAACATCATAAAGTCAATTAACACATATTTTGTATGTTCTATATATTATGTGCTATATTCTTACACTACAGTGAGCTGGAGAAAAGAAAATGGTATTAACAAAATTATAAGGAAAATACACTTACAGTACTGTATGTATTTTTTGAAAAAAAAAAAACTCTCCTATAAGTGGACCCTCACAGTTTAAACCCATGTTTTTCAAGGGCCAACTAACTGGACTTTGGAACTGACATTTAAGTAATTGTAATTATGGGCTCATCGCCTTATAAAGTGTGGTGTGAAGTAAACGCTACTTATGTCAAAATGGTTTATATGACTACAAAAGTAAGTCTTAATGACACAGAAATATAAAATTATGTTAATGTAAGAATAGCTTCAAGGTCAGTTTATTTTAGGAGGAGGACAAGTAACATTTACTTGTCTGTCTTCCCTTCTGTAATACTAACCTCATCTGTTTTTTAAAAATCGAGTTTTCCTTATACTATTTAAAAAATGTCAGTTTTATTTAAGCAATTTTTATTACCATTTACCTTATATTAAATCAGTTTTAGACAAATTTTATGCAAAGTCACATTGTAGCTTTTTTAAAGTTAAACCTAGAAAGTAAATCGACTTCAGATTTTTTTTTTTACTTTTGCTATAAATTATATTCTCAGATTTCAGAGTGTTTCTGAAGAGCTACACATGGAATGCCAAGCCGAAATGGTGACACCTCTGGTGACAAATCCTGGACATGTGTGCATCACTGACACCAACTTGTATTTTCAGCCTCTCAATGGGTACCCGGTGAGTGAAGACCACATGACCAGATGGAAAGCCCCTTTAGCACTGGAGCATTCACCTTATGTTCTCTTCCCTGTGAACTTGATTTCACCATTACACTGTTCTCACATTTTGGTGAGGATCAAAATTACCTTCTATACTCTTTCCGGCTTGTGTGTATTTACCAGGCTCTCTATGTCGTCCTATGTAATCTGAGTTTGAGCTCTTCTTCTCTGTTCTCAGTCATTTGGGGTTACTTGCTCTGAGTGTTGTGAAAAGAAACCCTATTCCTCCTGATTTTAGTAAAGGGTCATTGGAGTTTATAAACCTTTCTGTTTGGAGGCACTTCTGGAAGAGACCAGTGATGTATATGAAGAGTAAGAAGAAATGGATGTTTTCTGTATATCTGCTTACATATGCACCAATGTTGGTATTTATCGTTTTTCCTTAATCACAACCGAATCAATAGATCTGACTCGTGCCTGTAGGAGTAGTGCCAAGTTGTCTGTCCTGCCAGTCCAGTGACACACACAGAGGCTATAATAAGGCCGCTCTAGTGCTCCGTCTGCTCCCTCACAATGACTTTAGACTTACTAGGCCAGAAAGTAAAGAGAGACTCAGATTTCTACAGTAAAACTCATTGACATTTGTTGTTTTAACTAGATCTGGCCCCTTTTTGGAATGGTTCATTAAAAGAACAGAAATCCCAGTACACTCTGACACTGCCGCTGGACCACTTGGCAGGGCAGTATAAAGAACTGGAATGCTTTCTGCTGTCGAAGGCTGTATTCTGGAAGTTCTCCAGGCTGGTCAGTCATTCTGTGTCACGGAAACACCTAATACCTTTCTAGATGAAAGACGTTGCTATAATAATTCTGTCCACCAGGTGGTAGGGCACGCTGGCCGAGCCCTCCAATAGACACAGTACACATTGTTGATGGTATTCTCCTAGTGGTGTAATGAATTGTCTTGGCCACTGCTGTTAGTACTGCTTGGGGTCAAAACCTTTTGGAAAATATCTGAGTATATGCCATAGTCTCAGGATCCATTTATCCCTCCCACTCATAAGAAGTAAGGTGAGCTTATCACCTTTTAGCCAATTTCAGTGCCTTTTCTAGCCTCATATCTCTCTTACTAGCATTTTAAGGCTCTAGAAAAGCAAGAAAATTGTCCTTCTTATAAAGAAAGAAAAAGTTTAGAGGCCCTGCTTTCTACTGTAGTTGTTTATGAGCCTTAATACACTATAGTTTTTAAGGAGATAAAAGACATGATTCTAAAAAAAGATTCTAAGCAAATCATTGTTCTATAAAAAGATAGCAGAATTCATGAGAGGTTACCTACACCGATCCTTTAATATTCAGGATCACTCCGCAACCTTGCAATAATCGGAAAGATAGGTGAGTGCATTACCATATTTTTGGTGCCTAATGGAGGTAGGGGGACTGTCCAAGGTCATAAAGCATGTGAAAAAGGGCAGACCAGAATGTAAAACCAAATATGCTTTGAACTAAGATCTCTCCTTTCACCTGTTCATTCACTCATAACATATTGAGAAGACTAGATTTGGTCATTCCCCTCCCCCTTTCTGATACTAAAGGACAACTTTTAATTGTGGCAGAATGTTGACATTTGAGATTGTCTTTTTACTTTTAAAGAAACCTGTGGTCCAGATAACACTCCAAGATGTCCGCCGCATTTATAAAAGGAGGCACGGCCTCATGCCTTTGGTGAGTTCAAGTGGAATGTCCATTCTGGGTGGGTGATTGCCATACTTTCAGTTTAGTCAGTGGTTTAGTAACTTATAAACAGTCAGGGAGTGTCTGAAAAGTGCATACGTAAGCAAATGGACTCAGTCTTGCTGCTTTTTCTTCTGCATGAGCTAGAAATTCATAAAGAAATAAGTCCTTTCTCTGAATGAGAGGCTGTTGCAAAAATATTTTGTCTCTAAGAGCAGGAGAGCTCAAGTGTGCTTCCTCAAGTTTCTCACTCCTGCGTTCTCACGTTTCTGGATTTATGCAGGGGAAATGTATGCAGAAGCAACCCAGTGCTTCCTGCCACCTCCTATTCATAGCAGCCAGGTCCTAAAGTAAAATCTGGAAGCTAGTACAAAATTAACTCTTCAGTGGATCTGGAATGTCTTCACAATCAACAGATTATTTCAACCTTTGGGCTTATTAAGAGAGAAAAATGAACAAAATAACCAATTAAATCACATAGGCAGTTCTTTCCACCATTCCCCTGAATAAGCGTATTTCCATACTTATGTTCATCTTACATGCTTACCTTAGAAACCAATCCCCACATAAAGTTTGATTCCAAGGTGTTTTAATTTGACATCAATATAAATTTCTTTATTTTTCTTTGAAGATTAACCAGCTAACCTGGCATTACAAAAAGCATTGTGGAGTTTTAAGCACTCATTTTTCTTTTATATTTGTGAGATTCACCTGTTTTCCTGCTGGTTTTACTTAAAAGGCTACTCTACATTTCCAGTCCTAATAGAGGATTATGGAAACAGATACTATTAAAAATCTCCTCCTTTGGGTATAGAGTCAGATAAAGGGAAGAAATTAACATTGTCTTCTGTGTAATAGGCAATTTATATACAATATTTTGCTTATGATAATAATCCCTGTGAGGTAGATGATATCTTATTTTATAAGGAAGTTGAGATTTTAACAGTTAATTTCCTCTGTTCCTTAACTGGTAAATGATGAAAGCCTGTATTTGAACCAAGGACAACTCTGCTTTCATCATTTCTTTGTCTATTCCTGTCTTTTCTCAGCCTTACCAACACAACATTCATAAATCTCATAGTTTTCTCAAGAATAACTACAAGTTATTAGTTGAATGGGTTATTCAATTATCAATCTGTTAGGTGGATGTATAAAAGAAAACTAAACATTTGTGTTTGAAGAAGATATGTAAAGAAAAAAGATCAACCAATTTTGAATTTCAAAATACTAAATTCACTAAAGCTACTATCAATATAAATATTCAACACCAAAAAGATATTTTTAAAAGTTTAGGGATACATGTCTTCTTCTCAGAAAATTTAACCAATTTATATCTAGAGAATATGAATACAAGACCTACAAATAAAAAATATAGATGTTTAAGTAAAAGGCTTTTTTAACTGTAACATATTGTAATTGCAAGATGAATAAAATGTCATTTTATTCTTTTCTTTCTGAATTTATAGGGCTTGGAAGTGTTTTGTACAGAAGATGATCTGTGTTCTGACATCTACCTAAAGTTCTATGACCCTCAAGATAGAGATGAACTCTATTTTTATATTGCCACGTATCTAGGTTTGGTGCTCACCTTTATTGTATATATTCATATGAAGTTAGTTCAACTCCTAAGTAACTGAGGTAGATGATAAGAGAAGGAAAATGTTATATTCGTGTTATTTTTATTAGCTTAATTGGTTATTCAGTTATCAGTTTGAATGGCTGAATTAAATTATTCATGTTTACAAAGTTGCCAGATGGCTAGAATTGCCTCTCTGTGGTTCTACTTATTTCTTTTCATTAGTAACTATAGTTGGCAAATTGCCCTCATCGCATTGGCTATAATCCAGTTGTGACCCTAATCTAGCACAACAGAAGCTGAGGGAAAAGAAATTAAGGGAAATTTAATGAATTTTGGTAATAGTTCATTCCAATTGTGTGTTTTAAAAATACTTGATAATTTTTTTTTTTTGTATTTTAACAACACCTGATTTGAATGGATCGTAAAGAATCCACCTACTTATTTTTATGTCCAGTCATGTCTTATGGAAACCAAGACTCCGTTTCTCAATGTGAGACAGTGAGTTATCTAGTCATATGTTTGTGATCATTAATTGTGGTCTTAATCATGAGCAGAAAAACAATACAGAAGGAGCACATGAACCTTCTAGGCTCAGTTTAGTACTGTGGGACTCAGTTTGCTTTTAATTAATATTTCCCCAATCTTTCATGGAAAATGTGAATCTTCTTCCCTTTATCAGAAAGAACACCTACATTTTTCTTTTCAAGCATAAACATACTAAGTTGTTTGGCTGAATTAAATTATTCTTGTTTACCCAGGTGCCAGATGACGAGAATTTTGGAATTATTTTTAAAAATAGATATTGGAATTTTGTTAATACCATCTTAATTTTGTTTAATAGACTAGTGTACAGTGAAACCATTTATGAGGTACATTGTGAAGTACTTCCTTAGGAATGAAATTTTCCTCCCAGGAGGAATAATTTATTTTCAATAAGGAGCATATTTTATTTTACAGTAGGTTTAGAGTTTATATTTTTTCTCCTCACATTAAGCTATTCAGTTTCACTTAATGCATAAGTATAGCTTTGGTACAGGTTTACTGTTATATCCTGTCTCCAGATTTAACTTACTTATTTTTCTAACTATAATAAGATTATAACAGAAACACAACTTTTGTGGTGAGTCTTAAAATCTCAAGTCAACAAACTTGCCATGACCTAAAAAGTTTATCTTCTGTAAAGCTGTCCATTCTCTCTGAGCTTATTTCTAAAGTTGTACAGACTTTCTCTGAGGTGTTCTGAGAATGGAAAATGAGGATAAGTATTTTGATTTTTAAAGCCCTTTTCTATCCCAAATTAGAGAAGAAATTTGGTAAAAGTAAATAGGAATAAATATTGAATCAACAAATGAGTCAGATAATTTGCTTGATGCAGCCAATATAAAGTTGAAAGCAGAGCTTTCTGAACAAAATAGAACAGTTGGCTCATTTTATACTCTCTGAAAGGAAAGTTATCATTGGTGCCATGTAACCTGTGATTCCATTTTTCCTGAGGTATTTCTGAGTGTCATCTTTCTGGTTCTTCTTGTTTGAGAAATCATGTCTTTCTGCAAAATACCTTTTTTCTCCTTTAACAGTTTCTTTATTTCTCATGTGCATAAATAATACACTCATTGACAATTTAGTAGTAGTGCTCCTAGGAAACTAAAGGTTGTTTTATTTCGATTTCTTTAAAAAATGGAGGAAATAAGCTTTTACAAATGGGCATAGCCTCTAAAATGCATTAAAACTCAAGCACTTTTGGAAAAATTCTTTGTTATATATTATCAATTATACATAATATTGTAAATATATATTACCTTATAATATTTATATACCTGCTCATACCTTTACATTTGTCTTATACTATATATTTAAAGTATATGATGTGTTTTCTAAACATTTTTAATAATTTTCCCTCTTGGATCTTTGAGATATTCAAATTTAATGGAACAATTATTTAGTAAAAACAAACCGTAGCCTCTTTTTGTTTTTCGTAAATTGTGTTTTACAAAAATGCATAGAAAGGTCCATATTTGAATCATCTGGCTTTTACATGCCAAGTAAAACTTAACCAACATTTGCCAAGTTCAGAGGTGACTTCAAAGGCCCTGTTCTCCTCAGAGCACCATGCCGCAGAGCGCACTGCCGAGAGCTACACACTGCAGTGGCAGCGTGGGCACCTTTCCAACTACCAGTACCTCCTGCACCTCAACAACCTGGCCGACCGCAGCTGCAATGACCTCTCCCAGTACCCAGTGTTCCCGTGGGTAATCAGTGATTACTGCAGTTCAGAATTGGGTGGGTAAATGCCACGAAGCTCAATTTTTAAAGAGAATAAATTGTGTCATGGAGTCGTGATGTGTTATTTGAATAGATTAGAACCCATTTTGATTTTATTCCTAAAGATTGTCAGTTTTCATTTCAACATAGTGGATAAGTGCTATATAAATTATATGTGTTTTATATGTTTTCTCCACTGTCTCTTAATTTTATTAATCCTAAAAGAAAGTACTCACATACTTCTTGAATGACATGCCTAGAAAATATGAATGTGATTTTAAGCCAGTATTATCATTATTACCTATATGTAACATGTTTTGAAATACTTTAGTTTTCTACTTTGAAAATTATTTCAGATTATCATATTATATTTAAATTCACATAAAAATGTGATCACCAAAGTAATAACTATTTATTATAAAACATTTAGAAAGTACTGAAATATTCAAAAGGGAAATAAAAATCATCAGTAGCCTTTAAAAAAATTTTTTTCAATTCTAGTTGAGAGAGGTAGGCATTTTAATTTTGTGGTATATGTACTTCATATTATTTTAACAAAAATTGTTATGTTATAATCTTATTTTGTTAATATTTTAAAATTACATACTGTGAACAATAAATTCCTTTGACAGTTCACTTACTAGGTCCTTATACTTGAAAGAGTGAGATTTTCTAGGAATATGAATTTATTTCTCTGATAATATTCATGTTCTAGTTCTCAAATCATAGTATTATCTCAGAATTATATTCACTGGAATTAAATTTTATAAAGTAAATCTCAGTAGAAGAATAAGGACTTAAAATTTTAGTTTTATTGTTTTACTTGGAATTTAGTTTTTTATCAGTCTACTGGTCTTTTTCAGAAAAATTCAGGGCATTTTCTAATTAGAGATACTACTCTCGAGTGGCTGTTGCTAGCTTAAAACTCAGAAGTTCTCACTTCACAGCTATGAAAATAACTATCAGAAATAGTACAATTCTAATGAATTTGTCTCAATTTTTAAAAAACTTTTGTAGAAATAAATGTATGTTTATGAATCAGTTCAAGGGAATACTGGATAAGCTTGCTTCTTTATTTTGATTAATTAATTTTTAAAAACGTATTTGTTTATATAGATCTGTCAAATCCAGGAACCTTCCGAGATCTTAGTAAGCCAATCGGGGCTCTAAATAAGGAACGGCTGGAGAGACTACTGGTACGTGTACGGAGGGATTCTGGGTTAATAAGAACTTAACAGCCTGTGTTTTTAGAGTGACTGTAACTCGTTTCTCTAAAACTTAGGGGAGATATATCCAAAATGATCATGGTTCTTCTCATTCCTCTCCTCTGCCTGCTGCCTTCCTCCATGAATTTAGCTGCTCACCATTTGTATTTTTTGCCTACAATTCAGGAAGCAGGAGGCTGACCTGATTACAAGTTTACTACCTATTTTCATGAAGGTGCTCTCTGGGAAATAGCACAAGAGACACATAAATCCATTATGAATACTCAGTCCAGCACCAACATTGTTACCACTGAGCCAAGAAAACCAAAATACTGGTCACAGCAATGCGTGTCTGTGCACAGATTTTTCTCCTTTGTTATCTTTTTTTTTTCCTATTCAACAGAGATATTAAGAAATATATACCCATGATTTCTTTTAGTATTACTCCTCGAGTCACTTATTATTTTCATAGCCAACATTTAGTAGTATTTTTACCCATGTATTGTAGACGCGCTACCAGGAGATGCCGGAGCCCAGGTTCATGTACGGCAGTCACTACTCCTCCCCCGGTTACGTGCTGTTTTACCTTGTTAGGATCGGTGAGGCTTTTTACCCTTCCGCCCCCGTCCCCCAATTCAGGGTTATTTCACGGGGATTTGCCAGTGATTCTGTAATTTCACATAAAGCTGATTATTTCCCCCTCTAGCTCCAGAGTATATGCTGTGCCTGCAAAATGGAAGATTTGATAATGCGGATAGAATGTTCAACAGGTTTGACATAAATACCTCACTCATTTTTTAAACTTTCTAAATATATATATATGTTTGTTTCAAAAAAACTAGGTATAATCAAAATGTAAAGATATGTAAAAAATCACTAATTGTTATATCCCTTTTAGATTTTCTGTGTGTGTGTGTGTGTCTATGTCTGTGTCTGTAGTTTTGAGAACATACTTTAAATACAGTTATTTCCCTGCCTTTTATAGCTTTCTATTAAATCTTGAATTTTTCCCCATATTATTAAATGTTCTTCAAAATAGTGTCATTTTAAAATTTATTGTATTGCATCCTAACCTGTCTCATAATATATTTTTTAACTGTTTTAATATTTATTGTTGACCATTTAGACTGTTTTCAACATCTCATTATTCTCAATAATTCTGCTATGAATTGAATACAATTCCCTATGTGTAAATAACTTTTTTTAAAATTGTAAAAGTAGTATTTTCTTGCCAAAAAAAAAAATTAGAAAATATAAAGAAGAAAATAGAGTTCACTTGGCACCCCACCATGCTGATAATATTAATTGTTAATCTTTTAGTCTCTGTCTCTTCAATCTTTTTCTAAGCTCTGTGTATGTTTATTTATAATCCTTTTTGAAATGAGCCTTTAATATAGCTGTGTTATTTTTTCCACTGTTTAAGCACCTGCCTCCATTGGCCCTTCAGTGACGCAGTATGTCGGCGAAGGCTTATGGCAGGGGCTTGGAGATGTCCCATCTGGAGCTGTATTCTGGCTCCACACTCAGTCCCGTGAGAGCCTAGAGAATTTTTTTTTTGTCATTTGTACAAGGGGGATACAGATGGAAATCGAGAATTCCAAGTTAATGAGATAAATAAGTTACTATAGGTAAAGTGTAGAACACCTCTGTCCAGAGAAAGCACTACAGTAGCTGTTTCCGTGCCCTAGAATTAAAAGCAGTTGAATTTGTTTCATTTTTAGCATTGCAGAAACTTGGAAAAACTGTTTGGATGGTGCAACAGATTTTAAAGAGGTAAGCAGTTTAAAAAAGCTAATGTATAAAAATGCCCAAAACTAGTATAACCAATATAAGAGTATACACCAATTATACTGGTAGATGAGGGAAGAGATAAAAAAGAAAAAGTATTAAATCATTTCTTTAATTAAAAAAATAAATGAAAATTAAACTAAACTAAAATAATATATATAAAATTTTAAAAAGCTAATGATTTACTGGGTTTGTGGTTTCTAACTGCTTAAAAAATGTTTATTGCTGTTCTTTTTATTTTTATGTTCCTGAAACTTTTAGTTAATTCCTGAATTCTATGGTGATGATGTCAGCTTTCTAGTCAATAGTCTGAAGCTGAATTTGGGAAAGAGACAAGGAGGGCAGATGGTTGATGATGTAGAACTTCCCCCTTGGGCATGGAGTGAGTACCACTTTGAAAGTAATGCATGCTAGAAATTCTTAACCTAGTAGTGGAATTTTATTATTATTAGCCATTTAATTGTGTAGATTTTAAAATAACAGCATAATTCTCTATATAAATGAGGCAATATCATTCGTATTTCAAATCAAATGTTCAATGAGTCTGCTATAAAAACATTGATATATGCTTAAGAAACCTAAATGTTATAAAAAGTATTTTTGACACTTTCTCCCCCACAAAATTTATATTTTATATGATGAAGGCAACCTCATTAAGAAATATATACCTCTTGCCTATCCTAGAAACTTTATCTACATGTGGATAGACAAAAGAAATGAGAGAAAATAAAATGGAGACTGTCATGTTTTGATCGAGTCTAATCTAACAGGTCCCGAGGACTTTCTACAGAAGAGCAAAGATGCATTGGAAAGTAATTATGTGTCAGAGCACCTTCATGAGTGGATTGATTTAATATTTGGCTACAAGCAAAAAGGAAGTGAGGCTGTTGGGGCACATAATGGTAGGTAACGGTCATTGAAAGTTCATTTAGCATTGGATGAAAACAAAACAACCCCCCACCACCAAAAAAAAAAAAAAAATGAGAACAGAACAGTCAAATTTATTTCTTCACCAGAAGAATCTTATATCAGCAAACAGGGCCAACTGGCTCAGTGACTCTGGATTAGACATTGAGTAACAGAGGAGGAAGTACTTTTGCCTAAAGAGCATGAACTTCACCATAATGCCAAGAGGTCTTTCTCTAAAGTCTTGTGACTTCAGCATGTACTCTCTATCCATTCAATAATTTCAATTAAAACTCAATCAAGACATGATGTAACAGCAACCTCAGTTGCTGTGAAGGGCCCCAGAGTTTCTAATTGAGCAGAAAGAAACCAACACTGGTACACCTCCTCGTCAGTTTCAGTTCTTACTTGCCTCCAGTTTTCTCTGTATCCATGACAAGGAAGTGGAGCTGGGAGTTCAGGTGGGACGTGTCATAGGCCAGTGCAAAGGGCAGAGTGACTCATGCTTCCCTTTAGGGGAGAATAATGCTGAATGAGAAATACACTGAAATAACAGGTCATCTAACCTGCCAATTAGATTTCTGCTTAATAAAGATAATAATTCAAATTGTTTACTGAAGTTGTATATTATTAGTCTGTTGTATATTATTAGTTTGCAAAGTGAAAATTAATTTATTTGAATAAAAGTTTAAAGTAGATATTGAGTTTTAAAATTCTGAGCAGAGTATATGATAATTGAACAGTACGTCTTTCAATAGTGTTTTATGTCTTTCTTTTCAGTATTCCATCCCCTGACCTATGAAGGCGGTGTAAACTTGAACAGGTACTTATGTCCATAAGGAGTTTCTACTTGATTTACAAAATACCTCTTTAATAAATGATTAATGGAGTTATTTGATAATATGAAAGTGTGGAAATGTTATAATGAATTATCTTGCTTTCACCATTATGTGAGTTATCAGAAAATCTATGATGAGGTTTAGACCATTCTGGCACATAGCTGCTATTAGCATTTGAAGGTGCTCTCTCTCCTGTTGGCCTATATTATCTGAACTTGATAATGTGCTTTCAGGGAACTTGAGCTTAGTGGTTCACTGCTTTGTTTGTGTTCTGTCTTAAAGCATCGAGGATCCTGATGAGAAAGTAGCCATGTTGACCCAAATCTTGGAATTTGGCCAGACACCAAAACAGCTCTTTGTAACACCACATCCTCGAAGGATTACCCCAAAGTTTAAAAGTTTTCCCCAAACCTCCACAGCAGATTCTCCAGGTAAATTTTGCAAAGAAAATAAGTGTGAACACCTTTTGTTTCTCTGTTTTTCGTAAGATGTTTCTGACGATTCTGAAGATCAGGAGATGAAACGTGAACTGTCGTGCTGCTTAGTGATGATCGCTTTACCATCTTATTGTGGTGCTGCTAAAAAAAATAATAACCACAGCCTATATTTGTTGTTGTTTTGTTTGTTTTTAATATTGCCTTTAAAGGAAATTAAATTTCTTTATTTTCTGGTAATTTGAAGCTTGGCAGTATTTTTCTTGTGGTGATTACAGTTCTCTTTTCTGTGCTTTTCCAAGCTGGCTTTTGATTTTTAACTATTCCCTTTTTCACATTGCTGTCCTGGCCATGGTTGCTTTGTCACTATCCACCCCACTCTTTTCCACTCTTCCCCAAAATGACTTCCTCTGCCCCTAATTTTTCGCTTTCATCCCCACATACAGATCTTGAATTTAGGGGGCTCTCTCTTCGATTGCATTTTCTTTTGTGATCGTTTAACAAACATTTACAGGATATCTGTTCTGTGCCAGGCTCACACTAGGTGCTAAAGTGAACTTGACTCTGTTCTCACATCTAGTGTTTAGACAGGGAGGAAAGTACCTGCACCTTCACCCAATTATCCATGTTTTATGTTTCATATAAGACGTCCCAAACCTGCAGGCTCTCAGAAGAAGTGTGACACTATATGACACTATATGGACAAAATCACTTGATTTCTTATTATGTCCAAATTTATCTGTTCCAGGCGCATTCAGTCTTAGGCACACACGGCTAGCTGGCTATGCTCTGAAGAGCGGAGAAATAGCTCACTAGAGTCACATGACCTTGGGCTGGCTGGGAGTAGTTTTCTAAGAGATAACCCCACAGGATTAAGTCATAAAGACCATTGGATTATTTTGTGATGTTTCTTAAACCCGTGCTCAGCTTAGTTACCAGACCCATACCACTGTCTCGTGATTATTTTAAAAGGGGCAATTGTTCCAGCCCTTCTTGAAACAGAAGTGAAGGGATCACTTATTTAGGCCTGTCTGGGAGCATTTGCAGTAATTGCTTTCATCTCTGCTTTCTCCCCCTCGAAACTAAAACAGAACCGCAGCATTCTTAGGGAACCATCAGATGTTTGCAAAGATTGCTGACAAGGAAATGGTTATCCAGTCTTGTGTTTCCTAATGTTTTCAAGTTATAGGCCAAGTGAAAACCTTGCAAATGTTGACAAAACTATAAAAACACTCTAGTGTTCAAAGATACTTTATAATCTTTCTCCAAATGATTTTTCATATTGTTTAGATTGTGTGCCTTATTATTTTTCCTTGACTAACAAGGGGCCTATCTATCAAGTGTATTTTTGTGGGATATTTTGTGTTCTTGATGATTTGATTTTAATAAAAAATATTGTGACTCTAATGCTTGTTGTCTAATTTTGTTGACTCACTTAGCAATAATTTAGTCTCTCCAGGTGAAGAGTCTTTCGAAGACCTGACTGAAGAAAGCAAAACGCTGGCCTGGAATAACATCGCCAAACTGCAGTTGCATGAGCAGTATAAGATTCACAAAGAGTAAGAATGTCTGTCTGTCTTCACAGAAGTTGGGGTCTTGGGGTGAAACCATTTTAAGCTGAGTCAAGGGGGAAGTTCTCTTTCAATGTCATCTTATTTTTTATCCTTCCAAAAAGTCTATAGTGATCAGCCTCATGAAGTCTGTGTGGCAAGAGAGAGTTGGCACAAAACGGATCCGTGTCGGCCCACCATGCTGTTGTTTCTGTAATTGGTTTCTGTAGATGGGGTCTGTAGACAGCAGGTAGCTTTGTGCCTCTCACACTGAGATACGCAGCTCTCCGAGTATTCAGTGATGTAAAACCACAGGATAAACGTAGTATGTTCTTCCTAAGTGTTGAATTTACTGATATTGTAGGGGAAAATACATCTTTTTAAAAAATGATAAGAAGTGTGTGTGTGTGTGTGTGTGTGTGTGTGTGTGTGTAAAGAGAGAGAACATTGTAAAGTCCACAGGAATTTTAAATATAATACCTATAACACCGAGAAACTGGGCTTGCTGCTCAACTGGATGTGTGGGTGCGGGGGGTTTAAGTGTCCCTGTCTTCTGCCATGAAGTATATTTGTGTACTTCGGCAGAACAGCTTGAGAAGCACTGACGTCACCTTATCCACTGTGTTACAGATAAGACAAGGCTCGTCCTGTCCATGACCATGGGCGTTCTGTGAAGGGAACGTGCCGTTCTGCTTTAGATCAGTGGTTAAAAGCAGAGCTTGGCCTCCTGAAAAGAATGCATAGTTTCTCCTTACTCATTACAGCAATGGCTCTTCCCTCTCACCATCTCAAAACAGCTCATGAAAAGGGGCCTGTAGTTCAAGGCAGTGACCATGTGAACGAACCTTTAACAGGACATGCTAAGACCAGCCAGTGGTATCCTCACTGCACAGATGCTAGTTACATTCTGTTCAGTGACAAGGCCAGTGAGATGATTATAAAGAAGAGTTTTAATAATTTGGGTGATGGTCAAATATGGCAGAATTGAAGGAGAAGCATTAGTAGTTCTCCAGTTGTCAGAAATGTTAAGCTTTGAGTACGGCAGCTCGGGAAGCTAAGAATGGGACTGTTTCCTAGCCACAGGTATCACCAAACGGAATTAGCAATGATTTGGTAATGGTCAGATCCAGCAGAAACTCAGTAAAATTAAACCAAAGACTTGAAAGAGACGGGTGTTCTAGCATGTGGTGGGTGGTGACTGATGAAACTTTGTCTTTGAACAGGGCGCTTACTGGCATAGCGGTCTCTTGCAATGGGTCCTCAGTCTTTACAACCTCACAAGGTATGTTTTCCTGCTCAAAAAATGGCTTACCTAGAATCAGAAAGTATCCAACTTCCTGAACTTGGTCAAGGGCTGTGCTTGGTGTGCTTCCTCCATGTAAGATACATTTTGAGCAATGAATTTGTGATATATTACTTATAATTTAGTGTAGTTTGTCATGAAAACATACTTTCTGTTGCTGAGAAGGTTTCCCAAAATTTAAGGAATGGGGCAGCAGGAGCTCACTTTCCATCCACCTGCTTGCAGGGAACCTTTCCCACCTTAAGAGGGCGTGTGCCCTGGGATGCCCCGCCCCCCATATCACCCCATCGTGCAGAGACCCAGCAGCTGCTGTCAGAGATACAGCACAGGCAAGTGCGTTAGCACGTGGAAATGCAGATTTGCTATGAAGCTTTCCATTTTTGCCACTCAGTATATATTCAGACTGTTTCTTACAGGATTTAGCTTGAAATCTAATTCCAACATTGTTAATGTGCTTATACATTGTCAAAATTATGAAGAACCCTGTAGTAGCTGGTTGCTATGACTTGTTACTATATTTTAACGACATGTTAAAATTTTACTATATTGATCTTAAAAAGGGACTAAGCATAAAGCATCTCTTGCTGTACATACCATTGCTTTCCCTGGCAGTCTATACAATATATAATTAATTAAAGCTCGCCCTGTCCCTAGTATGGTCGATGTGTGGTGGCAGGTGCCCTGGGAGGTGTGAAGATGAAACGGGTAATATGTTAGGATAGGTAAAACCTATCCTGTTTGGGTTTTAAAATAACCAGTTCTACCCAAAATTAGTAGCTGACTGTTTTTGAGTCTACTTGCTCTTTTGTCTGTATCATAGGAAATTATATTTCCCATCCATTAAGATAAGAAATGATACTATCTAACTAAGCCCTTCAGAGTGAATCAGCCGCTCCTCTCAGATTCTGTAATCCTAGGTTTTTATCTATAACATGTCATTCCTTTCTCCTTGAAATACAGTCTAAGATTTCATAAAACAGAATTTTTTGCAAAGCATTGAAAATGATTCTGCTGTAGACTAAGGGAGGTCAGCACTTAGGATGCACCTTGGCCCATGCTAAGGCCACTGAGGCGATGCTCCAATGGAAGGAAGCAGTCGTGTTTTGCCAAGGTTCCCACCTGCTGCATCTGCCAGCATTGTCACACGGCACGGAATGCTTCCTTTAAGCAAAGCTAGCGTCTTAGCTGGATTTGTCTGACATGGTTTGTCGAATCCTTCAGTTTGTTGTACTTGTATGACCTTCTGAACCACAAGTTTTAGGAGCATCAAGGCTTTAAGCCTCTGAGGCTTATTGAGCATTATATTGCTTCTTTGTGAATTTGCCAAGTAAAGGAAAGAAATGTTTTTTTTTTTTTAAGTCACTTTATTTTTTCTGTTTCTTCTCACTCTTAATAATTCTTATTACTGATTTACATATGTATCCTGATTATCACTCCAAAGTTACAAGTCTTTCTCAGACATGCAGCATGTGTTTAGATATGTGGACATGACAAGAACATCCCCATCACCTGTGAGACTAGCTCTTCCAGCCATCTGTGACGTGATTACCTCTGGTATGGCAGGGAACCTTCATTTCAAGAAAAGCATTTTTATATACCAGGCTGGCTTATGGTTTTCTGTAGGATGCGCCAAATTAATAGGCTTAAGTAGACTTTGTGATGAATATTCAGAATTGCCGATAGAAAGGTCTTTTTTTTTTTTATAATCAAAAGCAAGGTTGGAAAGAATATCAGAGTAAATTATGCCACTTGGAAAAGTTCTGGCGATACTGTGTTCATTATTCTGTTTTTGTTTTCAAGCTAATGCTGGACAATGTTTTACTTAGACTTATGCTTATAAAGTTTCAGGTCTTCTGTGTGTTGGTTTTGCAAAAATTAGGTTGAAATACTAAATTTTACTATACAAAAGAAATTACTTAAATCTCATTCTGATCTTTTATCTATCATGTTGTATGTTTACAAATTAGGAAATGTTACATATGTCAAATACGGGATATTTGGAGCACATTGTGATTTGTTGAGTCATGGTTTTCAAGAGGTTTTGGTACAATTCTAAAACTTCTGTTACGGAAATTAAAAGCTTGGACATCTTAATCCCTACTTTGTTATTTTTTGGAAAGTTGGTGATTCTCTCTCATAAATGCTAATTTAGTCAAGGTATCACACCACAACTGTGCTAAAAAAGAAGAAACAACTTATATTGCCACAGTCTTTTTTTTCTTTAATATTAAAATTGCCGTTTTACTCTTCTTTAACTTCAGCTTCTGTCAGTCACTAGACTTAAGTCTGTGTTCAGTCATGCTGAAAGGTCAGCTGTGTGCTGTGTCTGTGCCAGGTTTTCACTGGTTTCCTTGTCATGGGGCCACAGATCAAGCAGGGTGAGATACCAAAGGCCTTATACTACATTATAAGTATCTCACCCTGCTTACCACTCAGCGTAGACCAGGAGCGTTCTGCCTGGGGTGGAAGGGCAGCGTTCTTGGTCATCTGCCAGAGCCAGGAAGTCATTCTTATGGCTTGCTTTCTCATTATTAAATTAGATTCTACCTTGAAGATGTTTTCTAAAGAATCCAAAATGCTACAGAGAAGTATATCATTTTCAAATATGGTGAGTTCATTTTAATTTCAAATCACTATTATGCACTTCGTTTTATATACACACAGATAATGACATTTTGTTTCTATCAAAACAATAGGGTTTATTCCTGTGTGGTGTCTACAGAATACCTTAATTAGATTACTTCTAAATTAAATTGAAATTTTTTCAAGTTGCCTCTTTCTCATAATTATGTAATTTTATTTGTAGCCTAAAAAACTTGAACCTCTACCCAGTAGAATTCTCCTTAATAAACCCTCCCTCTGTCAGAACTGTTGGACTAAATGTGCGTGTGCTACTAAAATAACGTATGCATGTTTGACTCAATGAGATACCTAAACCTGGAAAACCAGTTCTTCTGAAAAAACACATTTTATTGTTAATGTGTATCATCTGAAAGATTTGGAATTCCCTAAAGAATTTTGGAAGTTTTTCTTACCCATAAATCTGTAATCCGGGGGGGCCGTTTCATTCTTGGGAATAATCCCCCACCTCTCCCATGATTTATGCCACTGTTCTAGGGGTCCCCCCAGCCCAGGACAGTGAGCCTTCCAGAGCCCCCCACTACCACCAGGCCAGAGCCTCGTACCTTTGGCACACTTAGACTTTCTTTCTTGCATTTAGGAAGAAATAAGCCATCTTGAATTAGCCAGTTGAAAGAAACTTTGTAAATATGAGGGAGGCCAACATAAACAGAATTTGATCATTAATTGTGGGGGGAATCATATAAAAGATAGTTTTACCATGTTAGGGTTTTAGTAATTATTGTAAATTATTAATGTTGAATCATTTGTATTTCAGGCTTTATCATCATGTTTACTTTTACCAGGAGATGCCACTGTCATAAGTTCTTCATGGGATAATAACATGTATGTATCTGTGCTTGCTCCTTTGTGATTCCATATGCATGTAGCTGCCTTTGTGGACATGAAGCAGGAAAGGACAGAATCTTCCACTGGCAGGACTCTGTGTTGTGTCATTTTCAGAAAAGGAACAAATATTAGATGAAAGTAATACTGTTGGATTTGAATATGGTTATTTGAATCTAATAATTTCTCTAATTGGACTCTATTTTTCTCTAAGTTTTAAATTGAAGTAAAAATAAAGATGAGCCAGACCTGGAAATTTCTAGTTTTAAATGAAAATTTTCAGTATTTTGGTTTGATAACATGAGAACAAGTAATTTGTAATTCTAGTGGGCCTTAGTAAGTGTAGAGTTAAACTGTGTTTCTTGAAGATGTGTTTGAGTCTTAAAACTAAGCTGGATGTTGTTTTAATAGTTCTCATTATCTTTTTTGTTAGCTATTTTTATTCCATAGCATTTGGAAGATGCCAAGACACATTAATGGGACATGATGATGCCGTTAGTAAGATCTGCTGGCATGACAACAGGCTATATTCTGCGTCATGGGACTCTACAGTGAAGGTTTATATATAATTGCTAACTAAAAGTGTTTGGATAAATACAAATATTATAAATTCAACTACCTGTTAATGTATTCAGTTGCTTCACTATTTTTCACAAAGTATGTAAGTGATACATAAGGATATGGAATATTATTGCCTGTTTTTTTTAATGTGTGTATTTCTCAATATGATAGGAAACTTTCATGATTTTTGTACTGTGTATTCAACTGGGGTTTGAATGATCCAGTGTTCATCAGACAGCAGAGTTATGGAGAAATGTACAAGTAGCAGCCTTTCATCTAGTACAGTTAGAACTAGTGTGTGATCAGTTAATTAGAAAATGTCAGGTTAAAGTGGGGAATCATGAAAAGATATTGCATTTTATTGAAAGAGCATACGAATGCACAATTCACCGTTCTACTGATGTAAGACCATCCATAAACCACGCCAATATTCATCATCTTTTCAATATTCATACCCAACTGCATTGGTGTAGAAAGCAAGCAAGAACCTTAAACTATTAGAATTCCTTCAAAAGTTTTTCAGGAATTCTTTACCCCATTTTTGTAGATAAATTTTTTTGCCTACACATAATTTTAGTAATTTTTTGGCAATTTCCCTTTGAGTCTTCTCCAAACATTAATAGACACAGCACTTCTGTACTTGTATTTCCTTAGTTCACACAATACTTAAATCACATAATTATAATTACAACAGCAAATGCAAGGGATAGAAACAGACACAGGTCCAGACAGCACAGGAACGCGGGAAGGCAGACCCAGGCCCTGCGGGAGAGGAGCCAGAAGCATACGAGCTCCATTTTGTTGGCGTGTGTGTTCAGTGGAGGTTGGTTAGTCAAGGGAGTTCTTCCTGAATGCTTTTATAGTAAATAGAAATGCTTTTTTTTTTTTTTATAGTATATAGAAATGCTTTTATAGTAAATGTTTGCAAATACCTTCTGCACTGTGTCCCATCCTAGGTGTGGTCTGGTGTTCCGGCAGAAATGACAGGCACCAAAAGACACCAGTTTGACATGCTGGCCGAGCTGGAACATGATGTTGGTGTGAGTACCAGCAACAACAGGGCACGAAGGCTGACCTTTGAAGTGGGAGAGTCTTGGTTTTACTTATGTGTTTATGAACCTCTGCTTTGTTTTATTTTGCTTATTTGAGGTCGGAGGCCAACTCTCGGTTCTTTTCTTTGAGCTGACTCTGGGTTCCCAAGTCTACTTTGTCCTTTTTACTCATTTCCTATTCCTCCATAAAATTAACTACCATACAACTAGATTTTTTAAATACCCACTCTGAGCATGACATTGAATATTAGGGTTCCTTCAGACTATTTTGGGAAACAAGATGTGACCCATCTTTCATGTTTTCTGACACAGAAAATGGAAGGGAGTGTTGCAGGAAGCAACACCCAACTGAGGAATTCGGATGCTCAGGCAGCTTTGTTTAGAGGAAGGAGAATTTATTAGGTGGGCGGAGCATGTGGGGTTAACAACTCCATGCACAAGCTGGGTCTGGTTAGATTTATTACTGTTTATATACTTTTGCAGTGTCCACGCGAGGGGCATGTGATTCCTTTGTCTGAGGTTTTACATGTCCCTTTTTACTCAGAGTGGGGCGGGGGAGCTTTGGGTGAGAGGGCTGCAGGAAAGGAATAGTCTTACAGGTCATTTGTCTTGTAGAGTCTGAGACATTGGTGCTATCAGCACTATTATCAGATTCTTGAACAGAGGGATGGGACTCCTTATGCTTACAGACAGGGAGCAGCACTCATTGATGTCGCACCTGCTCAGCTTAGTGGGTTCCTTATCCAAAGGCTGAGCTCTCACTGTAACACAACAAACAGTTTCACAAAGTCTTGACATTCATACACAGCTGCAGAGATAAGGAAGGGGCTGGAGAATCCTTGAAGTGGGGGATGCAGCTGTGGAAAACATGTTAACTGGAGCATAGCGCAGATGGGAGGGGAGAGAGCAGTTTTAACTGGCTGAGTCAGTTATTTCTGCAGGCCCTTTCCTTTGCATTTTTTCAGATGCCTCCTCTCCTCTCTCAGGATCACCTTTGTAGAGTGACACACATCCAACAGCTGAGGACACTGGCCCGATATCTGGAGGGCCAGGTGCATGCAGCCTGGGGCAGACCAAGGCTGGACTTTGCACTTTTCACTCATTCTGTTTCCACTGGGTCACACTGCTGCACTTATAGCTGTTACTTATAGCACTGCCTTTTCTCTGAGGTCGTGAAGTGATGCTTAATGTGCATGGTCGACAGATTAGCCAAGGCTAAGAAATACTTAATGTTTTTCAAGATGGATATGCAAGGATAACCTTGAGTAATTCCCTTCTTCTCCCAGGTCCCTCAGAGTCACTCATCAGCTGTGCTTCAGGTGTTTTGGCACCTCACTACAATTTATTACTCATGAGTTAGACTGTCGATTTTAGGCTGTTTTAAAACAGCATTACATTTCCTCTAACAGTACTTCATTTGCTAGTATATGAAGATTTCATTTTTAAATAAATTATCATTCAATAGGTGATGTTGAAATACACCGGCATTAGCTGCTCCAGTATACTTTACCATAGAGCTTAATCTATATCGTGTCTGCATATTTGAATTGGCCCAGAGAAACACAGCTTATGACCATAATTCCAGATGGAATATTTATGTGTTTTCTTCTTTAGGTGGATACAATCAGTTTAAATGCTGCAAGCACACTGTTGGTTTCAGGCACCAAAGAAGGCACGGTGAATATTTGGGACCTCACTGCGGCCACCATCTTGCACCAGATTCCATGCCATTCAGGAACTGTATGTGATACTGCTTTTAGCCCAGGTAGTATTATACTTTTTAATACAGATGATAACAGGGGAAATGGAATTATTATTTTGAAATAAGTAATGAGAATGCAAAAAGAAAAACACTTCTGATAAAAGAGGTTTTGCCAACTAAGGCTGCTTCATGGCAGAATAAAGTATACTTGAGCGTTCTGCATGTAGTAGAAATGCTGTATTGGATATTATTCTTAATTTATCGGCTCACTAGAGAAAGTAATTTATAAGATGTAAATGAACTCACACCAAAGGGTCATCAACCCAGTGTCTTAGAAACAAGCATTTTAAGGACAGGATAGTCATCGGTCAATAAAATAAATAGCTCAAGGAAAATGAAAGTGAACATTAGGCCACTGGATTCAGAAATAAAATCTCAGACCAGAGTAATCTAAATCATGCTCTGAAGCTGTAGCCTGTATCTGTTTCACCTCGTGTTGTAGACAGTCGCCATGTCCTCAGCACAGGAGAAGATGGCTGCCTAAATGTCATTGATGTGCAGACAGGAATGCTTATCTCTTCTATGACTTCAGACAAGCCCCAGAGGTACATTTTCTTGGATTACTAGTGGTGACGCCATTTACACAAATGGTCATGGTCATGTCACTCGGGCTTCCTTTGGCCAGTGTAATATAACCCTTCTTCATGATGAATAATGATTATTTCTAATCATTCTTGCAGATGCTTTATCTGGGATGGAAATACTGTTTTATCCGGAAGTCAGTCTGGTGAACTGCTTGTTTGGGACCTCCTCAGAGGAAAGCTAAGTGAAAGAATACAGGGCCATTCAGGTAAGGAGTTAGTTAGCAGTTGACTTGACCTTCCTAAAATACTAAATTCAAACGTGCTTTCCCTGAAGTCGTAGCCACAGTAATCAAACAAGAAAAAGGAATAAAAGGCATCCAAATAGAAAATAAAACTGTCATTTGCAGATAGAGAGCCCTAAAGGTTCCACTGAAAAAAAACTATTAGAACTGTTAAATTCAGTAAAATAGCAGGATGCAAAGTTACTATTCAAACCTGCTTTCCTCTCAGGGAGCGTATTGATCTCAGTCAGAAAGTATCACATGTACCCTCCTGGTGTAAATATTCCCCTCCATGATCCTTGTTACCTAAGTGATCTGCATCTTTTGGATCCTTCAGGATTTAGATTTATGTTGACAGACATATGACTCCAAAAAGGAAGTTTTTATATTAACTTCCATATGGAAAATTAAAAACTATAGTAAAACTCTTACAGTTTTTATAGTTTTTAAAAATAAACAATGCAGAAGTAATAAATTACAGTGAAAACTATTCTTCCCACTGCCATCTCCTCTTCCCAGACCTCCTCCTCGGAAGACATTTTCCTGACTTCACGTCCTCTCATTATCAAGAGGGCATGTTGGCATGTTAATCTGCTGTATTTTTCACTCAATAGTATCTCTTGGAGATTCACTATTTGCTTACAATTTGCATGGTTACCTCCTGATCACTTGGAGGATTTAGTTTTTTATTCTTCTAGGATCTACAGTTTTAAGTATCCTTTGACTTCCCACTATGAGCAGTAACTCCTACCTTTCATTTTCCCTGTCAGTTTTCTATTTCTTCTTACCATTATACATTGAAGTGATGTGTCTATGCCTTTTTCCCCCAATTTACTAGCTTAAACTAACACTCTGACACTTCCAATAGAAAGGATATAAATCAGCACACTTACACCAATTCCCCACCTCCTCCATTTGTCTTGACTTTTGTTAGAGGTATTTGTATTTGCATTCTCTTCTGTACACATAATTCCCAATTCTCCGTTGCTTTAGCTTTACATTTAAATGGTTTTTTGTTCCTCACAAGCTCTTTGTACCAAATAGCTTTTAACTTCTACAAAGATGTCCTTATAGGATGAGACAATATAGTACTTACTAGTATAAGTACTATATCTGTTGGGGTGTCCCAGGCAACTTACTTCCTAACCATAATGTCTCTTTTTCTTAGGTGCTGTGACATGTATATGGATGAATGAACAGTGTAGCAGTATCATCACAGGAGGGGAAGACAGACAAATTATGTTCTGGAAGTTACAGTATTAAGTGCCTTGTCTTCTCCTGAATATTAAATTGAACTCTATTTAATATATTTTTAAACCAAACTTTTAAATGAACTGGTGAATGTGCAATGATAATAATTAGAAGTGTTACCACATGAGAAATCTGTGGTTTTAAACTTTCTAAATTATGGTCACTTCACTGAAATATGTTAGTTCCCATCCTCTAAGGCAGATAAAGATATAGCAGTGTTAAGGAGAAAACATTACATTTATAAGGCCAATGGTTGGTCAGGAGACAGGTTCAAGTGGCAAAGTAAGTAGCTAAGAGATGCTGCACTGGGCTGGGGAAACTTTCAGAAAACACTGAACAATTTAGAATTTTCCAAGAAAATGTACAGTATTCTCTACTTCTGAGTCATTCTATTTTGTCTTATTGATCTACACAACTGCTGTTGCCCATTGGGTTTTGGGTATGTATTTTCATGGAGTGTTATTTTCTATAACCTACTATCCCCAGATTCTAAGAACCTGGGGAAGGATTAGCAGTTGTTTACTGTGTATAGGAATGGTTTATTTCATTATAGCCATTAAATGCTCATCTTTTCTATGACATTAAAAATATTTTTCTGTAATGAAGGCAGTTTTCATTTTCTTGTTTAAATGACATTATAAAGAAGAGTACATTTTAAGAATGTCAAGTATTGATCCTTGTAGAAAACCATAGTGATGCAAATTTTGTTCTTACACTTTCAGAACTATTTTCAGACCCAAGTCTGGATATCAAAGTAAATAATCAAACTGGGAAACCTTGGTTTGCTTTTCTAAATTTCAAACGAGGTAAACTATGAAATAGTAGCCCTGATTTTCTTTTCTGAACCAACCACAATTAAGTGATTTAAAATTTTTCTACACTCTTTAAAAACATTGCTGTATCTTGTAGTAGTGTGGCGTGGGGGAAAAACACAAATCAGACCAAGGTAATAGAATCTTCAGTCTGTTTAAGTGTCATCAAACATCACCTGGTCTTGGGTGTTGCTCAGGAGTCCACAGCCTCACTGAGCTCCTGCTGCTCAGCCAGGGCTGGGGCGCAGACCTATCGGAAAGCACTCCTAACCCTCCTGACACTCCTACTCCCTGAGCACAGCGGGCCTTTCTCAGGGCCCTGGGATGTCAGGTGCTGTGAGAGTGACACTCTTTCACAGGCCCAAGGTAAATTTCACGTGCCTATTTTCTACATCTTGCACAGGTTTGCTGAAAGCTGCAGTTTCCAAATAATGCAGTAACAGACTAAAGTTTAACTTATATTTATGCATATTTAATTAGAATAGGTATAAACCAAAATGAAGGAAAAAAGATGAAGATAAAGTGTCAATGCCATTTTGTTTGTTTGCAGGGAGGAGTCAAAAAATGGAACAAATTACTGAACAACATTCTAAGACCATCCCAAAGTAGCTAGGTTACATAATAGTAAGAGAAAAATGCCAAAATCAGGTATTATCTCACTTAATCTACAAATGAATCAAAAGCTTATTCTACTTACTACAAGAATTTTTACATTAAATATATAGTGATTCATTTCTCAGAAAACGATACCAATAACTTTTAGAAATAAGTTTCTATTACACAATGACTAGAAAATCTCAAATGCAACGAAGCAGCTATGCTGCAGCTCAGTGCACTGCTAAACTGCTCCGGCTAGTGGACATTTCAGTTTAATACAGAACTGCACTGTGGTTTTTAGAAAGGCAGCAATAGTTATATTTTGGCTTTTATTCTAGATGCTTAACATAGTTAAGGCGACAGTTCAAGCATATTAATTTAAGGTAGTTAAAATTTAATGATAACAATCGCTTGCAACCTACATACACAGTATAATGCTTACGTGGAATGAAACCAGTGTTATTGGTGTTTTACAGAGACGCACCACACACACAACTAAAAAAAAAAAAAAAGCTGTCAAAAGCAATCATTCTAAATGTACTATGGTAGCAGAGTAAAAATGTAAATATACCATAGAACTAAAGTAATATATGAACAGCACTACTTGATTCATAAGATAAAGGTGACTGGTTCTAACACAAAGCTAAGCCTGCATCAGTCATTCTAATCATAATGGCTTGTAAAAGCATCAGGTTTCCAGTAGAGAAACTATTCTATGAAAGTCAGTAAATATTTTCGAAGTTTCACATCTGTAAAACCAGGATAAGGCTACAACTATCTTGAAGTCTGAACAAGGTATCATATCAAACAGTAAGGTTCCCAGCCATCATGTAAGACAGAAAGATCCTCATGCAGCATTTGCTCTCTGGCTCCTAGGAAGCTTCATGTGCAGAATATAAAGTTAAGTTGCCAAAGAAGTAAACTAGAGAAGTTCGGCCAAGTTTCCATGGTGCCACGACTTTTAAACCTCAGGAATGGTGTGGTCCATCAGGCTTTTCATAATGCTCGGTGCCATCCTACAAGAGAATCACACTAAAAATTAAATCCTGAAGTTTGGGTTTCTTTTTTAAAGAATCCTATGGTGATCCAAGAAAACTCCAGTTCAAATCTAGCACCGTTTAGCATCAAGTGGGATGCTACAGAGGAGGTAAGACTTTTTAATGAGTTCTGATCTAAGCATCTTATGTAATCTGTTTTGCAAATATCCAGTGTGAAAGGCTATCTAGATCTTAGCTAGAAAAGTTAGATAAGATACAGGTAAACTCTTGTATATTAAGACTGATATTTTTTTTAAAAAAGAAAATGACAATGCTGGAATGAATTGAGAGGGAAATTAGGGTGGGAGGATGAGGGCACCCATCACTGGTTTAAGAAGAGAGAACTCTTGAACAATTAGTGCTGACAATAATTTTTTTACCCCAAACATAGCTAACTGCTTTCTACCCAGAAGCTAAAACAAAACTTTCATTACAGGTGTTATGTTTTTTAATCTTTTTTATCTTATTTCCACATCAAAATTGATTGTGAAAGAAGGATTCTAAGTTGGCTTGGCAAAGACAACTATGTCTAGGATTTTAAAAGCTCGAGGAAGATCACCCTTGCTGCCCCTTTTCTAGACTCTCTACTCAGCTTTCTGGTCCTCGCCCTCCATATATCACACCCCCATACACCTCTACCTGCCTCCTGAGATGCTCAAGAGAATAAAACTGTGACTCCTAACATCCCACAGGCAAGACTTCACCATCATGAACCACCATGAGTAGAATTCTGCTGAACACAAGCGCTCTAGGTAGTGCACAGACACAGTCCGTTTTACTGAAAATTGGAAGCTGGAATGAAAATGTGCCCACCTCTGCTCACATCCCCTTTTCCTACTAGGAGATGTCAAACTTTAGGAAGTGTATGGTGAATTTTATTCCATACTTGAGAAGTTGTGAGGAGTCACCCTTATCAACCAATTCCTCTGATTTAATAATTTATTTCAAATTTTTAGATAAATATATCAATGTTGTCCATTAGGTAAAGAACCAAAAGTATGGGAATTTAAAGAAAGCACAGTGTTTATATTATGTTCCAGGACCATAATCATCAAGTTAAAAAATCATCTACTTACCGTTTAATAATATGTTCAAAGATAAAGGCAGGCATGATTGTAATAGTAACGACAGTCCCAGACGTTGACAATATGTCAGCAACTTGAGAGTCCTAATTGAAAACCCAGAATGAAAATCAACTTCACAGATGCTTTATTTAACAAATATAAAACTATGTTTTCTTGATAAATATATATGTCCTCTTGTTTTGCTATGTCCTTACCAAGTTTAATTTTGTAAAATCACATATGGTATAGGTGGTAGCAAAACATATTAGAAAAAAAAAATCTTTTTTATTACTTAAGATTAAATAATTTCCCCATATACAATACTACCATATCCCCTGCAATAGCCCTATTCAGGAATCTTTTTTTTGGTGGGGGGGCGGGGCAAACATTATAAAAATGAAGTACCAATACGCACAGAAATGATTATTCATTTCCTACAATCTGGATTAAAAAAAGGAGGGCAGTCATTCAGAATGCCATCAAATCTTCAATGGCCACATCTCACAATTCTAGTTCAAAGGACTTCACAGATCATCTAATCCAGCCCCTTTGTTATCGGAACAATAATTTCAGATAATTCCTTAGACTCGCCTGACAGCACAGCTGCCTGAGGGCACAGCTGGCACAGAGTTACCCATTTCCCCACTGAGTTTCTGTATTTTGGAAGTCAACATAAAAACAGCACCACCTAAACAGACAAGTGAAAAAGACATTTGCTAAAATAAAACCAGAACAAGACACAAGTTCTGTTCCTTACCTTCAATCCAATGACATTCTGTCCATTAATTTCACAGATGTTATGTTCTGTGAGAAGACCATTTCTGGCTGCAGAACTATCTTTCACTATGGATGTTACTTTTCCATTTTTAAAAATAAAACCAACATGTCCAGTACTATCCTTATGCATAGTAATTGTACGTTCGAAGGGCCTGAAAACATAATGAGTTTGATGAAAAACGTAATTCCATGGTAAACATTTTAATGTATTTCTATTGTGCCATACTGGATATTTTGTTATAATAAACAGTGTTTCTAATAAAAGCAAATAAGTATGGCTCTGATAACTGCACATTCACAGGACATCTTAGCATAAAAGATTAAAACAGACCCTTCAATATGGGGCGGGGTCGGGGGGGGGGTGGATTAGGAGCACCAACCCCTGTGCAGTTAAGTCCATGTAAAATTTCTGACTCTGCAGACACTTAAATATAGTCAGTCCTCCACATTTGCAGACTCCCAATGGCAGATCAAAAAAGTTAACCTTTGAACAATGGGTTTCAACTACACAAGTCCACTTATTAATTAAATCTGTTATAAGTTTAACTGAGAATAAAACGCAAAAGCTAACTGTGACAATGTGATATACAGGTCCGCCCTTAACACTTGTGAGGGCTGGGGCAGGGCACAAATGGAGGCCCACGTTTCACGTGCTGAATGTCTATTACAAATGAACTGCTAAATAAAATGTTTATCCCTCACCTTGACAACTAGAGCTTCATAACCACCCAAACGCCCAATTTGCCTTTCAGAACTCACAGAGCACTTGGGAGCTCTGCAGGACCCCTGGCGCTTAACCCTGGGCTGGGTGTCTAAGCTGTAAATTGGAAAGTGAGGCCAGAGACACTGCTGTGCTACTTGGTTTTCCAATAAACATTTCTACTATTTTTTAGAGAAACAGATTAAGACAGGAAAGTAACTTCTCAGAGAACAAATTTCTAAAAGCTATGAAATAAGGTATATACAAATCCAGAATGCTATTTAAAAAAAAAAAAATCAACTATGTAAGAAAATCTGCACCACAATTTTAAGGCTCTAAGGCTCATCAAAAACATTTGATTATTTTCTGCAACAAAATATTATATTCACAGAATCTTAAAAGCATACCAAAATGGAAAACTATTTCCGGTTGAACCCGTTAACTTACCTGTCACGAATAGTCATAGTAATCTTCTCTCCAAAAGCCTGTTTGAGCACCTTGTGTGCTTTATCAGAGCTCCAGCCGGCACAGTTTTCCCCGTTGATCTGGAGTACTTGGTCCCCAAATCTCAGACCCACCAACGAGGCTGGAGAATTTGCCTGAACTAGCTGAACAAATATACCCTAGAGAATAAGACAATTATCTCTGTTATGGCATAGTTTTAAAATGCTGAAAATTTAGGAACCAACCACTTAGGCTAGGAATCTATCCTAGTAATAAAAAAAGGAAAAAAAAGAAAAATTACATGAATATATGTGTCATTACCCCCAAAGAAGGAAACTGAAAATTTTATCAAGGCAATGACCCAAAGAAATAAGGCAAAAAAGTGAGATTTCAGTGGTAATTTCTACCTCAAATCAAGAACCATATGCCTAACTTCAATCACCGCCTTTCATCTTGGAATAAAAAGACCAAGGAAAATAAAGTGGAATTACAATAATAAATGTTAAACTTCTATGGGTCTGACAGAATACCAAATAGGTATTAGCTACATGACCATTATTTAGGGGGAAAGCAAGTCAAGTGTGAGAAGTTTCGTGATATCTTTTACAGTTTAAAAAACGATAGTTTGAAGTCATAACTCTACCTTTCGAGATGAAAGATTCCTTTACCCATTCACTACATTATGCATAATTAAGATTAGGGTGTATTTAACAGCTTAAAAAAGTGGGCACATTCAATACTAATCCAGTTCTTATAAAAACTCCATTACAAAATAAAAAAACTTTAGTATGTTAAAATAAGAACTAAATCCACATGGACATTTTTACTTAAACTCTCGGTCTCACGTGTTGACAAAATGTAAACAAATAAGTGTAAAAGGAGAGCAAACCTGATAAAATATGAAGGCATCTACAAGGCTAAACCCTATCTCCCATCTTATGCTGGGCCCGACAGGACTTGTCATGTGTCCTCTACTTCAGTTTAGGGTGGTGAACGAACACCAGGCAGCCTCCTGTAAAGTGGCCTGACCATGGAGCTCTGGCCAAGTGTACAAATCAGCTGCAAGAATGACGACACTGGGGACAGGGGCCTGTGAAGAGTATCTTATTTCTTCAGGACAGAGGAAGTGGCAGAGAAGAAACCGTGGCAGACAGGGCAGCAAATACTCTATTCACTGAAGAGGAAGGGAGAGCAGCAAAGTCAGAGCTGCTCCAAGCAGCACGCTGATGTGTCCTGAGTAAGCTATGCATTTGCAGAGTCATTGATGCCTTTGGCCCTCTAGGTAGGCAAGCAAGGAAGGGGCCTCCTACCAAGATCAGCCTCAGCCATTTCCCACAATGTGCCACGCTCATTACCATTTTCCATGTGAAAAGCTTGGACACAATGAGACTTCAAGACTAAAAAGGAATGCAAAAAGGCAATGCCTAAAACTGTAAACTGGAGTAAAGACTTGGCATGTCCTTAATCCTGAATGCTTCCTCAAGAGTAACCCTGTTTAATTTCTTCAGTATGGTAAAAGAAGAAGTAACACAATTATAAAGTAATGGCTGTCCTAATTAGAAAGTCACCTTTGCTCAGAAATGACCTATTAAATTCAAGTTGAAGGATGGAAATAACAAAACTGCAAAACCACTTCACAAGAAGTTAAATGATCATCATTTGGTTTAAAAATATCATAAGACCACTGATTCTCACTGGTCGGTCCTTTTTTTTAAAAAAGACTTTTATTAAAATATAGCTAACATACAATACTATATTAGTTTAAGGTGCACACCATAGTTAATCAACATTTATATGGCTAAAGTAGTGATAACAGAAACAATGCCTGGCAATCATTTCACACCATACAATGCTCTTATAATATCATTGACTATATTCCCTACACTGTACACATCCCAACTTGTTTTAACCTGAAAATCTGAACCTCTTATTCCCCTTCACATCCCGCACCCGACTTTTTAAATTTTTTAATTACAATGGACTTTCAATATTTATATTAGTTTCAAGTGTACAGCATAATGGTTAGACATTTAAGTAATGGTCAGTCTTAACTTCCACATATATTGTCTTATTTCAATACTAGAATTCTATTTCTATAAACTATATTATAATATATGCAGACCAGAGAACTTTATTCAGGAAAGAAGACTCAAAAAGGAAAAAAAAAAATGCATTCAAGGTAATGCGGGGAGTCCCAACTCTGCCTCTTCTCAACAGAGCATCTTCAAGTGAAAAAAAATTAAGTTAGCAGATTTAAAATAGTCTCACAGGTACATCATTATATTTAATTAAAGCATTTAATTTTAAATGATTCTAAAATTGATCACTTAATATTCTATAAACTATTTAGATAAATTCAAATGGACATTAAAAATACTTACATTATCTACTGATTTAAGCCTGAGCCCAATTTTTCCATCTTGATCCTTACACAAAATGACTTCACGAATCCCTTGCTTAATTTCTGCTCTACGAATTCCAACATCATTACCAGTTACAGGAGCCACCATATAGTTCATACTGGAAGGTCTTGCTACCAACTGCTGACAGAAACATATACAGTGTGTCAATATTTATAAACATTCTCTATGAAAAAATCTAAAATAATAACTTGAATATACTCAGTGTGATTTCCCAAAAAGTAATCTGGGAATTATTTCCTTGAGATAAGGTTTGATTTATGCAAAAATGACACTGGTTTTTATTTACTAACTCCCCAAGTAACAAGTAATGTATTCCCACATTTATCATCTCGAAAAGAGTCAATGACCTACTCTCTGCTGCCTTCTGAATTCACTGCCATTTATTTTATGTGTACTTTGGCTTGTCTTCAACTCAAATACATTATCCTTGAACTTAAAGGCCATATCATATTTTTTGAAACTCACACATTTCCCAGAGGGCTCTTTTCTATGGTCTATTTACCCTTTCAGAGTTTCTGTAAAAGGGCAATCTTCTTACCTCCCTGTGCCATTGGCAAGACTATCATTTCTCATCCCCTTTAAAAACATCTGTGGATAACCAACTGCAGGTACTGCCCTAGAATAGCTCTCTTAAGGACTCATATTTTTTTCAAGTTTTCTGGACCAAAACTGGTTTCTTATTTTAAGCAGAGTGATTGAGGAAAGGTCCTCAATCAAAAAAAAAAAAAAAAAAAAAAAAAAAAAAAAAAAAAAAAAAAAAAAAAAAAAAAAAAAAAACCATGAGGGAAGAACTCACCAAGACCTCTTAATTGGAATGTGTCATAAAGAGTTCTGATCTACCTAAGAATTGTGATGCTCAGAGCAGCAACAACGAGGAAAGAGGAAATTTGGCTATACAAATATACCACAGATTATAAATTTTTTTTCATTCAGAACTCATAAGTAATTATGACAGCATATTCTGAAGCTGATAGTCTACCGGGAGTAACATACACACATACTACACAACTATACTAGAAATTAGAACACGATGCCAGAAAATATTACTTATGAAGGATTACAAAGATTCAAAATAAGTAATTATAGCTACAAGACATAGGGAAATCAGGTAATGGAATAGAAAAAAATTTTCAGATACAAATAAAGTATTAAGTTTAGCTGGAATACAGAACAAAAAGGTAGCCTCTGGAGTAGGTTTTACTTTTGAAAATCTTCATTTTTTACAGCAAGTATTTTTAAGAACCTACATGTGTTCTTACCTACTATGACCATTATGACTAATACCATGTTCATTACCTCTGCTCCCTCCCTCACTCTAAGCAACCACCTCTGGCAAGATTACTACAGTAACCTTCTACATAGTCCCTCTGCTTAGCCTCTTGCCCTTCTACTACCCATTCCCTACACAGCAAGAATAGACATCTTTTTTTAAAAAAACCAGATTATACCACTTCACAATTCATATCCTAATCCCTTACCGTGGAATAAAAGGCCACAGACCACCTGGCCCTAACCACCTCTCCAATGCCATCTGCTAACATGTTCTAATTTGCTTCCTGTCCATCACACAGGCCTTGTCTCTCAAGTTCACCAAGTTCATTTCTGCCTAAAGGCCTTTCAGTTCTCTTTCTATACTGTAGGGAATGTTCTCCCACCAGATATTCATATGCCTCAATACCTCATTTCATTCAGCTTTCTGCTCAAATGTCAACCTTTCAGAGAGAATGTACATGCTCACCTAATTAAAACATAGCCCTGGAAATCTATTCACTTACTCTTCTATATGTCATACGTATCAGTTGATTTGTTTAGAACATGAATTTACTGGAACGGGGGTGGGGACTGTGGTTCACTACTCTAACTCTTCTATTTACCACAGCTAGCACTGTGCCTGCAGTGTGCAGATTTTTTAGCTACTGTCTCTCATCTCCATTCACTTAAGGTGTCTATGGAAAACAACATATCAAAAGGCTGGGATTCTATCTTACAGGATACAATATATGCTTTGAGCTACCAAATACATTATGAGCTTTCTTCCAAGGTCTGAATATAAGGCCTGGAAACCAAGGTGTGGCTGTGAGGATGGTCGCTCTCACTCACTGCTACACCTGAACACCACGCACAAAACTTCCGCATCCCGTGCCCACACCTTTGAGCTCTGCAGTTCGGAGGTCTCGCTTACCAGGGAGGAAGGCCTCCAGCAGGGGACGCAACGTTTGCCTTGAATAAGAAGGTTACCACCTAACTGCTTTTAACTTCACATGCCACTGAAACAAAGGCAAGAAGACATTACTGACCTTGCTTGGGTGGTTAACTCTGGTCACCAAGAGGAAAGAGCTACTGATAGATAATGAGTTCCCGGCTGCATCTGGAACCTAGGGGGTTCTCCGAGATGCCTCTAGGTCTTCCATGTCCAACAGTAAAATTAATTTTAAAAACCCAGACTTCTGCTTTCAAGCATAATGGAGCCAGACTTACCCTCCGGCCATAAACAACTAGAAAAGTAGAAAAAATAGGAAGCAGCAAGTTTTGGACAGTGGATTTTGGCAGCGTAGGCAGTGATCCCTGAAAAAAGGGAACCACATAAGGTGGGCCCTAGTGTCACCTTGCTTTCTGCACTGTCTAGGGCAGGTCACAGAAGTGCCAATCCCAAGCAGTCACTGTGTTGATGAGTTGAGGAGACAAAGATCAGAGGTCAGGAGGCTAAGACAGCTCATAAGAGAGTTGCAATTTTCAGGGATGAATCTCAAAGAAAAGGAATCACTAAAGATAGATCTCCAGACCCCTTGAGTTTATGATTAAACACTAATCTGAGTATGTGTGAGGTGAAGCTCCACAAGGCAGGCAAAGCACATGCAGGGAGCTGTAGCTGAACAGTTCCTGGAGCTCACACAAGGCTGGGAGCCATTTAAGCTCCCAGCAGCCAGATGGGTGTGCACACTGAACACCCAGGGCACTGAGCAGAGCTCCAGAGAGGACACGCCGCCTCCTTAGTGGGGGCGCTATACAAGCCCTGCAGTTCAGGCTGCTTCAGACCTACCTCAACAAAGTGTAAAAAACAAGCACCAGAAGGATCAAGCTGATCCACATGTAATTTAATTGCCTGCTGGAACAGGTGCTTATACCCCTGAAAGAAATACAACATTATCCAGCACCTGACAACATAAAATTAAAAAATAGGTAGCATATCAACAAGCATGACAATGTAAACCCATATAGTCAGAAGAAAAATCAGTCAATAGAATGAGATTTGGAAATAACATCATGAAATTAGCAGACAGATTTTAAAACAGCCACTATAAAAGTATATGCTCAATGCGCACAAGAATTTAAAAATAAAATAAAGGAGAGAAATAAAAGACATAAAAACTAGGTGGAACATCTAGAGAAGAAAAATATAATACGTAAAATGAAAAATTCACCAGATGGGAAGAAAGAAATAAAATCTCCACCAATAAATTAAAACAAAAAAGCAAGAAATGGTAGGGCACTAAAGAGCCCTGGTGATTCAGACACTTCAAAGACGAAAGTTTAGGTTATTTGCGCCAGTAAGTATTAAGGAAGAAAAGACTACGACCTCCTGATTAGTTACCAAAATTAAGAATTACACAGCTGTAACAATTTTCTTCTCTGCCTGTTTCTATAAATTTTCTGCACATATAGTAATTAACCTTTTTGTTTCTCTCTGCCTTTTGCTTTAATAAATGAATTGCTGGTATTGGTTAACTTTATATTTTTGTCTATAGGTTAAAAATATTCAGCTTGGAATCTGAATACTTAAGGATGGTAATTAATATCACACAGTAATCAATACCTTGGACCACTGCCCAGATAAAGCCACAATAACTGCTATCATCCTATTCTGGGGAAAAGGTAAGAGTAACCTCATTATATCAGAGGTAACTGACTTGATTTTGTACACCCAGAGTTAAAAATAATTTTTATTATTTCTAAAAATTTGTAAAGAAAGAAAAGAACAAGAATATGCAACAGAGATCATGTGTAGTCAGCAAAAACAAAAAACAAAAAACAAAAAACCTAAAATACTTACTTTGTTTGCTGAACCTAAATTTTATGAAGAATTGCATCTTTTAAGGGGAGACTAATGAAGTTATCACTATCATGTAAAGTAGGAATATCTGTAGAAGTATGTGGCTATACTGAGTAGTCAAAGGAGTAGGCAATGCAAGGTAATAAGCTACTGTCCATTAGCTCCAAACCCTCCTATCTAGATGCTGGGGGTTGAACTATGCAAATTAACATTTTCCTTTGTCAGCGGGTTTCTGGTTAACACCTACCACAGGAGGCACTAGAGGGAAACTGAAAGGCTAAAGAAGGACAAGTCCTCATTTCTTCCTGTTTGCTTCTTGTTCCTGTCAACACTGCTGGGCCTAGCCCTTAACCTTGTTGACAGCAGTGAATTCCATTCTCCAGCTCTTACTGACACTCCCAGAACGGGCCTCTTTGCAACTCCTCTGAGGTACCAGCACCACCAACTGTGTGCCCTCCTCCAAGGTCTGAGGCCTAGATCCATGGAACTCTTCCCCAAGGCTTCTAAGTTCTGAGTAATTCAAACTCTCTGTTACTCCAGTCCAAAGAGGAGCAGCTACTTTCTGCAAGTACATATGTATGTATTCCATTTTTGCTTTTTTAATTCTTAAACCTCTTTGTCTAATTTCTTAAATTATCTCTATTGAAATATCTATTTCTATTAAAATTTATGGTATAATCAAATTTTTAAAAAATATTTGGTAGATAAATAAATACCAGGCAGATACTAGATTAAGCACTAGGGTTATGGCAACAAGATAGACAGGGATTCTGTCCTCATGATACATTTAACTATAATTATAGTAAGTGCTATAAAATGGTACTATGGTCTTGTAGCAATGACCTGAATAAAAGCCTATGAGATACATTATATTTAAGGCTAGAATTTGGAGTCTAATTATAAGGAACTTTAGACTTCGAAACATTAAAAAATTGTGAGCAAAAAAAAATATATAATAGACCTGTACTTCAGAATGATTCTTTTAGCATCAGCTTCATACTATTTGTTGCAAGAAGTTAAAAGAGGAAATATATGACACTAATAATCTAGGTTAGAAGTACAGAAACCTCAAATAGGGACATAGTAGGACTGGAATACATAAAATGAATACAAGAAACATGATGGAGACAGAATCACTAGGTCTTAGTAAATAACTAAATGCAGAAGACAAAGAAGAATGGACTAGTCGAAGGTATCTAAATTTTAACTCATAATATATTAGAGAAGTGGTAATAGCACAAAAGGAAGTATACTACTTAGAAGTGTTACTCAGAAGGCAGTCTAAAATTTCTGAGAGAGGTCAATGCTACAGTTATATATTTGTGAGTTAGCCACAAAAAGGAAAGCTTATATCTATATATATGTAAAGCATGATTTTATATAATTCAAAACTAATTAGTATACATACCCCCTGAGTTGGTGCTCTAGGAACCATGGCCATATTTGCATGTATTTCTTCTTCATTTAAATTCAGGCCCATGTACTGAGAGAGCTCCGGATACAATTTAGGATAGAGATCTAATATAAATAAATGAATGAATAAAAAATATTCAAATAAAATATTTTTGAACAGAATTTTCAAAATGAAAACTTTATAATGGGCTTCTACCTGTGTTTTAAAAATTACATTAACTTATAAATCTAACATAAACTTAACTATTTGGAAAAATACCTCTCTATCTCTTTAATGACAATCAGAAATGGAAAATACAGAAAAAGCTTAAGGTGAAAGTCATAAAAACTGAAGACATTTGAATTGAAATATCCTCAAACTTCTAAATACTCAGAAGAATCATTTCTCCAAATTAAATTATCTTGCTTTCCTTTTTCTTAAAATAACCAATTTGATTAGCAATTTTGTAAATATACCACTGATCCTCCAATATAAAACAACTGACCAAAATGTGGACTGCAAGGCAGCTATTTTATAATTCAATTAGTAAACACAGCTATGAAATGATTCTTATCAATTAACTATACTTTTTTTAAAAAAATCAAAGCTTGTAAATTTATTGTCATATCATTTTAAGAATGTTAACCACATTCCAATGAAATCTTGGAAATGATATATTTAAACATTACCAGTATTCTACTTAGTAATAGAGTTAGGTACTATTCCTGAAATCTCTTTACCTGATTTGACTTAAAATGGATTTTCTAAAAGAAACAAGGCTATAAATACTTATGAGAGGCCACAAAAACCTATTTAACTCTTTTTGTATCTTAAGTCACATTATTTAAGGGCTCTCTCCTAAATACCTATGAATTTAGAACGAAAAGGGACCAAAGAGAAGGACATGAAGACGGTAGATTCCAGAATTCGGGAAGGTCCCCCAAAATAAGGTGGCTGAAAATTCCCCCCACCTCCAAAATAGAGGACAATTCAGGAAGTTGAAGAACAGTGGTATAGACACAGTTCACATATATGTATCAGTCATAAGTGAGGAATTTATGAGGGCTAAAATTTCATTTAATTAACTTAATTTTCATTAAGCCATAAAACACATCTTCACATTCATAGTTCACTTTCTTGATTAAAGGTTTACTTTTTAAAAGAAACATTTTTTCTTACTACTAGACCTTTTACCACCAATTTTATGCTTCATCAATTTTTTTTTTAAATCTTGAACTCCCTATTTCAGCAAAAGGACAAAGATTTGTGTTCTAGGAAAATGAACCCCAAGTATAAACCTACTTCCATCTTGAGAGATGGGAGCAGACGCTTCAGACAAAATCACTGAATTGGCAGGGTTTGCAGAAAAGGCACTTTGAGCCTAAAAAAGAAAAGAAGAAAATTCTAACAATAATGTTATATATATGCTTACTTAAAATTCTTATATAAAGTCAGTACTTCCAAAAAGAAACTAAAACACTGAAGTTGTATTTAAAAAAATTTAATTTCAAATGCTTCAGCAATATATTTTTTGAAGAAAATCTGCAAATCAAAAATATATTTCATACTCTAAATATTTTAACACTGTAACATAAAACTTGACTAAGCATCATTCTATATATCTTATAACCAATATTTCATAGTGCTGCTGCAAATAAATAAATTAATATTTTCAAAATGTATTATAAAATGCATGGCTACCTATTCCCATATTTCTTTTACTTGTCGAATATATTTTATTTGCCTAAGAAAAAAATCTCAACTATGTATTAAAAGTCACATATCAAAAAACATCTATAAATTTAAATACATATTAAGTTCTTAATTATTCTGGCACTTCAGCATATCCCACTGAAATAAACTTTATCTTCATTTTAGCAAGCATAAGGGGTTACTAATTATACCAAATTCAAAAACGTTACAGAGTATGCAAAATGCATACTTTAAAAATGACATTAAATAATGATGATAAAGGAATGTAATTTGTAACTGTTAAATAAACTTGCCAAAATCATTTTGACAACATATATATTTACTAATGCTACTCAGGCTCAAGTATGCCTGTGCTGCCTTTATAAAGCCCATGTCATATTGCAAAGCCCACTGATAGAAATCTTTTCTCCTTTACAGACATATCTGACTTTCTGAAATGGTTATGTCATTTAGAGATAAAGTTGGTAATAAGTTTAATTACCCATCTCAAACATCCCTTCTTACATAACCAGAAACATGTCAATTAAGTAGTAAAGCTTATATCTGCATCTCAACCTAACCCTGAAATTAATGCCAAGAGTAGTCCCAAAGATCCTTGGAAAGAGATGGAAGCTTAATTTAAATTTGCACGGCCTACAAAAGCATTAAATGATACTTCACTCCCATAGATTGTAAATGTTCTGATATGCTTGTTATTGAGTCATTCTTTAATATTTACTTTTTATAAGTTGGCACACTCTAAGTTGAAATAACAAGCAGGGTGAAAATCTTTATAATTTTAAATAACAATCCACAAACTCGAAGTATGTTGAATTCTGAAAGTTCTTTCACCAGGTATCAGCTAAAAGAAACTAGAGACCATTGGATTACTTTTTGGATAATTCTTAAAAACAACAACAACAACAACAACAAAAACTACTGTTCAGCTCTAAAAATTTAGAAATGAGCTACTGAGCCATGAAAAGACATGAAGGGAACTTAAATTCCTATTACTAAGTGAAAGAAACCCATCTGAAAAGGCTGTGTGAATACTGTGTGACGCCAACTATATAACATTCTGAAAAAGGCAAACTGTGGAGACCAGTAAAGAGATCAGCAGTTATCAGGGATTAGTGAGGCGAGAGGGAGGAAAAGGCAGCATGGAGAATTTTTAGGGCAGTGAAAATATGTCATACATTTGTCAAAACCAAAGGTGTGTACCACACCAAGAGTGAACCTTGATGTAACAATGGACTCTGGGTGGTAACAATGTGTCAGTGTAGATAATCAGCTGAAACAAATGCACCACTCTGATGAGGATGTTGATAGTCCAGGAGGATGTGCATTGTGTACTGAGGGGGAAGTACAATGGAAACTCTTTGTACCTTCCATTCAATTTTGCTATGAAACTAAAACTGCTCAAAATAGAAGAATTCATTTTTAAAAACTGGTTATTTTTAGATTGGTTATTATATTCTTTTTTATTCATTGCTATTGTTCTTATCCAAGGAATACTGGAAAATATACATGTAAAGCTCTCTGTAAATAAAGTTATCTAATTATTACGTAATCTGGAGTAGTAAAAGAAAGATGGTACAAGGGCTTAAGGACTGAGTCATTATGTGTAACAAACTGTTTCACACTAACTTGAACTCTCAAACTATTTTTAAAAGGGTGTTTGTGGTGGGGTGGCGTCTCCCAAGGAGCACACCTTTGCTACCAGGGCAGGTCTTTTCTGCTATTACAGAAAGTAGGTGGAGAGAACATGGAGCCACCACTGCCAAACTCTTTCTACTCACTGTCAGGAAACTGATGAGCACTAGATCTCTATATCGTTGTTTCTTAAAAGCTTATTTTGTATAGGTACAGCAATTGCGGGCTCCAGTTCAGGATTCATAATGGACAGAGAGGTTTAGGGATTATGTAATGCTAAAAGCTACAGCCTAATATCTATTGTAATGTAGTTTACAAAATATGAATTGCCAGTTCACTGTGGCAATTTGACATGTAGCTTTGCTATGGTGTCAAAGGCCATAAGATTAGAAAATAAATACCACTTCTACAGAGGCATTTCAAGAACAGAAATAAACCTAAGTATCAACTACCATGGAAAATGAACAAACAGCCTAAGACTTTAGTAGCTAGCCTAGGAATATTTTTAAACACAGTGAGAATTTAAAATTTCTTAAATTAAAAAATTAAGTTTCCCCCTCCTTAATCATTTTTATATCTCCAAGCAGCTAACTTTCTGCTCAGAACATAAAAGGTCTTCAAATGGAAATATCCACATAGTGTGCTTCTCCTTAAAGAGGTCAGACTGTGTAGGTTGTAGCCCTCTATTTTCTAATCCAGTATTTGTCAATATCAAGTCTTTTCTTCTTTTTCTGCTGTTTTCTAAATCGAAAACCTCTGCTCAAAGTTATTTATAGAGTTCAATTCCATCAAAATAAAAAAGATGAAAGAGATCAGTCATTCTTTCAGATCCATCCGTAAATCCTTATTATTGTTCTGATGTCATACTAATGGCTTAACTGTTATTCCTGAATGCTAAATATTTCAAATAAAGCCTTTTTAAAAGGAAAATGCATTTATTTTGATGAACTTTGTGAAAATAAAAACTACATGAGAAAAAATACTGACAAAATACTGAAGAAAGAAGTGATAGAACATTTAAGATGCCTGAACGGCCACTTTAAACTGTGAGGCATCAAACCCTTAGTAACTGAACAACAGATTTCAGAGATTTTACAAACCACATTTTAATATCCACAGTGGACCTATGATGGAAAATACATGGTCACTGATTTACCCCCATATTTACCCAATTATTACTACAAGGTTAATAACTCCAGCCATGTTTTTATTACTATTATTGCTGGGGTTTTTTTCCACCCTAAAATGGTCAACAGTTTGCCTGTTTGTTCTCAAGATTGCTTAAGAATGTCCATAAGTTTAAAATAAACATTTTATGCTCATTAAAAAATTATTAAGAAGTAAATCTCACTTAGAGTCATCTGAGGTCAAGGTCTCAAGTAAAATGATCTTTGGAATAAATAGCTTTGAAGTAACAAACAACTCAAAAAGAATTTCATCACATTTATCATATTAAGATTTTAGAAATAAAATAATAAAAGTAGTTTGATTTATCTTGTCAAATTAAGAGTAACAACAGCTGAAAAAATTCTGAGTTATAATAGATCATGTTGAAAGTAAACTGGAAAGAAATAAAAATTTACAAAATATAAAGAATTGATCCCAATCTCAAACTTTTTTCCTCACCAGAAGCATCTGTTTCCAAAGCTAATACATGAAAGGACTACAAAGTTTCAACCCAATGAAATTAGAAATACCGTAATCTCTAACAGTTATTTAAAGCACAGACATGTGAAATGTCTGCTACTTATATTTACAGAGAAATAAATCACACTTTCATTGTGCTTTCACATTACTACTCTCTGTAAGCAACATGTACATTCACTATTTTTATAATTTCTAACTTCAAAAAGGCAGCAAAGAATTATTTTAAAGAGTGCTTATGCCTGAAGATTCAAAAGAACAATGAGCTATAACTTTAAACAAAAATTTAGAACATCTAAAAAGCTGGCATGTATTATACCAACTTATATGTTGTATTTAATTTAAATTTTAGTCATATAATCTGAATAGTTTAAGTCCAGTTTTGAAGAAATAATATCTTATGCCCAATAATTCACAATGAAATGAAATGCTAGCTTTCCTATAACTTTTTAATCTGCAATTATAAAACTGAAGAAACAGTGTATGTCGTGTACAAGTGAACAAAGACATCTATTTATGCTTCTTGCTTCACTTTACCTCTAAGTAAAATGGACAGCATAATATATGGGGAAACAATTACTTCAACAAATTAAACATACCTGAATTACTTTGTCTACCTTCAGGTCTTCAAGAGATGGGTACAGAGACATTTTTGCAGGATTTTTCTAAAGAAAAACAACAAAAAAAGTAAAATTTCTATGATTCAAATTTTAAATAATATACATATCCAACAATATTGGCCAACAACATACACATAACGTGTAAATGTTTAACACATTAAAAAACATTTAAATTACAAAACACAAAGAAAAATATGAACATCTAGGCTATACTAAAAATTGTTATCTAATAAGTGGTTACTAAACTACCTCTCCCACGGTTACCACTATTATCAAAACATATCTATTACAGATTTTAAACTTTCTTGGAAGTAAAAGTCCTTTCATTTCAAAAGCTGAGAAAAGCAGAGAATGGTTATGTGATTTACCTAGTGTACACAGTGCTTGGCAAATAAGGATTACAGCCTTACAACAAAAACCTGAAAATAGCTCATATTCAATATTTACCTATATAGCCTCTATCAGTAGGAAATATATATACACACACACATATGTCTATGTATAGACATAGATGTAACTGGAACTTTCTTTAATACGGCTTTGCCTAATTTAATAGCATTATGACTCAATTGCTTTTTCTGCCCTTACCCTGCCACCTTTGTTATACATACTCCCTCAGTACAAGACTTGGAAGATTTTCTGATTTATCTCCTCGGATACTATCAGGAATAAAATTGGTCCTAGGAGGAATTGTAGTTAGGCCTAACTGTATTAGTGTTAACATTTGTCATTTACAGAATGTTCAAAATAATCATAATAACTAAATTATGTAGACAGGTTGACAGCAAGGTAGCAAATGAGCCTTAGAACTCTTCCTCCAGCTAGAAGAACTGAACACCAGGCCTCCTTGCAAGTTCAAGAGTTTTGTGATGAATTATTGTCCCATGAGCCCATTACAGGTAGATCAACAAAACTTTCAGAGAAATGGAAATGAGGAAATAACAGTGGGGATTGTAACTGTGATTGTTGTGGTTTTACTATAAGCTTATGATTATAACCATTTTTTTATTTTTCCTTTTTGTCCTTACGATCTAGCTCTCATATTTTATGTACATAAAAAGGCCTTGTTAACTAATGTGTAACTTGTAGATAAACAGCTGGTTTAATTGAGAACTCTAGAAACAGACTTCAAAGAGACCTAGCTTAGTTCCCAGATATTCAGTGCCAGAAGACCACAAAATCCTTCCCAGACCTCCGATGCACCATCCAGGCTGCTGATCAAAGCAGGCTGCTCCCCAACCCCTCTTTGTTAATTCCTTTGTCCCACTCGCCCCTCCAGGTGGCTGAGAAACAAGCCAAGGCCAAAAAGACAAGATACATGGCCTTGGTCCCCTCCTCCCCTCAGGGATACAGCCCTCTCTGGGTTCTGGAATCCCCCTCCCCCCAAATCCCTTGCTCAGCCCCCTCCCTAACCCCCATGCACTGAAGCAGCAAGACAGCCTTTGTGACAGCAATCCCCCTATCTTCCCAGGAGGTCGGCTCTTGAATAAATCTGCTTTCTTACCAAACTCTTGTCCCTCGAGTTACTGGCTTATGGGTGGCAAGTAGCCAGTCCTGAGTTCAATAACATATATACCAATATATACATATATATGTACAGTTGACCCTTCAAGGATCAATCTGTACTTCAATCTGCAATTGGGAGTTTATGTATGCAGAGGGCCAACTTAAGGTATATTCAGATTTTCAGCTTCAAGGATGATCCAGTACCCGCTCTATCCAACAGTCAACTGTATATAGGAAAAATATACTATATACCAACTGTTAAAAACAGTTTTATCTTCAAGAGGTATAAATGAAATAGTAAGATACTGAAGGAAAAGAGGAAATTTTTTACATTTTAAGCATTTCAATATTGTTCAGTGTTTTAGTGACCATGAAATTATTTTCTGATGTAATTTAAAACAAAATCTTCTAAAAGCTTTACAAGAATGTGTACTTTTGAGATTTTGTTTAGCTATTCTGAGATGATTACCTGGCGCTTTCTTTAAACCCAGCGTAAGAGGATATATCCTAAATTGGTATAGGATTTGACATAGGTTCTTGAGCCAGTTATTTAAAACATCCCAACTCCAAATCCACCCATTATTGGCTGCTCTCTGAAAGTGAAGATGGGCGCTTCAGATACTGCTCCTTTACCACCTGGCACGATGATAAGCGCTGTCGCTAAAGGGAGCTGGAGATGCTACACAGGAGAAGTTTTCTCCAGCCAGGCTCCTGCACTGCCTGCTTCTCTAGTGTCTTGCTCCCACAAGAGCAGCCTTTTAAGCACAAGCCTCCGTGCTGCACAGCAGCCCACTGACCTTTGCACTCTGCTGAGCAGCTTCCCAGCACAGTGTCACCAGCAAGGCATCTCCCCCAGGAACAGCTTTCCCCAGCGTGCCCAGTGGGTTCCAAAGTGCAGCCCCTCTTGGTGACTGGGCACCCCTAATACCCAAAACGGCGAACTTCCATTAAGTTTCATGTCTTGGCAACTTTACCATCCAGGGAATGGTGGCTGTGCTTTTCTCCAAGGCCTCAATCTCAGATGCAGAAAAAGGGCAGCCTCTTCCAGGAGCTCTGAGCTCTGGAGTTAGTAGACACTTATTAAATGTGCTCTCCTGTATTCATTAAAGTCCTCTTTACTTCTTACTAGCCAATTTCTGTTTCTTCAATCGTGTTATAGTTAATAATTCTGTATATAAAACTTCGTTCAAATTACCATAGAGTTTCTGTCTCTTGATTTGAATGAACATCAAAAAGGAAGTTATTTTTTGATTGATGTACTTCACATACCATAAAATCTACTTTTTAAGTTCATGATGGAAGTTCTTCATATATTCAGAGCTGTGCCACCATCCCTACCATCTATTAACAGAACATTTCATCACCCCCAAAAGAAACTTCATGTCTACCCATTCTCCCCTCCCTCCAGCTCCAGGCAACTGCAGATCTACTTTCTGCCTCTTGATTTGTCATTTAATTTAATGGACATTTAATTTAGAATCACAAGAGTATGTGGCCTTCTGTGTCCAGTTTCTCTCATTTTAGTATAAAGCATTCAGGTTCATCCATGTTGTACCATGTACCAGTACTTCACTCCCTTTTATCGCTGATATGCTTCGTTTTAGGTATCCATTCATCAGTCAATGACATTTTGGGTTGTTCTATACTTTTTGACTGTTATGAATAATGCTGTTAATAATGGGAATAAACATTTACATTTAAGTTCTATATAAACATATGTTAATTCTCTTGGTATTCAGCTAAGAGTATAATTTCTGAGTCTTATGATAACTCTATGTTTAACTTTTTGATGAACTACCAAAATGGTTCCCAAAATTTTTTAGATTTTAACATTTTACATTTCCGCTAACAACTTACAAGAAAGGGTTGGTTCCAATTTCTCCACATCCCTACCAATACTATTATTATCTGCATTTTATTATTATTATTACAGCCATGTAGGTGTAGAATGTGAAGTAGCATCTCACTACAGTTTTGATGTGTATTTCCTTAAGGACTGATTATATTGAGCATCTTTTCATGTGCTTACTAGCCATCTGTATATTTTCTTTGGAGAAATGTCTGTTTAAATCCTTTGCCCTTCTTCCTTTTTCCTGACTAATTGCCCTGGGCTAGAAGCTCCAATAAAATGCTAAACAGAAGTGAACTGATAATAGTTTTTAAGGGAAATTAGGGCTTAGGTTAGTGAATAAAATAAAAATTCCTGAGAAAGCACAAAATATGACTTAATTTTATTAATCCAGGAAAACAAAATAGAATACCTTTCCTGTCTCTTAATAGATCAGTTCTCTAGCAGTTTTCTCTTTAAACACATTCTATTTAAACTTTTAACCATTCTATCAACAGCATAAATAAAATCATTTTAAATTCACTGGGACGAATGTTGACTGGTAATACTATTTCTATTTTTAGTTCTTCCACTGACCACTACCTACAAGATCCCCTTTTCCTCATGAAAAATGATCTGGATGAGTAATTAATTTCAAAGCCCACACACTCAAGCCTAGAAGAGAAATGGGCTTTTCAGAATTTTTTTAAAATAATACCCCAACTTGCATATTCTTTAAAATTTAATTTCAGGTTTGTTTGCTCTAAGTTTGTTGAACTTAATTAAATCTTACCATTCTTCCTAAATATAAAGAATTCTTCAATGATTTTACCTCAAACTATTTTCTTAGCCTCATTTCATCCAATTTCTGATTTTCAAGCATTACAGTATCCTAAGCAGATCAAGGGCTTCTATGGCTCCATATCTTGCAAAAACTGCTTCCTCTTCCTGGAATATGTCTCTCTAAAACTTCTCTATCAAAATCCTAGTCAAGAGCCACTTCTGTGAGGGCACTTTTGATGAACTCAGTCTAACATTATTTGTTTTCTCAAGTAGGCAGTTTCACTCTGCCTTACATTATATCTTGTTTGCTTTTCTCTGTAACTTGAGATCAAGTCTTTTATTTATTTAGCATGATGCCTTATACTGAAAGGAATCTAATGTTTATTAACTATTTTGACCAATATTATCAAAATAACAGTAAACATTTTTAAAATACTTATTGAAAAGTTAGTATTTTCTTATCTTGCAAGTCCACAATTTTGAACACACCACAGTTAAAAGCCTTACAGGAGAATAACAAATTTTTGCATTACTTCCTAAAGGATTCCATTAACTTACTTGCATACTACATTTAAATCTTTGACCTAATGCTAAATATCAAAACTACTTAGCTCAAAGAATCACAAAGCTACTCTTGAAAAATTCTTTCTATCATGGTTGGAATTTCAGAATGACCATTAATGAGATTTAAGAGGATTCTGAAAATAATTCTATTAGGTCAGAATTTTACCCTCACTTAAAACTATCAAACACTACTATTACATCATCTACACTGCAGAACATTGTTCCCAGGCCTTCCCTGCAGCTGACTGAGTAATCAATAGTAAGACACCACTCCCATTGCTCCTGAGACCAGCAGGCAAAACACCCTGCCATATACCACAACTGCAGCACAGGTCTCCTGACTTTACCAGCTGTTTCATCAGTCTAGTTCCTGGAAAAGATCTGGGTTCTGCATTTACCGTGGCCCACTCTAAGCTCTCTGCAGCCTCTTTGACCCTCCTGACGCCTTATGAAGGGCCTCCACACCACTGCACCCCCAGGCTTTACTAAGTAACCCCAAATTAGTTGCTACGAAGTTTCTCAGTGGAGTAGTTTCAGGATTCTTTTTTTTTTTTTTAAGAACATCTAAAGATAAAAAATCCCTAACTATTTTGCCTCAGTACCAAGTTCCCCATGTGACCATCCACCCCCTCAGAGCAATGTCAGGAAAACTTTCTTGGAGCCTTTAAAGATGTGCACAGACCAAAAACCTCCGTAACTCATACTGCATGTGATATTTTGGAACATCTAGTTAATTTGCTTTCTAGCTGCAACACTCTGATTAATGAAGTAAGAAACATACTAGTAAAGTTTTCCAGATAATACTACCTGGAATGGCAATATCCATCATTTTCTGAGTTGCTGACCTCACTCCTTTTCTCAAACCACTAACTACAACTGGTCTTTTTAAAAATGATGTGTGATTGTTTAAGTTAAATAATGTTTGGTTGTTTAACCTAAACTGTTAAAAAGAAATCTTGGGATGATGAAAGTTTAGAATTACAAAAGCAATACATCTGATGCTCTGGTTTTTGTAGTTGCCACCCACAGATACCCCTAGTATCCAGCAGGTTCTAGTATCCAGCAGGGCTTACCTTCCTGGGTCCCACAGGATTGAAAGGCACCCCTCTGTGAAAGAAACTCAGCTTATGTTAAGAGCTGTGGCCTGAGGGGCAGTTTTCCAATTAAACACACACTCAGGCGTTGATTAGGGTTCTTTCCAGAAACAGGGAGGCCAGCAGGCACCATCTCTGCACTCTTCCTCTGTCCCATCCCAGGGTCTCTGGGAAAGCAGCTAGTGCACACATCTGACATCCGGCTATTTTGGTTGCACCCACTGGATACATCCCTGGATAACGTAGCTCTAGTAGCCAGCAGATTGTGTTCACAGGTGCAACAGGTCAGTAGCAAAGAAAGTTAACTGGCTATCACCCCAGGGCTCAGTGCAAAATGAGCTTCTGCCCATCTACCAGTCTTCCACTGAAAAAGTATATTTTCAGACTTTAAAAGCTGCTGCCTGAGGATCTGGCTTCCAATCAGCTCCAGTCTAGGTGCTAAGATTATTCCCTTTGAGACACTGAGAGATCATGGCCCCACCCACGACTTTCAGGAGACACTAGGAATAAAGTAGTCTGCTGAGACAATTAAAAAAAGTATGAGACAACCAAGAGAGAGGGCAGGGTTGAGCTCTAAGGTTTATGTCCTACAATGAAGCCAGTCATTCAAGACTAGGAGAGGTGACTGTTTTATCTAATCACTGAAATTATCACAGAGTCCAAGGAAAATGAAGACATAGAGGAATATTTTCCAAAATTAAACCTCAGTAAAAGACCTTAATGAAACCATAAGTGATTTTTCTGATAAAGAGTTCAAAATAACTGTGATAAAGATGGTCAGAGCTTCACAGAGCTCAATAAAACAATGATGAACATAGCGATAATTTCAGAAGATGCAAATATTAAAAAGCACCAAAAAGAAGTCACAGAGCCAAAAAATAAGATAACAGGAAAAATGCAATAAAAATGTTCAAAAGCAGACTAGATGAAACAGAAGAAAGATAACTTGAAGACAGGGCAGTAGAACACATCCAATCAAAGAAGCAAAAAGGAAAAAGAATGAAAAAGAGTAAAGACAGCTTAATGGGCACATGCACCAATATCAAGCAGACTAACATTCACATTATAAGGGTCCCAGAGGAGAAGGGGCAGGAAACTTATTAGATAAAATAATGGGTGAAAACTTTCCTAACTTCGGGAAGGAAACACAGACATCCCAATGCAAGAAACCCAGGGAGTTCCAAATAAAATGAACCCAAAGAGACCCACACAAAGACATGTTATAATTAAAATGCCTGAAGTTAAAGATAAGAAGAGAACCTTATAGCAGCAAGAGAAAAAATCTTATTGCATACAAGAAAGCCCCTAAGACTATGAACAGATTTTTCAGCAGAAACCTTGCAAGCCAGAAGAGAATGGCACAATATATTCAAAATGCTGCGGGGGAGGGGGACTGCCACCTAAAACACTCTACAACTTTATGGCAAAGCTGTCCTTCAGAATTAAGGAGAGTTAGTTTTCCAGACAACCGAAAATTAATGGAGTTCATCACTAGACCAGCCTTACAAGAAATGTTAAAGGGACTCGTTTAAGATAAAACAACAGGGTACTAATCAGTAACAGGAAAACATAAGTATTAATATCAATAGTAAAAGTATATATATACTAAAATTCAAAATAATCTGATGTAAAGATGGTAGATTGATCACTTATAAACCTAATATAAAGGATAAAAGACAAAAGTAAAAATAACTAGACAAGCCAAACAGATGTGAATTTTGACATCAGAAACATAAAACATGAGCTGGCAGGGTGGGGATTAAAAGGTAGAGAAAAAGATGCCTTCTCTTGCCACTTTTATTCAGCACAGTGTTGGAAGTTATAGCCAGAGCAATTAGGTAAGAAAAAGAAATAAAAGGCATCCAAATCAGAAAGGAAAACCATCTCCATTTGCAAATGACATGATATTAGCTATAAAAAACCCCAAAGGCTCCACCAAAAAAAAACAAAAAACAAAAAACTGTTAGAACTTACAAATGAATTCAGTAAGATAAAAAAATAATAATTTGTATCTAGGCTTTCACTTCAAGGTTTAAGTTACAGTCAACTACAGTTTAAAAATATTAAATAGAAAATTCCAGAAAAAAACAATTCATAAATTTTAAATTGTATGCTGTCCTTAGTGTAATGAAATATTGCACCCACCGTCCTCCATTCCTCCTGGGACCTGAATCATCTCTTTGTCTAGTATATCCACGCTGTATACACTACCCACTCTTTAGTCACTTAGTAGCCATCTCGTTTATCAAATCAACTGTAGCAGTATCTCAGAGCTTTCGTTCAAGTCATCATTTTACTTAAGGGCTCCAAAGCACAAGATTAGTAATGCTGGTAATGTCATATGCCAAAGGGAAACAATAAAGTGCTTCCTTTAAGTGAAAAGGTGAACATTCTCAAGACATTTATTATCTCACATCATCACAAGAAGAGTTAGTATAGTAAGTACATTAAGATATTCTGATAGAAATAAGAGACCATATACATAACTTTTATTACAGTATATTCATTGCTGTATTTTATTTACTATTGTATTTAATGTCTTATTATGTCAAATGTATAAATTAAACTTTATCATAGGCATATACATATAAGAAAAACCATAGTATATATAGGCTTTGGTACTATCCACAGTTCAGGCATCTTCTGTGTCTTTGAACGTATCCCCCACAGATAAGGGGAGGCTAAAATAAGTAAATCAGTTGCATTTCTATATAACAATCCTATTTACAATTTAATCAAAGAGAATAAATTTAACCAAGGAGGTTAAAGACCTGTACATTAAAACGAGAAGACATTGGTAAAAGAAACTGACAACACAAATAAATGGAAAGCTATCCCACGTTCATGGATTGGAGGAATTCATATTAAAATATCCATATTACCCAAAGCAATCTACAGACTTAATGCAATCGCTATCAAAATTCCAATGGCATGGAGTCAACCTAAGTTTCCATGGATGGATGAATATATAAAGAAAATGTGTGTGTATGTGTGTGTACACACCTATGTATAATAGAATATCATTCAATCACAAGAAGGAAATCTTGCCATTTATGACAACATGGATGAACCTTTGAGGACATTATGTTAAGTGAAATAAGTCAGACAAAGAAAGACAACTATGACATGATTTCACTTATATGTGAAAACTAAACAACAAAAAATATAAATTACTAACTACAGAGGACAGACTGGTAGTTGCCAGAGAGAGGGAGTAGGCGATGGGCGAAATAAGTGAAGGGGGTCAAGGTACAAAATTCTAGTTGTAAGATAAATACTGGTGATGTAATATGCAGCATGGTGACTATAATTAATAATGTACTGTATACCTGAAAGCTACTAAGAGAATAAATCTTAAAAGTTCTCATCACAAGAAAAAAATTGTAACTGCAGTGATGGATGGATGTTATCAAGACTTACTGCTATGATCATTTCTCATTACATGCAAATATCTAAGCACTATGCTATAAACCTGAAACTAATTTGTTACAATTATATCTGCATTTTAATAAAGAAAAATATATATAGTGAAAAAATAAAAGAAAACTCATGTCCTAGGCTCAGTTATGCCACCAACTTGCTTAGGGTCTCAATTTAACATATGGTATAGTAAGTCAAAAAATTTCTTCTGTAAGGCAAAAAATTTAGGACACATTCCTTTAAATATCTGCTTCTACAAGCTAGATTCCTCTAACTCTTCAACAGCAAAGGGCATGAACATTCTAGTCTCATAAATCATTTTCATAGAAACCCAGCATATTTCCTATCTAAACATGAGTACCTAATTAGCTTCAATGAGTATAAAAAAATATGATACAACAGCCTTTTAATTTGCAGAAGAAACAATTGAAATGCACATTAAGGCAGTAACCTAAAGTCATACCATATGCTGGCAAAGTAAAAACCACATTAAGGCCCTAAAACAGTGTTTCTTCAACTTTAAAGTCCATAAGGATAATCTGGCAATCTTGTTAATAGCACAGATTTCTGAGTTCTTGCCCCAGACCCAGAAACTGAATCAGCAAGTAGGGAGTGGGGTCCAAGAAAAAAAAAGTGCTTTAACCCTTTGTATGATGCCATCAGTGTCCCATGGACCCAATTTTAATGTTTTAGTTTCCTTTTTAGCAGTTCTGTTTCATGATTTTTACTCTTAGAGATCTTCCAAAGAAAAAAAGAGAACCAAAATATGTTTAAATAAAATTATTACATCTTACAAATATCATAAAGGTCCAACAGGTTCCTTTTTAAGATCTAAGATCCATTACAGGATCTCAGTGAACTTATTTTGCCCATATCTTGAAACATTTTTGCTCTTTTATCAATAAAGGAATTCATTATTTGTCAGTTTTCCCAATTATGCTAAAAAGACTAAAATGACAACAGGAAGAAAAAGTAGGATCACCTAGAATGATAATGCAATAATGAAATAAACCACCACATTATGTCATGCTTTAGTTCGTACTGCCCAAAGTATTGCATCCTCTTTCAAGAGTGTATAAAGTCTGGAGCCACCGTTTGTAGCCTTTTTTCTAAAAAGTAGTCTTTGAACATGGTATTTTTCACTCATGATGGCAGAAAGAGGAAGACATTTATTAGACAAATCAGAAGATGAATGCAAAGAGACAAGTAGTGGCACTCTAGATGCTTATGATGAGAAACTGATCATATGAGCAAAAAGGAAAAAAGCTATGAATTTGGATATAGAGTTATTCTAATAGAAATTCCTCAAACTTAAGAATCAATGAGTAAACAATATACCTTAATTAATATTAATTTTTCAGTCATTCAGAAGGAAGAACTTTATCATACATTATTTTGAAACAAGTCCTTGACTCCTGTTTTACTAAAAAGATAATACCACCTTCTTTGATCTTTTATATTTCTACACCAAAATTTACTTGACATGATTTGTATGTGGCCAAGTGAAGGCAGATGATTAAACAAGGTGATTTAAGGAAGGAAACAGTAGAGGTAGTTTTAAAAACTCATTGCACTGATAATCTAACTTATGTTTATAAAAGTATAAATAAAAACTACTTGCAAATATAGAACATAAAAGGTGGTCATCCTCAACAAAATCATGAGTCGCTGAAGTTTGCGAAAGCACTGCATTCTGACAATGCAAGAATGAAAATTACTAAAATTAATGCTAGGTTCTACTGCTAGATATTTGAAATCTAGACTCAGTATCCTATGTTTACAACCAAATGCATAAAAAAGAACCAAAAGTAATAATAAGCTAGAAGAAATTACAGATGTATTTAAAATCTGGAACAATATTTACAAGATGGATATGTTCCAAATTCATGCGTGAAAGTTGAGCAATCAATCAGCAGTACTCAAAGATGATGCTCATTTCAGCTACATACCTTCAAAACCAAGAAAAGTTAGAATAAAAATTTGGGTTTCTTATGTTCAAGTTATTATTAAAATTGTTTCCACTATCCCTTTATTTTCACTCATGCAAATTATTCATAAAAAGGCCTAAAATATAAAAAGTAACAATAAAAAATGTCCACTGGACCCCAATGGTAAATAGTGATGACCATGTTCTCTACTGTAGTGAGGATTAATAAGCATTCCAGATGGTTCATATATGGTGTCAAGGAACATGTACACTTTGATAAAGACCTAAATAATCTTCCAGAGCAATGTTTCTCAAACTTGTCTAATCGTTACATCAGAATTACCTGGGCACTAGTTAAAAGTAGTTCCCAGGCTGACCCATATTTCATGGAAGAATTTAGGGACTCCTCTTTTTAATAAATATGCAAGGAGATTCTGATGACAAGCCTCTGAGATATAAAGAATTCTCTAAGAGGAATAATTTCCTTTTACCTAAAAGATTCCATTTCATACCTACAGGACTAGCAAAAATCCAAAGTTTGACAACACATTCTAATAGGCTTTGAGGAACACTCACACACTACTAGAAGTGTAAACCAGTACAACTTCCATGAAGAGTGATATTGCTATATCTACCAAAACTATAAATGCAGATACCCTCCAACCCAGCAATACCATTTCAGGTCTTCAATCTACAAATATATTTGCATATAAAAAGTAATATATGTAAATGCTTATTCACCAAGCACCAAGAGTAATACCAAATCACTTGAAACAAAGGGGAAAAGTCTATATACACTAATATTGAGAAAGGCTTAGAATGTTATAATTAACTAGAAATACAGAGCATTATAGTATTTGTGTTAACATCTGTGTTAAAAGGAAGGGGCGGGAACTTAATGAACTAGAAAAGGAAGTAACCAAAAAACAAAAACAAAAACAAAGATAGCAGAAAGAAATAATAGATTAGAAACATATATAAAATAGAGAATATTAATAGACAAAATCAACGAAACCAGTAGGTTCTTTGAAAAGATCAACAAAACTGACAAAGCTTTAGCTAGATGAACTACAAAATAAAGTGAAAACTTAAAAAATACTAAAATCAGAAATGAAAGTAGTAAATTTACCAATGACTCTACAGAAATAAAAAGATTATCAGAGAATACTATGAACTGTATGCCAAAAAAAATGGATAACCTAGATTAAATGGACAAATTCCTAGAAACACAAAACCTACCAAGACTAAAGCACAAAAAAAACCCAGAAAATCTCAATAGACCTATAACCAGTAAAGAGACTGAATGAGTATCAAAATCTTCAAACAAAGAAAAGCCCTGGACTTGGTGGCTTCACTGGTGAATTCTACCAAACATGTTAAAAAAAAAGAATATCGATCCTTCCCAAAATTTTGCAAAAACGTGAAGAGGAGGGAACACTTCCAAACTCATTTTATAATGAAAGCATTACCCTGATACCATAGCCAAAGATAACACAAAAAAGAAAACTACTGACCAACATTTCTCATGAACACTGACGCAAAAATCCTTAACAAAATACTAGCGAACAGAATTCAACAGCATGTTAAATGATTATACATCTACACATCTTTTAACAAGTGGGATTTATTCCTGGAGTGCAAGGATGGTTCAAAAAAATATCAACAAAAGGAAGGTGGAGAAATCTACATGATCATCTCAATTGATATAGAAATAGCATTTGACAAAACTCAAAAACTTTTTATGATAAAAACAATCAAGAAAATATAAATAGAAGGAAATTACTTCCACATAATGGAAAACTAATAGCAAACATCACACTCAATGGAGAAAGACTAGATGTTTTTCTTCTAAAATCAGGAAAACAAGGCAAGAAGGCCAGCTTCCACTACTTCTACTTGAGAGTTCTAGTCAGAGCAATGAGGCAAGAAAAAGGAGTAAAAGCCTTCCACGCTGGAAAAGAAGTAAAATTATCTGTTTACAGATGATATGACCTTATTTGTTTAGAGTTTAGAACACTCTAGACTCCACAAAAAAGCTGTTAGAACTAATACATTCAGCAATTAACAGGATACAGTCCATGCACAAAAATTGGTTACATTTCTATACATGAACAACCAATCAATCTAGAAAGAAAATTATAAAAACAATTCTATTTACAATAATGTCAAAAAAATACAATACTCCCTTTGGTTCTGAGTAGCACCATGGATGCTGGCAAGAACCACCATCTTACCAAAGGCATCAAGATGGGACCCAAGAAGAAAGTGGTTGACCCATTTTCTAAGAAAAAATTGGTATGGTGTGAAAGCTCTGTTCAATATAAGAAATATTGGGAAAACACTAGTCACAAAATCTCAAGGAACCAAAATCACATCTGATGATCTTACGGGTCATGTATTTGAAGTGAGCCTAACTGATCTGAAGTTGCACTTGGAAAATGCAAGCTAACTACAGAAGATATTTAGGGCAAAAAATGCCTGACTAACTTCCATGGCATGGATCTTACCCATGACAAAATGTGCTCCATAGTCACAAAATAGCAGACCATGATTACAGCTCATGTTGATGTCAAGACTACCAATGGTATTTGCTTTGACATTCTGTATTGGTTTTACTAAAAAATGTAACATTCAGATTCTGAAGACCTCTTATGGTAAGCATCAACAGGCCCACCAAATCTGGGAGAAGATGATAGAAATCATGACCCAAGAGGTACAGACAAATGACTGGAAAGAAGTGGTTAATAAATTAATTCCAGAAACACTGCAAAAGAAATAGAAAGGCTGCCAATCTATTTATCTGCTCCCTGTTGTCTTTGTTACAAAAGTCAAAATGCTGGGGAAGCCCAAATTTGAACTGGGGAAACTTATGGAGCTTAATAGGGAAGGTAGCAGTTCTGAAAAAGCTATAGAGAATGAGACAGGTACGACAGTTGAACAAGCTGATAGATGTAAGCCCCCAGTCCAAGAATCTGTTAAAAATTCAGACTTTTCATGGTGACAAAGAAAACCTACTCACAATGTTTTTTTAAATAAAATACTCAGGAATTAATTTAATTAAGACAGTAAAAGACTCATACAATGAAATCTATAAAACATTGTTGAAAGAAATTAAGGAAGATATAAATGGCAGCACATCCCATTTCATGAATTTTGGATATGACACCAAAAACATAGGCAATGAGAGAAAAAAGATATACTGAACTGCATTAAAATTGTAAAGTTGTGTGTATCAAAAGACATTATCAAAGAGTAAAAAAAACCCCACAGAATGAGAGAAAATAGTTGAAAATATATCTAATAAGAGATTAATATCCAGAATATATAGCGAATATTCCTAAATACTCCTAAAACTCAACAAAAAAACAAAATCAGCAAAGAACATGAACAGACATTTCTCTAAAGCTATAGGAATAGCCAATAAATACATGAAAAGATGCTCAACATCACCAATCATTATAGAAATGTAAATCAAACCTGAGATACCACCTGACACCCACAAGGATGGCTGCTGCCAAAAAAAAAAAAAGACAAGTGTTGATGAGGAAGTAGAACACTTGTGCACTGCTAGTAGAAGTATAAAATGTTATAGCTGCAATAAAAAACAGTATGCCAGTTCCTCAAAATATTAAAAATAGAATTACCATATGATCCAGCAATTCCATTTCTGCTTATATACCACACAAATTAAAATCTGGGTCTGAAGAGATTTGTACACCTATGTTCATAGCAGCATTATTCAGAATTGTTCAAACATGGAAGTAACCCAAGTGTCCATGGAGAAATAAATGGATAAGTAAAATGTGGTATATACATACAATGGATTATTCAGCCTTAAAATGGAAGAAAATTCTGTAATATGCTATAGATAAGCTTTGAGGACATCATACTATATGAAAGCCAAAAATAAAAAGACAAATATTGCATGATTCCACTTATATGAGGTATTCAGTCGAAATCATAAAGACAGAAAGTAGAATGGTGGTCGCCAGGGGATGGGAGGAGAAACGAATGGGGAGTTATTATTTAATGGGTATAGTTTCAATTTTACACGATGAAGAGGGTTCTGGGGATTAATGGTAATGGTGATGAGTGCACAATGTCAGTGCATTTAATACCACTAAACTGTATACCTAAAAATGGTTAAGGTGAAGTTTATGTGTATTTTCCTACAATAATAAAAAAAGGGGGGGTGGAAATATATTTACATGTTTATTTGTATAGGTATAAAATATCCCTGGATAGATACCTAAGAAATGTAAAATGGTTGGCTGGAGAACCTAGAAAAAAGGACACTATACTATATCTCTTCATTGTTTAAATTTTGAGCCACGTTACTGGTTATCTCCTCAAAAACTAAACACATATATGTACAAAAAATTTTCGCAGCACTTAGAAATTAGTAAGTGCTAATAAAACTATTACTAGATGTAGGAATTACTTTTAAGTGGGGGAAATATTTCTTTTTAGAAACTCTTGGCATTTACCACCAAAAAAGGTACCCAAGTCTGGGAAAAACAAGAAAAATAGTTGAGTCATGCTCAATTTAAGGAAGTGGTTTTTATTGAACAGTACATCGGAACGTCAACTATTAGTAAATTCTTCCTCTTTTGGTCATGATTTTTATATCCTTTCTTTTAATGCGCAAACATACCTAAAAATTAATGTTGCCAAACTTAAATTTAGAGTAATGTAGTGACTATTTACTGAACCTTTCAAAAGACATTCCACTTCCTTATTTTTATTCTGTAGCACAAACCATTTGTTTTATCATATCTACGTACCATTTAAAGCACAACGTTTACAAAACTAAGTTGGTAACAGAAAATTAAAATTTAAAAAAAAAAACACCTTTTTTACTGTTTGCCCTTAACCGCAAATAGAAAAACTAAAGACTGGGCAAATTTGAATTTAAATTAATCGTGTGTGTGCGCGCGATAAAGCTAACAGCCTGCGGTTGTTTTTCAATGTAATTTTCCTTTGTAATCGATTGGTTTTTTTCTTTTAAGCAAGTGCACGTTAAGAGTTTGATAAACCACATGTACTTTCTAAGTAATGGACTTACCTAATGGAAAAAAAAAAACCATAAATGTGTATGCAGATAATACAGACTAAAGGAACCTAGAGCCTTTCTAAAATTGGCACCTGAAAAAAAACCGTGATTAAATAATTCCACTTTAGTGAAAAGGAAAACTTTTTAGGTCCATATGCCTTTACTTTCCCATTATTACCAGGAAATCCTGAAATGAAAGGTATGAGTCATAAAATCTCATGGGATATTTCCTTCTGAACACACCCTACTGGAAACGTTTCTCCCCTTCCTCCGACTTATCCAAAAACAAGCGCTGGGAACCACCTCTCCCCAACTCCTTCCAAAAGTCAAGGCTTCGCCCACTCAACAAACAGCCCAGCCCCCTCCTCCCTCCAAATCCTGGACGTTCCGATTCTGTCACCAAGAAAGGTGACTAAGTACAGCCCTAAGGAATGCGAAGCTCCGGGAAGAACCGCAGCCAGCGGCTCGTCGTCCTTCACCGGTCTCTGGGGCTCTCACCCAAGAGGAACAAAAAGGGTCTCTGTCCCCAACACCGACCGCCATCCCCGGCCCGGGCGAGACCCCGACACCCGCAGACGCGCGGGCAGTCTGAGCGCACTGCTCGCGCACACCTCCACCCCAGGCCTTGCTGAGCGCACAGAGGGACGCGGAGCCCACTGAGGAGAGGGCGTCGTCGCCGCCGCCACCTCCCGAAAACCGCTGAGACCAAGACCCTCTCCGCTAGGCAACCAGTGGTCCCCACGCCTTCGGCCCTCGTCCCCTCGTTCGGGACCAGACAAGAGTGTCCTCCTTTCTCCCTAGAGCTGTTACCTAGGCCACAGGAACCAGCTCGCTGCCGCCGTCGCCTCCGGTCACTGGCACGGACTTCCGAGACCGGAGGGGAGGAAAGCAGCGCGCACGCGAAGACCGCCCTGAAGGCGCATCATGGCGCCGCCCCCGCCTTCCGCCCGCGCAGGCGCGCCACGCCGGGTCAGGTGACCCGTCCCCATGGTAACAGGGTAGCGGGGTGGTAAGAGTCACGCGACGCGGGTGCGGAGCCTCCCCAGTAGGGGAATGCCGCCACCGGTTTTGCTTACCACCATTTACAACATCCCAATAGTTCATGCTCGTGGGTCTGGTGCCACCTGCTCACTGCTATGTTCGTCTGCACCTGCCCCGGTGGTTCCCATCACAACCGGTACAGAGTCCTGCCAACCTGTCTTTGAGATGTCCTCCGCCACCACCGTAGTCACTACGCTTTCCACTCCACAGGCTCTGAGACATTCCTCTCACTAACCGCCCTCTTTGTTAAAACTTTTTTCCTTGGCTTTTATTACTTTTTGTACCTCTAAAATATTTTGGCTGTTGAAGGTTATGTGTAGAAATGCGCAAAAGAAATAGCTGTGTCCTAACCGAAAACCTGAATTTCTTTAGGGCTGTATTAGAGGCACAGTCCTAAGATCTTGATGTTTCTAGTCTTATTTGGTTCTTACATCAATCGCTAAGAAATACATCTGCTAGCATACAAAGAAACTGAGACACAGTTTACCTAAATTATCTAAGGTTACCATTCTTAGCATGGAGTAACTGGAATACAAAATAACATTAACTTAGAAGTACTCCATTTCTAGCTAATTTATTTAGTGCAACAATAATTTAATCTGTGGTAAAACGAACAAAATCATAGCAAAAAAGAGAAGACAAGAAGATGAAAACTTTGCCCTCAGTTTAAAAATAGTTACACAATAGATTGGAAAGGAAGACATAAAACTTTTTCTTCTCAGATGACATGATTATGGAGACAATCCCAAAGAATTGACCCAAAACGCCTAAAGCTAACGTGCTAGTATAGCAAAGTTGCATGTTACAAGGTTAATATACGCAAACCTATTGTTTTTCTTTATGCTAACAATGAACAATTGGAATTTGAAATTAAAGACACAATATCACAAAAAGACATACTTCAGTATAAATCTAACAGTGTGTACAAAATCTATATAAGGAAAACTATAAAATTCTGATGAAAGAAAAGAAGAGCCAAATAAATGAAAATATATTTTATGTTTGTGGATAAAAGACTCAAAATCATCATAATGTCAGTTCTTCTCAATTTGATAGATTTGACACAGCCTCAATCAAAATGCTAGCAAATTCTTTTTTTTAATATCAACAAACTGATCTAAAGTTTATTTGGAAAGATAAATATCCCATGAGAACCAACACAATATTGAAGAAGAGGAACCAATTCACAGGCCTGATAGTGCCCAACATCAAAACTTACTATTAAGCTGTGGTAGTCAAGCCAATGTGGTATTGGCAAAAGACTAGACAAAGAGATAAGCAGAATACCAAGCCCAGAAATATACTCACATAAATACATTCAGTGGATCTTTGACAAAGAAGCAAAGGTATTCAATAGACAAGGGATAGTTTTTTAAATAAATAGTACTGGAACAAAATGACTTCTACATGAAAAAAAAATGAATCTAGACACAGACCTTCCACCTCTCACAAAAATTAAATTGAAATGGATCATAGGCCTAAATTTAAAATGCAGAACTATAAAATTTCTGGAAGGTAGCAGAGGAGAAAATCTAGATGACCTTTGGTTTAGTAATAAGTTTTAGATATAATACCAAAAGACAATGAAAGAAAACATTGACAAGTAAGACTTCATTAAAATTTAAAACTTCTGCTCTGCGAAAGATACTCTTAAGAGAATGAAAAGACAAGCCATAGACAAGGAGAAAATATTTGCAAAACACATATCTGATAAACAACTTGTATCCAAAATATTCAAACACTTAAACCTCAACAATAAGAAAACAGCCCAGTTTAAAACTTGGTATAAGATCTAAACAGACATCTCACCAAAGAAGATACACAAATAAGTTTGTGAAAAGAGGCTCAGAAGCATATTACATTCGGGAATTACAAATTAAAACAATAATTGGATACTATTACACACCTATTAGAATGGCTAAAATCCATATTGCTGACACCACCAAATGCCAACAAGGATGTGAAGCAACAGGAACTCTCGTTGCTGTTTGTAATGCAAAATGATACAGCCACTTTGGAAGGCACTTTGAAAGTTTTTACAAAACTCAGCACAGTCTTGCCATATGAACTGGTTACCATGCTCATGGATATTTGCTCAAATGATTTAAAAATTATGTCCACACAAAATCCTGCGCGTGAATATTTATAGCAGCTTGATTCATAATTGCCCAAAAGTAGAAGCAAACATGATATCCTTTAGTAGGTAAATGAATAAATTGTGGCACATTCACACAGTAGAATGTTATTCAGAAATAAAAAGAAATGAGCCATCAAGCCATGCAAAGACATTAAAAACCTTAAGCACGTGCTGCTATGTGAGAGAAGCCAGTCTAAAAAAGCTACATACTGCATAATTCCAACTATATGACATTCTGGGAAAAGTAAAATTATCAAGGTAGAAAAAAAGGTCAGTGGTTGCCAGTAATTTGGTGAATCTGGGTAAGGATAAATAAGTGAAGCACAAGATATTTTTTGGGCGGGGGAGATGAAGCTATTCTGTATAACACTGTAACGATAGATACATGACATGCATTTGTCAAAGGCATAAGACAGTGTGACATATATATATATATATATATATATATATATATATATATTTATTTATTTATTTAGTTCTTTTCCAAGTTTTTGAATCAGAGTTTCAAAAACCATTGGAGTTTCAGTAGTGATAGGTTTACTCTTATGTTGGTGAGATTGTTTGAGCCTAGGAGAAGTCTTTGTAGATAGCTTCAAGGTAGAGGCTAGTTGCCAGAAACATCAAGCATATGATTAGAGAGTTAGTTGGTACTTTCAGCCCCAGTGTGCTAGAGAGTACGTTATGCTTGGGCCCAATAATTTAATCAGTTGTGCCTATGTAATTAAATCCCAAATAAAAACTCTGAACACCAAGGCTTGATAGACCTTCCTGATTAGTGGATGTATAAAAATATACAGGAGAGTGAGACACTTTCAACTCCACAGGGACAGAAGCTCCTGTACCTGGAACTCTTCCAGACTTTGCCCTATGTACCTCTTTATCTGGTTGATCATTTGTATCCTTCACAGTAAAACTGTAATCATAAGTATAGTGCTTTCAGTGAGTTCTGTGAGTCATTCTAGATAATCATCAAACTTGAAAGGAGATTTGGGGCATAACCAAACTTGTAGCCCAGTTGGACTGAAGTGTAGATATCATGTGGACCCCATTTGCAGCTCTCGTCTTATGTGGAAACTGTCTTGTTAGAGAGCTTGTTCTATAACTTGTAGGATCTTATGCTAACACTGGGTTATTAGTGCCAAAATTGAATTGAATTGTAAAACAGCCAATTGGTGTCAAAGAATGGTTGATGGAATTGAACACACTGTACAAGAGTGAACCCTGACTGAAGACTGTAGGCTTTAGTTAATAATAATGTATCAATATTAGTTCACCAATTGCAACAAATGTACAACACTAATAGGAAATGTTAATAGGATGAAGTGTGTTTGGGGAGAAGGGAGTACTTGAGAACTCTCTATATTTGTTCAATTTTTCTGTAAACCTAAAACTGTTCTAAAAAATAAAGTCTATTAATTAAAAATATAATAATTACACAAATAGAGTTGTGATGGGTGTTTGAAGAAGAAGTTCAAGGGAGTATGGTAAGGTATTATAAGGAAACCAAAATTAATTTAGGAATTCAAGGAAGGTATCCTTTGAAGATGTGGCTTTCAAGCTCAGAGTAAGAATGAGCCAAGTTACAACTGTTTCTAGCAAAAAGAATAGCAAACACAAAAGTGTTGTGGTTGAATTAAAACGATGCATTTTAGGAACTGAAAGGCCATTTTAGTTAGAACACAATAGGAAGGGATGGAATGGTTTAAGACAAAGCTAGAGAAGTGAGCAGGGCTCTACAGCAGCAACTGAAAATGTAACATTTAAAATGGTTACTCTGGTTACTGTTTGGGGGATAGAATGAATGTGTGGCCAACTCTAGAATGTGCAAAGATACACTATGAGACTATCTCTGGTAGTCAGGATGTGGCAATTACAGTGAAGATGAAAAAAATCAGAGAAATCTAAAAAATGTTAAGATAAAGAATCAGGAAAGCTTAGTGGTTGGTGGGATGTGGATTAAATACAGAGAAGTACCTATGATAAGTACCAGATTTCTGGCATGAGCAAATAGGTGGTGGTGTTGACACACATGCTGAGGTGTTGTACCCTGAGATGAGCAGATAGAGGAGATGGAAAGATTAGAACATTGTTTTTGATTTATTAAATTTGAAGTGACATGTGAGTTACCAGTAGAAGTAGGCTGAATAATGCCCCACCCCTCAACAAAAATGTTCATTCCTAATCCCCCAAACCTGTAAATATGTCAACTTGCATGATAAAAAGAACTTTTTCAGATGTGACTATGTTAAGGATTTTGAGATGGGAAAATTGTTCTGGATTATTCAGTTAGGCATGATCACAGGGGTCCTTGAGAAAGAGAGAGATAAAAGGAGAGAAGAGACAGATGATCAAAGTTGGTAGTAGATGATGTAAGGAAGAAAATCGAGATTGAAATGTTGTGGCTATGAGCCAAAGGACACCTGTAACCTTTAGAAGTTGGAAAAGATAAGGAGCAGATTTTTCATTGGAAACTTTAAAAAGGAACCAGCCCTGTCAACATCTTGATTTGCCAAATCACCTTGATGTATCCATCACCTATGTTTGCGGACCTTTGAGAATTTTTAGGAAACCCTGCAGTGCAGGTCAAAGCTGGCTGGCTGCCTATTACCGAAAGACCCCTGGTGGTGAGAGGATTGAGTGGGTCAGGGGCCTAGGTTAGGAAGTCACCATGGTAGAGCAAATAAAGTTCACCAGGCCAATGCAGATTCAGATTTGGCCTTGTTGAAGGAGGGCTCAACACATGTCCTTCCGCTCCTCTCCCTGAAGCCCTATAGTTCTCTGTTGACCCTGATTTACTGTCCCTCTGCCAGAGCCCAGGGTGAGTGCCTGCACACAAGTAAGTCTGTGCATAGACTCTTTAAGAGGGTGTCTGGGTTTTCAGCAGCCTTCCATTTTACTGAAAAGAACAGAATCCCTGCTGATTTTCACAAGCAGATGTGTGGGGATTCTTCTTCCCAGCACTGGTGCTTTAGACTGGGGAGCCTGGTGTGGGCCTGGAACTCCTTGATTCTCAGGGGAAACTTGCAGAACTGAGATATCCCACCTGATCTTCAACTGCCACACGTGGGTGTGGGACCAGCCTATTTCACGTCTCTGCCTTCCTACCAGTCTCAAAGTGGCTTCTTCTTTATATTCTTAGTTATAGGAGTTCTGTTCAACTAGTCTTCAAATAATTCTCCAGGTTGATTGTCCTAGAAATTAATTGTAATTTTGACTTGAGAGGAGTTGAGCACAGCATTTACCTACTCCACCATCCTACCTGGAAATCTTGACATGCCTGTCTTTGTTTTTAATCACTTCTTAAAAATAAAGAGATACCGAAGATTCTAAAAATTTAAGAAGCCTTTAGCATGAAGAAACAAACAAGGGAGAAAAGGAAATAGGAAGAAACAGTGACAAAAATATTAAAAATTCATCATTAATTTTTTAGAGAGATAAATAAGTTATCACAAAAAAGAAACAGGATGATATTTTTAAGAAACATTCAAAATTTACATTATAAAAATGAGATTTTTGAGATTAAAAAGTATTATGACAAAAACATAAAAATTTTAGAATGTTTAGAAGATAAAGTCAATGATATCTGCAAGAAAACAGATATGGTAAATAGCATCCAAATTCTAAAAGTTTCAGAAAGAAAATGAAAGGAGGAAATTATCAAACAGCTAATGCAAGAAGAGTACCAGAATGGAGAACAGATGTCTCTAGTTTGACAGGACCCAATGAATGCCCAGAACAATTCATTTTAGGAAAGATTCACACTGTAGCACATCCTTGTGAAATTTTAGAACATTAGAGAAGATCCTACAAGTTCTCATACAGAAGAAATTGATCATATATATACCCATTACTAAAAATCAGAGAGGATTAGTGTTTTTGACAAAAAATGCTTGAAGCTAGAGGACAATGGAGCAGTGGCTATATTATTCAAGTGTGATAGAAAGAAGATATTTTTATAAACAAGGAATCAAAAAGTTTATCTGTCATGGTTCATTTTTCAGGAAATAACACCAGGTAAATATGCATTTCCTGCATAAAATTAAGAATACAACAAGGAAAAGGAAAAGAGGGTGAGAAAGTGCATGATACAGAAGTTTCAGCACAAGAGAGAGACCAAAAGAGTGGAAGGATGATGTTGAAGAGAGACTCTGAGAAGACAACTACACAAGAACGCTGGAAAGCAACAATCCCATCTGAAGTTGGAAGACAGAGGGATCTAGGAGAAATATCTCCAAGAAAAGTGATATATTTGAACATAGAGAAGGACTCTTGCTTCTTTAAATGGGGAGATCAATTAATGATAAAAAAAAAAATTAGAGTACAAAGCAGTGTGAAAAAATGAGGCAAATTGACCAAGAAAGGAAATGTAATCATATTATTCTACATGACTCATCCTTGAATAACATTTATGTAGCTATAATAAAAGCAGCATATTATCATTGTAGGCCAAAACTATGATCACAGTTTAGCTACTGAAGCTAATGCAGTTATTTTTTTGCTTTAAAACTTTCAGTGTTCTGATACAAAAATAGATCCACAGATATAAATACTATCTAACAATTACCATCGTGGTATACAACTAACCAAAAATTATATTAATTCTCTTCTTATTAATTAATTATTAAAATCTCTTAATATTCTAATGTATGCCTTAAGTGCAGTGATCTAATTTAAAAGGCTGCCTACTTGGATCACCTCTTGGTTTATAATGTTGCTTACGGATAGAAGTAAAGATGAGAATAACCACATTTTAATTCCATTTTCAGAACTGACAATTTTATCTTTTTAAGTTTCCTGAAATATTAATAGTGAATAGTACTATCTCAATTAGCATTGTTGTTATTCTAAAGATTTAACTTTACCATAGAGATAAAAAACAGTCCATCATTTGAAGGTCACTTGCTCTATCGAATTATGTAACTTCCTCTTCCTTGTTAAAATCTCAGCTACATGACAAACCAGACTGCTGTAAACTCCTTATGATGTTAATCTTTATTCTGGAACACACTTCTTTCCTCAGGGATTTATATCAGCAAGATTACAATGTTTTGTCGAACAAGTAAGCTACCACTTAAAATACTCTACAGCTGACTTTCCTTGAACTTACCTGTTTATGTACATTCTAGAGAATCTCACTTAAAAGAGAATATGTTACTGAAAAAATATATATATACTGCAAATAATATTTTATTAATTCAATCACTTTTTAAATGTGCAGTGGTGTTCCTTACTTAAAGAGAACACTGAAATAAATCATTCTGTAAAGCCTAGACATTTGTGAAAGGTGAAGAATTATTCCTTAGTATATATTACTTTCTCAGTTTTGATATTTATAGCTGGTTATTTTATAATAGAATATTCCTGTGTAAATAATAATAGCCTCTATTGATAAATTATTATTTTTTAGGCATTTACAATGTTTATAAAGCTATTTTTAAAGTTTTTTTATCATAGGTGATTTTGCCACAGTGAAGTGGTCATCTCCACTAAAAAATTTTGTCACAATCATGAGCCACACCTTTGACAGGTGGTAAAAATATGGTTGGTTGACATACCAATAAATTAAACATAGCTTGTAAATATATTAAATTAATTCATTAAATTAGCATAACTTGTAAGTATATTAAATTAATGTATAGTATGGTATTTGGCTCCCTTTTTAAAAGGCATGAGTTGAATTCCGCTTTCCTAAAAAGCTTAGAATGAATTTTACTGTATTTAGAAATTACTTTTTTCCACAAAATAGAAATATTTTGTGGGCTTGCAGAAAACTTTTAAAGCAAAGGTAAAGTGACTTGTGACTTAAAAAAAAAGTTCCAATTGTCATTTGAGTCTTTTGTTTTGTTTGAGCTCTATTTTCTCCCTTCTTGCACTGTCCATGGATAACACTTACAAGGAGAGAAATTAAAATATCCGTTAGCCCACCTGATACAGAATTTCTCTAATAGAAAATATAAAGAAGTCATTGATAATATATAAGAGTACAGGTGAAATAGCCATGCTGGTAGAAGGATACAGCTCTTTCTATATCAGTGTTAAAAACAATTGTTATAGGAACGTTAACTACAATAGTTTCTGGCCACTTATATTTAGTTTAATTTTTAATAACATCTGGAATATCTAAGAGCATCTGAATTCTGTAAAAATAGTAAAATCACTGAAGTCTCCAAATACACCCACATTCCACAGGAGATAGGCCATTGCCATTGGGTCACTCTGGGTTTCATCATTAACTGACTAGTGTTTTTTTGCTACACAGGACAATACTCTTTCAACAGGGTAAGAATTGTATTTGATTTCGACTGTGGAATTTTGTGGGGGATTCCTCCCTAAGATGTGAATACATACACCCTTAAAAAGGATGCCAAATACTCTATTCCAAGTTACACATAACCAAAAATGTTCTAGATGTTTAGAATTAACCATATTAGTTGTATTTATGCTGCCAGGAACATGCAAAATTTCCAAACTGTATTCACCTAAAAAATTACTATTGTTTCTTTCATTGCTTTAGTTTCTTGTGTGTGGATAATGGAGCGATTATATTAATTGACTTTTTGAATCCCACCCTCATCCTTCAGCTCTTGTTGTCACCCTTACCATATAATTGTACATGTAAGCAGAAGTGGTGTTTTCTCTGCTTTTCTCCTGTTTCTTCTTTATTAATCATTACTTCATCTTATAGAAATTCCCTTAGTACTGAGGCTATGCTTTACACGTCTTTAATACCTGGCACAATGTCTGAGGAACAGAAAACTTTTCTAGAATTCTAGAATTACTGTATTTCCTATTTCTAGGATCCACATTGTTTTTCACATTTTAACAACTCAGAACTTAAGATTTCCTTAATTATCAATGCCGATAGAATATTTCAGCTGCCAGGCAAAGAGTAAGACAGTTTTTTGTTTTTGTTTTTGTTTTTTTGCCTGCTCACCTTTCCCCTTTAGCCATGTTCAAAAGCTACCTCTTGAATAGTCATCTAGTTAATTATTTGTATCCATGGCACTCCAACTATTACATTTTTTACTTAAGTTTAGATTCCTTGTTGTTACTTAAAATTCCTTCAAAAAGATTACACAATGAAGTAATTCAAAACCACTAGGTAAGAAGCAGATTGCCTGTACAATTAAAAACAACAAAACAAGGCTAGAAAGTGATGCAATTTTCTTATCTCACCCTGCATTATTTCAGAAGTTCTAGTTTCCTCTCTGAGAATCAGCCTCTTGTCTAGCAATTGACTTTATGAAGTCCCACCCTCTGCAAAGCAGGCCTGAATAAAAACAAACATAACGTCTGTTAGAGATGTGTATAAAATGAGCAGGAGAATCTTTCAGGTGAGAGATCTGGGCCTGACATATGAAATTAGGAGAAATAGATATATTGTTGTTCTCTGAAGCCAGAGGTCTGGATAAGGATATCCAAGAACAACAATACATAGATGATGAGAAGGGGTTTCTTGACCAGAATTTTGGGAAGCAGAGCAGCATTCTGAGCTACACCACTGGCACAAAAATAGGCAGTATTCTATGTGCATAGTATATGTGAATCTCTAAAGTAGAGAGTTGTTACTAGAACTCTTGAAAAGTAACAGGATGACATCTATTTTTTTAAGTCTTAAATCCTAATAGCCAATGCAGAATATGTGATCTATTCTACAAAGTGGGAGGCACAAGCACTATCACATCTTTTGGCTCTCTATGGTCTTATAGCTAAACTCCTCTTGGTGTCCTCCAAAGATCTGTAGGTACTTGTATATGTTACTTTTCCATATGCTCAAGTATATCCCCTCAGTGTCATTTTCCCAGAACCTCTCTTCCAGAGCTCCATCTGAGAAGTTTGCTCTTCTAGCAGCTGCAGAGCTGTTTTCTAAGACTTTCCATCATCATCATCCTTAACCTCACATCACTGTTCTCCTATGCACAGTCTCCTATGACTCCTGCATCCCCTCATTCACTCTCTCATTTGGGGAGAGCATATCTTTTAGTAGCTTCTTGAGAAAAGGAGCATGGAAAGGCAAAGTGTCTAAAAGGCTTCCCATGTTTCAAGATTTTATTCTAGATAATAAAAGAAAATGAAATTATAGAAGAACAGAGGTTGGAAAAGTGACTTTGACTGAAGAATTGGTGCTAAGATTTGAAAAGGAAATATATTATCATTACAGTTTGCTCTGAAGCTATTCTGATAGTTTTCTTAGTACAGCCCATTCTTTATAAAATCATATATACATTCATTAAAAGCTTTGCATTCTACAGAAGCATATGCTAAAAATAACAGAGCATATGGAATAAATAGAGTTAGGGGCAGACCATACTGCCCAACTTTGTAACAAGAGCATCAACAAAACAATAAACATCTATTTTTAAAAAGAAAAAGTAGCTCAGTTAATCTCAGCTAGGAGTCTTTGATCTTGGGACTTGCACTTTCTTCTTTGAGATACAGGGGCATTTGTTTCCAAGAGATCAGATTTATCTAAATTAAAAAATCTGATTTAGAAGCTTTCATCATCCTGTTTTAAACACAGAGGGTAATATTTTTGCAACTTCCTTATCTGTCTTCATGCCATCACCAGATGGCTTAATGTTGGAAAATGTATAGCATTTCTTAAAAACACTACCCCAGCTCTTGCTTTCACTAAAGGAAGGTAGCACTCTAGGATCTCTTTCTTAGGTATTCATATATTGCCAAGGCTTGTTCTTTAATTGTAGAGAAACTTTGCTCCTGATTTCTTAGAAATCACATGCTGGAAAAATTGTGTATGAACCAAAAAACTTTGGTGTTCTTACTCTGATTCATCCCGCATTTACAAGTTGTGTATAAGCTAATTCACATTGTCAAAACATATGTGATAGTAGAACAGATCACATGTTCCGTTCTTTCAAAGACTTTAGGGAATATGCCACCCCTAGAATCCTCCCACTATTTTGGTTTGGGTTTGCTTTTTAATTCCATGTTTTCTTTTCTTTTCTTTTCTTTTCTTTTCTTTTCTTTTCTTTTCTTTTCTTTTCTTTTCTTTTCTTTTCTTTTCTTTTCTTTTCTCTTTTTTCTTTTTCTTTTTTCTCTTTCTTCTTTCCTTCTTTCTTTCTTTCTCTTTCTTTCTTTCTTTCTTTCTTTCTTTCTTTCTTTCTTTCTTTCTTTCTTTCTTTCTTTCTTTCTTTCTTTCTCTCTCTCTCTCTCTCTCTCTCTCTCTCTCTCTCTCTCTCTCTCTCTCTCTCTTTCATTCCTCCCGCATATAAGCAAGGAAAAAATATGCTTGATTTAGTTAGAATTAAGTTCAATTGCACATAGAAACCTAAAATAAAGTGGCATTTTAAAACATGATAGCCATAAATTTTTCTCATATAAAAGTAATCCAGAAGTAAAATCATCTCATAATGTAAAATTCCTGCTCTGCTCCAGCCATTGCAACCACATTCCAAACAGCAGGAAGGAGAAATAGCAGATGGGCCAGAATGCACAGGCATGTCTTTCTTTCATGAAGCCTTCTAAGATGCTTCAAAGAACAATTAAATTACATCTCATTGGTTGTATCTAGTTGCAGAAGGGTCTAATATCTTGTATCCAAGCCTATTACCCAGTGTTCTGTCATTCAAGAAGGGAGAATCCATATTGTGAGACAATCAGCATTCTTTGCCACAATATTGTTTAAAAATATTTAATATGTATCAAGAAGTTTTAATATGCCAAAAACTGTCAAAGATAAGTGGAACTTAATTTCGACCATTAAAGATACATGACAAAATGATGCACAAAATTAGTCATAAGAATTCATGGTGAGTCATAGAACATGGATTCAAGCCCAGTTATGGAAGGGTGCTTTACCCAGAGTGCACTACTAAAAATTACATTTATTTAACTTTTCTCTTTATATAGCTTTATTGCCACTTACTTCATAGTCGCACTCAGGAATGGAAAAACCATCTTGAAGCAGATTTTTCTTACGCAGGGAAGAGCAAGAGCCAATTCAATTAAAGAACTCAGAGACTTCTTGGAGAAAAGAAAGCTACATTCTAATCCTCATTCCCTAAGATTTGAAGCTATGGAATCTTTCAAAGTCAATAAGGATGGCCCAGATAAAATTTTAGGGCTAGGTATAGAAAATGGGACACCTGAAATAGAGTCACTGTAAAGTTGGAAAGGAAGCCAACTGTGATACTGACTCAGAGAAGAGTGACAGGATGGTGCATCTGGGTCCTGTGAGATCGGGTCCTGGGACTAAACCTGGACGAGTCAACTTGTGCTTAGGAAGCACCTGAACATCTGAACAGGGCAAGTTGCTTCTAAGTGCAAGATGGATAGTAGTACTGGGGCGTGACCCGTCCCATATAGGGGGAAAATGCCTTACATGCTTGCCTGGGGCAAGGCCAAGGCCTGTTCCAAGAATCAGCAAGCCCAGGGTATCAGAGAGGGGTCCAGCAGACAGGCTCTGAGGGCAAGCAATCTCTGGACCTAGCTAGATCTGGCTAGAGGGTCCACCAGTGATGACTTCATAGGACAGTCTTTTCTCTACAAAATATATATCCTACATCAGAAGATAAAATTAAAATTAAAGATAGAGGGGAAAAAAACTCTTAATTTAACAAAAGTAGGAAGGGGATAAGAAATAAAAAAGAATGATAATTGGAAAATAAAAAGTAGAATGAGCAGATATGAGAAACTAAAGTAAACATAAGAATAATTTTCTCATTAAAATACAGAATCATTCTAGAATAAAAACAAATTCCAGCTCTTTAAAAATAAAAATAAATTAGTGATCAGAAAAAATAGAAAGATGTTTAAGGCAAGCACTAATATAAAGAAGATAAGTATAACAATATAAAAATAAAATTAACTAGACAATATGGCAAAAAGTTTTATTAGTGAGAAAGTCATTCCTTAATCATGAATCTGTACCTAACTACCGATAAGATTCACTAAATAGCAAAAATTGACAGAATGACAAGAAGTTGACAAATACTCAACTATAGTAGAAAAGTTTATTATAACTCAGAAATCAAAATATTAAACTGAGACTAACAAGTATATAAAAATTCTATATAATTAGTAATTCTTATTAATAAGAGGATATAGAACCCTACACTTAATATGTAAAAATATTCGTTGTGAAATCCACTTGAAATGCTCACCAAAATTAATGATATATCAAGCCACACTGAAAAATCTTAAACAGAGCTTAAGAAGCAGAATTTACACATGATGATATTTCTCTAGCCATAATACAAAAATTGTGAATATTTACAACAATATAATAAAAAATCAAGAGAAAACACATCTCCTCCATTTGGAATTTACAAATCGTTCTTATAAATAACTCTTGGGTAAAGAAAAAAGTAGAAATGAGGGTTCTAAATGAACTATCTTAAGGTATTATTTTTTCTATGTCAATTAAATATAAAAACAAAACACATACCAAATATTGATAATTACTAACCATTTTGAACAAAACTTGATTTTCATCATTCACTATTTGGATTTAGAATCAAACTTCATTTGTTTGCTTAGTCCTTATAAGTTTTTGTTTGTATAAACTGGGGAAATACAAATATGCTAAATAAACTGGATTAAAAATTTATTACTTTATTCTGTGACAAAAAGACTGAGATTAAAAAAGAAAAATTTGTTTTGTCCAAATGAACTATCTAAAAATTGAGCCACATAATGAAAAATTAATGGCAGAGTAATACTGAATATGCAGATGAAAGGATATGTGGTAAATATAATGTAAGATCCAGCAATCTTTTAAGTTAACCCTTTAGTTTTATTTTTTCCTAGTATGTTTTCCATAATCCTGTTGCCCTCAATGATAACAACTACTTTTCAAAGCTTGAGTTCCATGTACAATGTTTAGGTAAGAGACTCTTGCCCCTAGAGATAAGTGGAAATTCTTATAATTATCTGATAAACCCTTATATTTAGGAAAAACTAAATGTGTATCAGCCTCACTTTCTATGGTAGCCTCTTTGAGGAGAAACATCCAAGGATTCAAACTGTTTAAAATGCCCAGTAATATGTTTAGGTGGTATCTGTAGGAAGAGTCTGAGCTGTATAGAAGCAAAACCAACTATGAGAAATGATCAAACCCTTCTTTGAAGTAATTAATAAGAATAATCAATTTACTCAAGCAAATAATATTGACAATTGGTGTCTAATTATTAGACTGTAAAATAAAGGTCTAGATGATTGGTGTATGGACATAGTGGGAAAGTACACCAGAATATATCCAACAATATTTGAGTATAAATTTAATACTACTATCAGCAAGGCAAAATATTCACTAAGTGCTCATTAATACTACTCCAATATAATTCATAAAGAAATTCTTTCTCAACTTCATATTTGTGCTATAGAGTAGGAATACTACATGGAGACATTTCATTGCAGTCAATCATTAAATATTTGGTGGACTAGAGAAACATGCAAAACTGAAACAAGAAAGCATAGAAAACAATAACTTCTGACCTTGCTCTAGGTGGGGACTGTGGAACTCTTCAGGCAGGGCTGCAGCTGTGCACAGCTCATAATGCAATGTGTGAAAGCATCAGTATTCAGCCATTCCTATGGGTTAAGTTATCCCACATGACACCTGTACCCAATCAATAGATGCTGTGGATCAGGGATAGAGAATGAATGGAATGATAAAACATGTTCCAATTAATTAGGAAGTAATGTTTCAGAATGAGTCATGGTATGCTAAATATATATGTCATATGGAAAGCAGAACTGATAAAACTAAGATAATTAATAAAGAGGTCAAAATATTAGGGTCTGATGGTATGTAAAAATGAGAGATCTGACCAGGAAGTTTCCACATACACAAAAGTATCAGTTCTCTATTCTTACACTTAGATGTCTTCAATTTTTAACTTATTCTGATGATTCATGTCTTTCTTTTCTACACTGCTAATTCTATAGGAGATTTTACTGGCTCAGTTTGGGAACCCTAGCATTCTGTCACTGCAGCTCCTGAAAAATATTTGCCTTTGATCTAAGCTTAAGAAACAGTGGGGGCCATATCACACCACTACTGGTCTGGAAAATACTGGCCAGTTATTAAACTGCTTCAAAGAATAATGAAAGTTAATTTAATGAAAGCAGTTAATGTCATTGTCACTTTTGCCTTGAAGGGCATAGCTTCTGAGCTATGGAGAGTATCTCCTCATCAGCTTAAGAAAAATAGAACACAAATTCTCAAAAAAGAAATTGATGTTTGGAATAAAACTTATGAGAGCCAGAAATTACATCATTGGGTCCACTAGCTTAAAATTTAGAACCACAAAGTTATTCATTAAACAAACCTAATAATGGGGTAGACACATTGCCAAATTAGTAACCTTTTAGAACTCTTTAAGTAGTGATGTCTAAGCAGCTAGGTAAAGCCACCCATTTTGATAGCCTTGACTGTGTATGTCATTATTTCACTGATTTTAGGTTCCAGCTGAGCTAGACAATAGCTATCTCCATTCAATTTGTCTCGGATAACAGAAAAATGTAAGGATTTGTTATATCCTACATATGCGCCTATTAATTTCCAATCAAGAAAACCTGAAAGGTGTGACATGCAAGAAATCTTTAGAAATTGTTTCTTCCTTCATTGGCGGGGGTGGGGTGGGGTGGGGGAGGTAGATGACATGACTTGTCACAAGAGCATAGTTCCATAAAATTTGAAGCTGTCCCCTTCCCAAGAGGAAATTTATATAAATTACAACAAATAGTAAAAGCAGAAAACAAAATGTGAGATGTGTCGCTAAATTCATTATCACTTGTTCTAAGTCGTGGAAATTGACTTATGCTTGTTCTTTTGGACCATATCTTTTAGAAAATCAAGGAAATTTTCTAAATTCCCTAGTGAAAAATTCCACTAGTGCTCTTAGCGAAAAAATGAAAATTATGCAATTAAATGTTATCACTGCTAATTATTGCTAGATGCAGTGAACAGGCTGTATCTAAAGAGCTTGTCTGTGAAGCTATCTCTTGTGTTTGTGTCCCTCCTAAATATAAAAAGGAGGGTTTCTTCACTGTATAGAGAGCTCTGAAACAATGTCGGTGAAGTCTAAATGTCAGATAGTTGAGAAATCAGAGCAGAGAATACCCAATTACTTAAATGATCTTAAGTAGAAAGTAAACAGAACTATCTTGAAAACATATTTCACTTGAGACTCATCTCTTGGCATTCTGAATCTCATTGCCTTATGAAAAAAATTAATTTGGGTACTGTAAAAGAAAAAAAGTGTTTCCTCAATCTTTGGTCAAGGATAAATTTAAAACAGTGCTAACATAGTATTCAAGTGAAAATATAGCTTTAAAAACAAATATTAGAAACTAGAAAGATTAAAAACAAATGGCATACAATTCGGAAAGATAGGTAAAGCATGTGAAATAATACCAAGAAAAAAAAATCAATAAATATAAAAGCAGAACTTATGAATAGGCAATAAATGAAAAGCATAGACTTGACTAATAAAATAATAAGCTTGTTGCTAAAAATGGATAAATCTGATCAATAAGAAAGAGAAGATACATACAAACGACAGTAGAAACAAGAAAGGACATAACTACAGAAATAGAGATTTTTAATGTTATCAGAAAATAGTATGTACTTCTCTATCAGCACACTGAGAAATTTAGATAAAACAACTACCCAGAAAAATATATTGAATCGGTTTACTGACTATGCTCTGTTTATTAGGGATGATAATTTGAAATAGCTCAATTTTTTTCTGAATAGCCAAAGTTTGCTGACAGACCCTCTTAGCTGTAGTCTTATCTAGTTTCAAAGTTGGACTTTTTTTGTGTGCAATTTAGGTCTCCCCTCCACCCAATAACATCTCACTTACTTAAAAACCTGCAATATTAGAGGGAGGTAGGGAGGAATTTATCTCCTCACTCCAACGCTTTTCTCACTAGATGGCTGTCTTTGTACTCTTCCCTTCTCCCCTTCCTCCTCAAGTCATGCAGGAGGAGTGGTGGGTGGAGCCTTATCAGCTGAAGAAGTTGTCACCTGACCTCAAGTCATCTCTGGTTCAGAGTCCATCTGGGGGCTTTCTGCCGTTGAGTTTGGCATAGTCTCAGAGCCCTTGTCCCTGAAAACTCTTCTACCAGCAATACTGTATGTGTCACTCACCCTCAGCTGCTGCTTTCTGCTTTTTTTTCTCACTGGACCCTTCTGACTAGAGCCATCTCTCCCCTCCAGACCACACTTTTGGGCATATCTTTTTCAAGATGACCCAACACCAGAAACTTTCTGAGGATATACTGGGTCCTACCCAATTCTGGAGATGTAGGCTGCTTCTTATGAAGCCCACTCTCTTCTTTGTCACCCAGGTGTCTCTAGCAAGTCTTGAGCTCTGTCATCCAAATGCCAGAGGGCACAGGACAAGCTTCTAGAGCTGTTCTTCGAAAGCTTCTTATTTGGTTTCAGGCAAGGAGAGAAAACCCCTTACCCTTCCTCCTTCTGGGGAGCAGTCATCATATTGACAATTGTCATAGAAACCTCACAGCAGACCTCTCTTGAAGAATTTCCTCACTTCCACTAAAATCCCTAAAATACTAGTTAAAATACAATGATCCTTTTAAATGTCCAGCTAAGCAATTTTTGCTTGTCAAACCTTTATCTTAGGAGGTAGCCTTCTGACGGTTGTGGCTCTCTAGGTCTTGGCTGCAGCACTCTGCCTTGCACAAATCAAAGAAATCTCATTTGCCCCTCACCATTCTGATTTTCCATTTTCACGTTGTTTAGCCCCTGAGCATCTCCCCTCCTTTTTTCACTCTTTCAACAAAATTTGCATAACTTATGTGACAACAATCTCCATCTCTGGGCATTTGGAATATAGTAACAATTAAAACAGACAAAAATCACTTTTTAAAATAGTTGGGGGGCTGGGGAATGGGGTGAAGGGTTAAAGTACAAATTAGTAGTTAATAGATGGTCAGGGGGATGGAGAGTACAACATAGGGAATGCAGTTAGTGTGAGTGACTATGTTGGCTAGGTGGAGGGCCAAAGGAGGAAGGGAGCAATTACGGGGACCATTTTATAAACTATATAGATGTCTATATACTTGAAACTAATTTAAATAAATTAATTAAAAAACAACTTCTAAGAGAAAATATAAAAGCGATATATTTATATCTATACATGTATATCTTTATTCTTTGGGATAAGATAGAATTATTAACCAAGATGTACAAAGCACAGATTATTTTTTTAAAGACGTAAAATTTGACCATATTAAAATAAAAGTCTTTGTATATCCAAAAAAAAAAACCATATAAACAAAGTGAAAGGTTAAGTCATATATTAGGACACATGCAATTAAATTAACACACAGTAAATTAGTGTGCAAAATATGCCATAAATTATAAAAAGTCAATAAGAAAAAGGAAAACAATCCAATAAAAAATTAGATGAAGAATATGAATAGACAGTTTACAGAGGAGGAAATTCAAATGATCGATATATATAAAAAGGGATAGTAAAAAGCCTTGCTAATAAACAGTAAAATGTACTCAAACTAAAATGAGACAGCATTTAACATTTATGGATTTAAAAATTATACAGTTGGACAATAAAAAGTGTCGAGGCTGTACAGCCCTGGGGATATTCCTACACTGCTGCTTTGGAAGAACACTTGTCCTTTCTAGTAAAGCTGAGGATGCAGTATCTACAAGTCAGCAGCTTCACTTCTGTCCACAGACTCTCCAATTGTGCTTCTCAAACTGTAGAACTTGGCACACTAGTATGTGCTAAAATCAATTTAGTGGTACAAGCATGTCCTTTTTAATGGAATGGGATGAAATAAGAAAGAACTGAATAGAACTTTGATTTTTAAAATAATTACTAATCCAAAAGTAAAAGGATACTTCTATAATCTACATAGAATAAAATAACAATATATTTCAATATGTTTATGAAACCATAAATATACACTGTAATAAATTTTTAAAAATATTGAAGATTAGGAGAAAAGACCTAAGTCAATAAAAATATAAAACATATTGTAAGATGGGAAAATCACTATTAAATGGTTACTGGCTCATAGAACTGCCTTGGTGTAAAGAATATAAGCCAAAAGAATTTTGAAGGCATCACATTACCAAATAAATCCCAAGCCTGTTCTACAAAATCCTGTGACCTTTTTGAATTCTTAAGGACAACTTCAGGTCACCTAAATTGTAAAAAACATCATACAATTCTCAGGTTGGACCTTCTCTTTATATCTTGCATCACATAGGACCATAAAGAAGTAATATCCTGCCACAGAAGTCTCAAGAACTAGAGTGTTAAACTCTGAGAACTGAACCACAGATAGCCAGATGCTCTCCAAGGAACTGACTCCACTGTGAGGGCAGCAGGTATTGCCCAGTAGGATTTAATAATTGTTATAGACCAATAATGGTTGTGTGTCACCCATTCTTTGCTTACCAAATGGAAATTTCTATTGCAGTTATTATGGTTACAGTCAGCTATTTAATAGAAGGTATTGGGCAGACATAGGACAGAGTAGACAAATAACTTGCATTTTAGTTAGCAGCCTGCTAGATCATGAAGAACCATACTGAACTCCACAGAAATGATGGCACATCACCCACCCAGAGATGTTGGATTTTGAGCAGAGTGAAGTAACTGGATGAGACTTTGGATTCTTTCTCTTGGAAGGGAGGTGTGTTCTCTATAAGCAAAGAAGGATAACTTTTCAGTGGGGAAGTCTGGAAGATACCATCTTACTCAAAAATCAAACTGAACATCATTGGTGACAGGAAAATTGAAGTTGTGCTCCTAACAGAATATCATAGTAACTATGTAGCCTCACTTCTGTGATATTTCTGTCAGAAATGTGCAGCATGAAACTAGAGGACCCTTCAGAAAAATCTAAGTCAAGGAACAGTTTATAGAATAACTGCCCTATAATCTGTATACTTTCCAGTTTGTGAAAGTCAAGGAGAGACTGTTCCAGCCTGTTCCAGATTGCAGGAGACTGAACAGATATGATGATTAGATGTAACATGAGATTCTGATCTTTGTCCTTTTGTTTTAAAAGAATTTTGGAGACAATTGGCAAAACTTGAATGGAATCTGAGAATTAATAATTATTTCCTGATTTTGAAGATTATACTGTGGTTGTACTGAGAATATCTTTGCTTGTAGGCAGTATACACTTTAGTATTTGTGTGATGGGGCATGAGGTCAGCAATTTACTCTTAAATGTTATAAGAAAAAAAGTTCTTTACACTATCCTTCTTAGTCTTGCGTAAATTTTGGATTGTTTTAAAATTAAATAAAATTTAAAAATTTAAGAGAGTTACATTATTAAGTAAGAAGCAAGCATGTCAATATAGCCAAGATTTTTGTAGACATTTGGGGTAAGGTGGGGGGAATGAGAGATGCAGAGTATATCAAAAAAATTTTTGGCTTTATTCTTGGTTTCTAAGTCATTGTCCACTTGTTCATAATATTTGAAAAAAATGTGGTCACTAAAAGAATTTTCAAACTTCAAATTTATAGAGTATACAGCAGGAAGTGGGGAAGGTTTGGGGACAATCAGATGCATTGAGTTTTATTTACAATTACATCTGTCTCCAGAATTTAACAAACCAAAGTGAGCATGTGGTATGTGTTATAGGTACCAATCATACACAGATTTTGTGTTTCAATGTCTAGCATCTAATCACATTTTTAAGAGCTCTTAAGAAGCTATTCTTAAGATTATAATGGATAATATACTTACAACTTACCAGATGAGAGTTCCGATTCTTGCTTTAGCACTTTTTGAGCTAGTCAATTTTCTTCATCAACTTCTTCATTTTATAGAAATGAGGTTAAATAATGTTAGTTTTTTCTGATAAAAGTTATGGCGATACTAAATCTCTGCCATCAAATTATTCATTGCATATTTTATGATTTCATGAAATTTCATCTTTAAAATTAAAAAAAATTAAAGGTTTAAAACTTTATGATTAAAATTCGACATTTATTAAAGAAAAATTGGTAATTACAGGCAACTGTGGCCCTTACTAGAAAGTATAATTGGACCAGTACACCCACAGGATTCACATATGTAGGAGTTAGTACACTTTTGATTCTATTTAATAAAAAAATATAAAACAAAAAATCAAATTAGATTAGGCAAAATAAGGAGTGCATTAGCTTTTTTTTTTACCTGAAAAGTCCAAGGTAGGTCTGGCTTTAATGATGTTATCTGATGCAGTCTTACTGTTACTTTCTCCTGCTGCTGTTTTCCTGGGTAAGCTCTCTCTTTCTTTATTCTTAAGTAAACTGGTGGAGGTAAAATGACTTTCTGTTCTTCTGTCCTTACATCTTACCCTCTCAGAAACATTATAGAGAGATTCTTTCCCCACTTTGCATAAAATTCCAAGAACTGTGTACCATTGAACCACCTCGGACCGCACACTCATCTAACCAACACTGTGGCTGGGGGGATTGTAATAATTGGTCATGTGCTCAGTCCTAAACCAAATTCTATTATTTACTGTTCTGACTGTCTTTATTTGAATGAAAGATTTACCTCTGGAGCTATTCCAGTTATCCATGTAACAAATTGTCCTAAAGTTTAATGCCATCAAAACTCATTTTACTCATGACTTTGTGGATCAAAGCAGGGCATGGAAAGCATGGCTCATGATTGCTTTGCAATGTCTGAGGTTCAATCCAGATGGCCCAAGTAACTGAAACATATAGGGACATTTCAACTAAGACCATCTATCTAGGACCTTCATGTTGGCTCCTAGCTGGTTTCTGGTTCCTCTCCACAGTGCATCTGCTGAGGCTTTGAATATCTCAGGTGGATTCTTCACTCATATGTTAGTACAAGGGCTGGAAAAAGCTGACGCATTTCTCTCTCTTTCAGGCCTTCCCATTTGGAAGCTTGGGTTTCTTCCCAGTATAGAAATCTCAAAGTAGCCAGATTACTTGGTATTCCTCAGTGTTCCTCAGATTGAGTCTTCCAAGATTCATATGTAGAAGCTTTAAGGCTTCTTAAGACCTAGTTGTACAGTTCCAGGACCTCAATTTGACTACATTCTATTGGCCCAGCAAGTAAGTCTCTAAGGCAGCCCAGACTAAATAGGAGAGAAATTAGCATTCATTTCTCTCAACAGGAAGAAACAAGTAGTAGACATAACCAACTACAAAAACCACTGATAGCATCAGCCCACCTGACAGGTTGACTAAAAAGGCATAACTCTCAAGGAGAAAAATTAGTTCTATTGATAGGAGAAACAGCAGTAGAAAATGTGTGCTGTGCGTGTGGCCACTCTGGTAGGGTTAGGACAGACCAACAGGGATGAGTTTGAACATAGGAATCAGAAACCTCTTGGGAAATATTTTTTTCTTTTTATTTGTTTATTTGTTTGTTTGTTTGTTTATTTTTTATGGTGACATTGGTTAATGAAATCTAATAAGTTTCAGTTGTACACTTTAACAATAAGGCACATATATTTTTACACTGTGTGTTCATCTCCCATAGTTAGATTTCTTTCTGTCACCACATTTTGACCCCCTTTATCCTGTCTACCTCTCGCCTCCGTCCTCCCCGTTCCCCTTTGGTAACCACTAGTCCATTGTCCATGTCTATGATACTCTGTTTGTTTGTCCTGTTCATTTGTTGCTTTTAGGTTTATATCCCACATATAAGTGATACCATGTGATTTTCAACTTTTTCTGAATTTTGTGAGGAATCTTCAAACTGTTTTCCATAGTGGCTGTATCAATTAGCAGTCCCACCAGCAGTACATGAGGATTCCTTTTTCTTTGCATCTTCTCCAACATTTGTTGTTACTTGTCTTGTTGATCATAGCTATTCTAACAGATCTGAGATGGTACCCCTTTGGGGGTTTGATTTGCATTTCTCTAATAGCTAGCAGTGTTGAGCATCTTTTCAAATATTTGTTGGCTATTTGTATGTCTTCTAGGGAGATATGTCTGTTTAGGTCCTCTGCCCATTTTTTGATTGGATCATTTGTTTTTTTTATTGTTATTGAGTTGTATGGGTTCTTTGAATACTAGCCTTTATCGTGTGTTGCTTGCAAATATATTTTCCCATTTGGATGGCTGTCTCTTTACCTTGTTGACAATTTCTTTTGCTGAGCAGAAGCTTTTTAGTTTGCTGTAGTCCCATTAATTTATTTTAGCTTTTACTTCCTTTGCCTTTGAGGTCAAATTAATAAAATCTTCTTTAAGCCCAAGGTCCTTGAGTTTAGTTCCAATATTTTCTTCTATGCATTTTATTATTTCAGGTCTTATATTTAGGTCTTTATCCATTTTGAGTTAATTTTGGTGGGTAGTAATAGACAACAGTCTAGTTTCATTCTTTTGCAGGTGGCTTTCCAGTTTTCCCAGCACCATTTTTTGAAGAGGCTTTCCTTTCTCCACTGTATGTTTTTGGCTTTTTTGTCAAAAGTTATTTGCCCATATAAATATGGGTTTAGGCTTACTTCTGGACTCTTGATTCTGTTCCATTGATCCATGTGTCTGTTTTTCTGGCAATACCATGCCATTTTGATTACTGTCGCTTTGTAGTATAATTTGAAGTCAGGCAGAGTGATGCCTCCAGCCTCATTCTTTTTCTCAGGATGGCTTTGGCAGTTCGGGGTCTTTTGCGTTTTCATACAAATCTGATTATTTTTTGTTCTATTTCTTTAAAAAATGTCGCCTTTGATAAGGATTGCATTAATTCTGTATAATGCTTTAGGTAATATGGCCATTTTAACTATGTTGATTCTTCCTGTCCAAAAACACAAAATATCTTTCCATATTTTTGTATCTTCTTCAATTTCTTTTAATAGAGTCTCATAGTTGTTATTATATAGATCATTCACATGTTTTGTTAGATTTATTCCTAAGTATTTTATTCTTTTTGCTGCAATTGCAAAATAAATTATTTTTTCTACTTCTTTTTCTGACACTTCGTTATCAGAGTATAGAAATGCTAAGGATTTTTGAACATTGATTTTGTATCCAGAAACTTTATTGTATTTGCTTATTGTTTCTACTAGTGTTCGTGTGGAGTCTTTAGGGTTTTCTATATAGAGAATTATGTTATCCTCAAATGGTGACAGTCTGATTTCATTTCCTATTTGGATTTCTTTTATATCTTTCTCCTCCTTGATTGCACTCTCTAGGACCTCCAAAGTTATATTGAATAATAGTGGTGATAGTGGACAGCCTTGCCTTGTTCCTGATCTTAGAGGGAAGGTTTTTAGTTTTTCACTGTTAGATGTAATGTTGGCTGAGGGTTTGTCATAAATGCTCTTTATTTTGTTAAGGTACTTTCCTTCTATACCGATTTTGTTAAGTGTTTTGATCATAATGGATGTTGTATCTTGTCGAAGGCTTTTTCTGCATCTACTGATATAATCATATGATATCTTCTTTGAATGTTTGGTAGAAACCACTGGTGAAGCCATCTGGTCCTGGACTTTTACTTTTTGGTAGGTTTTTGATAATTATTTCAATTTCCATAGTGCTGATCAGTCTATTTAGATTTTTCCAATTCTTCTTGATTCAGTCTAGGAAGGTTGTATTTTTCAAAGTACTGGTCCATTTCTTCTAGGTTATTAAATTTGGTGTCATATACTTTTTCATAGTATTCTTGTATGATCCCTTGTATTTCTATAGTGTTTGTCATAATTTCCCCCTCTTTCATCTCTAATTTTGTTTGTGTCCTTTCTCTCTTTTCTTTAGTGAGTCTAACCAGGGATTTGTCAATTTTATTAACCTTCCCAAAGAACCAGCTCTCTATTGCATTTATTTTTTCTATCATTTTTTTCACTTTTATTTATTTCTCTCTAATTTTGGTTATTTCTTTCCTTCTACTGACTTTAGGCTTCATTTGTTCTTCCTTTATTAGTTTTTAAAGATGAAACATTAAGTTGTTTAATTGGGCTTGTTCTTGGTTTTGGAGATAGGACTGTAATGATATGTATTTTCCTCTTATGATCGCTTTTGCTGTGTCCCAAAAGTTTTAATATGTTGTACTATCATTATCATTCATTCCTATGAATCACTTGATCTCTTTCATTATTTCTTCCCTGACTCAGTTATTCTTCAGTAGCATGTTGTTTAATCTCCATGTATTTGTGGTTCTTCCTGACTTCGTTTTGCAGTTGATCTCTAGTTTCAAAGCATTATGATCAGAGAATATGGTTGGTGTGATTTCAACTTTCTTATATTTACTGAGGCTATCTCTGTGTCCCAGTATGTGGTCAATCCTTGAGAATGTTCCATGTGCATTAGAGAAGAATGTATAAGTAGCTGTTTGGGGATCAAGGCTTTGTAAATGTCATTTATGTCCATTTAAAGACATTATTTCTTTGTTGATTTTCTGTTTGAATGATCTGTCTATATCTGACAGTGGGGTATTTAGGACTCCTACTATGATAAGGTTTTGATCTGTTTCTCCTTTTATTTCTGTTAGTAATTGCTTTACATATATTGGAGCTTCCTGATTGGGAGCATAGATATTAATAAAAATTATATCTTCTTGGTGCGTGATTCCCTTTATCATTATGAAGTATGCTCAGTATCTTTCTTTGTCTTTTTTATTTTGAAGTCTATTTCATCTTATATTAATATCACTACTCCTGCTTTTCTCTGAATGCCATTTGCTTGAAATATCATTTTCTCCCTTTCACTTTGAGTCTATATTTGTCTTTGGAGCTGAGGTGTGTCTTCTGAAGGCAACATATGGTTGGGTTTTGTGTTTTTTTTTTTTCCATTCTGCAACTCTGTGCCTTTTTATTGGTGAGTTCAATCTATGTACATTTAGGGTGATTATTGAAATATGAGATCTTCTTATAGCCATTTTATCTTTTGCTTTCTGGTAGCTCAGTGTTTCCATTGCTTCCTTGTCCTTGCATTTCTGTTTTCGTTATTTTGGTTGGCTTTTGTGGTTTTTTCCTCTGGTTCTTCTTATTTTATCTTTTATACTTCAGTTTTGAATCTTTGGTGTATAGTTAACATTATAAATATGTAAAGGACAGATATATATATATATATATATATATATATATATATATATATATATATATATATATATATATACAGTCACCCATTTTCTTCGTATGTGCCTTATCTCCATTCCTGTGTGGATTTGGCTCTTTGAATTCTCTCCTTTTCAGTCATTTTTATCTCAATTTGTCCCTATGTATGCTGAACATTCATTATTATTTTGCTATAGCAATTATCTTCTTTACTGTTTAACCTTATGATGCCCTTTTCTTAGTAAGGGTTGCACTCCTCTATTTCTATTTGCCTAATAGTCACCTTACTACTATTTTTTTTTGTCATTTTGTTTTAGGTGAGCTGACCCCTTTCACTGTTTCTTGTAGCACAGTACTCATAGTGGAGAATTCCCTCAATTTTTGTGTGTCTGAAAAGATCTTTATTTCTCATTAATGCTAAAGAAGAGCTTTGATAGATACACTATTCTAGGCTGGTAGTTCCTTTCACTTAATATTTTGAATGTTTGATTCCACTCCTTTCTGGCTTGTAAGGTTTGTGCTGAGAAGTCCAATGATAATCTAATGGGTTTTCCTTTATAAGTTACTATTTTCCTCTTTCTGGCTGCCCTGAAAATTTTGTCTTTGTTGTTGATTTTTGATAATTTTAATACGATGTGTCTTGGTGAAGGCTTTTTTGGGTTGAGATAACTGGGTGTTCTATTGACTTTTTGAATTCCAAGCTCCAACTCATTCTTTAGATTTGGGAAATTCTCATCAAGTATTCATCTGAAAATACTTTGTAATCCCTGCTCCCTTTCCTCCACTTTGAGAATTCCTATTATTCTTATGTTTCCTCTCCTGATGGTATCAGTTAGTTCTTGTATTTCTTTTTCATTATTTTTCATTCTTTGGTTTCTCTCTTCTTCCTTCTAATTTATTTCTAGATTTCTGTCTTCAATATCACTAATCCTTTTCTCCATTTGATAAACTTTATTTTCCAAGCTTGCTATTTTATTTGTCAATGCTTGTAGTATGTTTTTTTTTTATCTCCAGAAGATCTATTCTGTTCTTTTTGAGGGTTTCAATCTCTTTGCTCTGTTCATCTAGTTGTTTTCTTCAATTCCTGAAATTGTTGATATGACTCGTTTCAGAAGTCACTAAGTTTTTTCAGAAGTACCATTCCGAATTCTCTGTTATTTAAGTCTCATATTTCTATGTCTGTAAGCTCATTTTCTGGAGATTTTTCTCTTTCTTTCTGAGATGCCTTGTTGCCTTGGTTGTTCATGGTGTTTAATGAACTATTACTCCACCTGGGCATTAATGACGTGTATTCTGCTTTTTTTTTTTTTCTAGAAAGAAGGTTTATCATATAAAGGTCTCTCTTTAGCCTGTTGCAAAGAAGGCACTTTTCTTTTGCTTTCCAGTAGTTGGTGTCTAAGCCTCTTAGATCCCTGTTTTATATAAAGCCTTAATAATACCTTTTTATTTTCTTATAGATATTTAATCACACTTGCTACCCTCAGTTCATGTCAGTGTTAGCAACAGTTTTGGTAGCATTTTGCTCAGATTCCCCAGGGCTCCGGGGTGTTCGGTCTCAGAGGTTTTTTGGGGAAAGAGCCCTGTAGGTTGGGGTTTGCCTCCACCAGCAAAAATCAGCTATTATTTCTCTGCTATCCCATTTTTCTGATTTCTTTCCTGACAACTGGGCCCTGCTGTTAGCCTCAGGCAGCTCACAGCTTTCTCAGGTAGGGTTGTTCAGGGAACTCACCGTACCTTCTCGCTTTTCCCTCCTCCTAAAGAGAGATCCCATGGCTGTGAGAGATAGCTTCTTTATTTTTCCCAGTCCACCGTCCAACACCTGGGGTTCTAACCTGTGGTAGTTCTTATGCACAGATTTCATCCTCAGATGTGCTGGTGTGCAGTTTGGTCATTTTTGTTGAGTTTTAGATGTTCAGCTTATTGTTGTTTCAAGGGGGAGAGATCTGGAGACATCTCTCACTCTGCCATGTTTCTCCAAAACCTCTTGAGAAATATCAATATGAGAGACTAGCAGCTCACACAATCAACAGCCAGACCATTCTTTGACCCCATATCTTCAAGAATCTTGTACAAAATTCTTAAAAAAAGAGAGACTGCTCTTTAGCAAGATAAGATTGTCCATTAGAAATTGGAGGCACAAGGCAGGACATCATTCTATCTTGTGAATATGTTTAGTAAAAAGGTAAATTGAGGTTAACTAACCTTGCAGGCCAGATCAAACACTGACAAGAAATTACAAGTGAAAGAAGGACAAAGTAGTATGGCCAGAGAGCCAAACTAGCTTAGGGCCTAGAATACAGAGTTGGTAGAGTTGGGAGCAATTTAAAGTGTGTGTTGAGCTGGAGGGTGGTTTTGGAGAATGGAGCAGAAAAATGCACAATTCTCAGGTGGAATATTAACCAGAGAAACATGTTTTATTGTTACCGTTTGTCTACTGAATTTCTAGGCAAAAGTGGCCTGGAGAAACACAGATTATATGTAGAAATGTAGGGGAAAAAAACAAAATACTGTATACTCATCATCCCACTACTCCAAATTAACTACTCTTAACTTGAAATTTAAACATCATCATTAATTTATTCAGTATTTTGAATAAAATATATATTTACCTATCAGAAAGCAAAGAACATTGCTAAGTTACTTTTTTCCTCTTTTTTCTTGAATAAATGGAAAAAAAGGAGAGTTGTAATCCCAGTTAAAATTCTCTTAAAACCTTAAACTGTAAGGCCAAAGTCTAGGGTGAGTCAGTATTTATAAATAGTAATAAGCAGATAAGAACTGGAGTTATCATAAAACGTTTATACTCACTTCTTTCTGTCTCGAAGGGTGGTACATGGAGGACCAGTAGGCAAATAAAAACTTATCATGGTTTTATTTGGCAGTCAGCTGACTGAAACTTCAGGCTTTAGTTAGGTTCTTAAAGGAGAGAATTTTAAGTAGCTTGCATAAAATATCCTTCCAAGTAAGCACCAGTGTTTTATGACACATTAACCCTTTCATTTGTTTAAGGTACAATTACGCCAATATTACTTTTGTGTCTCCAATTAATTGCTTAAGTACCCACCTGTCTAAATTAGAAGGGCATCAATACCTTACTGTAAGTTCTTCTCAACACCAAGACACAAAAACCCAAAGGACCCACTTAATCCAAAGGGGTCAATCTTGTTCCTAAACATCATAAGGAGAGAGAATTAGAAGATTCCATTTGTTCACCAGTGAATTTTAGTTTTAAAACACTGTTACCATAGATTATGGAAATATTAAAAACTAGTTCCAACTGACAACATCAAAAGGCTGACAGAAATGTGTAGCAACAGGAACTGTCATTCATTGCTGGTGGGAATGAAAAATGCTACAGCCACTTTGGAAGACCATTTGGCAATTTATTTCAAAGCTAAATACATTCTACCATATAACCCCAAAATCATGCTCCTATATATTTTCTAAAATGAGTTGAAAATGTATGTTCACACAAAAAAACTGTACACAAATGTTTATAGAGGTTTCATTCATAATTGTCAAAAAATTAAAAACAACCACAACATCCTTCAATAAGTGAATGAATAAACAAACTGGTACATCTGTATTAGTCAGGGCTCTCCAGAGAAACACACCCATTTTATTACACACACACACACACACACACACACACACACACACACACACTTGTTATATGAAATTGACTCATTCAATTCTGAAGGCTTAGTCTAAAGGCCTGAGAAGCAGGATGACTGATAGTGTACATTCCAGTCTGAGTTCTAAGGCAAGAAAAACTAATGTCCCAGCTTGTAGACCCTCAGGCAAAGAGAGCGAGTTATCTTTTGTTCAGCCTTTTGTTTTATTCTGGCATTTATGAATTGGATTGTTGTGGCCTGGTGATCAATTCTAAGACCCACAAAGCTAATTAAGATGAATTATGAGCCTTTATTAGCTGGCCGGCAATGGACTCTCTACCATGCAGGGTTAGAGGAGATCAGCCCCGGGGTTTTAGAGTGAGGCAATTATAAAGCCTAGAACAAGTAAGCAGATTACAGATGCAGAAATTGGCCATTAGCACAATACATCACCTAGTACCACACCTTGGTTAACAAGTAAGTGGATTACAGAAGCAGACATCTTGATTAACAAATAAGTGGATTACAGAAGCAGACATCCTTAACAGGAAGAGGCTTGCCCATGTCAGGGAAGGTTACCTCTTTACTCAGTCTATTGATTCAAATGTTAATCTCATCCAGAAACATCCTCACAGACTCACCCCAAATTATGTTTAACCCACTATCTGGCACACCATGGCCCAGGCGAGCTGATACTAAAATTAGCCATCACAACATCCATACAGTGGAATGTCACTCAGCAAGAAAAGGAATTGTGGTATTAAGCCATGCAAAGATATGGAGGAAACTTAAATGCATATTTTAAGTGAAGGAAGCCAATCTGGGAAGGCTATGTATTATATGATTTCAACTCTATCAGAACTACATAAATTGTATCCTCATTTGCATTTATACTAACCAATCAGAACTACATGATTTGCACAATTTGGAAACCTCATTTGCATAAAATTGGGAGCTTGGGTGAAAACTTTTTCTGTAAAACATGGCCTCCCTTTTGTCTCAGTGGAACACAATTTAGGTTGCTACCTGAAACCACATCTCTAGGCTGCAACTGCCTTTGCTCAGATAAATGCTGTTTTTTCTTTATTACAGTCTGAAATTAATTTTACTTTACAGTTCCATCAGTGAGAGTTGGCTACTTCCTCCAATTTCCTTATCTACAGAGGAAATGTCAGTGTACACGGTTGTCCACTAGAGGGTGATATGAGCCCTAACTTTTCAAAACATGAGAATGAACCAAATTCTAGCACAAATATATTAGTACGTTAGGGGAAAAAGTAACAAATAAACTGTAGAACAATGACAATTTAACTTATTTTCATATTTCCCTTGTGGTTTGTGCCATAATTGTAATATATTAAATATTTTCTAAAAATGCACATTAATAGGATAAAAATCAAGCAAATGTAAAAAAATTATTGCTAGAGACATTCTAGAATGATAAACAAATGAATTCGTCAAGAAGTTATAACAATTATAGGCAACTAACAAAAGAGTCCCAAAATACCTGAAGCAAAACTGACAAAATTTAAGAGAGAAACAGGCAATTCAATGACAATAATTAAAAATTTCAATACCTAACTTTCAATAATAGATAGAACAACTAGATAGGATAACAACAAGGAACTAGAAGGTTTAAACAACATTATGAGCAAACTAGATTTAACAGACATATATAGAACACTCCATACAACAAGAGCAGAATACAAAATCTCAAGTACACCTGTAATATTCTCTAGGATATACATTAGACATTAAGCAAGTTGTAATCAATTTTAAGAAAGTTAAATCATACAAAATATGTTCTCTAATCATGATAGAATAAAATTAAAATTTAATAATGAAAAAATTTGGGGAAATTCACAAATACATGGAAATTAAATAATATACTTCTAAATAGCTAATTGATCAAAGAAGAAAACACAAAAGCAAGTAGAAAATACTTTGTAATAAATGAAATAAAAAAATAACCTACTAAAAATTTAGTAGAAAAAATGCTTAGAAAGAAACATACAACTGCTGTATAAAAAAAAGAAAAATCTCAAATTAATAACCTAACCTTCTATCTTAAGAGCCTAGAAAAATATAAGATAAAGACAAACCCAGAGAAAGCAGCACAAATGAAATAGTAAAAATTAAAAGAGAAATAAATGAAACAGAGAATAGAAACATAATAGATACAAATCGATAAACTCCAAATTTGGTTCTTTTAAAAGATCAACAAATTGACAAGACTTTAGACCAACCAGAAAAAAGAGAGAGAAATCTCAATTACTAAAGTGAAGAACAAAAGAGGGAACAATAATATCAACATTAGAGAAATAAAAAACAAAAATAAATGAGGGAATACTAAGAGCATTTGCATGTAAACAAATCCGATAACCCAGATGAAATGAACACATTTCAGAAAAACAAAAACTATCAAAACTGGCTCTGGAAGAAATAATATATCTGAATAGACCTATAACAAGAACAAATATTAAAGTGGAAATTAAAAAAATATTTCTACGAAGAAAATCACAGAACCAGATAGCTTCGCTGGTGAGTTCTACTAATAACCATTTAAATAAGGAATAACACCAATCCTCACAACTTCTCTTACTACACTTCCCAACTCATTCTAGGGACCAAGTATTAGCTAATACCAAAATTAGATAAAAATATTACAAGTAAAATAAACTACAGACCAATATTTTTTATGAATCTAGATGCAAAATTCTTCAAAAAATATTAGCAAACTGAGTATAGCAACATATAAAAAGCACTGCACACTATACCTAGGAATGCAGGAATGCAGGGGTAGTTTAACATACCAAATAAATCCATGAAATACACAGAATTAATACAATAAGAACAAAAAACATACAATTATCTCAGTAGATGCAGAAAAAATATTTAACAAAAATCCAAATTCTTTTATGGTCAAAACATTCTTAAAAAAAAAAAACCTAACCAAAAAAAAAAAAAACCCCAAACAAACAAACCCTCCCCCAGCCAAACTAGAAGTAGAAGGGTACTATCTCAACATGAAAAAGGATTATCTGTGAAAACCTCACATCTAACATATACTTAATGGTGAAAGACTAAAACTTATCGCCCTAAGATCAGGAACAAGATAAGGACATCTACTTTTGCCACTTCTGTTCATTATTGTACTGGAAGTTATATCCAGGGAAGCAAGGCAAGAAAAATAAATAAAAGACATACATTTTTGAAAGGAAAACTACCTCTACTTTTAGGATAAATGAGAGTATATTGAAAATCCTAAAGAATCTACCAAAAGAAAAAAAAAAAGCCTCTTAGAACTAATCGAAAAGTTCAGCAAGGTAACAGAATGCAAAAATCAACAACCAAAAATCAGTTTATTTCTATACATTAGCAATGAGCAATCTGTAAATGAAATTAAGAATAACAATTTTTTAAAATAGCATTAGTAAAAATAAAATAACAAAAATAAATTGAACAAAAAAGTGCAAGATGTATATACTGAAAACTACAAAACATCATTGAAAGAAATTACAGAAGACTTAAACGGAAAGACAGCCTACGTTCATAAATCAGAAGACTTAATATTGTTGAGGACAATATCCTCCAAGTTGACGTACAGAGTGAATACAATCCCTATCAAACCCCAGTTTTCCTTTTTCTTTTTGGAGAAATTTACAATCTGATTCTAAAATTCACATGGAAATGTATGAGATCTAGAATATCCAAAATAATTTTGAAAAAGAACAAAGTGGAAGGACTAACACTTCCTGATTTCAAAACTTACTACAAACCTACAGCAATTAACACTTTGTGGTACTGCCATAAGAATAGATACATAGGTCAATGGAAGAATAGATACATAGATCAATAGAATTGAGAGTCCCAAAATAAACACTTACATGTATGCTCAATTGATTTTCAACAAGAATGCCAAGTAATTTTAATGAGAACGAGCATTCTTTTCCCCAAATGGTGTTGGTACAACTGGATATCTACATATAAAAGAGTAAAATTGGACCCCGTACTTCATACAAATAAATAAAAGAGCTAAAACTATAAAACTCTTAAGAGAAAACACAGGTGTTACATCTTCATGACCTTGGATTAGGCAATGTTTCTTAAATCACCAAAAGTATAAGTAACCAATAAAAAATAGTATATAATTGAACTTCCATAAAAATTAAAAACCTTCATGTATCCAAAGACATTATCAAGAAAGTGGAAAGATGACCCACATAATGGGAGAAAATATTTAAAAATCATATCTGATAAGGGTATAGTGTTCATAATATAGAAAGAACTCTTCACTTGAACAATAAAAAAAAAAAATAACCCAGTTAAAAAAATGAGCAAAGAATTTGAATAGACATTCTTCAGAGATTTACAGAGGGCCAATAATCACATAAAAAGATGTTCAACACTGTTAGTCATTAGGAAAATGCAAATCAAAACCATAATAAGACAAACCCACTAGGATGGTTACAATCAAAAAAGAGTGACAAAAATAAGCATTGACAAAGATATGGAGAACCTGGAATCCTCATACATTCCTGGTGGAAATGGAAAATGGTGTAGCCACTTAGGAAATGAGTTTGTTAGTTCTTTAGAAAGTTAAACATTGTTATCATGTGATCCAGCAAATTCATTCTTAGTTATATCTTCAGGAAATGTGAAGGCTATGTTCACACAAAAACTTGAACATAAATGTTCATAACAGCACTATTCATATTAAGTAAAAAGTGAAAAAAGGATCAGCTCTTCTTTTTTCCCTGGCTCCTCTCTCCTTTCTCTCTCTTTCTGAGCTCTCGAACCTCCTGGGGAGGTTGGTTGGGCCCAATGAATTCAATAAACTTTTGCTCTTTGCTGTCTAGTTCAGCTCCCTGGCTTAACCTCTAGAAGGTTCAGATTAAGGTGGGATTTATGATAAAAAGCAAGGCAGCCACTTAGCCTTCTTCAATTCTAGGTCCTCAGGCCTGACTTCAACTTGGGTTAAAAGAGTTCTCCCTGTGATACACAATAGCAAAGCAGAAACTAAACTGGGGCTTGGAGCCAGAGCTTCACAGCGTTAAGTCACCTACGAATGCAGGTAACAGGGTCCATCTCATGGTTCTACCATGTGGAATAAATGAAGCAAGCATGTGAAGGTCTTGGCACAAAGCACTGATGCATTGCCTGACCTTTTCTGTTAATAGAAATGACACTTTCTTTATCAGAAATCATACAGTAGATTTGTTCTGTTAATTGGCTGTGTCACCTTGAAGCCAGAGACCTCTGTATCTTCAGTACCTAAAAGGTGCCTTGCATAAAGTAGGTGTTAGGTTAATATGAATGATAAATAAGATGGATGAAAAATTTTTGCTGAATGGTCTACTCATCTCTCCCTCATCACCTAACAGTGCCTTCCATGTACTTGGTGTTCAGAACCTGTTTGATGAATTAAGTTTATATTTGAACATGTAGGTGGTAAGCTTACCTTTTCTCAAACCTGAAGCCAGAAGTCTTTTGGTTCTACTGAACTTCCTGTGAGGTTCTAAGCTGTAGAGGAGGAATGCTGGGCTTCAGTAGAGAAAAATATGAGGTTGTATCCTGGATTTACCACTAAATAATTACAACAAACATTTTTGATCATAGATTGTGCCAAGCCCTAGGTTAAACATTTTATAGACATTGTCTTATTTTGACTCAATCGTTCTATTTTGAGTCATACGCTGTAATCATCCTCATTTTATAGATAAGAAAGTAAAGACTTGGAGATGATAGCATTTCGTTCAAAGGTATATACTTAGTGCAGAGCCAAGGTATAAACCCTGATTTAATTACAGCTTCTATTTCACTGACCATCTGAACTATTTCAAGCTTTAGGACATTAGCCACTAAACTTTCACACCCCTATTTCTTCATCTTTAAAATAGCTAAAATATCTGCACTGTCTAACTGAGCTGATTATTTCATTCAAGTTAGAGAATATAAGTAAAAACATTTTTAAAAACCTCAAAAAAATGTAAACTTTATTATGATTCTTTACAATACAACTTCTCAACACCTTCTTATCCTTTAGCTCCATGAAATTACATTTGTTCAATGGACACATTTAGATACATCAGGCATTTACAACCCTTTGAATGTGTTTAACATTCAAAACTATGTTTGAGAATCAGATATTCCATATCTGCCATAACATAACTGGGTTTTCTTTTTCTAAAAAATGTTGAAGACAGTTCAAATGTGAATACTAGGCATATTTCCTAAGAGCTTATTATGAAAGCCTCAAAATAATCATAGCAAGATCTCACCAGCCAAATTCACTTTGGTCTCCCACTGACTTGCCCTGAACTAGGACCCTGACATGCACCCTTGCTCCATGGAGCTCCGGGATGTTCTTAGAAAAATGCCAGAGATTGCATTAATTGAGACAATCTATAGTTCCACCACGGAAAGTGGGTTTGAGTTGGAAATTTAGGTAAACAACTGGTTTGACCCAATTGTTTGACTATATTCATAGTTTATTTTATTTAAAGCTATCAGATTGATGTGTGAGTTCTACATAAACTATGTGTACTGCATTTCTTAGTAGAAACCATCTAATTGGGCCATCTGTTTACATAAGCCAAAAGCTTTAGGTTTTCTTTTTACTTTCTGTTCCTATAGTTTGAGTTTCCACATTTTGTACATGTCTGTTTATGGGGAAGTGGTATTGTACTTGGGCCCTACATTCTCTGAGGCCAGACAAGTTCTCCTCCACATGTCAGCAAGTGTGTACCCCATCCACACTACTCTCTGCAAATAAATAGGACATTGACAAGCTTTGGAGAAATTAGAAAATTTAGACAAACTCAGTTATCTTGGCAGGCTTCTGGCAACTAAAACTTACTCCTTTCTGCTTCAGGGCCCTGAGGCTTTCTCCTGATGCACTAAAACCCCCACGGGGTCAGGGCTCACCACTTCCTTGTTAATTTCATTTCCCTAGTCTTGACATGGTGCCTGACACACATAGTAAGTGCTGAGTGTGTGTGTGTGTGGTGGGAGCGGGGGGAGTGAGGGTAGGGGCGAAGGGAGAAAATAAAACTTAATAATTCGAAATGCCAGGGGATAAAGAAGCAGGCAAAGGACTTTTCAACTCAGCTATCATTTACTTAATACCTGAAACTCTGAGTACTGTGTAAACATATTGTGATGTCATAAAATCCATACATGACACTTTGTGCCTTTGCCTTACCAGGAAACTTTTTAGGTATGTCCTAGGAGACTCTGAATAGTTCCAACAACTATAACAAGCATCCGAATCCCTACTCACCAGGTTAGAAGCAGCATATTAGGGGTGTGATAAGTGCCATTTGTAGACATGTGACAGTAGCAAGAAGTGACATACTCATAAAGAAGACATAAAACATGTGTAACAAGAGAAAAACGAATGTGAATATTCAAGCCATTGCTTTTCCTCAGCCCACTAAAAAAAAAACCTGTGTGTTTCCTGAGCTTTGAAGAAGGATAGTAAGCAAAGGTGTAAAAAGAATAGATCAAGGTAAGGGAAACAGAGGTAAATACGAACCACACTATATTTGAAAGTGTTGCAGGAAGTGACACCTGATAGAGGAAATTGAATGCTCAGACAACTTTGTTAGAGGAAGGAGAATTTATTGCTGGTGGAGAGCATGGGGCTTTCAACAGCACCAAAGCACGAGCAACCTTTGGTTTGATTTCTTACCCCTTGCAGTGTCCATGCATGGGGTGGTGATTTCTTTGTCTGAGGTTTCACGTGTGCCTCATGACTCAAGATGGGGAGGAGGAGCTTCAGGTTGGGGGAGTGCGAGAGGGGAAGAATTTCTAGACTACTGGTCTTATGTATTTACAGGTCGTTTGCCTTGTAGAACCCGCGACCTTGGCGTCATCAGTACTGTTATTGGATTCTCAGATGGAAAGATGGGACACTGAGGCTATAAGCAGAAAGTAGCACTTACTGATGCCAGCACCAGCTCAGCAGGTTCCTATCCAAAGGCTGAGCCCCGATTGTAACATAACAGGCAGTTTTATACAGTCTTGCTATTCCTACACAGCTACAGAGATAAGGAAGAACATTAGTTGGATGGCAAGCTATGAATGGACAAATGTGAGCTCAAGAGCCCTTGAGATGGGGAGGTAGCTATGGGAAAACGGTTTAGCTGGAGAGTCCTGGAGGGGCTGGGGGAAGAGGGCAGTTAGGAATGAACTTTAACCAGCTGAGTCAGTCATTTCTGCAGGCCTTTCCTTTGCATTTTTCAGATACCTCCTGTGCTCTCTTAAAAGAAGTTTATGGTATTCTGAGAGGGGGTGATGAAGACAAGACTTAAGGAAGTTTTCCTGGGGTTGTGAATGTATTTCCTTTTACCATTTTGAAAATCTTTTAATTTTCATCTAATTATATTCACAGGAAATTGCAGAGATAGTGCTTAGAGGTCCCATGTCCCCTTTCCTGTATGTTAGGTTTTTTTTCTGATTTTTGTTTGAGAGGTTGTTACCTGCATCCTGGTACAACCTCCCAGGATGGAAATTAAGAGATCCCACATACAAGTTCAGGCAAGAGGCAAAGGTTTATTAAGTTTGTACACAAAGAACCCAACACCCAGAAAGGAAAGGTTCCAGTGGGTCCTCTAGAGAAGTTGGGGCAGAACTGTAAAGGGGTCTCAGAGGGGTAAAAGCTAAGTCTGGGTATGTAAAAACAGAGATTTCTTGACACCTTTGGAGTGTGGTTACTTGCCTTTCATGTACCACACGTCTCAGCATGATATGCTACCAATGTCACTTTTAGTATTTAAATATGAGAAAGGTCACTTTAGGGATACTCTTGGGCCTTACTGAGCATGTGCAGCGATAGGGAACATCTCTTGTTGATGGCAGGCTTCCCAAGGGTTCTGGATGCCCATTGGTGGTACCTGAGGTGGGTATTCTTGGGAAACTTATCAGGCTCCAGCAGCTGACCTTTCTGACTGACTCAACAGCAGAAAGTTGGCCTCCTGTCTCAAGGTGACTCTAAAAGGTTAAATTGTTTGTATATTAGATTGGTGTTTTCTCTGATTGTGATGTCCCGCTGTGTTGGACATCACATGCAAATGTTTAGCTATTAATGAGTTGTATAGAAAATAGATATAGTAATTTTAAAAAGCACATCAGACTAAATATGTTTAATGTACACAAAGCCCTAGAAAACCTAAACAGATTGAGAACCTCTATCATAAAATGATTAATATTAATAATTATGATCATAATCACACACATAAAAAGATTTGTGTTCTCTCTTTAAGGAGGTAAAAAAGCATGAAATAAATCTATAGTTTCTATAACCAAAAATCAAAAATGAACCAAATGTCCACCAGTTGGGAATCAGTAAGCTAAATTATAGTACATTCAGTCAATGGAAAACTATACACACATTAGAAATAAAGATATATGAACAAACACACATATATATGATACATAGATATGTATTGTCACAGGAAATATTCACAATATGAATTCATTTTTTTACATGTTATTAAACAGTTCTTTTATATAACCCCATCTTTGTGTGCGTGTTTATGTGTGACTCACCAGCTGTCTCCATGTTGTCAAATCCAGTGGTCAGTTTTCTGTAATCCTACTTGACCCCAGTAGTGTGTGATATAGTTTCTTCAAATAATTCTCCTCTTATTTTCTGAGACACTATTTTTTCTTGGTTTTCATCCTATTTCTTTTTTATCCATTTCTTCTTCTGCTCTCTGCCTGAGTAAATGCAATGCCTGGTGTTGGACTATTCTTTTCTCAGTTTTTATTATCTCCCTAGGTGAACTTATAAAGTCTTTTGGCTTTAAATACCATCTAAATGGTGATGACTTGAGATTTCTACTTCCAACTCTGGCTTTTTTCCCTTGCTTCAGACTCTTAAGTTCAACTGTCAATTTTATATCGATCCTTGATATCTAATAGGTCTCTTAAATTTCAAATGTCCAAAATAGTATTTCGACCTGTTGCCTTCCAAAATATGTCTCTTTTTACTCTACTGCACCCTTATATATGAATTAGTTCTTAACTACTTTTTGTCTTTATATCTTAACCAAGTTGCCCCTCATTCATTCTGCTCCAATCTGTCTTACCTTCATTCTGGTTTTTAGATGTACCAAGTTTATCTTTGACTCAAGATCTTGTATTTGGTACTCCTCCTTTCTGAAATTCTGATTTTCATTTGGCTAATCCCTTCTTGTCATTCAGATCTTGACCCTCACTTCCTCAGAGAGCCTTTTCCTGATTACCATACCTACAATGGCTCTTATCCCCCAATAGCTCTTTACAACTTGTTTTATTTTATTCATAACACATGTTTTATTATCTCCTTATTGAAATAGAACCCCCCTTAGAGTAGAGAATCTGTTCATCTTATTAATGCCAGTAACCAGGAAACCTTTTAAGAGTTCTTGGCACAGAACAGGTGCTCAATTAATATATGTGTGTGCATAGAAATAAAGTTTGGAAGAATAGATACCAGTTAACAATGGTTACTTTTGAGTGGAGAGTAGTAGGGAAGATAAATTGTCAATCAACTTTCACTTTCTACCAAGACATATTTTAGTTAGTTTTAAGTTATTTGAAAGAAAATTGTATTACTTTAACAATTAGAAAAATTAATAAACATTTTTAATTAGAAAAAATAGTTAATAAAGTTTTGATGCCTACATAAAACTGTTTAATCAAAAGATGCATTTATGTGGGATACTTTCTTGAGGGTTTTACGTAAGTAACTGTTACTATATACAATAAAATACCCATGATTGTGTGAAAGCACTGAAACATGCAGGCCCAGAAACATTTCACCCAGTTCTCTTTCCTTTGAACTTAACCACTGTCTCTTGTAAACTATTTAAATTGATTTCTTCTTCAAAAGGTAATGAGAGCAAATCACTAGCTTGGTGATAACTTATGCTTATTTAAAAAAAAAATTATTATACTTTACATCTCTATTTGACATGTTCATCTTGAAGAGATTTATTTGTTCTTTTTATAAACATGCTAAACTTGTGTTTGAAAAACCTTCAACTTATCATGTATTGCAGATCTCTAATTGTTTTGGAACCTCTTCCGATCCTGTGGACTTAGTTCAAGGCCATTTTTTTTTATTCTAATAGGATATTTGCTTTAGTCACTCAAGTGCAAGATCTTACCATATATAAAAAGTCTAGCTACAGTTTCTATTCAGCAACACCCTTACCTTTCTAATCAGATAGTCCTTGGAAATTTTGTATTAGATTTGCAAAAGAATGACCATATCTTTGATCTGGGGGATTGTTGTGTGCTGTTGTTTATGGCTTATTCTTGGAATGAGGAGAAGGTAAGAAAAAATTTATTCAGTTAATAAATTTGGCTTTCCGTATAAACACCAGCATTTTTTTCTTTAATTTTTTCTCAAATCAAAAAAAATTAAAATTGAAAAATTTAAAGTAACATTTTAAAAATTATGTCTAACAAAAGTTATAGTGGCAGTGTTTTCTTTTTAGTATTGACATACTAATGGTAATGCAAATATGTACAAACTTGTTAAACATAACTGACAAATCTTATAAGATCTCCGTGTATGTTTACTGGGTATATAAAGAGGAGGTCTGGATTAGTCAGGATTTAAGTGGTAAGTGGGATATGCAATCAGAAGGGTTTCTTTCTATCATGTGGATTAAATAGATGTTCTGACTAAATAAATGTTCTCTCTTCAGCCAGTTCTTGTGCATTGTGTAAACTTAGCCAAAGTTTGGACAAGAGCACAGGGCCTGCATTGATTGTGCTATTACTTTTCTCTTATTATGATATTCAATCATGGTGAACTGGGAAACTGCTAAGTGTATGTGACATAATTTTTATTTGTAGCTGTTATTCATTAATAACTGGTTTAAAAATACAAGAAATACAAATAGATTCAAATACATAGCTATAGTTTATTTAACTTCTGATTGGCTCAAAAAGTATTTGGCATGGGGAGAGGTGGTTGTAAATATTCTCTGTTATGTCAATCTCTAAAAGATAGAATCATCCAGAGCATAGCCTCAGCTATGTAGATTTCTATGTGTTGTTTACCTTTTACAAGGTTTTTTGTCCCTTAAAGTGTTTTAATTAAGCCTTACTAGTTTTTAGTTTTAATTAAACTACTTATCTTTGAACTAAGAAAATAAAAATAATTGTTTTATACTATGTGATTCTATCAAGAAGGGTGGTAGTTTATGTTGGAAAATAAATGTTTCTATTCTTTAATAAAAACATTTAAAATAGCATAAAAAAGCATTGAATTGCAATTGATGATCCTGTCAATACATATCTTAATTTCGTTTTATCATAAGCTAATTTCTCAAGTGAGTTTCTCCTTATCTTTAACTATCATCACAGTATAATAATATCTTTAAACTATGAAGGTTTTGAAAACTTTTATTCTGCAATCCTCTCTGTTATTCACTATTACGTATCTCTAAAGAAAACAAACGCTTAGGCAAATGATGCTTAGGAAAAACATAAATGCTAGAATGTAGTTTTATCTGTATTGAGAGCAAAACTCTTGCCTTTGTTCATCCTTTTATCCTCCTAATTGGGAAGAGCGATTAGCATAACACTCAGTAGGTGTTCTTGGATTGAAAGCATGGCTGGATGGATAGATGGGTGGGTGGATTTAGTAATTATTGTCACAAACATATCTTATTAGGTTATTATACCCATTATTGGTAAAGGAGGGGGGCCCCATCAACACACAAAAAAATGATCAACTGTGGAGTTTTGAAGTTTAAAGTCAATAGTAAAAACTTAAAAACTTGCTTTAAATAAAAAAAAACAGTGTGCAATTATCCATATCTATCATATATTTGTGTCTTACACAGACAAATAGGCGAACCACCTCTGGAGAATGGGTTGATTCCATATCTGGGATGTGCCCTGCAATTTGGTGCCAACCCTCTTGAGTTCCTCAGAGCAAATCAAAGGAAACATGGTCATGTTTTTACCTGTAGACTAATGGGAAACTACGTTCACTTCATTACAAATCCCTTGTCATACCAAAAAGTGTTGTGCCATGGGAAATACCTGGATTGGAAAAAATTTCATTTTACTACTTCTGCAAAGGTAACCTGTTCTGCATTTATACAGCATTCTATTTGTTTTCTACTTTTTGATATGTCAGTCAACTTAGTCATTTTGAGGTACTCTGATGTAGAGATAGAGATGCTGAAGTGAGTTACTCTTACACAGAGATTCTTAGAAATATAATCAAATTAGACATAATCTCTTGGTACTAATCATTTAAAAAGTCAAATAGGTATAGATTTCTCATTTTTTAAACGAGATAATGAGGGTGAAATAATAATGAAATATCTTACTGACACAGATGGCACTGTATAGTAAGGGTGGTATAAACTCACTCATGTCAACAGAGCCCACATAACACCCTGAGTGCATTATTTAGTCAATTATTTTATTTTACCGCAGTAATACCACACTGTTGTTTAATTCTGTTAAGGAATTGACCAGATATTTTGCCATCACTTACATGTAATCTAAGAGGCTCCTTTATAGAGAAAACAGCCAATATTTACTGAATCTCTAAAGAAATATGGTGTCTGCCTCTACACAGATTAAAGTTCACAAAAAAATATAAAGAACTAATGGTTAAAAACTATTATTGATTAGTAGCAAATTAATGTGCAAATAAATGTTCTAACATAAAAATAAGAAATGGACAAATAGAGAGGTTGAAGGAAATTTCACTGAAGACCTGGAATTTTAACTTGGCTGTAAAGGAATGGCATGATTTGGCTATTTATTAGTTAAGTGCTGTGAAATTGCATATGGGAAGGCCAATATTCACCAGCTCCATTTTTTTTTTAACAAGTAGACTTTAAAAAAAGAAAAAGAAAAAGGAACACTCCCAATTATGAAAGTATCTAGTTTGTTTTCAGCCATTTACTAGCACTGGGTCAGGTTTAATTTCTTTTTCTACATGTTTCATTTACTGCCAGGTATTTGGGCACAGAAGCATTGACCCAAGTGATGGAAATACTACAGAAAACATAAGCAAAACTTTCATCAAAACTTTGCAGGGTGATGCCTTGAATTCACTCACGGAAGCCATGATAAAAAACCTTCAACTTGTCATGAGACCTCCGGTTGTAACCAAATCAAAGATGCCTGCCTGGGTGACAGAAGGGATGTATTCTTTTTGCTACCGAGTGATGTTTGAAGCTGGGTATTTAACTCTCTTTGGCCAAGATCTTACAGGACAAGATGAACAAAAAGCACTTATTCTAAATAACCTCGACAACTTCAAGCAATTTGATAAAATATTTACAGCCCTGGTAGCAGGCCTTCCCATTCACATGTTCAAATCTGCCCACCATGCCCGGGAAAAACTGGCAGATGGCTTGAGGCATGAGAACCTGGGAAAGAGAGACAACTTGTCAGAACTGGTCAGATTTCTGAATGACATGCTCTCCACCTCAGATGACATGGAAAAGGCTAAGATGCAGCTTGCTGTCCTGTGGGCATCACAAGCAAACACCATTCCTGCCACTTTCTGGAGCTTATTTCAAATGATTAGGTAACTAGCAACTTACTCAGTTATTTCTTCCTTTTAACAGAAGGCAGAAATTCAACATTTAAAATAGGAAAAGACGCATGGCACCTTCTCATGCTTTCAGTCTGTGTGATGATTCTTTGATGTAGAACAAATTTATTTTCTGTACATCTTTATTTTTTTATTAACTCTTAATAGGAATCCTGAAGCAATGAAAGCAGCTACTGAAGAAGTGAATAACACACTGAAAAATGCTGGCCAAAAAATCAGCTTTGAAGGCAATCCTATTTGTTTGAATTCAATGCAGCTGAATGACATGCCAGTGCTAGGTATGCTTTACTTAAGTATTCCATTAAATTTCATTTACTATGTCCTACCAAAGTACTTGTTCTAGGTATTATGCTAGGTATTTTGTATGAGCTGTCTCTTTTGATTCTCACAGCAATCTTTTTACTGTTTCTATATACCAAGTGAGGAAACTGGCTCTTAGAAGTTGAATTACTGTCTGGGATCAAATGGTAGAACCAATTACAACATTATAGTGGGTCTCGACTTCACACTCTCAACCACTTCTCTGCACTGCCCCATTCTGCTTCCTCTGTTATTACTCTTACCATTAATTTTATGGCTAATGAGAGAATATTATTCATTTCCATGAAATCAAGAGGGGAAAAATACCATCAAGAAACTGCAATTAGCTGCATGGATTGTATGATGGGATTGAAGGTTATTTTATTTTTCTTATTTTTGCTTCTCTATATTTTATAGAAACACAAAAACTGCTACATTTTTATAGTAAGAAAGAGTTTTCTTTCCTTTTTTGTTATTTTTGCCTGGAGGAAAGAAACCAATGGACACTTTCAGGGGCACACTGTCTTATGGAAGGGACTAGGAAGGAGGCAAGAGGCATAGGTGTCATGTTGGGCTCTGCCCTGCCACGGGGACCTCAGACATATCACTTCACTTTGGGGTCTTACTTTTCTTATTTATAAAATAAAGTGCTCACATGTTATGATTTTACACACAATCAAGAGATGAGTGCCCAAAACATGACAATTAAAAGGACAGAGGCTGGAAGGTCAGGCCAAACCTTCTCATTAGATCTGTATATTTTAGCTATCTTTAGGATGGTTCTTTTTGTACCTTTATGTGTTTACCAGGAAGCAGGGCATTGTCATACAACATTGGATAGTATAATAATAAAAATGAGTTCTTGTAAACACTGGAATGAAGCTGCATTAAATATCTGGAAAAATGTTTCTAGATAAAAGTGTTATCAGTATATTAAATCACAAAAGCGATAAACTTGGAATAATCCACATAAAAGTGATTTTCCCAATTTTATTGTCAAGTGTCATGTAGAAATAAAATATTTTTCCATAAAATTATAAAAATCAAGTTTTCATTGATGACCCAGGTTATATATTTATTAAAAGATTATTATTAAATTAGATGATCAGATTAAAAAATACATTCAGACACGACTGAATCAGTGATCACTACACAGTGGTAACAGAAAAAGTATGGGAAATTTGTATCTAGCTTTCCATAGTCTATTTAGTTTTGTGTTATAGGCTGCTAGAAGTATTTCAGACTCTATCATGTGGCCTTTCAATAGTTTATTTGTTCTTCCTTTTGCCTTCCCTCCTTTCCTCCCTTCCGTTTTACCTTTTAAAATATTTAGATAGTATCATCAAGGAGTCCCTGAGGCTTTCTAGTGCCTCCTTGAACATCCGAACAGCTAAAGAGGATTTCACTTTGCACCTCCAGGACGGTTCCTATCATATCCGCAAAGACGACATCATAGCACTTTACCCACAGTTAATGCATTTAGATCCAGAAATCTACCCAGATCCTTTGGTAAGTTCCTGTTCATTCAAGTTCAATATCCAGGTGATGTCTGGCCAAATTGAATTAAAGAGGAAATTTACCATTGCAGAATCATCATTGACCACAAGAACTGTCTCCTTTATTATGTCAAATATGTATTTTGGAAAACCTGGATGATGGCCTTAATTTTTCCTTTTTTCCTGATATTTGTCATCTAAATATTCTCCACTAGATTATATCTGCAGTTGTGATAATAAAGTTGCTACCTTTCTTGTTCCTTAAAAATACCCACTCACCGAAAATTAGGGGCTTAGGGGCTGATAATATCTTAGTTTCTGATCAGAACCCTCTTTCTTGTTCTGCCTGAGGAACTAGTGACCCAGGCAGGATAGGAGGTATCATAAAGCTTTCTAGTCTCCATCAGCTCTCACTAAACTTCCATTCCTTATTACTTTGTGATTTGTGGTAGGATATTTGCTAAATTACTAATAAATTGAATTAAAAAAATTTTTTTTTAGAGTTTCCAGGTCAAGAAAAAGATAAATTTATTTAAAACTAGCTTATCATCAGTTTGTTTTCTTTCTATTTTTTATTGCAGACTTTTAAATATGATCGATATCTTGATGAAAATGGGAAGGAAAAAACCTCTTTCTACAGCAATGGACTCAAGTTAAAATACTACTATATGCCTTTTGGGTCAGGAGCTACAATATGTCCTGGAAGATTATTTGCTGTTCAGGAAATCAAACAATTTTTGATTCTGATGCTTTTCTATTTTGAACTAGAGCTTGTAGAGAGCCATGTGAAATGTCCCCCTTTGGACCAGTCCCGTGCAGGCTTGGGCATTTTACCACCACTAAGTGATATCGAGTTTAAATATAAGTTCAAACATTTGTGAATCTATGGTTGGAAAAAGAGAATACTAGGTGATGTGACAGGACTGTGGAATGTCATCACCTATCCATCCCTCCAGACAGACGCATTTAATGGTGGTGGAGTTGATCCAGCAGGTGTTCGCCAACACTTGCTTGTGAATCTTGACATTTTGGGAAAATGTCCAGAAACTCTTTCAGACTGTGTTAGTGAAAACTAGTTTCTAGTTTTTATTTGAATAAGTCAGCGAATGTTCATGTAGCCGGGGACTAAACGTTATTTTCAGATGAAAAACCTTTTTTTCCCTCTAGAATGAAGATATTCCAATTGGCAGATATTTTTTTCCTAAGGAAACTGCTTTATTTTTTTAAAAACTACCCAACAATTGCGAAAAAGTACAAATTCACGTTTTAGTGAAACTACATGATTTTTTTTGTTAGATTTAGGATTCTTTAGATGTAGATTTGTATTATAAAGAATATTCTAAAATATTATATTATGCTTTTTAATAAAAAAAAGTTTTTCAGCTTTACCTATATCTTGTGTTCAGGAATTTAAAATTAATGATCTGTTGTCCTGAAAACATTAAAATGGTTTTAATATTTCCTCTTTATGTTTCTGGAAACTCTGATGTCTATGTCAGGTTTCAACTGTCTTATCTCATGTTATATGTTTTAAGATTAAAACTGGATGAAAATGACTGTTTAAAAGATTTGGATATGAAATATGCAAAGAGTTCATTAAATGTGACTTGATATTGTATTCTATTTAAATAAAATACTTTTTATCTTTAAGTGACTTGTAGTTGAAGGAAAAATAATTTAAGATTATATCATAGTGTTAAAGTACTGTGTAAAATAGGGTTCTGGTAAAACAGAAATATTGACGTTATCAGCTATATTCTTATTGATATTACTGTGTGTGTTTGAGTGTAAATTATATTTGCCTTTTTTCATATACTACAAATATAAAGAAAATATTGTATATTTGATGATTTTGAAATGATTGATCTTTCAGAAATGAAAGTGTGAATGTCTGTATTTAAAAATTTTTTTTGAAGTACCAAAAAGATTTGTTGCAGACAGAATTATAGCAATGAGAAACGACAGCCTGGCAGCAGGGAGGGACATTATTAAAAGTATTTATAAGAACTTAAAAAGCATCTCATGCAGGCCTTTTAGTGTCTTCTAAATGGCCCAGCATGGACAAATGACTTCCTTAGTCTCAATGTGGCTTTTGGGCATTGGTAAAATGTATAATATTAATCACTTTGACTTTGAGTTACTTGCAAAAAAGGTCAAACCTTGAAGCGTCCACTCTCAGGGACAGGAAGCAGGTGATACATTTGAGAAAATTTCCTTTCCATCAGGGCAGAAATGAATGATGCAGAACAACTGTTGGAAATGCTCATCCTACCTGGCCCACCTCCTTGCTCCTTTCTCCCAGGGGGCCAAGCTCTGTTCCTGGGGTGTGTGGAGAAAACCCAGTCTGTCTTGGGCATGATGGCCCTTTGCATAGGACAAGATGGCTGTGGAGTCTCCAGCCCTTGGAGGCAGTACATCATGGTCTTCCATTCTTGTTTCTATGGCCCCATTGAATGTCCTACCACCACCACTCTCACCTGTCTGCCTCAAGTCCCTGGAATCCAGTTCATCTTCCCCAAGTCATATCACTCATTTCTGCACTTATTACTAACTTCCTCTTTTAGAATGCTAAAAAAACCCCCTCGACTCCCCATGGTAAAACTAACATCTGAGGTCAGCCCTTGGTTCTCATTCACTTTTAGGGTCAGGACAATTTATCATGCAGTCAATGAGGGAAGGTTTCTTGCAAGGATGTGTCTGTCCTGTAGAACCGAGAACAGACTCCAAGATCACCAAGACTGCATCACAGGGCTCCGGGTGTATACCTGTCACAGTCAGCAGCAAATGTCAAAATTCCTCAGACATTCAAAACCCTAGCCTTGTGAATGGTCTGAAAAACCTAAGAAGGTGAGCTGCAGAGTGGAATGGGGAGGCAGGTTGAGGATTCCAGGTCACGTGAGAGGGGCTGGCACTGGGAGCCATGCCCACACCCAGAGCCAGGCAGTCAGAACTATGGGATCTTTGTTTTACACAAGAGCCCAGAGAATGATATTGAGTTGCCCCAGGTCACACAAGAAGTCAGGGAAAAACCAGGATTAGTACCTACAGGGCCCCATCTATTTGACACACTCACACTCCCCTTCCAAGGCAATGAGATGAAAGAGGGACAGGAGTGACAAGGGTGGACTCAGAGGTGCAACTGAGAGAGCTAGACATGGACAGTAAGAGGGACCTACCCCACCTACCTACTTGGTGGTGAATCTGTGAGCAAAACCCAAGTTTCTAGGCCCCTAGCTGGTGCTTTCTCCTCAGCTCCACCCCCACAGGCATTCTCCACCCTCTGCCTAGTTCCCCAGCTTCACTTCTCTCCCATCCTCCCCACTCTGCCTTGACTGTCATCTTTCCCTAAGTCCATCTCTTGGTTGACACCACCACCAACCTGACACAAGCAGGAGCCACTGGAGAGAACAGCTGGGGACACTGGGTGGTATGCAAGGGTAGGAGGTTGAGGCAGACAATGCAGGCCAGTCCCAGCTCAACCTTTGGAGCCGAGCTGAAGTCTGGGAGATTTCCATTCCTGATGGGGATCTGGGCCCAGCCCCTTCTGTGTGGCTCCCTAGTGTCTGTGCCCCCATGTCTTCCCACTGTGCAGGTCCTGGTCACCACTGTCTTGCAACTAAAACTCAGTCCAGGCCTGAGTCTCTCAAGCACATACCCACACCCCCAAAGCACAAGAGGTCTGGGCGCTGCAGGTTGAGGTGGAAGAGATGGCTGTGCCTGACTCTGAGATAGCCCCCCCACCACTGCTTTTAAATTTTTATATATTCAAAATATTTAAAATATTCACCTGCTGATATACTGCAACAATTTTGTTCATTAGTCATCTCTTAGAAAAAGCAAAATAATCATTCATCAAAAAGCTCAGTCATATTTTATAAAATTCGTTAGATTTTTGCTCTTGCTATTTTATATTACCATGGAATTATATAGATTTTCATAGCAAGACAATTGAACTCATTTAGATGTGGTTTAAGATGAACAAAATTCTATTTTATAGAAATTGTTTTAAACTAAACTTCTAATGTTTCTTGATTATTTTACAACTTGCTAAAGGCATCCATACCTCTTTCCACATTTTTCTTTATTCTTGTGTAGTAGATGTTGGAATTGACAGAACTGTGGGTAGAAGGTGCTCCTCCATCTGTTTCTATATAGATTAAAAATAAAAAATAGTTTAATGGTTTTTACATGTTTAAATGGTTGAGGAAAAAAATTTTTTAAATAGTATTTCATGACATATGAATATTACATGAAATTCAGATTTCTACTTCCATATATAAAGTTTTACAGGGACACAAGTACACCCATTTACTTGTGCTCTTGTCTAGGGTTGTTCTCACAATGCGATTGCAGAGCTGGGTACCTGCAGCAGAGGCCATGTGGCTGCAAAGCCTAACATAATTACCATCTGGCCCTTTATAAGAAATGATTGGCCAGCCCCTGTTGTATAGCAATTCCAAAGCCTATTTTGTTTTAAATCTTGTTAACTTTAAAAAAAAAAATGCACTAATATATAAAACCTTTTTCCACTTTTTTTTTTTAAAGCATCTGAGGGGACTGCATTAAAAACAACAGATAAAATTTCCTTGTAAATAATCTTCAGTTATAACTTCATTGAAGGCTAAGACATTCTATTTAGGCAAGAGATCTTCATTTAAAACAGGGGCCTAAAATTAAAAAAAATATATATATATATATATATATATATATATATATATATATATATATATATATAGTAACCTGATGTAAAATCAAATGGGCCTAGAATAGATCTATTAATGGCTAAATTTATTCATGTTTACTGTGGTCCAGGTCCAGGCTTAAATGCTTCACATGGGTCATCTCACTTGATTCTCATGAGAGACCCCCGAGGTGTTCGTTACTGTTATAGAGGAGAAAGAAGGAACTCTAGAAAGGATAAGTCAGCCACTGACCTAAGGTTGTAGTGCTGGCAAGTGGCAGAGCTGGGAGTATTGGAATCCATGTTGTAGTGACTCCAGAGCCAGCATTCTTCACTCTGTGGTAAATCCAAGTGACAAACTATCTGGACTCAGGTCACTGAAGACAGGCCACAGAAAACAAAATCCCTAATGTCATTTCCATCCTAAAATCTCCACTGTTTGGGAGTATCATCTGGCCAGAGGGCAAGGACACTGCAGCTGCCATGCTCACCTGGTCTAGGGTTGCCTGGAAGCTGAGGACCCCCCCTTTGCAATGACTCTGAGCCTGTGAAGAGCCACCGTATAACCAAATATAATTTTGCAATGTTAAACTACGCTCCCCTTCACACAGGATGGCATTCCTCAACTCACCAATAACTTGGACTTGTTAATTGTGGAATAAACAAGTGTTATTTCTCTAGGATCAGTGTTCAACATTTTTGAGGCAGTTGTGATGGAGGCTCATTGAGGTTGTTCTCATTAATAGACAATGGAATGCCAATACCGTATTCAGTAGCTTCTTCTCCACACCACCTTGGCTGGTACTAGTTCAGACATTTGGATACAGAAAGTAATATTGAGTTATCCAGCAGAACTGATGCTTCATAGAACATCATGGACCATTAAAAGTCATCTAGTTTAAGTCTTCATTTGAGTTAGAAACTGACATCTGGTGAAAGAGAAATGATTTTGTTAAAAAGGTTTCACAGCAAGTTATAGGACAAACCTGATTCTAGAAACTTTCTGTTTGCACAGTAAATATTAATATTAAATAAGTACCACTGAATTAACTGGTGCATTTTTAGTATTAAGGCCCTCACCCTCCAAATAAGAAGCATTAGTTTTCACAGATTCCATAAAGTCTATTTCTTTATCTATAAAGTTACATATGAAAAAAAAACTTCAAAAAATATAAAATCTTCATAAGCTTTAACTTTACTATAGTTTTACAAATCCCACCTTTATTGAAAAAAGTGTACACCATCAATGGCTTCTATCCTCAAGACCCTTTGCTAAAGAAAGATTTCCCAGTGAAGGTTACCCAGCAGCCTGTTGCAAAGTTAATTAGAATATGGATGGAACACTAACAATTCTAGAGCAATTTATCACAAATTAAAGTATGGCAGTTGTTAATTATGAGTTTGTGTGAGAAAGTTTATGAGACAAAGGAGGTCTTACAAGGGAAAGGATGATCCCCTTCTTTACTTGCTATTTTGCAAAATTTCAAATGCAAGAAAAGGAAAAATGGCACAACAAAGATCCTCCACTTTCATCTAGATCCACCAGTTTTTCACACTTTGCCACATTCACTCTTATGAAGAAAGATGGTTTGAAAAGCGATTTTAGTTAGGGTTTTCTTTTCTAATTTATGTTCCCAATTTGGGGTTTTATCTGGTTCCTCCAAACCTTTGGAGAGGAGAAGATGTTCAGGGGTATTGATTATCTTCTGTACCATCACCAAGGCTGCATTTAAATGTAAACACTTCTTTACTTCTCTGGCAGGAAAAAAGTGAAGTTAACTTAAGTGCACCTAGAAACAAAAATTGTTCTTTTAAAACATAAAAATGTCTACATGTAGGGAGATAGGTACAGAGACTGTTTTTCTTTAGAGTTTTTCTTAGAGTGTGTTGGTGAGCATGTGGTTAGGGAGAAAATCCAGGGAACCTGGTGATAATGGGCCCTAAAGTATCCAATGTAGTGTGTCTGTCACAGGCTGGCTGTCCCTGAGGAAGGAGGCCCTGAGTTTCTTGAGGCGTGAGGGCAGGTGTCTCTGGGTGTGCTTTGAGCAGAGTCAGCAGTCAGTTTCTTAGAAATTTGGCTGAAAGTACTTTTTCTCCATCACTTTTTTTTTCTTTTGGAGTGATTCCAGGGAATGACAACTCTGAAAGGAGAGTAGTTATATTTTATTCAATGCTATAGCTCACCAAAGTTCCTAATTGGTGTCTTATACATAGTAGGAGCTCAAACATTTGAAGTAAATAATGCTATGTGTGGAGGTGTTTTGAACTTTGGGGTCCCTGTTTTTCTTAGTGTAGGCTCCAGCAAGTTGCCAGTTTTATCTGGCTGCTTTGCCAGCCCATCTTTTTGCTTCTCTCTATTGATCTCCCATTCTATTAAAATATTAGGAAAGAGTTACAAACAGAATTGAAAACAGAGCTGACCTGAGCTCAGGCCAGCATTGTGTGATAAGGCCAGTTTTCTGTTTGCTAAAGTAAAGTGGAGGCGAAGAGGGTGTCGGCTTCATGCACAGCTGAGAAGGCAGCTGACTGATGGGGCTCGGAGAGGCTGGGAGAGGTAGACCAGTCAGCAGGGTCAGACACAGGAAGTGGAGCCGAGGCTAGGCAAGAATACAGCAGAACTCTTTGTCCTTCTATTCAGTCATGAATTTACCTAATGTCCTATATTTATACTCCATCTTGTTATTTAGTGAACCTTCAGAAGTGCTCAGCGTGCTGAGGATCTATGCCTACTTTTGGTTGTAATCAGGCCTTTGCTTGTGGTGAGATGGAGTTACCCATTCACCATATAGTCTTCTAGGGCTGGAGGATGAAGTTGTAATGTCAGCCACCTCTTGGATTTCTGCTCCCACTATAATTAGATCAAGCTACTTGCCTCATAATAAATTGCCAAAGAAATAACATCACAATTTATGACTTCTTTCAATTCTACCATGTTTAGATGGTCTCAATTTCTAAGTAGTAGGTTCCAAAGATTCAATTGTGGATAGACTATTTGGGACTCAGAACATAGTTTCCTGAAGAAACTACATTATAAATGGGACTTAAATTCCTAGAGGAACAAACAAAAGCTAATTTAATCCATAACATAACATGGGTCATTCGGTTTTAAAAATTTTACAGTTGAAATAAAAGAGAGGAATGATCATGTCAAAATATAAATATTTTAAATCAAGTAAGAAATAGTTTTAATTTACCTTGAAAACAGATGTCTTAAAAGAGGATGGGAGATGGAATGTGAAGATTCTGAAGGGGTCATTTAGGTACTTTCAGAGGAGGTGGTTTAGAATCATAGAATCTCTAAGTTATAGATACTTATCTTGTAGCTGAGGGAAACAAGAGACAAAAGATTATTTTTAATTTTACCTCAAAGCTTATTCATTTTATTTACTTTTCACACAGCTGTGTCACTAAAGATGAGAAGGTGGAGGGGAGAAGGCTAAAAGCATGTAAAGAAGAATTTGAGACGACGGGACAGAGCTGTGTACTAGTATTCTACAGCTGCCACAACAAAACAGCACAGATAGGGCGGGACGTAAACATCCTTGGCTTTCAGATGGCTACCTTCTCACTGTGTCCTCACATGGTCTTTCCCCTCTGCCTGTGCTGCTTGGTGTCTCTTCCTCATCTTACAAGGGTTATGGTCCATCCATATAACTTTACCTCTTTAAAGTTTCTATCTCCAAATATAATCATATTCTGAGGCACACTGGGGGTTAGGGCTTCAAAATATAAATATGGGTGGGTGTGTGTTGCGGGGAAACAGTTCAGTCTGTAAAAGCAAGAAGAAGCCAGAAGAAAGTTAAAGTGTCTGTAGGAAATAAATGAGCCAGGTGAACGGGCAAGGAGCATAGAGCAATGGCGGAGAAGACAGCTGGCAGGGTGGCATGGGGTACAGAGCTCCTGAGTCAGCATGGCCTGGCTTTCTGTGTGTGTGTGGCGTGTGAGGGGTGAGGTGACTAAGAAGACTCAATTCTCATCTGCATGCATTTTACTTTTCTCTGAGTTGCCCCCAATACCAATACCATCACACATGGACTCTGTAAGGGCACTTTTATCTCATTTTAAAGGCCTTGAACAAGGAGCTGGCAGAGATGGATATGCAGCCCCTGATGAGGTATATTTCACAGTGCTTGTTTTAGACCTGGTGAGCAGAGAGCAGAGGCCAAGGGATTCCCTCGCAGACAGCGTGATCAGGTCGACTCCGGGAGCTCCCCCATCCGACAGAAGGTCTTCCCCATGTCTCACAGGGGATTTTGAATGGCCGCAGAGCGGGGATCACTGTGTGTTTCCCACCCTTCCAAATTCCAGATGGGAGAATTTTCATGCACTTATCCTACTCCTGCTCTATTGTGGTTTGCCAGTCAAGCGTGTATCTTTTTAGTTTATGGATCTCTAGGTCAAGAGGAAGCACCACAGACTTCTTGGAGTCCATGCCAAAGAACCTCCAGACTTTCAGCTGGATATAGGACTCATGGCCCCTCAGCCGTTCAGGGAGCCTCCCTCGGAAAGGGTGAGTGTGTTCTACGAATGACAAGAATGGAAACGTTATGATGATCAGAAGGGTGGACTGTTGCAGTGACAATGTTATAGGTTTGTCAAATTTCATTTCTTCATCTTGTTCTCCAAAAGTTTGAAACAATTTCACAAGAAGGTGATCTAAGTTTTTTTGCTTCCCAGATCTTAGCTTGTTTCTCCATGTTACATTCCAGTTACATCTGAATCAAGATCAAAGTCAAACTAGTAGCCACTCCATGAGGGTGACAGAAAACACTGAAATGCAACAAAATGAAGAAAAGTGTATTTACCAAAATTTGTCTCAGGAATTCTCTGATCAGCTGTTTGTGGTGGAAGTAGGAGTGAGGCCCTCAGGGGCACATGCTACTGATGGTTGGTGTCTGCTCAACTGCTCTCTAAGGAAAGACATGTGCAATCCTAACACCAGCTTGTAACTAGGAAAGAGATGCCAGGAACTACAAGCAACAGCCCTGTCTCCTACTCAGTGCTTAGCCCTCCTATGAAAACATAAGTAACAACTTGATTTTGGTCTGATCCTGACCCTGTTACTTTGTGGTCAACTTACCCATTTGTTCATTCCCACCCAAGAATCAGAAAGATAGCACAGCACAAATATCTATGCCTCCCTGCTCCTGTTTTCTGCTGGGTGAGCAGGTGATTGCAGGACTTTAGGGACTGCAAAGCAAATCAGCCTCTCCTGGTACCTTATATTCACATGCAGGCAGCGGGTTCCTTACAAGCTAACAGATAAATATTGTAAGTAGCCAGGGCCTATAGCATTCATGCACTCAGAATGACCCCCATTGAACTGCTGGACTGACCCAACATTTAGTCCAACACTTGAAAACAAGAGGAGGCAAAGTTTTGAAGTGAGGTTTATCTTTGGTGGCCCCTTCCTCACCTCATAGTGTTCATCTTTCATTCACAGAGTTAAAGGCCGTTGAGCATTCAGGCTATGCCCATCACAGTGCTTGGAGTGGTAACTGGAATAGATGAAAAGGCCCAGACTCTCCCTTAAGGAGTTGAATTTGGTTCAAACATTTTAGAAGCCCAGAAGGATCTAATTCCAGCACAACACATACCCAAGAGTGGATTTAAAATAACATTGTTTTTGTGTGTTTAAAGCGTAACCTCTAGAAGCAGAGAAAAAGGAACCCTCATACACTGCTGGTGGGACTGTAGATTGGTACAGACACTAAGGAAAACAGTATGGAGGTTCCTCAAAAAGCTACAAATTGATCTACCATATGGTCCTGTAATCCTTCTACTGGGTATTTACACCAAAGACTTGAAAATACATATCCAAAAGGATATTTGCGCACTGATGTTCATAGCAGCATTATTCACAGTGGCCAGGACATGGAAGCAACCATTGTGTCCTACAATAGATGATTGGATAAAGTAGCTGTGGTACATATATACAATGGAACATTACTCAGCTATAAGAAGAGATAAAATCCTGCCATTTGTGACAACATGGATGACCCTCCAGGTAATCATGCTAAGCAAAATAAGCCAGATAGAAAAAGTTGAAAATCACATGATATCACTTATACGTGGAATATAAACCTAAAAGCAACAAATGAACAGGACAAACAAACAGAGATTCATGGACATGGACTATAGACTAGTAGTTACCAGAGGGTAGGGGGTGGGGGAAATGGTGAGGTAGATGGGGTAAAGGGGGTCAAATATGTGGTGACAGAAAGAATTCTAACTATAGGAGGTGAACACACATTGTAAATATATATTTGCCTTACTGTTAAAGTATACAGCTGAAACTTACTGCGTTTTGTTAACCAATGTCACTATAAAATTAATTAATTAATTAATTAATTAATTAATTGAAAATAAAGCGTAATCTCTAATTGCAGAATGAACAACTCTGGCCTATATTAGAGGATTTCAAGTGGCAGCTGGTGAGACTCTTACATCTTAGGAAGTCTTCCTAAGGTCCCACAGCCAGGCGTGGACAGATGCTTTTTGGTGGCTGGCCCTGTTTCAAGGACCTGATGGTCACTCCCTCTGACTGTTTACTTATAAAACACCAGGCACTGTTTTTCTGAAGCTGTTTGCTTTATCAAGACTCTTTTGCCCTTAATTAACACTATGTGCCTTATGAATCCTTCAAAACAACCTTGGGGCTCATTCCTGCAAACTGAAAACTCTCATTGGATGTCTTCCAATGCTGCCTCATGGTATTTGAAATTTTGGCAGGTGACCTAGAGTCGATAGTTGTTTGCAAAGCATTCACCTTGGTTATCTCTGGTGAAATGGTGTACCCACTGATGTCTCTCAGGTAGCCTTTGAATCTAATGTCACTTAAGGGCAGGGTTAAGGCTGATGGGTAAGAGTGTAGAGAACTGAAGCCTTGCCCAAATATGGCACATTTAACCATCCATACACACAGGAACACACATGCACACACACATGCACACATGTACACATAGTACCTAAACAATGTTTTGCATTCATTTAAAATAAGAGCAGGAAGAAAGTATTTTAAAATAATAAAAAAATCTCCAGAGTAGATGGCAAACTAAAAATGATGCATGCCAAAGAACTTTGAGAAGAAACAAGAGAACAACAACAAAGAGATTAAGTAGTCCCTCAGCACTGAGGGATGTATTTCTAAGACCACCTAAACTTATAGATACCACAGTAACATGTAATTCCTTCATAAAACATGTCTGCCACAAAGAATGAAGTTAAGATGTAGATATTGGGCCGATGGCCAGGTGCCAACTCATTAGGTAAGTGCCTCACTCGTGCCTCACTCGTGAATGGTGGGATGACCCTTCTGAATATCCAAAATTGTGCTGGCAAATGCATAAGGGAGGACTCCATAGGTCTCTCATATGATTATGGGGCAAACACTTAAGGAGAAAAGGTGATGACTCACTCATTAAATATATCTTTGGCCTCTATTTTTATTTAGGAATATGTCAAAAAGGTTCTTATGCTCAAATTCATTCATAAAACGTACAAGTTGGATGGATAAGATCATATGGTAGTTTTTTAGTATTTCTAAGATAAACTGATAAATCTTTTTAAAAATGACTGAATCCAGATGAAAATAATTTAATATTTTTGTAAGAATCTAGGGAAAAAAATTTTCTGGTTATAATATGTTCATTTGTGCTGGATGAAAAGACTGTAGATGGATTTCCTGTACACAGACGCACACAGACATATTTATACACTCACACACTCACACACAGATGAAGAAAGAAACTTAAAAAAAAAAAGAGAAAGACACTGAAAGAACCAGCTAGTGAAGGTAGGCTGGAGTAATTATAGATGACATCTCCATATTGCCCCGACTCATGGAGCAAGGCACGATCACTCCTCATTAAACAAAAGCTATCCACATAATTCCAGTAAGGTATGCATGACAAACAGATTCTTTTTGAAAGAGAAAATAGATAATGGGAAGCAGTAAATAAATTTGGAATTTCAGAAAGTCCATGATGAATAATTAATCATTATTAAATTGTTACAGAAATAATTCTGCATGAACGTGAAAAAGGAACTTGCTTGGAGTAATCAATCAACACAGGTACCACAAATAGCCAAATGCCCTCACTAACTGCAGGCCTTATTAAGAAATCCAAGTTCTTTTGGTAATATATTGTATTGTTTAAAACAAATAAATAAAAAACCTAGCAATATAGTTTAGTGGTTATACTGTTCCTCTATAACAAATTACCCCCAACTTAGTGGCTTAAAAGAATGAACATTAACTCACTGTTTCTGTGGGTCAGGAGTCCAGATGTGCTTAGCTAGGTATCTGTGGCTCTTTCCTGAGGCTGTGGTCATCTCAAAGCTAAATTGGGTAAGGAATATGCTTCCAGAGTCACTCGTGTAATTGTTGGCAGACCTTAGAAGTCTTCACCCAAGTTCACTCTGGTGGGCTTCTCCATGGAGCTTCTTCACATCATGGCAGCTGGCTCCTCACAGCATGAATCACCCAAGACACAGCCAGAGAGTATGTCCAAAATGGACCCTGCAGTCTTATTATAACCTAACCTCAGAAATAATAGCCCATTACTTCTGGCACATTCTAAATGTTAGAAGCAAGTAAAAAATTTCAGCTCCTACACAAGGCCATGAGTAGCAGAAGGCAGGGGTCATTGGGGGTCATCTTAGAGGCTGCCTGACACAGTGGCTAGGAGCCTGGATTCTGGAACCAGGATGCCTGCGTTCTTCTTTGCTCTTCCATATCCTTGCCTCATGATCTTAATATTTCTGTGCCTCAATTTCCTTATCTTTAAAAATGGAATCTGAAAACTCTGAGCTCATAGGACAGTTAGGAGTGAGAGTGCTTAAAACACTGCATAGCACTAAGTAAACCTTACAGAAGGTTTACCTATTACAAGGGTTTGCTTAATGCTCTAGGGTTTAGCATGTTATGGGGATAAAAATGAGAACCTTTTGTACTAGTTTACATAGTAGGCAATATATTTGTTAAGTGTGTTATCTACAGAGAGGTGGTACCAAAGGAAAAAGGAAATGGTTCAGCATCAAGAATGGCAGAACTCGGCACAGCTGCCCAAGCTGAGCACAGCCAGACCACTCCTGGCAGAGGGCTGAACCAAAGGTTTCACCATGCAAGATCTTTCAAGTCAGAATTCTCATAACCTGGAGAACAGTAGCTTTGCCCTGTCTCTGATGGTCCCATATGTCTAGTCCTAAGAAAATAAGGGACGGGGAATCTCTTGACTTTGCCCTTCAGAAAAAATGTATTTGAGGACTGTCCATTTTAGCCCAAGGTTACAGAATTCCAATAGAACTGAAGCCAAAGTAAATGTATCTTTGCAAGTCATTATTGACTTTAGGGTACAGCTCAGCCTTCCCACTAGGCCAGAAAACCATGCACTTGTTAGCAAAGAAAACACGGAGAGCACTCTCATGATTTGCTTGTCAGGCAGGAAAGTATAGGAACAGGGGAAGTCAGAGGCCAACCTACAACATCTTTTTTTCTTTTTTTCTTTTTTTAACAATTACAATTTATTTTCTCCTAGTTCTGGGGTCTATAAGTCCAAGATCAAAGTGTCAGCAGGTTTGGGGTCTTCTGTGGCCTCTCCATGACTTGCGGATGGCTGCTTTTCACTGTGTCCTCTCACATGGTCTTTCTCTGAGCCTACACTTGTCATGTCTTTAAGAAGTCATAGAAGTCTCTCCATCACAGGAGACACAGACGTACCTCTCTCAAAATATGTCTTCTTCATAGCACAGGAGAAATGGAATTCTAAAGATTTTATGACCCTTCACTCCATCCACCAACTCACGTTTTCTGGAGAATGGATATATAAATCACCTAGAGGTTATTATAATTAATGAAGTTTAGTGATGGAAAGTGACATAGGAATTAGACTTCTTGATTCATTAAATCAGATTGAATCCTTGAGTGTCTCCTTGAGTGTCTAATATTTTGAACTGAGACTAATAATAATAATAATAGTAAATATATTATATGCTTATTATGTGTAGACACTGCTGAGGGCTTTCATGGATTATCTCATTTAACCCTCACAACCATCCCAAAAGGTATGCATTATTATTATATATTTTTTACAGAGGGCTCTGAGACTTACAGAAGTTAAATAGTTCATGGCCAAGTAATGATGTGAACCCTGTAGGACTTGAAGACCTGCTGTTGGCTGAAGGGAGAGGCGGCAGCTGTTTAGTAACAGTGGGTTGCGAGGTGGGCCTATGCTAAGGACATACTCTTAATTTTGGAATGTTTGGCGTCCCAGCAGGGCCAGATCCCTGAAGATCAGCACTAACAGGCTAAAAATGTTAGGAAACCAAAAGCTACCTCTCAAGTCACTAGCCACAGATTAGATGGTGAAGGATTTCTTTCTTTGAAAAGAAAGATCTGAGGTATACTCCAGCTGGGTTTGACAAAAATAAGAGAAAGAAAGAGAGGAGCCCTGCTTTTTTTCTGTATACTTGAGCTCTCCATAAACAGAACTGGGGGAGAAAGGCAGGAGATAGGAATTGCGACAAAGGAGTCAGTTACAGATAGTTGCTTATTTAACAGTGGTTCACTTTATGATTTTTTGACTTTACGATTGTGCGAAAGAGATATGCATTAGGTATTAAACCCTACTTCCATCTTTTCCTGAGCGAGCAACACATGGTAAGGTATACTCTGGAGGTGCTGGGCAATGGTAGCTCCCCACCATCTAAGCGATCACACGAGTAAACAACCAATACTCTACAGCAGGGGTCCCCAACCCCTAGGCCATGGACCACTGCTGGTCAGGGGCCTGTTAGGAACAAGGCCATACAGTAGCAGGTGAGCTGAGGGCCAGCGAGCGAAACTTCATCTGTATCTGCAGCTGCTCTCCAGCGCTAGCATCACCGCCTAAGCTCCACTTCAGATCATCAGGCATCAGATTCTCATAGGAGCACTGGTCCCTGGTGCCTAAAAGGTTGGGGGTCACTACCCTACAGTATGTTCGTTATGTTGGATGATTTAGCCCAACTCTAGGCTAATGTGTGTTCTGAGCACGTTTACGGTAGGCTAGAGTAAGCTATAGTATTTGGCAAATTAGGTGTATTAAATGCATTTTCAACATACGATGTTTTAAACTTATGATAGGTCTACCAGGACACATGCAACCCCTTTGTAAGTCAAGGAACTTCTGTTCACAAAGCAGCATCATCAGAGAGACTATGAGAAGATGTGACCTCAGGGCAGTTATGGATGTTATGTTCTGGCTGGGAACATGGTAAAACGAGGCTGAGATGACTGCGGTCAAAATTGTTCAGAAAAAGAAGAAACACAGCAGTCACTGATCCGTGACAGAGACAAAACTTCACAGGGCAGATGTGATGAGGACCCCCTGCCCTGGCGGTGCATGTGTACTCCTTTAAGTAGCCCCCTTGGTCAGTTCTTCATGAGGAATCCCTTGTCTGTGTTCTCTGAGGCCCCTGGATACACCTCCAGCAGGGTGTTCATACCCTCACAGTCACACCTGCAGTGGGCTCTGGGGAGTCTGCTCACCTCGAAGGCTGATAAGGCCAGGCAGGTCCTGAAGGTCATTAAAGTTCAGGCTGGTCCTGAAGCTGTCATATTTTCTGCCACATGGAGAAAGTTTGATATGCATAGAGAGAAAAGAATAAGGCTGACAGGCAAGAGAGAAGTAGATATAAGAGAAGGTTCTGATGCCATTTGGGTTCCTGGGTCCAGCTGTTTTTCTAGCTCAAATAAATCCTTCCTTCCTACTCGAGATTTTCTTTAGATTCTGTGAGATACCCATTGAGTCCTTGGCAATCTAGAGTGCTTACTGATAAAACTAATACAATCCTATAATGAATCCAACCATCAAAGGTACTTCATTCAATGTCATGGGCACTCAAGTGCTTTGGTTTGGACTAGAGTTCCAATAATTTTGCCTTGTTTTTATTATATGACATCCATTACATATTACTGAGGCAAAAATAAAAAAAAATATTTGTGGCTGACTTATGATCTGATGTGTTCACATAAGAGGGATAGTAAATGAAAATGGGTCATAATGCAGTGGCTTACAGACCCCTTGATCTTGTTCCAGAAGGTCAAGTTTGTATCAGTAATAAAAAATCTACAAAACATCAATGGTTTAAATAAAATTTGGTAGGTTCAAATAATGGAATATCATATCACTCAGTCTTTAAAATAAGGAAGGAAATTTTGATACATGCTACAACACAGAATGAAACTTGAGGACTGAGGACATTATGCTAAGTGAAATAAGCCAGTCACAAAAGGACAAATACTCTAAGATTCTACTTGTGTGAGGTATTTAGTTAAATTCATAGAGACAGAAAGTAGAATGGTGGTTGCCAGGGTTATGGGGAGTTATTTAAGGCTGCAGAATTTCAGTTCTGTAGTGTGAGAAGAGTTGTGGAGATTGGTTGCGCAATGTGAATGTACTTAACACAACTGAACTGTGCACTTAAAAATGGCTAAGATGGTAAATTTTATGTAATGTATATATTTACCTTAATTTAAAAAAATATCAGTAGGTGAAATTAATGTTCCAGAACCTGCTGTTAGAAAACACATACATTTGTTGATAAATTAGTCTAGATATTAGACTGGATGACCTTCCAACCTGAATACTTAAAATTTCAATGATAGCTATTATCTAAGTCAGTGGTTCTTATCTTTCTTCATCACAGTAGACATAGAAATAATTCTATTTTAGGCACGTGGAAGGTAACTGGAAAGACCTGCTTGAAGCTGGAGGTCATTGGTCCATGGCTCTAGCTGTTCTGACACCCAACCTCCTTGCCAAGCGCTGACTATCTCTGCACTCCAATCATCTATTCACAGCATACCTGCTGGGATGCTCCCACTTACACCATCTTTTCACATGATAGTGACATCTGCCAAAGCTGACAAAGTAAGTTTGTGTAACTGGCAGCTCTAAAAAGATGGAGCAGTTTTGCTCAGGTTGTAGTTTTGTAGCCTGCCCATTTTTATCTGCAAAACCTAAACATTATAGGCAATGTGAACTTAATAGCAGCTGCTTAGTAGATATTAGCTGGTCCTCAAATATTAGTTGACAGAGATTAGGTTGAAAATAAGAATAAGCATTGGTTGTTTATTATAGTAGATAAAGCACAACTACTAGACCCTGGGAGATTATTTGTAGCATTCGGCATTACTTTTGGATACAAATATAAATATTAATTGCTCTTGGAAGGTTTATTTTTTTTCTCCCTATCTAACCACTCACAACTTCTAATGATACAGCTTATCTTTAACCTGTAGTGGGCATTTTCTAAAGCCATATAACAAGGAAAATGGATCCCCCAAATAGGACACTAGCATTATGCTAGATTATTACACAGTTCATCATGTTGGGTATACCTAATTTCAAAACAAAAAAAGAATCTTTCTGCATCTTAGATCAAATGCTGCCTATGTCACTCTTAGACTACATCTTTTTTTTAAAATTAAGTTTATTGAGGTAACATTGATTAATACAATTATATAATTTTCAGGTTACATTATCATTTGACATCTGTATATTCTATGTGTGTTTACCACCCAAAGTCCAGTTTCCTTCAGTTACAATATATTTGATCCTCTTTACCCACTTCACCTTCCCCCTAAACCCTATATTTGACCCCTTTACCCTGTCTATCTCCCCGTTCCTCCCTGACCCCACTAGTAACCACTAGCCTATAGTCCATGTCCATGAGTCTCTGTTTGTTTGTCCTGTTCATTTGTTGCTTTTAGTTTATATCCCACATATAAGTGTTATCATGCGATTTTCAATATTTTCTGTCTGGCTTATTTCACTTAGCATGATTATCTTGAGGACCATCCATATGCTACATTTATACAATGGAATATTACTCAGCCATAAGAAGAAATGAAATACTGCCATTTGCAACATGGACAGACCTCAAGATAATCATGCTAAGCGAAATAAGCCATTCATTTTGGCTTTTGAAATGTCATTATAGGTAAAAAAAAAAAAAAAAAATTGAGAGTGATGTTTCTGAAAAATAAAATTGTGACAGACTAAAGTGATAGCTACTACTCTCTTGGAGAGGTGGGGTTTGTGTCCCCTCCCTTGAGTGTGCATGGGCTGTGGGGCTTGTTTGACTAAAGTGTTGCTGCATTACAAAAGGCCGGGTTAGCAAAGACTTGCACTTACAGGAACTCTGAGTACAACGGGTCAAGTCCATCAATGAGCTTGGATGTGCCCAAATGTGACTCACTTGTTAAGACTAAACATTTTGTCTAGAGTTCTGAATTAAAACAGAAATAAATATTTCTGACATTTCTTACAAAGCTAGGAAACTGAGAAGTTGAGTTGGAATTAACCTAAGCTAAATAAAACAGATAATTTATCAAAAGAAAAATTCAAATAACCCCTAGCTTGGGACATAAATAATTAATCTGTTGCCTTTATATTTGTTTTTCTCTTGCCATTCTGGTTACAATCCTCGAGAAATCCTCAAAGCATTCCTAAGTTAGAATCTTCGTAAGATCCGATCAACATTGATTTTCTATTTTGGGAGAAATAAGTAGGCTTCTAAGTCAGCATGTTATTATTATAATTAAGTCTTGAGAGAAGTTTTGGGAGATGATTCTAAAACCGTAACAGTTACCAACAGAATGACTTTATTTTTCATCAACTTTCAAATTATTTAAAAAGTACTAGATCTGTTAAAATGTAAACAACTTTTAGAACAACTAAAAGGAATAATCCCTATTTCACAGATAGTAGTAAGCCAAGCAAGGAAGGCCTTAAATCAATAGATTATAGATGCATAATCATATATTATGTTGATAACATTTTACAGAGGTGAAGTGATTTGTCTAAAATCTTATTGATGATAAGTGAGAAAAAAGGGCTAGGATCCAGGTCGTAGATGTTTTCTTTTCCCTAAGCCATGCCATAACTATATGCTCCATAGTGTTTAAAAAATATATCTCAAATAAAGCAGGAGGACCCAAAGTTGGTTCTACTGAGATGGGTTTATTGGTTTTATTTCCCCCTCTTTGTTTTGTTTACCTTAAAATGGCACTTTTCAAAGCTTATAATAATAGGTTTACACAAAATATTAGTAAAACTCGTAACTATATCTATTAGGACAAAAAAAATATTAGTAGAAGTGCATTTGAGTGCATATTAGAAAGCTTAGGAATTGCAAGCATTTTGTCACTGAAGAGCTGGAAAGCCTCCAAAGTCAACATGAGTTAGTGGGTTACATACACAGCCTGTTCAACTCTGGACCCAATAGACAAGATCAAGGCCATTTGCTGGTAGAGCAGACCTTAAACAGTATTTATCAAGGTCTTTTTTTTTCTTTTTAAAAAGCACTATAGCTGAAACCAAGCTGCACTTGTGTGTAACCTTGATCCTTTGTGTGTCCTACTTCCTTTATTCATGTTGAAGTAGTTCTCTAGTCTTTGCTCTATAAACTCTAGATAAATGGCACTAAAAAGACAAACTTCGATACGACAGCCACACTTTCGCTAAAAACCCAAACCATTATGTCATGAATGGGGAAAATGCTATTTGCAACTTCTTCTACTGAGGACGTTAACTGACTTAGAGACAGAACATATATAATTGGCTCTATTCAATAGAAAGAATTTAAAGTTCTAGGAAGCATCAGTCTAGTCTCCACACAGGTAGCATGGAGAGCTAGTGTAGCATGGAACAAGGTAGCCAAAGAAAACTCTCTAGGGATGGATGCCAGAGGCCTTTTGGAGATGTTGAGTGTTCTACTGACATTGTTTATATTGCTGAAATGTTTCTTCCTTCTTCTCATCCAATTCTATTTATTAAGTTGGCTGCCAAAAGGGAGAAGGCCTGTGTGCAGGTTTTGTTTTCACTGGGGTTTGCTTTTGCGGAGGGTAGGGTGAATAAGAAAGCCACAGAAAGTATCTAAGTTTGATGCCTGTGTCAGTGTAGTATAGAATAGGTGCCACACCTGGGGGCACTGGGTGACCATTCATAAATCGAACTCATTAAATAAAGGCAAGGAGTTTGGGGCAAGGATGTTCATGAAGAAGAGGAGGAATGCTGAGAAGGGCTTTTGGTTTCCATAGGAGATGGAATGGAAATCAGAGCCAATCTCATCTAGAAATTAGCTACTACTGGTAAAAGTACTTTGTCTCTGTCTCTCGCCCTTTCTCACTCTCCTTCTCTCTCTCTCTCTCCCTTTGGGAGGTGGGTAGTTAACAGATATGTATCTTTACATAACTTTTAATTTCTCACCCTTAGGAGATATTGCAGGCATACCTCACTTTATTGCACTTCATGATGTATTATTTTGTACAAATTGAAGGCAATGCCCTCATGAGCAAAAAGATTAATGGCTTGCTTTATTGGAGTGGCCTGGAACTAAACCTGTAATACCACAGAGGTATACCTGTATTAATTTCTATTTAACTTTATAGATGAAAACACGAGAGCTCTGAGCGACTTTCCCAGGTCATTCATTGGTGAATGGCAAAACTAGGGATTAAACTGGGATCTGACTCCAGGGTGATGTTTATTCCACCAGGCTTCACAGAAGTGACATGGGACCCCCATGGAATTGCTGAAAAGCATGCTTGCTTACACGGGGGGTAGAGACAACTTCTGTGACTTATCATCTAAAAAGTTCAGTTTGCCATAGATTAGTGACTCTAACTACATTGATCTTTACATTTTGATACCTAAAGAAATAAGTATATTTAAAAGAAATAAATGACCTTTTCCGTATCATCACTTTCATCTTTGGTTCTTCATCAGAGTCAGTTTTCTTGGGTGAATGTGCTCCATAAAATAGAATATTTGTTTCTTTTGCAGAAGTTGCAGGAATTGGAAAATAAGTATGATGAAAACACAGAAAGAATTTATTATATGGAAATGAGGGTCAAGTGGGAGAGAATGGCAATCAAATCAGGTATATATAAATTAACATAGATCAGATGTTAATCACAATAAAACACAATGAAAAATTTGAAGAGTAAAGATCAAAATGAGGATTTTGAGTATAATGAAGAAAGAAGAGGCTAAAGAAGACCTCATCATGGCTGTTTATGACAATTGAGGGTGACAGAAGTTGGAGCCCAAACTGAGGAGGGAACTCTAGAGTGGATAACAAAAGGAATTCAGGTGTTTGCACAAAGCACTTCAGAGGCAAAATTTGACTCGCACACCACTAAGTAGCAAGATAAAGGAATTATGAGGACATTAGAAGTGTAGGAACATTCAAGGACAAAAACTAGAGAGAGGGAGAGAGGGAGGGGCAGAATAAATAAATGAAAATAAAGCAGGCAGGATTATTTTAGAAAATAAACAGCTGAAGGAGATGATGAAGAGTCCATAAGAAAAATCATATTGTCCTAAATGAAGAGTTACAAAGTGACAGAGTGGCAGAAATTGTAGAATTTTTTAGTGACAAGAAGACCTAAAGGAAGTGAATAATTATGTAATGAGAATTCTAAATGGCACAGAGAGAATAAAAGAAATTTCGCACTGAGTCCTCATAGTACATACACACAGAGCAAAAGAATCAGTAGTAGAATAAGAATAAAAATCAAGTGAAAGCTTAAAACACAGAGGAACAAAGAAAAGATTTAAAATATTTAGAAGAAAAATAGATCAAATATCAGGAGCTCAGTGGGAAAAGAGCTGTTACCCTATGCATTATCTCATATAATTCCCATTACCTGTCAAAGGTAGGTTAGTATAATGAGATAACCAAGGCATAGAGTTTAAGTGCCTTGACTAGCTGGTTAACAAAGGCAAGGTCAAATCCAGTCCTCTCCAAAGCTCAAGTAGCTCACAGCCGTTAACACATAGTGTTAATGAGCATGAACATTTTTTGAAGACTTTACTTTAGTATGCATTAAAAAGAGTATTTTCCTACATAGTTAAAAACATGATCGTACTTCACAAAATTAATTGTAATTTTCAAATGTACTCTGTGCCTAAAAATGTTATGATAGAGTTAAAGATGGATAAATAATACAACTCAATAGAAATCTGTAGGCAAATCCAGAGAAATGATTAATCATAATTCTCAGTATACCCAGTTATGTTGGTCAGTACTTAATTTTGTGAAAAAGAATCAGAATTAAGAACTGAAGGACCGTGTTCTAATCTCCTTGTTCTGGGGATGAGAGTGTTGGGACTTGCAGAGTTGGTGGTGGAGGCATGATTAGGAATTTAGGGCATACAACTGTCATGCCAGTTGTCCCAACTTTCATTTTACAGTCGTGCCACTTATGTCTCTATCAGTGGACCTGGTGATTGTAAATTTCCATGCAGAATTTGGGAAGAGAGAAAGGTAAAGCTCAAAATAGAATTTACTATGGTGAGAAGTGGTGATTGCAAAGATAGAAAAGAACCAAAAATTAAAATCTGACATCGAAATTGAGCCAAAAAAAAAAAAGGAAAAAGAGTTAAGGAGTAAATTTTGTGGCAGTGTATTAAAATGAAGAATACACAACTGAGGGATTTGAGACACTTAGTGGGGCATTTTAAGTGCTTTCCAGGGAGACTGGTCATAAAGGGGCAATACACCAAAGTGACAAACATCTGAGCAATGTTTAATGGGTAATACCACACTTGAAAAACCTGAAGGCCAAGTACATTGACACTATCAATAATTTTATAATTTACATTTCTGAAAATGCTAATTATATTTAGCCAAGTGTCCATTATTTATACTTCAGGAGGTCCAAAAAAGCAGTGCTTATTGATATTGATGTCTGGGTAATTTCTTGCTTTTATTTTAACAAGTAACTTTTATCTTTCCTTTCATTTTATTAAACCAGCTCTGGGAAAAAATATGACGTAAATTCTTTTCTATGGCCACATACCCTCTGCTGGAGATGATAATAAGTAACCAAATTCCCACACACAGATGTCCTTATTTTAACTTGTCAAAGTTAACTATAAGATTCTGTTCTACTATCAGCAGCTTCTTGATCTTTGTAAAGATTAACAGGGCCTGCGGCGTTAGGTATTTACTGCCAGATGATGACCCATGAATAAAAAAATGTCTTCATTCACTGTTACTTTACTTGGTTTCCCCTCTGTGTATACATATTGGTGGGTGAAAAGGCAGTTTTTCCCATCTTATATTCTGGGCTATTTTTTAAGATTAGAGTCATTTTGTGAAATAAGTTAAATTATAATCAACAACAACATTTTTGATATTAATTGCTGCCAAACAGTTGATAGCTGCTATAGTAATCTCTTTTTATATTGAGGATAACCATTTCCTCCCATACCGATGTTTTAATATATAAGGTTTTTAAAGGGCTTTATTAAGAACTTTTCAGATTTCTAGGTTTATTAACTTTCTGACTTGCAGTTGAATAAGAATACCAGATTCTAGTGCTAAATCAATGTAAAAAAGAACTTAATATTCTTATCTCATTTTCCTTTTTTTAAAAAAGACACAATATTCTTAAAGAAACAGTGCCAGACCCTTTCAAATACTGTTTTTTTTTTCTGCCACATCATTCTTGATGTAATAAAATTGCCAGGAAGACAACAAACATTGAGAAAAAAGTATAACAAAACATCGAACTGTATTACAGTACTCCATATAAAAAAGTTACATAGAACTAACATTCCCAAATCATCATAAATTAACATATTACCTGAGGAAGTTTTTGGTGGTGAAGCTGAGTTACTATATTTGTTGACTATCCTTTAGAAAATTACTTAACATGCTAAAAATTACTTTAAATGCTGAGTACTCACCATATTTGCAGAATATCCTTTAGAAAATGACTTAACTTTTTATCAAGTTTCAGCACCCAGATGTCTCTGCATATGTACACTACAGATGAATAACAAGAAATGTTTGTTACCAAGCACAACAAAAGGAAGGAGACATTGACTTCCTCTCTACTTACAATATGATTCTTCCCAAGTCATTTAACTTTTTTCCCCATGAAAATAATGGGGATAACATTTATTCTGTTTATCTCCCAGGGTTCTCAGATGGGCTTGCCACCCTTCATTGCATCCACACTTGGTGCTTCTCCTTACACATTTTAGCGGGGTGAACTTACTGCACCAAGGAAGGTCCCCAGAAAGTCAGAAAGTTCAAGACGTAATATTTAGATGTATATAGGGAAAGAAGAGAAAAGACAACCAAAGAAGAGAAAAGCAGGAAAACAAAGAACTGAAGTGAAAGTTTAGGTGTTGGTTGGAGATTTATTATATGTTTGACTGGAAAACAAACCAATAAAATCACTACTCTCGACCTCCACATACATACAGTATGAAGATTTTTAGATATTTTGGCATATAATCCTACAAGTAAAGTAAGCACTGACTATTGTTTGTAGCGGGAAAAATAAGGAAGTAACCAAATGTGCTTTTATACACTAAAATGAAATTATTTAGTAGGATCTTAACCTTGATTGGAGAACCACCCATAAAAGTGGACTTAGGGCTTAGTGGACTACAGGCGAGTATGAAGTGAAAAACTTGAGTCATAAAATTTAAAAACCTCTAGAAATGCAAACACCTTTTATAATTTTATGTTCACTAATGAATTAAATTATTAAAAATAATTAAAAAAATAAAAAATATAGTTTGTAATCATTCAGTAGTTGTCTGAATCTGAGATCAGATGAAATGAATATATGCTACACACACTGAGGCATGGCATGACTTTGAATTAAAACTCATCTCTTTGCTATTTTTATTATGTCTAAAACAAAAGAATTATAATACCTGTGGATGTAATTATGTGTCAAGTCATTTCTTATTTCAAGGTTTAGACCTAGAGTATCCCTAATCATTTACCATTAAAGGCTTTAGTGTCATTTTTAATGTCAAATATCCTTCAGATTTATACTTACAATGTTTTAAAAAAAACTTTTAAAAATTAAATAGTTGTGTATTTTTACATAAAAGTTTGCTATTAAGAAATACCAAAATTAGAAGAATTTTATAACATCATCTTTCTGAAAAATAATTTCAAGAAGAGCAATGAAACTCATACATGTTTGTAGATATCGTTGTCTGTTTACAAGGTTATTTGTAAATCGGTAACTCCAGGTCATTTCTGCCTTTTTTACCTGTGTGGAAGATTGAGTAATTTAGATGACAAGAACAATATCTAATGACTAGTGAGAATTTTCTTTATAAGTTCAGCCAATTGAGAGTATGGCCAAAGTCGACGGCTCTGCAAACTAGTTTGATTTCAAAGGTATAAGTTTCATGTGTAACTTTATACATGTAACTTTGTATGTGTAACTTATATATATTTATACATATTTATGTGTACATATATGTGTGTGTGTGTATATGTGTGTTTGTATGAATATATTATATATATATATATATCCATCCTATAGTGTAATCTTTCTGTAGCTTTTCAGTTTACAAAAATGTTTACATATATTTATCACACTCCCTATTTATTGTGATTAAATTTCATTAAATCAACTTCCATTTTTTTTGGAGTTATCAATGTTAAAGTAATAAATAATGATGAGGTATGACATTCTAAAATAAAACATCCATGACTAAAATTTTTAATTATGTGTAATAAATAAAAATAATAGTTATAAGGCTAACAGTATTTTAATTCTGATATAAAGGTAAAACCTATAAGAAATTCCTATTAAAAGCAATCAGATTATATGACAAATGACCAGCATACTTTTCTGAGTAATCAGATAAAACTTAACAGGTTGAGTGGTTTCTACCACGTCTTCAAAGAAAAGGGTTCTTCCTTAACTCTAAACTTCTAGAATCATAGCACTTATTACTGGAATCTAGTCAATCCCAGGCCTTTCACATACTGTTACCTTCTCGGGAAAAGCACTCCTGAGCCCTCTTCACCCATATTACCATGGGAAACCACCAGAACCATTCACTTACAGGTACAGGGCCTACCACACTGGAAATAAACCAAGGCTGGCACTTCCGAAACTCTTCTTCCTTTAAAACCCAATGGAAATGTACAAATGTTTTTTATCTCCATTAACTCTGTTGGTGCTATTCTGAATCTCCCATTTTTAAAACATGAATGCATATATTCTTCCAGTGTTCAGAGGGTCCCATTCTTAGTTCAGTGATTTATTACTTGTTAACTATTTACTGAGCAACCTCTACATTTAGGGTACTATTCCAGCTCGAAAAATATAGCATTGGATAAGAAAAATCCATGTTCTCACAAACTCGCATTCTGAGAATCTGATTGGATAGTTAATTCACACAGCAGGAGTCACAAAATGGAAGCCTCCACAGTGGCCCATCACAAATCTGAACCTAAGTTTGCCTGAACTTCTGGGAAATACCTGTCAAGAAAATCTAATCTCCTAGCCAATTACTCCTTTTCCAGGTTGCCTCTTCCTACACTCTATAAAACTCTCCCTTGCTCCAGATCCCTTGGGGATGGTACTCCACTGAGGCATTGTACCCACTCAAACCACGGCATCAAACTAAATTGTTTTGTCATTTGACAGGGGGAATGGGAAAGATTGTGTCTAAGTTAGATGGGGATAAAAGCTAAACAAATTTAAAAAATATCAGATATAGTTAATACTTCAGAATCAGGGTAATATGACGAGACAAGGGGATGAGTTTAGACTGGGGCAATCAGGGAAGGCCTCCTGTAGAAAACACACATAAACAGAGGTCGGAATAACAAACTGTACAGTGACATGGACCATAAGCAACATGCTACCTGCCAAACACAGGATTCTGCTCAAAGTAAGTCCTCAATGTTAAACCCAAGTAGATATCTCTTTATTGCAAATGAAGCACACATAAGCTTAACATTAAAAATATAAAGTTGTATTAGTCTGAGTTGCCATAGAAACCTACATATTCCAAACAGTAACATCTATTTACATTATAAACATTTATAATAGTTTTTCGGGGATGGCGGGGAGACTCTTAGCCTTGATATTAGCATGTATTTTATATTTTGCATATAGTTTTACTAAGTAAAAATGACTATCTCACTCCAGAAAATGTTAAATCTGGCATTAATTTGTAGAAAGAATGAATTTTTTTTTTTTCTGTAAGATATTCCTTGATCCTACTACCTTCCACATTTGGAAGCCTAGGCCCAGTTAAAAATTCAGGCTGTTGGTTGCAAGACCCCCACCTGGGCTCTCCTAAGGTTCATGCTTTCACTCTCAAGCCTATTCATGTTCTGCATGTCTATATATTTATAGCTATTTTTTAACCAACATAGATTATACTTTTTACCATTCCTGATCTCAGAATAAAAATGATAAAATCTGTTAACATTAGGACAAACAAGTCTTTACTACTGTTAAAAAGAAATGACAAGCTCAACTACAGTTATCACTTGTGCTAAGCAAACCAAGACTTAGTATCTAACTAACTGCATTTACACCTTGCCCAGGAATGCAGTCTTACTGGGTCAGTGTGAAATTTTCTGGTCCTCACCAGATAACCAGGTAATTTGCCACACTAGTCTTTCCATTCCCCAAAGGAATGTAGACACAAGAACGTCCAAACCTATAGAAAAGTTTCATAAGAGTTTAATTGAGCCAAATTTTTGAGGACGTACCCAGAAGGACAATCTCAACAGACTGAGAGAACACTCTGAAGAACGGCAGTTCTGCAGTTTCTTTCATGAATTTAGAATAAAAGGAGAAATCCTAAGAAAGGCACAAGAAGCCTACTGGTGATAGGTGGAGGAGGTGGGAGAAAGCAAAGTGGGGAAATCTCTAGGACCGGATAAAAAGCAAAATGGAGAAATGCTTCTTTTACATTGGTGGGTACAGGAGAGTTAATACGGAACATTTACAGCAGAGATAGTATGCTGAGGAACAAGACAGTGAGGGCTTCTGTGGTCTCATGCTCTCATTGCCTTGTGCTCTGGTGCCTGCGGTTGTGCCCTCAGGGGTGTAGGAAATTACTGACACTTCAAAGGTACTTTATCCTAGATGCAGGGCTCACTAAAGGTAAAAATTGATCTTTGCTAAGGAAGTGCTAGTCCCCACGTGACTACCAGTTCAGAATTTGTGATTAGATCATCCTGTGTGGCTATTTTTGGTCACTGAGCTTCTGAGGCCTGCCATATATACCCCTGAGCTTGTCAGGTTTATTACATAGTCTCTTTTTGTTCACAGAAAGATGAAGTCATCTGCCAGAGACCCCTCCCATAGCCCATGGGGAGGTAGGTTAACTAAACCTGAAAAAATCTTTTTATGACTTCCTCGTCTTGCCTTTAAAAAGCTTTCCTTTTTTGGAGTCCTTTGCAGCTCATCTCTGCTTGCTAGATGAGATGCTGCCTAGTTTACAAACTCAATAAAGTCAATCAGATCCTCAAATATTCTCCATTGAAATTTTTGTATTACCTATCAGGACAAAAACTCTTAAGAGAACAAAACACAATGTACTTTATCAATAAGTTGTGATAAAATTTTCAGAAATACAATGTTAGCAAAAAGTTAAGAAAAATCTGCAGCTTTATTTTGGTGGAATAAAAACAAACAGCATTAGGAAATCAAGATAACATTGCTACAACTCAGTTATTTCTTTGCTCACCACAGGAAATTAAATCATAGGAAATGTTACTCATGCTTAAAATAAAACTGTAAATCAAAGACATTTTAAAAAGGATTTTTAATGAGTGCCAGTGAAAACATTTACTGGGAAGTAGATGCTTAAAACTTTTTGGTTAGATACATCTTGCAAAACAATTGACCTCATACTTGGTTGTCTAACTGTTCACTGTGACAATCTTTTTTGAGGTGATTAGATTTAAAAAATTAGTGACTGCAGTAGTAAAATCATAAAAATGACTCTAAATGAAGAAAAATGTAGCTCATTTGACAGTTTTGTTCATTCCTTTCGGACGTTTCTCTCTCAGTACAAATCTCTGTATTTTGGAAGACTTACATATAAAAATGGCTGTCATATTGGATGTGCATCTGCAGGATGCCATCCTGCATCTACAGGATGGCACAATTAGGATGCCACCTAATTGATAAAAAGAAACTATAAAAGTTCAAATAATTTTACAGGGTTTTGTTAGCAAAACAGGGCACTGCCCTTTTATTTAAAATGTTCATTTGTTTCAATAGATTATTTCTTTAGGAAGATGATTTTGCTCCTGTGAAAATGAAAATGTAATATACCCCGGTCATCTTTTTGAAATGAGATTGACTTTTTGAACTATTATTTTTATATTCTCCAAGTTGTTTTCAATTGGTAGAAAAGAACAGGGTTTCCCATTCTGAGGGGAAGACTTAGGAATAATCTTCGTAGTCTACGTTACGACACTAAAACATTTTCTTTGCGGTAGTTTCCCGTGGCAGTTCTGGTAGCGCTCCCAGTATGCTGGCTGGAAAATTGCTGTTTAGCTACTGCCCATGGGAACACAGGCTATCACTCATGGGAACGTAACATTCCAACAATAAGCTTGCTGCTTCTGTACCCCCGCTTGCAAAACCAACCTATGGGTTGACAGTAAATAGAAGAAAAATACTTTTGTGTTCAGACAGAATGAAGAATGGGGTTTAGGGCTTAAAAACCCCTGTACCTCTGCATTTTGGGGCTGCTTAATTTGGAGTCTGCTTACCCGTGACAGACCCAGCTGGCTGAATAAAGAGTGTGTTTCCTATAACTAACTCATTGGTTTCTGGTGGTCCGTGTGTCTATCAGGGGCTCGTGGCTACACCACCAGTATTAAAACCACTACTACAGGTAGCCCACTGCCTCCAACCAGAGCCTCCAGAGGAAAGTAATTCCAAATCTCCTGTTGGCACATTTAAGTCAATTGGCAGTGAGTAGGCACAGAAGAGTTTTCTAGATACCTGGAAATAGGCTGTGGTAAAAAGTACCTATAGTGGCTTTTGAAATTGGGGTGTGGGTAGAGGCTGGAAGATTTTAGGAGCAGGACAGAAAAGCCGAGATTGCTTTGAATACTATTAGATGTATGGGTGTTAATGCTGGTGAGGGCTGGAAAAGGAGCATGGTAGAAAATACAATTGTCATGGAGAATCTCCAAATTCTTTAAGCAGATTTAGCAGAAGTAAGGACATCAAAGGTGCTGTGAAGGCTCAGAAGGAAATGGGAGGAAAAGAGGTTACAACTGGATAGTGGTCAAAAGCTTAGCTAAATTGTCCCCTGAAGTCATTTGAGAAGCACAAGTCATAGTGACTTAAGATATTGGGCTACAGATTTCTAAGCAAAACTGGAAGGTGCAGCCTGCTCCTTCTTGTCCTTTCAAGTAGAATGTGAGGGGAGGCAGATAAATTGAGGGAGCTTGCCTGTTAGGAAAGCCTGCTCTAATGAAAGAGCTGAGGGTGCTATTCAACCCTTTGCTGATACCTGAGAAAGATCAAAAAGGCCTGAGTATTTAGTCACACAAACGGACAGATTAAGGATGTGACTTATAGATCCTCTCAGCCATCCCAGAAAAAGCCAAAAAATAGATAGGATTATCTAGGGAAAAACTGTGGAGCCTCTAATGGAGTGAATTCCTCTAACATACAAAGAAGATCCACAAGTTTTTTGAAAATGTTATATCCTAAGACATTGCCACCTTAAACTAAAAGAGAGAAAGAATGACATGGAGATCATTGGGTCTCCCAAAATTCCACAGGCAAGTAACACACTGACAAAACCACTCAGCTGCAAACGTGTGCTACCTTTCATGAAAGTTAGGACTATGAGAGCGTCAGCAGCACAGAGGACAGTGCTGTGAACCAGACTCCTGGACTCTGAAACCTGCCAGAGTGAGCCCGGCAGATCTTCTAAATCGCTTGGCACTGGTGGGTCATTTTTTCATTTCATTTTATATATATATATATATATATATATATATATATATATATATATATATATATATATATGAAATATATATGAAATATATATATATGAAATATATATATAAATTTATAATATATATATTTATATTTAGCAAGAATGTCTGTGTAACTTATTCTATGCCTGTCTTATCTTCATATTTGGGAGCAAATAATGGGTTTTCTAGATTCACAGGTGCACAGATAGAGAGGAATTTTGTCCCAGGCATTATACCAAATCCTATCATACCTGATTTAGAAGATTTAAATGAGGTTTGGAACTTCTAGGCTGGTGAGAGTCAGATAAGATTTTGCATTTTAAGTTGATGCTATAAAAGGTTGAGAATTCTGAGGCCCTTTGAATGGGGTGATTTTATTGGGGATAGATGTGGGCTTTTGAGGCAAGAGTAAACTATGGTAGATAAAATGGTCCACCAAAATGCTCAAGTTCTAATCCACAAACCTATAAATTTTGCAGATGTGATTAAGCATTCTGAGGTGAAAAGATTATCCTGTTTTAGGTAAACTAAATGTAATCAACCACAAGGACCTTATAAAGAAAAGGAGGAAAATCAAAGTTGGTAGTAAAAGATTAAGGGCAGAGGCAGAGATTGCAGGGCGACAGACTAAGTGAAGGAATACCAGTAGCCTGTACAAGAGGCAAAGAACAGATTCACCCTGTGGCCTCCAGAAGGAACCAATGGCATGTCACTTTATGGCAAAGGGACTTTAAAGATGTGGTTAAGGTTACTGTAGACTTTAGGATGAGGAAATAATCCTGGATTACTTGGTGGACACAATCTAATCACATGAGCCCTTGAAAGCAGAGAACTTCTGGCTGTTGTCAGAGATGTGAGGAGAGGCAGAGATATAAGGTTGCTGGCTTTAAAGACTGAAACAGGGCCACGAGCCAAGGAATGCAGGTGGCCTCTAGAACCTGGAATGTAAGGAAATGCTTCTCGTGCAGTCTCCCAAAAGAAATGCAGCCCTGTTAACACCTTATGTTAAGCCCAGTGAGACCCATGTTGAACATTTAACCTATAGAGGATAATAAATCTGTGCTATTATAAGCCAGGGTTTGCAGTAATTTGTAATAGTAGCAACAGAAAATTAACCAGGAGTGGTGACCAAAGATGAAGTGGTATGAGGGACGAAGAAAAACTTTTCTATCATTACTGATGTAGCTTGCCTTATTCAGGAAATACTTGGCTTCAGCAGAAATGCAAATATTTACGCTGGTCATTCTTTAGATCCAGTCTGCCAAACAGAATTTACATTCTTATATTTCTACACTCATTTTGTCCTGGAGTAGAATACCTTCTGGGTTGAACACTTAGAACAGAGTTTAGTCTATATAGCAGGCCCTCTAGAAAAATGTGTTGAATGAATAAATGAATGTGATCAAGGCAGGCTCTAGGAGAGATTGTAATTCTTCTATTTTAAAGTGCTGTTTACCACATCTTCTCAAAAACTGCTGACCCTTACATCTTTGTTTCTAGTTTATGATAGTCACAGTTCTATAAAATACAAGGCCTGAACTATTTTTTGATACAGTAAAACAGCTAAATCAATAAGTAAAAAGGATGCCTAATAAAATCAGAATACAGATACTTTTCAGTACATATCACAGAAAAATTTTCAAAATATTTGATTGGAAGATTTCTTAACGGCTCTTGATCAATGCAGCATCAAGAAACTTTACTGCAAATTTTACCAAATGCTTTTATCAAAATGAGGTTTGTTCATTTTCTTTGTCAATATGTTGTTACATGAACACTGAGCATGTAACAAATGGGTTTGCTTGGACATTTAAAAGCTATCAACAAAAGCCAGCCCTACAACTAAAAACTCAAATGTTATTTATCTTAAGATCTATTCCTAGTCCAAATTCATCTAAGAGAAGGCTGGAGGACACACTAAAATGTATTTATATAAATAATAAAAATAATTTTTTATGCTGTTTTAAGTGTTTTCCTTATTCATATGGCACCTTTTCTTTCCTACATGTTACTGCATAAATAGGAGCAATATTATTTTAGCTGCTGGAGTAACACGGTGTTAAGAATATCTGCTTCTTGTAGTGTCAGGCTTTCATCTGTTAGCTCTTTGTTTGGAAATGATGTCACAAGAATAAAGTCAAGAGCTGCAAATTCAGGGCGGGACTGCACAATAAAGTCCCGAACTTCCAGGATCCTGAGAAATAAGACAAAAATAATTTGTGATACAGAAGCTTTTTGGCCATGTAAGCTTTTAGCTAAAATTAGGTAAGAATTACACAATTCTAATCCTTATTTAAATGTACTGTAACTTCCTTTAATTTACACTATTTCAATGGATGGTTTTACCTGAGCTTTAAGACAAAATGTGAGGAATGCCTTTGGAATGTACCTAATATCTTTTACTATAAAACACAAACTTCATATGAGTTATGCACAAAATAAATGTCAACCATGTTATTACACTGAAAACGCAAGTCCTACTTTTTTCAGAGTATAAAATATTTTAGCAGTACACAATCCAGAAAAAGATACCTAGAATAGGCCTGTGTCAAAGTGAGTCTGAAACTACAAAGTCATAAGAATAATTTTTAAAAATTACTTTCACATATACATAGTAACTCAACTAAGATCATAAATGTATCCCTTAGAGGAATACAATAAACAAATTAAAATAATATCTTATTAAATGTCTATGTATGAGTGAATGTTAAAATATTTAAAACGGTTTATTTGAAGTGCTTGATAATAACATAAAGAAACTTTACACTATAAATTTATATTAGATCTGCTATGTAAAAAGTTAATTTCAATCAGAACCACCATAAATTTTATATGAATAAAGACCAAATAAGGTTTTACTATATTAAATTAAATCTGATTTTACTTTACATGGCTGTAACAATAGTGCAAACATGCAGCTTTTAACAATTTTCTTTATTTTTTTGAGTAATATCTGGATTTGCATTTGTATCTGGACAGTTTATAGAGGATGTTTAAATACCAAGTATTTTACTTCTTACAACAGCTATTACCCTTTCAAAAGATTTTTCTTCTGTCAAAAACATACTGTAAATCTAAAGAATTTCATGTTCTTCATTATTCAGGTCATATATAGTTTTACACAGATAATTAACCACGTGTGTAACAGCAAACTAGAAGCTTACCTGTGTGTACTATTGAATCTTTGTATCAAACGACTCCCATCTGCCAGCCTGATTTGAATTTTTGTTGTTGGCACTGAATCATCAATAAGAACAACTGCATTAAATATGGACTTATCCTCTTCTTCTGGGGAGGAAGGTGTACTGACAATTTCAGGTGTAAGGCTAAGAAAGAAGAATTAAAGAATTAGAACACAAATCTGAATACATAAGACATATGACAAACTGAAGGCAGTGTTATAACCACTTAGACTCATACCTGATTCTCAAGTTATCTCCACTACGGCTTCAAGGCTAGCAAAAACATGGCTTCCTTTGAGTTTCCTATACTTCCTCAAGCCTCTTTTATTATATTATAATTATTCCAGATCCTATGATTCCTGATTAAGTTTATCCAATCTCTTCCAAATTCTAACTTTGTATTCTTTCCTCCTTTATTCCTTTGAGATTTCATGAGACTCTTTAGCATAAGTCTTTAGTCAGAAATAGAAACAACTCTGAGTTAATGTTAAAGAATGACTAGGAGCACAGACAGACTTGGTTTCATATCCAAGCTATGTTAATTGAGTAAACTTAAGCAAATTAACCTCTTTGAATCTCAGTTCTATCATTTATAAAATGGGAGGGGGAAATAAAACTATATTATGAAGGTGTGTCCTCCAGGTACACCTCAGAGATACTGCAGGGTTGGGTCCAGACCACCACAATAAAGCAAACTCTGCAATACAGCAAGTGGCAATCGTTCTACCAGAGGGTCCTGCCTTTAATTTGTAAAAAATGTAACATACGTGAAGAGCAACAGAGCGAAGCGCAGTAACATCAGGGATGCCTGCTCCAGTACGTCCTAGGACGCTGTTTCAAGTGCCAGCTATTTCTGCACATGTCAGCATTAAATTAACTTAATATAAAATATAAAATAATATTTTAAAGTTATGTTAACTTCAATATTTAGCCTTCAACTCACACCTCTTTGCTGCTTAAAATCTCCTCATCATCATTCAAGTGATCAAACCACAGTGACATTTCTAATACTGTATGTATGTTTCAAGTATTACGTTGAAAAGAAAATTTTAAGAAAGTAAAAGAGGGAATCAATAAATGAGGTGGGAAACTGGAGAAAAGGATGGATATTGGTTGTAAGCAGAGCAATTTTCTTGGACAAGAAGAGAAATATCTTCAGACTGAAAAGGAGGTAAGAATGAATTTAATAAACCTAGAAGCTGGGGGAATATATTAAGGAAGTTAATTCTTATCAGGTTCTATTTTCTCAGTGAAGCTGAAAGCACATCCGCTGGGATGGGAGGGGTAGAACAGGAGGCTCAGGGAAAGCAGGGAACAGAGGGAATGTTCTCTGAGAATGGGAGAGGTGCGGCTTGCCTGCCCAGCCTGGGTGTGTGAATGCCCTGTGGCACTGAACCACAGTGAGTACGACAAATCCGGGGGCCCTGCGGTAAGGCAAGGGATAGCAGAACTGCTGGGATAAGGAAATGAAGAAAAGGCAGGGAAGAAGGGGCCATCAGACTTTAGAAAAAAGAGCCTTCAAAGGTCCAGTGATCAATATGAAGTCAAGCTGCAGGTATGGTGGCTGGAACAAGAGAGAGTAGCAGAGAGAATCTTCTTGGATTAAAGGAGGACAAACAGTGACTGTTCTTAGGCAGAAAGAGAGATGTACTTCACATCATGATTTTTATCTTCATACACATAAGCTGAAAAGCCTATAGTGAATGCTTATGAGCCCTGCCTATCAAAAATGATTCTGTGACATTCTTAGGATTTTGCTTGTCCTGCATATACTCCAGCTCACTAAGCTAATTTTTATTAAATAATATCATTTGTTCTAGCATTGTAACTCTGTGGTTTTACACCCATGACTTGCTTGCCCCTATTATATAAACTGAGGGTACTGGTTAATATTTTATTACATTTAGGTTTACCTCATAATTATTTGCATGTCACAAATAATTAGGTTAGTTTCCATCTATGTAATGTTCTGTTTGCAATTAGATTGCCATAGTTATGAAAGACAATGGGATTATTTCCATTTCTGCTTTGTTTGCTTCTTTTTAATTATTTCTGTTTAGTAAATAGTTACCTGGAACTCTTAGGAAATGTGCCATTTTAGAAATTTACTTTCTGAATGACAAATGTTAACCATTACAACTTTTATATTTCAATATATTTCTCAATGTCTTCTAAAATGTTCTATGCAATTCTTTGCTTTCTTAGAATATATATTTGACTATTCAATATTTGGATTCACGTGCATCATACAGGCTCACAACACTACACTAATCTCCAAGTGTAAATCTCCTACACATCAGAATCTGAAAATTCTAGAGTACACTGCTCAGACTCCTTTGCAGTTAGGATTTTATTTGTTTCCACTCTTCTACTAAGCAAACAACTATATATGTGCTGGAATTAAGCACTGAAAGTGGGAGCTATACGGCTCTTCTGGTTACCAAAGTGCTGGAGGCACCTGATTCTTCTAGAGCAGGTATAATGGAATGTTCTAGTGTTTGGTCACTAGCTTCAGGGGGATTGAGCAAAGTGATGGGGACACAGGAGGTGTTTTCTCTAGAAAGTTTCCCTTTTGTATTTATTTGTTTCTCTAAGATGCTTGGTTTGCTATATCTTTCAGAAATTTATAAAATATCCAAAGCAAGCAGATTCCGTTTTCTACAATCAAAGATCCTAACCAATGTGGCTAGAGAGTAACAGAGCATTATCACCACTAATCTTTGTTATTCTCCTCTGTCATTTTTTTTTGTCAGTTCTTCTAGCTTTTTGCCTTAAAAAAAGGATAGCCTTTCTAAGATACTATTACCAGATAATATCTTCATTTTCATGAGCTGAAATTACTGATTATAAATAATCACTGGTTTTCAGCTATCTTTCCTTTATGCTACCTTCTTCAACTTCAATTCTAGACTTACTGTACTTCTACTAACAAAAGGTGTGCATTCTAACATCAATTCTTGCTCATAAATTTCAATAATAGAATATGATACAAGGAAAAGAGAAGACTGGGCATTTTACCTGTCTTCTAATTTTAAATCATCTCAATAAATATTAAGTAAAAAAATGAGAAGTGCTAAAAATGTTTTTTAAAAATATTTGAGGGGTCATAGTTATAAAAACAAAAAGAGGGAAGAAACAGAATAATTCAGGAGAAGAGAGATGAGGAAAGAACAGAGAGATGAAGAAGAACATTTCCGAGCAGATCTGTGACTGGGAACTGAAGGATTTGAATCCTAAAAAAAACCCACGTCAACACATGTTCAAGTATTTCCTACATGTCCCAGAGATCAGTCTGTAAAATCAGAAAAAGATACAGAAATGGAGACTCGAGATATGAAAGTCAAATATAAAGAACCAATATTGAAGTCTTTCCTATACTGAGAAATGAGAGGTAAACAGAGAACCAGTGTATACAAGGCAGTTGAAAAGAACTTAAAGGGAAGAAATCATATCGAAAAGGAACAAAGCATGCACGAAAGGCTGTATTGCAAATAGGGCCAATGCCGCAATTCCATAGGACACCTGTAGTAATACGTAGACAAATAGAGGGTAACCAACATATTTTATAAGGTTCAGGAAGAGTCTTATGTGCCATGACTATTACAAAGGAATTCACTCATGCATTGCACCGTTCACACTGGATTCTAATTTGTGCTAAGCACAAATTAGTTCTTTGGAAATGTCTCAGAGACAATTTCCTCCTTGTCCTGCAACCAGAGGAGCTCGCGTTTTATGTGTTTTACATATGGGTTTCCATAACTTGAAAAACGAGTTTGGCTGTTTAAGATATATTGAAAACAACCAACTTAACACACACATTGCTCTTGCTGTAAGAACTTAATTACTTACAGCGAATGGGCATGCCTAAAGCTATGATCTAAGACATCTATGGTGTTATCTGATCAATAACCATTTATAATTTCCCCCTTTTGGACCCACATAATCAGAAAGAAGCAGGATTGCATAATCGTAAAGTCACAGACTCTAGAGAGCCAGAGTACCTGTTCTGAATCCCACATCCTAACCAGTTCCCAACTAAATCAATTTGGGCAAAATACTATAACTGCAAATGGAATAATAACAGTATCTACATGAAGAGTTGTTGTGAAGATTAAGTGGGTTAATGTATGTGAAGTACTTAGCCAGGAAGTGGTTACTGATACCTAAGTATTAGCTACTATTATTACGACCAGATTTGCATATCTAATTCTATCAGCAGTCTTTATAGTTTGTGTCTTAGGTTTTACTTTCTAGGTTATTTTGCTATTTTATTCTCAAAGTCATGTTGAACAAAGACAAGTATTTTTCTCATTTTAGGAATTTACCTTCCAAGTTTTTGTCCTTCTCCACTAAAAGCCTTGAACCTCAATCTGGGTTTTATGTATTCTTGATCCTGATGGTCCTCCATATCCAAGTTCACTTGGCCACCATGAACCAGTCGCTGAAGCTCCAGGGGAATCTCTCTTTTGAAATGTGGAAAAAGGTTTTAGTCAACTTTAAAATATAATGAATGTACACTGTTGACTATAATTGAATTGTGAACAGCAATTTCTGCTTGAATTATAATGTAAAATTTCTGTGATGATTTATTAGTCTCTGTAGATACTTCTTCCTTAAATTTACATCACATTATTCCTTAGTGATTCTCAACACAGGGTTTTGTTGTCATAGTGATCTTGAAGCGCTTCTGGCATTCAGAAAGCCAAATTGTAAGGCAGAGATTCATACCTTAAATTAGCACTAGAAAATTCCTATAAAGATGTAATAGTTAATGCAGATATTATTAAACTTCCTGGAGGAAGTTTTCAAAATTGACAGGAGTGTTTTGGAATGTCATGTGATTCATGAGAGCTGTTGCTCAGGGTCAGGGAGGGGGACAAAGATGCTGTGCCATGTACAATGAAGAGGTGTCTAGGGTTCCAGAGAAACACTGCTGTGCCCAAGTCACAGGATGACAACACTGTTCATAATGTCCGAGCCTAAAACCTGAGGCTTAGGGTCTGCTTACATATAAGCAAAAACTCAAAAACTACTTTTTTTGTACTATATTAATGGGAAGATGGCACCTTGTTTTGTCTGGAACTTTACCAAATCCCTGACTGAAATGCCACTTATAGTAATGAAGTTGCCAACTTTGTGTACTTCATTATTGTTTTTATGCCTGTCACATTTACATGAGAAGTGCTAGACTGCATACAGGTGAAAACTATCTGACTACTTCATTACATCTTCTGGTGCAGTCATACCCAGATTATTTATAAATTGAATATATATAATCTTATGATAAAAAACTTTCTTTTATTTCTTCGGTATTTTTAAAATAAAATTTATATCATTTTTTTGGAAATAATATGCATATGTAAATTATATCATCTATGAGTTCTTTGAGGACAGTGAAGCTGATGTTACAAAATACTTGTTAAAAAACATGACAATGATCATACACAGTTAACAACCACTATCTGATATTAGGTATTTCTATTAAAGAGTCTTTTCTAAAACTGTTCTTGATCATACTTTGTCCTAGATATGATATGGCTCAAATTAAAAAAAAAAAAAATTAGTAGACATGATTGAGTGAACAGGAGCCTACAAGGTTTATAAATTATTTTCACATATATTTTTTTAACTTTTAAAAAAATTAATTAATTTTTTATTGTGACATTGGTTAACAAAATCCAGTAAGTTTTAGCTGTACTCTTTAACAGTAAGGCATATATATGTTTACACTGTGTGTTCACCTCCCATAGTTAGATTTCTTTCTGTCACCACACATTTGACCCCTTTTCCCCTGGCGACCTCCCTGGTATCCTCATCTCCTACCCTCTGGTAACCACTAGTCTATAGTCCATTTCCATGCGTCTCTGTTTGTTTGTCTTGATATATGTTTTGATCTATTATACATTCATCATCAATATGTTCTTTTCTTCCACCATCTTGAAATATAAGCATCAATTTCAACAGCAGTGTTTATCTTTGCTTAGCAGATGAATGTGTCTCCTACGCAGTACCTCCCAGCTCTTTCCCAGTGATTCTGCGGGTTTTCAAGTCCACGCACTGTTAAACTATTATACATCCTTGTCTTTATCACCCACTAGGTACCATCTCCCAAGACAGCTTCCCACCTTTCTTGATGACTTCAGCATACCATTTACAGCTTTTCTTGCCTTTTTGGGGTACTGTAACATTTTCTTCATTGTATTAAATTCAAAATTCATGCTAATAATTATGTTCTAAAATATCTTTCCTTCAGTTTTTTCACTACCTCAGCTCCAATGAGTTTCATCTCCATTCCACTTCAGCCACTCTCCTTGGACATACTTCATCACTTGGAAAACTTGACCTTCAGTTCCTGGATAGAATATGATATCCTATTCTAGTCCTTTCACCCTACTTAAATCTCCCAGTTCACCATGAATATCTCATCAAAATAGCTCATCCTTTAGCAAGAAGAGCTAGTGAGTTAGGATGTTCTTTAGATGGGTCAGAGTACTATATATCTGGTTTACTTTCATAAATTATAACTTCAAACTAACCTTTTGAAATCTTCTGCCAGCAGTAATGCCACATTAAAAGATTTCTAATATAAGTTGCTGAATTTCAGGCATACATGCAATGAGAGTCACCCTGTCAACAGTAAGCAGGACAGTGGCTTAGTGGATGGGCAGCTACATTCTAATCGATTCACTGATTTATTATATTAAAATATTTCTCAGAGTTGGGAAGAGACCAAATGTCTATAGATTCCCCCATCCCCCACAAATGAGAACTAGTGACTTATAGATAGCAACATGTCCTGTATATACTTAAAAATACCCTTCACCCCTCCCTCCAGGAACCATTTATATAATATAATTCTTAAAAACCAGTAGGGCATTACTGATTGGGAGTCTGTTAAAAAGTCCCACCCTAAGTTACAAATAGAATACAAATAATCTGGCTTACCCTCTCTTAACAGACTCCAGAAACTGAGCATTTGTTGGGTCACTGTAAGGTCTCAATTCTCCATCATCTAAGCTGAACCCATTGCTCCACAATTTAAGCAAAATCTGAACCTTGTGAGCATAGAAAAAAAAAGATAAAGAAATACAAAAATCCATCTGCATCAAATCATTTTAGGTTTCAACTATGATTATTACAATACATTAAACCGTTTACTTAATTTAAAAGATGGAGTTATTCATAGTATTCATTATTAATAGTTAAAATAAAGGTATAAACAAAATCATGTGTGTTTGCCAAGTAGATTTGTATTTAGCTTTACAAATGGACAATGGCTAAAATACCAAAGGTCCCACAGATGGACCGTGGCCTCAAAGTACAGTTATTTCTAATTCAGTGAGAAGACGAAAGAAATGAGAGCATCCAGCTGCCACTCCACTCCCACCCTTCTCCTTCATCTGGACCTTCTCTGCTACAGAGCTTACACATTCTTTCCAAGGGGCAAGACAGGATTTCCAGTACCCTCCAAGGATAAACTGCACATGTTTACAATGAAGTTATAACTCCAAAATTTCAAAAGGCAACAGAAACAGAGAATGACTTTAGGTGTTTCTATGTTTATAACTCAGCTCATTCTATATTATGACAGTACATCATTTATAATAATCATTATAATATATATAAGCTCATTTTTACAATGAATCATATGTTCTATTAACAAATAGTTATGTATCTCTAAGTGCAATGTACAACTGCAATGCAAAATATAAAATCTGATACTGAAAACTCACACATTAGTCCTTTTAATCCATGTGTAAGTAACAGAACAAAAAGATTATATTTATTAATCATAATTTTTAAACATTAAAACAAACAGTATTAATTAGAAGCAAATATCTATAATTTTTCATTCTAATTACTATACCTACATCTTGCAGCTGATTTTCTCCATAAATGTATTCAGATCGCTTACAAAATGAATTACCCAATCTGTATCCTCCACCTGTAAATGACTAAAATACATAGCAAGTGAGCTAAAAATTCATAAGACTTACTAAGCAAAATGTTACAATAATGTCTGATATATATTTTAAAATTAGGTCAACTGTAAATAACCAAACTGGTTTGTACTTTCCAGGAAAATGTTATATTAAAATGAGTTTTATGTGACAGAGAAGTGTACTCAAGTAAGAATTATGTTTCTTCCCATAAAAACAAGGATCTGAAATAATTTAGGCTAATCTTAAACAAAGAAACATATTTATATACCAAAATATATATTTTCAAGTATAAATAGATTTTAATAAGCTACCACAATTTTTCTATGGCCATGCTACCCTGAACAAGCCTGATTTTGTCTAATCTCAGAAGCTAAGCAGGGTCAGGCCTGGTTAGTACTTGGATGGGAGACCACCTAGGAAGACAAGGTGCTGTAGGCATAAAAAATAAAAAAAGAATAAAAAATAAGGGACTATAAACTGACAAGGTCCTTAGAATCTTAAAGTTCAACCAAGGGTTGCCTCGCCTAAAAAAATAAAAATAAATAAATAAATAAATAAATAAATAAAAAGCTACCGCTATTTTATGATAAGTCTTATAATAAAAATTATAATGCATAAATCATATTTCACAAAGAAAATAAGAGATTCATAGAGTAAAGGAAAACTTTTATAAATGAGTATAAATTACTTTGAAGAAAAGCTCTGTATTTTTATAAGCTGTTTTATACAACCACAACAAATCAACTATGATTGTACTTTTAATTTTGCTATATTAATCACAAGGTCTTCTATTTTTCAGGTAGGATATAGCATATAAGTTTAAAAACTTTCTAATCACCATTTATATCATAAATAAGCTTTTAATTATCACATTGCTTTCCTTTCTTAGACTAAATTATACCAATTCCACATTTTTCTTATAGAATTGGAGAACTTGAAGAACCAAAATCACTTTAGATTCACTGAAAAAGAATTAGAAGCTATTGGTGAGTAATGAAAACTAAAATTTATGGCTCTCAGCAGTGGATGTCTGCCACAATGATCAGAAAGGCTGTTTTGAAAGATAGGTGGCTGAGCACACCTGACACCTACCTCCCTGTAATACCTCTGGCTACATGGTAGTTTAGAAAACCTCACCAAATGATTTGATAAAGGAATGCAGCTTGAGAAATGTCAATTATGAGAATATATGAGAATTATACACAAAAATATGTTTGAGGTTTTCTTTAGTATACCCATATTGTGTCAGCTAATATAGTTATAAAAGCTGCATACAAGTTTTGTAGAAATTGAAAAAGGTACAAAAATAATCAAATGAAAAAAGGGGAGCCTTTTCAGCAATTGATGGTGGAATAGCTGGACCTCTATAATTAGAAATATAAACCTTGACATAAACTTTATCTAAAATTAACTCAAAATGCATCATAGGTTTAAATGTGAAATGTAAATTATAAAACTTTTGTAGATAACATAGAAAAAATCTTTGGGACTTAAGGTTAGGTGAATTCTTAGACAAGACACTGAAAGCATAAGAAAATATATTTTGCTCTATGAAAAACGCTGGTAAGAGATTACAGACAAGCTACAGTATAAAAAAAATATTTAAAAGCCATGCATCTGACAAAGAATCCATATCTATTAAAATATATAAAGAACTCTCACTTTTGTTTGTAACAGAACAATCCATTTGAAAATAAGCAAAAATCATGAGGAGACATTTTACTGAAGAGGATAATAAAAATAATGGCAAAAAAAGCACATGAAAAGATGTTTAACAGCACAGGCCATTAAAAAAATACAAATAACATCACTAGCTATTAGGGAAATGGAGGAAACTTGGTGAAAGTTACACCGCACCCCTCTGTATACTTTTTGCAAATTCCCTTGTGTCTATAATTATTTCAAAATAAAAAGGTAAATAGAGAAGTTGCATAGAAATGTAAGAAACTGCCTCAACTTTCAATCATTACTAGAAAGATTATAATGTTATGAAAATGAATATTTTAAACAAAAATATACAGTTAGATGTGTAACCAATGCACTATATAGTTGAAACTAATTTAAATGAAAAAAAAAGGTTCCTAGGCAAAAAAAAAAAAAAAAATATATATATATATATATATATATATATATATATATATATATATATAGTTAGAAAAGGAATATTAGAATAATATAAAAAACTACAGAGAAGATCAAATATATAAATAGCATATTTAGTTTTAAAATTGAGCACTTACTTTAGATTTGTCATCACCTGAAGCTTTTGTGGCTTCATTGAGAGGGACAGCCCCATGTTCCCTTGCCTCTTTGAAAAGTTCATTCACAATTTTCCCAGTTGAAGGTCGAACTATATGTAATCCACTGTATTCACGTTCCCTTGAGCAGAACCTTTAAACATCATAGTTCATAAATAAAAACTTGTAATACATACATAAACTACATTAAAGTAAAAAGCTACAGCTTCAGGAAATAAGTTTTATTTAAAAAATAATTTTTTAGATGCCTTCTGTGGATTAAGGAATTAAATAGTGAATAGTTCATATAGTTTCTCATGGAGTTTGCAGAGATTCTTGTAGCAAGTTCGGTATCTGGCCTGAGAACTGGCTTGTTTCTTCCTCTCCCACCCTCTGCAGTTGCTTATTAAATGCATCTCCTTCACAACTTAAGCCCTTTTGATGTTGGGGGTTGGGGATGGGGTGGGGGGAGGGAGCAGAAGCAGTGCTGACAACCAGAAGCTAAGTTCTCTTCTGAGGAATCCACACTCAGCAGGCACCTAGTTAGTGAAGAGGCTTCTAATTTAGTGTGAACATCTAAATCTGGACCACAGGGCTACACAGAACGGGTCTACTCCTCAGGGATTTTTGGACTGAAAAATTATAACCCTGTGTTTAAGGTAAATAATTTAGACTATAAATTTTTCAGTGTATTACGTTTGTAGTAACTGATTTCTACTCTGACTCCAACTTCAAAATGATCCTCAGAAACATAAAAATTACCTTACATAAAATGAGTATCTTATTTTATCTTTTAAGATTTTTTTCAATCAAGACTAACAACAGGACATACAAGCATTAAAATATCAACATGGAGCCTTCCAGTGTAAGATGACAATCAGAGCCAGTGTTTACCCATACCCTCCAATTCAGTTTCAAATTTGCACTGAACTGATTTATAAAACAAAACAAAGGGGGCAAATTACATCAGCATTGGAGACTAAAATGAGAGGTCGCCTTCAACATTCTTTCCAAAATTAGTAAATGGAAAACTGAACAGAAAGAGGAAAGGGCAGAACAGCTTTTAATTCACTGTAAATGAAAGAAAAATCCACCTGGAGAAGAAGTAGCTACCAGGAAGCAGAACCCCCTAACACACGGCTGGCTCAGAACAGCTGAGGGCGGGGTGGAAGTGGATGTGGGGTGGCCTCCACCCTCAAGTGCTCTGGGGCAGTACACTGGGGCCTGAGTTTCCTCAGAACAAGAGCCAATAGAAGAACCTTCCTGCCAGGCTTATACTCAGAGCCCAGCACAGCAGGCAAGGCCGAATGCTGGTTCTTAAGTGTTAGTGTTAGAAGGAGCTGGACAGCAGATGATTGTAGGTAGACAGGAGAAGGAAAGAAGGAAAGAAGGGAAAGGGAAAGGAAATGAGAAAGGAGGGGTGGGGAATGAAAGAAAAGAGAAAAAGAAAAAAAAAGAAAGAAAAAAAAAGTTTCCCATTGTAGCTGTCTCTTGTTATAGCTTTTTTGTTCCCTGTTGCATGTCTCCAATCTGGCAAAATATAACTATATAGTTCCTTTTAATCTCAGTCTTGGTGAGAAAAGACCTAACTGGAAAACCAGACATAGGAAAAGATTTACTAGCTTCTTTAAAGTTATGCTTTTTATTACCTGTTTATGAAATCTTTGCCAAATTCTAGGTCACGAAGAGACTATATTTTCTTCTAGAAGTTTTACTGTTCTCCTTTTATATTTAGATCTACAATCCATCCATTTCTCCTCTTTCATGATTAAGTATGCCTACATCTTTGACTCACCCTCTTTAAACTCATCTGATCATCAAAATATTTCTCGGCTCCAATAAATAACAAACTCCCCTATACAGATGATTAGCATCCTCTTATTTACTTCCCAGTGCTGAAGTTAAAAGCTCTACTTGAATCATTTCTCTCTCTAAAACTAAACTTATCTTCCCATTAAAAATCACATTTTTTCCTGTATCCCAGAACAAGAACCTTTAAGATTTCTCTTTCCTATTCACTTAGTCCCTATGACTCCTGTCACCTAGTTTCTACAATAAATTTTTTGAAAGACTCCCAGATCGACTTCATCCTTTCTCCTCCACTGATGCCACCCTAATCCAAAAGTTTACATTCCTTAGATTTCTCTATTGTTTTCTTCTTCCTTTCTTTGTCCCCCCATTACAGTTCATTTTATATTGTATTGCCAGTCCTATTTCCTAAAAGTATATGATAATAACAGCTAATATTTACCACGGGAAAATAATGTACACATTTAATTCTCATAACAATGGTACTAAACCCATTATACAGATAAAACTGAAGCTTAGGGAATTTCAAAAACTTGTCTACTGGCAAAACCTTATTAGAACACAGAAAAAAAATATATAACCAAGGGGTGCCTATCCTTAGAATCAAAACTTTTATTGTATTTTAGTTATCACAAAATTTACGTTAAAAAAACAACAACAACCATATACTGGCTTTCCACTGCCTTCTATACAAGTGCAATTCTCCGTGGCTTTCAAGGCTCCACAATGTGCCTGTGTCCAGGATTGGCACATTTGTGAGGTCCAGTGCCAAAAGAGAATGTGTCTCTTTGTTCAAAATTTATTAAGAATTTTAAGACAGTAACAGCAAAGCATTAAACCAAGCATGAGGCCCTTCTAAGCATGGCATCTGTGACTGCACAGGTCACATGTACACGAAGCATGCTCTGGCAGCACTCCACCTATCCGACCTTATTTGGACAACCTATTAAAGTTGCACTGGTCCTTTTCTGATGCCTCATTATTTTTATTATTTTTTTCCTCAGTGCCCATTTGTTCCTAGAATTCTGTCACTTGTCTTCTATACTCATCTATGTTGTAATAACCTTTTAAGTCCCAACTCAGAACCAACATTGTGCTAGACACCTTACATATTTTATCTCATTTAATTCTTAAAACAGCATTATATAATGACTGGTAGAGGATATCTTTTTAAGTTCTCACATTTTTGAACAAGTATACTCAAGTTTTTTAAAGGCTCTATTTTGATATATAACTTTTTGTAGATGAATATGTTAAGCAGGTGTCAAGCTATATTCTGAGAGATTTTCTATAGATTCTGTTCTTCCTCTCGTAAATAAAGAGAGATCACTTTATGTCTAGAGTTTCAGAGAGTGGAAATATATTAGCTTAAAAGACAATGAACAGATAAATGTTTTGATATCTAATACTGTCCAAGAAGGTAGACCAGGGACGTAAGCACCGTTTTCTGTAACAGACAAAACAGTAGACATATAATAAAATTGGGTAAATGTCAATACTGAATCTGAAATAAAAAAACTGTATACTTTGAATTAGAAAATACCATACTCAGGAAAAAAAAAAATTTGCCAGTAATTTGTTTCACAGTGTATTTAAAATGAATTAAACACAGCTTAAGTCTCAATGAGTATCATTTATGGCAGCTCCTCCTTTTGGATAATAATTCTAGAGATCAAATCTGAGGCACAATGTCCTTAAAAACTGCATTATCGAATTACAACTACTAATGGCAACATGGTTTCAGATAACATAAAAGAGGAAAAAACTATTCATTACTGTACCTTAATAATTATATTTAAATAGCAAGAAAAAATTAATATATTAATCTTATTGTAAGAAGTCAAATATTTTGATTTGTTATATCATGAACAAATTAAGTCATTTAAAATAGGCTCAAAATGGGGAAACAACAGCCAAATACATAATGGGTAAACCTTCAGTATATAAATATTTTAAGTAATTTTGAAACTTTGGAGAATGTATAAATTAAAGAAGCAGTAATATTAGATATTAGATATTAGATATTATACATACAGATGTATGCATACACATATATGTCAAATAAAATTAAGTGAAAAAATAGGATATTCAAATAGCGCCAAGATATCAACCTACAGATTACAAAGGAAAATCTGCACCTTACAGTGGAGCAATGTGGTGGTCAGCACCTTTAGCAAGTGAACATGTCATCAACAGTGGGAAAACCTGCAATTATATGGCTCCTGATGTGACATAATATAGAGCAGACAACATTGATTAATAGTACTCGGTAAACGTGTTTAACAGGAATCTAATCATGAGAAAATAATGACCTTGAATGTGGGATATTTCACAATATATCTGGCCTTTCAAAGAAGTCACTGTAATATATTTTAGATTTTACAGTTGAGCAAAAACCAAGCTTAATAAAAAGGTGAGGCAAATGCTCTGGATTCAGATTTAAAACAGGCACAGTCAAAGGGAATGTACGGCCCTCGCTTGACTGGATCTTTAATCCAAAAAAAGGCTCTAAGAGATACCTAACTATAGACAATTATGCGAAATGATTTTATGAAATTTTCATTTTCTAAGGTGTGACACGTTATCAAGATTAAAAAGGCATGTGTGCTTCTTATTCGGAGCTGCAGTGAAGTATGTGGGGTGACGTGTTAACGATGACTGCGATTTACTTCACAAAAGCTGAGTAAAAGAGAGCACTTGCACGGATGTGATGCCGTCAAATGCTAACTACTGGTGAACACAGGTGAAGTACATACAGCACATATTCATTCATATTCATTGTACTGATCTTTCTGGATTATTTATGGGTTTGAATATTTGTAAAATAAAAATTTGGGGAAAAATTATAAATATTTTTTCTTCTCTTTCAGGTCCAGAAAGATACGTCATTTTTATCTCCCCTAAAGAAAAAAAAAAGATGTTGAGTAATGACAAGCAGGGGAAAAAAAACAAAACACAATTTCCAGTGAAGTTTTCAGCTTTTGGTACAGACTTTCTAAGAATGAGATATAATGAGAAAATTTAAGTTTCTCCCCAGTAATGATATCTGCAGTACTAAAAAAATATGTCAATGAAAATATTCCTAGAAACAAGAAAACTCATAATATACCTGGCTCTCATCTCTTAAATCTTCAGAGTTGGTTCTTTTTATAGCTCCAGGATTTTAATGATAGGAGATACTGTATAGAGGTCACTTATCCAATGGAAGCAAGACAGATTCCTGAAGTTACAGTCTTAAATGAGGGATAAAAGAAGACACACAAAGGCTCCCATGGATAGGTGTTAAGAAACACACAAACTCTTAAAAACGATTGACAAAATTGTGTATACATGCTATTTTAGGGGGAGAGGGGCTGTAGCTTTCATTCAAGAAGGAACTATTGTGCTGAGGAAAAGCACTGTTCAGTATATAATTCTATGAAGTCTACCAAAATATTATGTATTTAAGATAATGTTTTCATTAGTTTCTCCTAGCTTTTCAGCTATTATGCTTTTATGAATAGTACCTAAATGATTTTAAGAAATTATAGATTTAAAAAAAATTTCCAAGACCATTTAAAATAATTTGGGATTAGTGAACTAACAATGGATATAATTTTTAAAAACAAGATAAAAACAAGACAAAACTTACCTTTGAGGTGGGGTTCGCGGGCTTTTAAAGACTGTAGTGTCAGGTCTATCAGATTTGGAAGATTTACATTTCACTTCATCTTCATATAATTCTGCCAAGGCCAACTGTAAAATAACAGGTTTGTTATAGTATCATGTAACACTAGAAATAAACTCTTCTACAAAACTAGAAATTATGAGTAGAATTTTAACTTGTAAATGCATAGTAAAGGTTTCTAATGAAAAGTGGAGGCTGCTGTTTCAGAAGACTCTCTTCCAAAATAAAACCACTGCATCTCTCATTTTTATAAAACTAAGCAAAATGTCACATATATAAAGTTACAATGATTATTTTCAAATAACAACACAAGTTTCAAAAACTGCATTTGGTAACAGATCATTTACAAAGCTGAACTCACAATTCTACAATTCTTTTAAAAACACTTGAAGATGTTTCACACTGTCAACTTGCTCTTATTGGATCTCAAAAATTATTTCATTTAGCTGTTCAAGTTTTCGAAATCCAAACACATAAAACAATTTCAAAAGTATTCTATTTAAAAGTCTACCAGACATGTACTTTTCATAAAGTTTAGGAAAAGACAATGAATTATAACTTTTAGAAAGCAATACTATCAAATTATGCTTTATAGATATATGGTCAGGAATCTTCAAAAGGAAATAAAGCATGGTTCTTGAAACTAGAATTTTAAGAAGTTATCCAAACACTTCAGTTTAGTTTAAGTTATTTTGTTCCAACTTTTGATATTTTTGGACAACTCAAAAACTTCCCTTAATGCCCCTTATGGCTATTCAATTAAAAATGGCATGGCCATAATCTTTTAAAAAATCTTTTTAGGGAAAAAACAAAAACAAAACAAACAAACAAAAAACCCAGATAAAGTATTCCTTCTAGAAAAACAATAAATCTTAAAACTACCTCCAGTGCTTCTTTCTTAAGTAGGAAAAGAAGAGAGTATTGAGGCAACGTTAATTCTCTGAAGATTCTATCAGTCGACTTTTAAAATATACACAAAACAAAATGAAAGGTTTTGTTTTTCCTCCCAAAGATTTTTATCCTCACCCCATCCCCACACACATCAACTTTCATATTTCTAACAGCAATTTTGCTAGACATCCTAATTATAAAAGTGCTTTGTAATCTAAAAGAATGGAATTAAATCCTAACTTAGGCTTTATTGTGTGATGTTGGACAAATGTTTTAACTTCTCTGAACCTTAGTTTCCTCATTTTTAAATGTCTATTTAAAAAAATTACCTTAGAGAGTTGTTTTACAGAATACATGATATATATGAAACGTAAGACAATTGTTCGATTACTAGAAAATATTAAGAAATGTTTAATAATGATTATATCAGCGTTTCATTTTCTTCAAGATTTCTTTTCTTCCTGCAGTGTTATTTATATATCTCCTAGGCCTTTTCCTACCCTACTCATCAAAACAAGCAAACAAATAAACAATGGAGAGAGAGAGAGGGAGGGAGGGAGGAAGGGAGGGAGGAGCGGTTAGGCAGACAGACACTGAAAACTTGGGCCCAAAGTTTTCAGAAATTTTACCTCCCTGAAATCTCTTCAAAACATTATTCCTTTATAGAGTGCCTCCTGAGTTGATTATATTATCCTGGATCTATGAATTACTTTTATGCTATTCCTTTTCCCATCAATGGAAATGTTTGTATTTTAAAGGCTCAATTCAGCCATCCTTCCAAACCTTTCCTAACTTTCTTAGCTAAATAATATTTGTTCTAAATCCTCATAGCACATGCTATCCTATTCATATTTATATTAAACATTATTTGTCATCATTTATGTACTTTTCTTACTATTTTATCCCTCCTGCTATATTTTAGAGGTTTCTCCAATTTTTTCTAACATAGTACTTAACAGGTACCTAACAAATTCAAGTTGAATTATGTAGACCACAACACATCATAAAGGGATATAGATAAAACTTGTTAGGCTTTTGCTTTAAGGTTTGAATAAACCCTGCCATTCAAATAATTTTCTTCTGTGAAATAAAGCAAACAATGCCTTTTGAATCCATGGAATGTTGAATATAATTAAAAAAAATAGGAATATGGAGAAAATTATATTAGAACAGGGAGTCCACCTAGCTGAAGGGTCTTAGTTAATAACGGCACATCACTAACTTACAAGAAAATAAATGATATTTAGAGGGAATTAATGCCAGGAGTCATGATGTCCCTGTAGCATCACACGGCATGATTTCATCAGTAAATATAAAAAAATTTTAATTTATATGACATAGCATATGATGTCACATCAGAAGAAATAAGTATTTAAACTGATCAAAATAAATTGAAGTACTGGTCAAAACCAATAGAACAAAAAAAATCTCAGTTAAATAAGAGATAAAAACATGTGCATTATGAAATAATAATGCCTTGTGAATTATCAGGACAGAGTGTTCCAGAAGTGAAACAATTAGGTTACAAGATATTTCAGTTACACAAACAGACTAAAGTACGTAAGCACCAATAAATAATCTTTTTTCTAGAATCTGAAAGGTGAAGAATATGAAAAGAAACCCAAAGGCAGAATAACTGAGAATGAGAAAATCAAGTATATAACAAAAGATAAAAAGTACTGGAGTTCTCAGTCTTAGAGTGACAACGGCCAGAAGTTACAATACAGAATTTTTTTAATACAGAATAACAGTATTAGCATCACCTGGGATGTGCAGATGATCAAGCCTCACTCCAGACCTAATGTAGTCTCCAAAGCTAGGCAGTACGACACATGGCAGGTGGTCATTATATATGTTCAGAAACGTAGGATGAAGGTGTGACTATAAAGTAAAACTTTTCCACCAAGGCTTGTGGACTCAGCATATTTATTTTTAACTATAGCTCCATATAGATGTTTACTTGTTGAATTTTATCAATGACATTATAATGACACAGGGAAAATAAAGGCTAAAATGAGCAAAGTAATCTTAAGCATCTGATAAAGCAAAATTTAGCGCACTCCTATGTAGCTACCCAATGTCGGTGTCCTATAACATTATAGTTTTACTTCCCTGTTTCTTATGTGCAATGCTTTATAGATTACAACTATAAATATTAGAACTGTGCAGCCAAAGGATGGACTATTTTAGTTTTTTTTTTAAAGGGAAAAGCTGCCATACATATATATAATCATGACAGCAACAGCATCGAAGACGAAGTCAAACAAGCACACCTGTTATCACTTTTTGAGTGATCGCTGATTTCCCCTAAGCTAAAGTAAAGCCTTTTCCGCAGCCAAGTCTGAAGGAAGCATCAATCAGTGAACCAAATGACCTCACAAAATGTCATTCTAAATGAACAGATGCTTCTTAAACTGCAGATGGGGCGGAGAGGAAACAGGCAGTTTCTACGAACACCACGGCACTTTGCGCCGCCCTGGGGAGCCAGGCTGCGCGGGAATCCCATTTCTGCCCGCAGGTCGCGTCTGGGGCAGACTACGCCGAGCCCAGGGAGGGCCGCGCCCGCGCCCGCCGCCGCGCCCCCGCCCTCGGCCGCCCGCCGCACCTGCAGGTCCCGCGCGCTCGGGGGCCTCGGGCCCGAAGACCTCCTGTCCTGCTCCGCCCGCTCGGCGCCGCCGCCTTCCGCCATCTTTCACCCCCAGCGCTCGCCGCTGCAGCTGCCGCTGCCGCTGCCGACGCACCTCCCGCGACTTCCGGAGCCGGTTGCCTGGCAACCGCGCAGAGGCGGTTCCCCCTTCTTCCAGTATCAGCCCACCTATCCTGTCCCATTTTTCCTTAAAGGAAATTGGCTCAGAATTTTTCCGCGGAGAAGCCTCTGCGTGAGCTTCTGTTGCACGCCGAAAGGTGCCATAGGCCGCTCCAGGGGGCAGCAGAGACTTGCAAGTTCTTTTAACTTGATAATGGAAATGTCTTCTGGATGTTTATCTGATCAAAATTGCAACGCTACCTTTTTAGTCTTGGTCAAATTCTCCTCTTCCCAAGGACTGAGTACGTCGCCTCCAAAGCATGAATCAGTGTTAAGAATAAAGAATACCGTAAATGCTCTTTGCAATGAGAATTAGAGACTACTAAACCCTCCCCATTCTTCTAAAATATATTCAAACTCCTGTTTTATCCAAGGCACTTTTATGCTCCCTGGATGCAAAGGTTGGCGGGAAAAAAATAATCCAGATCAACATAAAACTCACCATCTAATGAGGAAAAGAGAGATGTAAACAGATAATAAAATGCAATTTGCAGTAGAGAGCTTTGCTGAAATTGTTATGAGTAGAATGCGGGTGGGAATGGGTGTATTCTGTTGGTACCTGCTATGTGCACCATACTAGGTGCATTCCGTGTGTAATACTGTCTATCCCTATGCCAGGTATTGCTATTACCGTGCTATACCCGAGGAAACGAGGTAACTAAATTTCACCCTGTTGTAAATGGTGGGAACAGATACTAACTTGCATTTGTTGTCCCAATCTTTTCTTTTCTTCCTTCCTTCCTTCCTTCCTTCCTTCCTTCCTTCCTTCCTTCCTTCCTTCCTTCCTTCCTTCCTTCCTTCCTTAATTTTAGAGCCTACAGCACCTGGTATTCCCAGGTGGTCTCCCATCCTAGTACTAACGGGGCTGAACCTGTTTAGGTTCTGAGATCAGCAGAGATCAGGCATATTCAGGATGGTATGACCATAGACCCAGTCTTCTTTTTAATACAACATTCTACCCCAGAAATCCCTGACTGTTTTTTTATGTCCCATAGAGCCAGTGGCATTTCAGCTGAATCTTAAGGATAAGTACTTCCAGTAGACTTTGGGCCAAAATGAACCACAGGAAAAGGTAAAGCTTTGAAATATCCTGTTCTGCTTCATAAAGTACTACATGATTGAAGCTTATGGGGGGATCTAGATTAGAGATGTAGGCTTAGGACATCCTGAAGGATCATTCCTAAATGAAGAGATTAAACATTACCCTATGGGCCAGTGATTCTCAAACATTGCTGCACATTAGAAACCCCTCCCCACTCTCCTCATCTAGGGAACTCAGATTTAATTATTATAGGGTGGAACTCAAGTATCATATTTTTTAAGACACTTCTCAAGTGGATTTTGCTTCTGGCTATGACAGTGTACCTGATACTGGACTTGCCATCTCATTTTCAACAATTGAAGAACTAGACAAAAAATATAAAGCAACCATTTTCAGACATTGAATACTAGGCAGTGCAGATCTGTGATGTCCCAGAAAAGGGGTGTTAAACAAGCAAGACGAGCTGTGTGCACTGTGGCTTTCTGCCTGGAACTCTCATACAGTGCTGGTGGGAGAGTAGAATAGTGCAGTCACTTTGGAAAATAGACAGTTTCTTCTAAAGTTAAATATTCAGTTATCATAATGCCCAGCTCTTCCATTCCTAAATACTGACCAGAGAGGAATAAAAATACATGTTTACAAAAGTATTTGTACTAAATGTTCATAGAAACTTTATCCAGAATAGCCCCAAACTGAAAACAACCCATCAACAGATGAACGAATAATATTTTGATAAATTTATAAAAGAAGCCACATACAAAAAAACAAATATTGTCTGATTCAATTTACATAATATTCCAGAACAGGCGAAACTAATCTTTGCTGACAGGAAGCTGTTTGTTGCTTGGGGTTGTCTCTTTGGAGAAAGATAAACTTGGGGATTTTGCCTGGAAAAAGATATGTAGGATCTTTTGAATGTGAGGGAAATATTTCATACCTTGATTGTAGTGGCAGTTAACACAGGTATACAAATTTGTCAAAAACCCACTGAACCATATACTTAAAACAGGTGTGTTTTATTATATATAAATTATACATTTATAAAGTCGTTTTAAAAATCCTTCACAGATGATTCTGTTGTGCAACCGTGGTTGAGAACCGCTGATCTAAGGCAGTTGGAAGCCATTAAAAGGATTTGTGATTTGGAAAGAACACAAAGGCATCACTGTGTATGATGACTTAGAGTTAGAGAATTAGAAGATTATTACAACAAGGAGGGGTGATTAGGTCTCAGTTTAATCAGTGGCAGTGAGTATAGAGAGAAACAATAGTTGGTAGAGATATTAGGGTCAGACTCAACAGGCACTGGAGTCTTTTGTGAGGAATACATGAGGAAAGGAAGAATAAAGAATGACAGTTGGGGTTTTAGTTAGATAACTGGTTAATGGTGCTACCTGTAAATTATTGAGTTGCAAGAGAGAAGTAGACTTCAAAAAGAAACATCTGGTATGGCCATTTTGAACTTGAAATTTATGTGGGACACCAGGGTAAACAATACAACATGGAGCAATTGCAAATGTGGGTCCAGATATTAGAGGCCGAGGAGAGGATCTTGGTTTGGAGATAGGGATTCAGTGTTGACTGCATGTAAGCGATAGCAGAGTAGATGAGGCTTCCAGAGGCAGTGTGAAGTGTGAGATGATGTGAGCACCGAGAATACTCAGAAACACCAATGCTGAAGGACTCAGTGGAAAATGGAGAACATTTGAGGTAAAGTTAATAAATAGTCAGAGGTAGGATGAAGAGAAGAGACTGGAAAAGCTAGTGATAAACCAGATTCAAGAAGGAAACTAATGGTGTCATTTCCTACAGATAATCAGGTAAGATTAGGACTGGAAGATATCTCCTATATTAAAGAAAGAGGAAATTACTGCTCAAAGATCACTACTAATTTCATAGAAAGGAAAATTCATCTTTTAGTAATTTGTGACAGCTAGGACAGTAAAGGCTATGTTTTCGATGTACTTTAAGTCAACAGTGTGTAAGAGGCGGCTTATACTGGCTCGTGAGAGATGATTGTTCAATTTTCAGGAATTTCATGGATGGTTGTTAAACAGCTATTATTAAAAATTAAATTATATGTATTTACAATTAAGTCATATTAAAAACCAATCTAATCAATACTCACAAATCATCATTTTCTAATTATTTCAATACATGTTATTATCTATGCCCTCAAGGTTGTTTACATCAATCATTTCTATGTGGTAGAGACACAAAATAATGGCATGTTGGACATCTTTTCCTAACTGCATTCAGTGACAACATGCTGATTGCTTGAAATTAACCTGAGACATTATTTTAGGTGGAGAAAATGTTTACAGTGCAGTTAAGACTTCAAAAAGTGCCATGTCTATAACTGATAAGCTGTGAATAGCAAAAAGAAATGAAAGGACATAGTCTTCTGATATTTGGAAATTACTAGCCAATTCAAGAAAGAAGTTGCTCATGTCATGTCATGGAGTTACCACATGTGTTTGTGTTATTTCACTCACCTTAACATGTTAACCATAAATAAAAATATTAATTGACATTCATGTGGACTTCCCTTTGAAATCCCCTCTCTTTTTAGCTCGTAGTATCTCTTCCCGTTTTTCTACAAGGACACATGATGGCAAACACTTCATTTCTCTTTCATTCTCTGACTACTTGATATTCTCCAAGTGGTTATGGGGGCTTCAAGAATCATGGAACTTATTCTATATGAATCATCTTCCGGGAGCTTATGTTTCACCCCTACTTCGACATTTAATATGCATTATTTCTCAGACTGCTTAACTGGAAACTTCATTTTAAGGACTTGTTATATTTATTTATTTTTTCATTAAACTGTAAGATCATGGAGGCCATGGGCCATGTCTTTATCTCTGGTGCCTTGCCAGAGAATCTGGGACATGATATATACTTTCATTTATTTTTTTTTTTGGAGGGGGAAACCAAACCATTTTATTGAGGGCCTTAGGAGAGGGTCAAAGGGCTGAAAAGGCAATGAGATCTGATGTCTTCAGCTTGGCTGGGATGTCTCAGCTTCACAGCTACGGAAAGCAATGTTTATGAATGAGTGAATGAATGAAGGAGGTAAGGATTCATAACTCAAATCTAGGTTCGACTATCTCCAAAGTCCACATTCCATTCACAGGAAGTCAAGAAATAACAAGGTATATCAACAGAGATCTTCATCATATATGGATAGGAAAGATAGAATAAAATGTAGGCCTATCCATCTTGGACTAATAAACTGTATCCAACTTCAACTGCCCAACATAAATGAAACTGACACTTGTATAATTTTACTTATGCTGAAGTATCATTGACTCCAAAATCAAAGGTCACTGTAGGACTCAATGGCCTTATTTCATCCTTTAAAACATTTTAATCCTGACTTTTAATATTTACAGAATATAGACTATTCATAGTTGCTTGATTTCATGGGTTGTACGTGTTATTTTGTGTAATCTACAACCACCTTCTGGTTTAGGATTTGTCTTCTTTCTATAGAAGAAGTAAATTGAGGATCAGAGAACTAAGATGAATTTCCTTCTATAACCCAGCCGTTAGGTAGCAGATCTGTTTTAAATTCAGGTCCATTACACTTAAAAGTGTGCTCTTCCTTTATTCCTCTGTGTCTCCTGGGATATTTTGATGTTGGTGACTCTGTTCCCTTTTTTGTAATTTTCTTGGGGTTATTCTCAATACTTACTTCTAACCTACCTGACCATTCCTTTTGAGCTTCTCCTAATATTTTCTCTCCTGTGCACCCTTTAAATAATGGCGTTTCCTAGCGTTTTGTTGTCAGCCCTTTTCTTTTCTCACTGTATATACCTTCGCTACTCAGTATCATCCACTCTCACCCCTATCATTTCTACACAGTGCATTCTCATTATTTGCAGTAGTTCTGTTCTATAAAGTTGCCGTGTCCACTGAGTTAGTGGTTCCTGACCACTGCTCCTAGAGGAAACACAGAGTTAGGTTCTTGCAAGGTCCCGGCACATTTTCATCAGCTGATTAATATGGAAACTTGTTTAATGTTTGTTGCTGTTGAAAGACACCCTATTTAATAGATATTGTTGATTCATTAATACTACACTCACAGCCAGCAGCACTGCATGTCGTGCCTGAACAAAGCTGATCTTATACCCGTGTACTTAGAAGGTTGGACTCAGGACTAGCAGTTCTGCATTACACTTGGGGCCATTTTCAACGGCAAAATCACCAACAAAATGCACAGAAATGCAAAGAGTATAATGGAAATAGACCATCAATTCGTTGACAGCTATAAAAGCTAAAACAAGAAGCAGAACATTTTCTTGTTCGCCCTCAGCTAGGACCATGCTCATTGGGCAAACTCAATTTTTTGCTTCTGTGTGCATGTCTACAAATGACCACAAAAGCCCCATAAGTATTGATTTGGGGTTATAAATAAATTTTATTGAGTAGGTGAATTTGCAAATATGAAATCTGTGAATAAAGAATTCACTGCATTTAGGATTTCTAAATCCATTTTTTCAATACCTACTTCTTATTGCTTTGGACTCATATTTCCAATTGTCTTTTCAATAGTTATTTTTTTCTGGATGTCTCAGACCAAAAACTCTTTTTTTTTTTTTTTTATTTTTCCTCTAGCACCTTCTCCTGGTATGACAAGTGGCCAGATGCTCCACAGGCGAGGAAAGGAGAAAAATGGATTTCTCTGCTTATAGAGAAAGAGGCAACTGCCTCAAAGAGGGAGACAGAGATGCTTCCTAGAGATGAAATGGAAAAGGCCTTGGGTTTTCACACTAAACTTTTGGAATGTAAATGTATTTCCCCAAAGGCCACAGGAGCCCTAGTGTCTCTTAGAACCTGGAGATGTCCCCACAGTGCTGGGCCTCATGTTGCCTTGCCATGTAAACATGAGAACTTCTGAAGTTCTCTCCCCAGATCTCTAGCTATAAAGTTAAAAATTAACTCCCTCAGGCTTTCTCTGAGCCCAGGATCCAAACTTTTAAAGAGCATGTATTCATAAAGCCTCACTTCTATAAAAACACAAGGTTTTCTCTGAATTCTGTGATTCTTGACTCTGCCAAAGCAGAGGGTGTTATCCTCTATGACTTACACCACACCCTCCTCACCACTCAAAACTGTCAGAAAGGTTTATATCTAAGTTCGAGGTTTGTGTCTGTTGTATTTTCTTAAGTTTATTGTAGAGGCCTTTACATTTCTGTCTTCTCTGCTCAAGATTTTCAGGGTCTGGGGAAGGGTTTGGCATCTCAGGTTCCTCAAAGAAGTTCACCTTGGCACTCGCTAGCGTGTGTTTTCTGTGGCTCCTGCTCTTCTAGGCTACACTACTAGGCTACAGGGTGAAGGGGGCTTTCTCCCTCTCCAATTTCCAAATCCAAATTCCCTATCCTTTATCAATCAGAACAAACATTTTAAAACAATTACTATTAAGCAGTCCCTTGCAGTTTTATCTGTGAGCCAGTGTCAAACCGTTACTTTTTAAAAACAATTTTATTTCATTTTATATTAGTTTTAGGTGTACAGCAAAATGGTTAGAGATTCATATGATTTATGAAGTGATCCCCCAATTAGTCCAGCACCCATCTGGCTCTACACAAACCATCACACTAATATTGATTATATATGCTCTGCTATGCTCTAAATCCCCGAGACTGTTTTACAACTACTAATTTGTATCACCGCTTCATCTCTTCACTTTTTCACCCAACTCTTCAACCCCCTTGCATCTGGTAATCAACAGTTCGTTCTCTGTATCTATGAGTCTGTTTTCATTTTGTCTGTTTGTGTATTCTGTTACTTAGGTCTACATATAAGTTAAATCATGTGATATTTGTCTTTCTCTGTCTGACTTATTTCACTTAGCATAATATCTCCTAGGTCCATCCATGTCACTGCAAATGGTAAGATTTCTTTTTCTTTCTTTTTTTTCTTTTTAATCAAGCCATTCCTTTTTAACAAGTTCTCTTAGAGGGATTCTGGTGCATACAATCAGCTCAATCTTATTAAATTCATGCATTTTTGATCATGCAAGGGTCTTTTGAGATTACTTCCTGATTGTTATTGGCTTTAGGAGATGTTTCTTGGCATTTGAGTGATGTGTTCCTACATTAAAAAAAAAAAAAAAAAAGCATGTGCAATGCAAAATATGTCCACCAGAGAGCACCAAACAACAGACTTCAGTTACTTGAGAATCCAACTCCAGCTCACAGCCTTCCCAATCTTTATTGAACATAAGAAGTTAAAATTCTCAGGAATAGTGTTATATAAAATATACATAATAGAGGAGTAAATATATTACTGTGATTGTTATTATGTAGAAATATAAAGTTGCATTTGGCATAAAAAGAGATAAAAAATAAGAGAAAGAGAAAGAGAGAGAGAGGAATTACTGGTGTGAAATTCTCTGCAGTTGTTTCCATTCATTTCATAATAGCCTGGGAAAGAAAGTTTAAAAACAATATTTAAATAAAGCATCTAGTGTAATTAAATTTTACTAGTTGATTTGATTGCAAATTTTAACCTAGCTATTCTTTAAACCTTCATCTCTGCAGAAGGCTCTCCCTCTGGAGATTTAACAAACATCTAGTGTTTTTCTTCTCCATTGCTCCAGCCCTTTCCCAGCTCCCACCCTCTTCGCCCCCTCTTTGCCCCAAGATGAACACTCCTAATTACAACCCTCAGAGTAAAGATGAGAATTAGGCCAGTAAGTATGAATAACAAGAATACAATTATAAAATTTCACCCTAAATTTTCACTGTGACATCAGAAGCCTCCTTGCATAGAGAAGTGAGCTGTGTTTACATTTTGTAGAACCAATAGGTTGTTGTTTATTGTCAAAGTGCAGCATAAATCTGGAAACAAAAATCTTTGAGAAAGTTATGAGATATGCAACTTAAACCAAAATAGTTTTCATGAATGAAGAGAACTGTCTGGCTTTTGAAACTGGGTGAGACTGGTTTGGGCCTCTTGCTTTTTGACTCTGACTTTAGCCAAGAAAAGATGAAGTCCAAGGTTAAACAACCTCCGTGTTAGTTCTGTCTATGTTTCTTTCCTTTTTACAGTGGAGACAAAATAGGGAGAAGTTCTTGCTGGTTCCATTTTAAGTTTTTATTTGTTTTCCACTTCTTTTCAGGTAACGTGAATTAATGTAATCAAAAGAATTGGTTTCAGGCTCCCATTTTTCTTCTTCAGCATCAACAAGTGCTCTGTGCTAAGCACAACTATGTAAACAGTATCTGACCCTGGGAGTCACAGCCTTAGAGAGAGGGTTAAGGGACCACATCTTTTAAATAAGTAAATATGGCCAAAGGTAAGTGGATGCATTTTGGGCTGCACAAAGCAGCAGTAATGGGTATTTCCCACTGTTGCCCAGTCACAGGTCAGAGATTTCATCCTGGCTAGGATGAGATACCACCTCGGGAGCTCAGGGGTTAATGATTAATTCAGGCCATTATACTGTGTGAAAGAAGCTAGAGAAAGATGAAAGACAAATACTGTTTGGTATTACATATATGTGGAATATAAAAATCAGGTGGACTCATAGAAACAGAGTTGATGGACATTGTCTGACGCTGGGCATGGGGTAAAAGGGGAGAGGTTGGTGAAAGGGTACCAACTTTCAGTTGTAAGGTGAATAAAGTCTGAGGATATCATGAATACCATAGTGGTATTCTATATGTTGATAATACTATATTGTATAATCGAAATTTGCTAAGTCAGTAGATCTTAAGTTTCCTCACCAAGAAAAAGAGTAAATATGCGAAATCATGGACATGTTAACTTGATGGTGGGAATTTCTTTGCAATGTTTATATGTATCTAACCATCACATATGCTTTAAATATCTTACAATTTTATTTATCAATTACCTCTCAATTAAGCACTAAAAACAAACAAAAAATTATGACAGAAAACAAATATTATCCTCCACCTTAAAGGATACTTAAGTACTTAAGTCTATATAAACAAAAGAAAGGAATAAGGAGTAATTATTTTTATTTCAGGAGGTTCTTTTACTTTCCCAAAGGGTATTTTCTGTGAGTCTTACAAGTAAAACCAGTCTAGAAAATGTTTATATATAAATACATTTATAAAACTTGATCGTGCATGCTTTCAAGAATTTAAGTATTGTTAAAGGAGTAATACTATATAAATATTTTTGTCATAAATATTATATTCCTTTTAAACCCCTATATTGAGCTCAGTCCTAAGCCTACATGAGAACATAATGGGTGTTAGGACGCCACACCCCAGTCATTGAAGTGCCAAAGACCTTGAGAATATGACAAGTCCTTCCTAAACATTTTGGTTAGGTTGTGTGACTTTAAGTGAAATGACATATGATGAAACCAATTAGGTTAACAGATATAAACAAGAATTAAGTTTCAGTGGTATCTCATCGATATTATGACAGAACGACACTGAGTTAAATGACGTTGTTTGAGCATCTGCTGAATGTACATGCCTATATCCTAAGACAGTTTGAGTTTGTTTGTCTTAAAGGGGAATTGACTTTACTCACAGAATTCACAGGGTGGCAAGATCGTCATTCAAGGAAGGCTGGGTCTTGACCATCTCGATTCTCCCAACTCCCAGTCTCTGCCAATCAGCTGTACTTCCTGCAATTCTTTCTATTTGAATCATTGGACCATAGAATTTAAAACTCAAAAGAACTTTAGCAATCAGAGTTCAATTCTTTCATTTAACAGAAAGAGACAGGCTATGAGATGACCCAGGCTACACCGGCAGTTAGCGACAGAGCCAAGATTTTGGGTGTCCATTCATTCATCATTGCGTCCCACCCATAGGGATGGGGCCTGGCAGCCATTCATATGACTCTGACCCTTGAACACAGATAAATGAGTTGGCAGCTGTCTCTCAAGCTTGGTCAATCTGGTTCTCTCTCTTTGGAACATGGAGTTGGAATTGAGACTTGGTTTAGCCTGACCCCAGGACTGAGGTTGAAACATACAAACCGTGGGCAGCTATTTTTTTAAACATGATTCCAGCAACCGCCCCCCCCCCCCCGCCACATTTCTTTAACTGTCAAATTTTCTTTGGAAAATCTACCCAAGATAACAAATTTCACATTAAAACTTAATTTATATTTATATAACAGTGTACCCTAAATTGATGTTCACGAGGATAACTTCTCTAAGCCCTAATGGTTTATACCTTCTCACTAAAATGTACAAGTATCTTTTAATTAACTTGTCATTCTCAGAGATGTTCTGGAGAAAAAAACAACTCATGAATGAAACACAAATTTGTCTTCAGTTCTGTTACAGAGAAGCAATTTATCATCTTACCCGAGGTGGCCTATCTCCTAAGTGAGGTTCATTCTCCTCAGACATGGCTGACTGCAGCTCTCAAAGCAACAGCTGACTACAGCATCTCCACTTCCTTATTAACAACTGTAGCCAAAACAGGCCATTCTTTGAGTTCTATGTTTTGACTAGTCTTCACCTCAGAAGAAGTTCTTTCTCCTAAAACTGCTTCACCAGTTTTGTCTTTTCTTCATTTAAGCCTCTTTTGGGATGATTCTCATTCACAAAGTCATTTTGGAAACCATTGCAGAACCCAGTATCAAGAGATTGAGATTCACGTGCATTGATATTCTTGAGGCATTTTTCAAATATATCTTTTCTTCAAGTTCACTGTCTATGTGTTTAATTTTTTCTTGAAATTCCAAGTAGTTTTCTTCTGCTCGAGATGCTGGTTTTTCTGAAATGTTCTGATTGTTTTCTTCACTCTTTATTTTAGGACATTTTATCACACTGGAATGGGGATTGAATGAAGATCTTATTTTCATCAGTCTTCCTCTTAGTAAGTGTTGGACTCACAGGTTGTTTTCTTGAACTATTTGTATGGAAGATGATGGACTGAAACAGGCCTGTGGAATACCAGGTAAAATCACAGCTGTCTGATGGACTTCCCATCTTGAAAATTAGGTCTCGGTTTGCCTTGTGAAAGGGAGTCTTCTACTCCACAGCCACAAGCAGCCCAGGCGAAGTCCAGTTCTCAGAAAAATCGCTTCCCTCCATCATCCTCAGAGGACAGGAAATGTGTCTGGGCCCTATGAGGGTCCCTCTCGGGGTCACGGCCCTGTCTGAGGGTAGCCTCCATGTACATTAGTGTTTCAGGGCTGTCATGACAAATTATCACAATCTGGGCAGCTTAAAATAGAAATTTATTTTCTCACAGTTCTGGAAGTCAGAATTCTGAAATCAAGGCTCCCGCCTCCAGGGTTGGGTCCTTCTGGTGGCTCTGAGGGCAAATCCATCCCCTGCCTCCCTCCCAGCTTTGGGTGGTGGCTCTCAATCTTTGGTTTTCCTTGGCTTGCAGACCCATCACTCCAACCTCTGCTTCTGTAATCATAAAACCTTCTTCTCTGAGACCATGTGTCTTCTCCTCTTCTGTCTCTTTAGGGATACTATTGGTGGATTTCACACCTACCCTAATCCAGAATGATCTTATCTTGAACTTTAATTATATACATGCAAAGACCCTTATTCCAAATAAAATCACATTCTCAGTTTCTGGGTGTACTTGAATTTAGGGGGACACAATTCAACCCAGAACACCACATATATTATATAATTCTATCTAGGGGCATCCAAACCATGGCACATGCCTTTAGCAAATTAGATATTATTTAGACTATGAAATACATAGTATGGAAATGTTCGATTAACTTGGAAATCCACTCACATTACCAAAGAAATTTTTAACATTACAGTTATGTTCAGTTAAAAAAATAGACTCTCAGCTGTGTGACAATTTTTGCATGGTTATAAAATTTTTATTGTATACTGGTGCAATAAAAGTTTTCATCAATAGTGGCAATCAAGAGTTAGAGTAAAGCATTTTTAAAAAGTCTCAATTAGAACTTACATGTAGCCATTTCAAGCATCAAAACATGTATTAAAATTATATTAGTTATAGCACACTTAGAAACACATTAAATATTAGAGAATAACCTTTGAAGGTTAAATTTAGTTTTTAATATCTTCTTAAATACTGTATGGATTTTTATAACATTTTTGAAATATAGAGAAAATATCATGGTTTTTATTGTAGCAAGCTCCATGTAGTTGCCCCTCCAGTTTACCCCTCCAGTTTACCCCAGCATGTTGGACAATTTTTTTTTCTATGAGTCATAACTTTAATAAGATGTAATAATGTACTCTGGTTTCTCTTCAGGTCATATAAATCTTTTGCCTTTTAATGAGATGTAATATGCCTTAGAGACCTTTTTGTGCAAAAACAAATGCATTTATTTATTTATGTTTGCATATATTAATCACATATTTATAAAATTATATTTATGTAAAACTATGTATTAATATATATTTATTATAAATATTTATAAAATTATAAAGTTTTATACACATGGAATAATGATACTCATATAATGCAAACTGACTCTTTTTCTTGAAACAAAGTATAGTCTTTTCTTATAAGTATACATAGAACTATGTCATTTTAAATGAGAGCTGCACAGTCTTTCGTATAGCAGGACTGTATCAATGGCCTATAATTTATCAGTTTACTATTAATAACATGTGACTCGTTTCCAGATTGGTTTTGTTTTTGCTATTGCCAGTAATACCACAATAAATATTTGTGTGAAAATATTGGTAAAATAAATTCTTAGAAGTGAAATTGTAGTGTCAAAGGCCATGTGATTTAAATTTTTGATAGATATTGTGAAATTAGTAGCAAATTATAGCACAAATTTACTTTCTCATTTACAGTTTAAGAGGAAGGCTGCTTTCCTATGCAACTTCCAATAGTCTTTAAATTGTCATTGAAAGAGTCAAAAAGTGCTATCTTCTTTCTTTAATCATGGGTAAGAAAATAAAAGGAAGATAGGAGAAACTCTCAATCAATGGTCATCTGTAGAAGAAAACATAAAACTTAGAAATTTAGCTCTTTATCTATGAGGCAGTAAAAGACAAATGGGAAATTATAATAGATACTTTTGGTAGAAAAACAACTTTATTTTCACTTTAAGAGTGTTCTAGTTATTTAGTTCATTATTATAATGAACGCTGACAATGAACGTGTTGTCTGTCACCCTGGATTATAGAAAATAGATTGTGGGAATGAGAAGTAGTAGACCTGCAGTATACACTGATATGTAATTGGTCTTATATAATCATTTATATATAATTAGTAATGTGATTTTTAGCAAATCATTGAACTGTTTAGTCTTTTCATGTCTATTTTATTATGTTTGTAAAATAAGGGGTTAGAACCGCAACACCTTAAAAACTGTTATGAATCTAGGAATGTCTAAATTCAATAATAAATGTTGCTGTCGACAAGGGTTTCCAAAATAAAAACCTTCTGATTTTAATTCTCCAGTAGGTGGTGATATTATAACACTCAAAGTAGTTAATGATCTAGTAACTGATAGCCATTGTAGTAAAATTTTAATGCTATACAAAGAGTGCATTTATAAAATTTATTATGTTACATCTAATATGTTCACTTAGCATATCAATCAATTGTTTTTTTTAATGTCTATAGAAATCAAATTTCAAAATCCTATTACTTCAGATGACGTTTTCTAATCTGTCATAGTTTATTTTGGTTAACTTTCTAAATAGTTTTTGTTTTAATTAATTAATTATTTAATTAGAAGACTAAGAGTGGATACAGTTTAAACTTTGTTTACCTTGTTGAAACTTTATAAATACTGTTTTAAAAGATATAGGTCCTAAATAAGGTCTCTGGATATCTTGTTAGAAAGTCAATGATATAGTTTACTAATTATATAATTATACAGAAAATCAAGGACATCAACCAAAAAATTGGAAGTTTACAAAATTGCAAGATTTTAATGTAAACTTCGAAAAAATTAATTGTATATTTACATTAATGATCTCTAGTTAGAAAATAAAGAAATAAATGTAATAACTTAGCAACACAAGCTTTGCAAAAATTAATAATGATTTATCTGAGAACATAAAATATATAGTAACAGAATATAATCAAACTTCAATAGGAAAAATAAATAAGGGCACTCACAATTACAGAGATTAAATATAGTAAACATAAAAATACTATTCATGTTAAACAGAGATTAAATGTAAATATACCCCAGGAACCTGTATGAAACATTTTATACAAGTTGATGATAGTAAAAATCTGGAAAAACCAGGAAGCAGATTTAGAAAATACTTTTTAAAAGATAATAATAATTGACTTACCCTAAAAATTTCCAAACACTTTATAACACTTTTGTTAAAATGAAAAGGTAACAGGAGAGCAATGTTAAGGTGATCATGAAAATTTAAAAAAAAATTAGAATGGATCATTATAATAAAGATATTTGCTTCCCAAATATAGCATGTTTATAGATCCTTATATGAAATATTACTGTTAACATAAAACTCTATAAGATTTGACACTGATGAATGCTACCAATGCATAACCAAACACTAGTTCTTAATATGTGCTGCTTAAAAAAAACCCTTTGTGTTTTGTTTTATTTCAAAAAAAGATTTAGGTTGGGAAGGAGGCATCACTTACAGAAAGGATTGTTACACATCATTTCCTTGGCAAGATGTGTAATCTCGTTATAAAATTTTTAAATAGGACAGGCAATACTCTGAATTGATTTAGGAGGTGTTGTCTGAAATGAAGAATAGGGTGTCAGCTCAGAGAGGCTGCAAATTTTAATTTTCTCTTTTTAGAGAAAAAGTGAATAAATCCTAGCTATCAAAACTCTTCCTGTCTGAACACAGGAACCTAATTGACTTGGATAAGTGGTATCTAAACTCTCATAATCTGAACCCAGGAACAAAATAGATTAAATTGATGAAGGATACTTATATGTTATTACAGATGAAGCAAAATTGACAGGAGGAAAGAGCCTAAGAAAACCAGAGTCTCTTTTTGTCAAATATGGAGGATGCTATGTGGGCACAAAAACATTCCTCTTTCTCCTGGGCACACATCTAGACTGCTTCTCCCAGCCTGCCTTAAAGGTAGGTGTGTGGGGACACACGGGTGCAAATGGGTTCAGCCTTTCAAACCTGGCCCATAAAAACCTCCCTTACGATCTCTCCTCTTGTCCATCTCCCAGCAAAATGCAGAGGAAGGAACTGGCCAAGGACTCCAAGGCTTAGTGGATTGTAGAGCCACGGATAGGAAGAGCTTGGATCCCTTAGCTGCTGCTTACCTAAAACATTCGTATTCAACTTTGCATGAATGAAAAATAAACTTTTAGTATGAGATTGTAGGATTTTTTTTTTTACAATAACTATTGCTACTCATTCTAACTAATACATGTTACTGGATTTTTATTTCTATTTGTCAGATTACACGTTTTCTTAACTAATATGAATGTGTGAATGATATTTTATATGCCACTTTCTTTGTTTAACATTTCCATGAACTTATTTTTGTATGTGAAGAGGGTTGACATGTTAGTGATGTTTAACACAACCTTAGTATTTCATGTAGTTAATATTATCTTATCCATTTTCAACTGTTTAACATTAGTTTCCAATTTTTCATCATAAGTATGCTACTCAGTACCTCTGAACCAATTATTTTGGAAACTTTATTCAAAATGAAATTATCTGGTCAAATAAATGAATGGTTAAAAAGAATAAATGTGGTTAGCAGCTATTACACACTCTGTGAATTCCTAAAAATCACTGAGTTATATAAAATTGTGCATGACCCACAAAAGAAAAAAAAAAACGGTCAGTTGGACTTCATTGAAACTAAAAATTTGTGCTCTGTGAAAAACATTGTTTAGTGAATAAAAAAGACAAGCCAGATTTTGAGAAAATCTTTGCAAAAATACATATTTGGTAAAGAACTGGTATCCAAAACATACAGACTTCTTAAAATCCAACAATAAGAAGAGAAACAAACAAATTAAAAAATCAGCAAAAGATCTGAACAGACACCTCACCAAATAAGATATACAAATGGTAAATAAGCATATGACAAGACAAGAAGCTGAACATCATATGTCATTAGAGAGTTACAATTAAAACAGTGAGATACTGCTACCAACTATTAGAATGCCTAAAATCCAAAATGCTGAAACACCCAGTGCTGGCAAGGATATGGAGCAACAGGGCCTCTAGTTCATTGCTCATGGGAATGCAAAATGGTACAGACACTTTGGAAGATAGTTTGGCAGTTTCTTACAAAACTAAACATACTCTTGCCATGTGATTCAGCAATCATGATCCTTGAGTTGAAAAAAATTACACTCAAATGAGTTGAGAACTTATGTCCACATGAAAACCTGCTCACAAATGTTTATAAGTAGTTTTATTTATTTATTTTTAATTTAAAAACTTTTAAAATTATAGTTGACACACAATATTATTATATTAGTTTCAAGTTTACAACATAGTGATTAGACATTTATATATCTTGCAAATTGATCACCCTACAGCACCTTTATTGATAATTGCCAAAATTTGGAAGCCACCAAGATGTCCTTTGGTAGGTGAATGGATAAATAAATTGTGCTACATTCATACAATGGAAGATTATTTAGCAAGACAATAAAGTGAGCTATCAAGTCACAAAAATGCGCACATATTTCTAAGTGAAATAAGTCAGTCTGAAAAAGCAACATTCTGTATGATTCCAACTGTATGGTATTTTGTAAAAGGCAAAACTATGGCAAAGTAAAAAGATTCATGGTTGCCAGGGTTAGCATGGAGGGAGTGATTGATAGATGGAGCACACAGGGTTATTAGAGCAGTGAAACTGTTCTGTATGATACTGTGCTGGTACATACATATCATTATACATTTGTCAGAACCAATAGTATGTGCAACAAAATGAGTGAACTTTATTTAATAATAATGTATCAATATTAGCTCAGCAGATGTAAGAAATGCACCACCCTTATCCAAGATGTTAAGTGCAGGGGAGATGGTGTTTGAGAACTCTCCGTGCTTTCCGCTCAATTTTTACATAAAATTAAAAATTCTCTAAAAAATAAAGTTACTGATTAAAAAACAAATAAACCAAGTAATAAATAAACAAACATTACAGAGAAAAAAATGGGGTAAGGTACGTGACACTCAAATACTTCATTAATGACACACATTGATTTGACGCATAAAGATTAGAAAAAATCATATTTTTAAAATACTTTAAGAGCAAAATTAAAAACAAACTAAAATTGTCAATGTTGGTATGACAAAGAAGAAACAATTGGTCATCCTTATGAGTCATATGCATACATAGTAAGGGGTGTGGATGGGTGTGGCTCAGACACATGGTGCCCAGAGGGACCTGGTAGATATGTGAGGGTGTGTGCACGTGTTTTGTGTATTCACACCCAGCTGAGCTGGGTGCAGTATTCCTAGTGTTTCTTGCAGACAAAATCACACATAACGAAATAAGAAATTTACAGTATCCTGAAATTGTTCTCAAACTAATTAATTGTACTGGAAAAAAATTGATTTTCAAAGCAAGCATTATCGCACAGCTGACTGTAGTATTAAAAGGCATATAAAAACAACAATCTTTTGCTCCTCTAGTCCAGCCCCCAGAGCCATGACTCAACTCTTTTCATCTGTTTCTTCCAGTAATTAGGTCCATATTATTTTTTTAAAAATGCTTAAGTTGCTGTTTCTTTAGTTACATATTTTGGGAATGAACCACTGCATCCACTTGGATCTCTTAGGCCGTCCACCCACACTCTTCCATGGTTGTGTGGGTGGACACTGCTATTATGGCTTTGTCAATATCCGACATTAACTCAAGCAGTTTACCGCGAATATCTTTCATTCTCTGTAAAATTTTTGTCTTTATCATTTGACTCTTATTAGCAGTATTTAATATGGTGGCTTCCATAGTTGTGTAGTGGTAACTGAATTTTGATTTATATTTCTTTTCTAATGCCAGTGAAATGTGAGCATCAACATAATTTTTACTTTACATATCCAGAATTTGAAACTTTTATTAGGTATGTTGTCAGTTTGGGATTTCATTGCTTTCTTTTAATACATTTACCCATGTCATTTTACAAATCAGTTTTTCTATTTTTTCTGACATATATAGTTTTTAATGTGCGTTTTACACTTTCGTTTATAAAAGTGTTTGGTGTGACATTTGGATCTAATTTACTTATTCTTCATACCAATACCTGATACTCTAGATGATTTCACTGCCAATATTTTTTTCTTCAAGAGCCTTGCTGTATTTGTTAGTTTTTAGAGTTGTGTGCAGCTAATTGTTCATGTCATCTGTTCTTTCGCAGCCTGTGTTATCCTCATAGAAACTGGTTGTTCTTCTATAATGTCTATGTTGGGATTCTCTTCCTACCCAGTTAAACTTTATTTCCTTGAATGTTATTTTAGTATTACTGGCTCAATTTTCTTTAACATCTCTATAATTTGGTGGTTGATTGCCCCATTTCTCTCTCTCTGTCTCTCTCTCTCTCTTTCTGTCGGTCTCTCTCTCTCTCTCTCTCTCTCTCTCTCTCTCTCTCTCACACACACACACACACACACACACACACACACACACACACACACACAGTCATCTGCTTATGTCATTTGGCTGGAAGTTGACTTGGTTGGGTTGGGCTGTCTTATGCACTATTCTACTTCTACTAATGGGAATATCAACTCATTTCCTGAACTTTTGCTCTTTACCTAAGGGAGGCAAACATTTTAATATAATCTTGGTTGGTTCATTTTCTATAAAAAATAGTCACGGTTTTAAAACATTCAGATTGCGTTCCTTTAAATACATTGGTTGTTGGATTTAGCTCAGAATCTGCACTATGATTATTAATTCAACATCTGTTTAGAAGTATCAATACTGTGTTTCATTGAATAAAGTTTTCACTTGGCCCTTGCAAAATAAGAGGGAGACACTGAAGTCATGTGATCACAGTAGCCTATTAATTAATTTTTAAAGAATCGTGTGAATGATCAAGGAATTTACCCAAGGGTAAATACTAGGATGTAAAAGATTAGCTTCTGACTGACAAGGCTCAGGGTCATTTATATCTCCCTCTGTTTAGAGGTCTTTACTGACGTCCCTGGTTCAAAGCAATCCTTTGAGGCACAGTATTTATTGTCTCTGCCACTTCCTGGTCATTTATATATACCGCCCCTGAGAGTTGTCATCTTTCCATGTTGGTATTTTTGGCCCAACTAAGTGATAAGCTCCTTGAAGGTGGGTCCCTAATAAGTTCCTTCTCTTATATGTCTTATGATGTCCAGATCAATTCTTTACATAAAGCAGATGTTCAAAAATATTAATTGGTTGAAACTGTCAGTAACTTTTGATCATAGAATCCCCTAGTGTAAAATCTTACCAGTAAACTATACTTTCTTTTATTATGTTCTCAGGCATGCACAACACCCACCCACCCACCCACACACACACACACACACACACACACACATGTGCACACATATCTTTTTTGTTTTCATGTCAGACTTCTTTGCTGACACATTAGATTTTGTGAATCCTTATTTGGCCAGATCACATGTTACATTATATCTCCAACTACCACCTAAAAGGAAGTCTCAGAGGGTCATGAACAGCATGTGTGGGTATCACAGCTCTCTTGCCTTTTTCTGTTTTTCGGGACTGTACTTTTAGGGATGTTTTTTTTCTCACAGCAAGACACAGAGGAAGTTCAAAAATACATCTATAAATGTACTTCTCAGAAGACGTCTTGGCATATAGGATTACTGATTGAAAGCAGGCGGCTCTACTGACTTCAAGAATATCCTGATTAGATGTCATTATTTCCTTTGTGGCTTAAATAACCATATATTAATCTGAATTTGAAACCATTGGCTCCAACCTCTTTTTAAGTTGCTAGAAATTGCTAACCACTAGCTTAGAAACAAGGGAAGAACTAAATTCATCATTTGTTTTTTTGAGGTTGCAGAATAAATGAAACTTCAGAAACAAAAGATAAATTTGGCTCATGTTGCACTGGCTAACAGACGTCGCTCATACCAGTGACATCAGCAAAAATATAGCGGCAATAAGATGATAAACCAAGGTTGTGAGTGAATGCGTAACTTCACAACAGAGAAAAACCTTGCGGAGTCAAACCACAGCCCTATAAGCATTCAGAGTAGGATTATATTTACAAGGAGTCTCTTTATTTTGTTGTTATTTTTTTTTTAAATGAAGATATATTGGTTTTTAAAAGATCTAATTATTAAACAAGGTCTTTGACGTTCTGAAAGAAAAAAATCTTATCACAATGTCTCAAAGAAATAGATTCTTTTAAGACCATTTCGTAAGGCAATTTTATAACTTTATTGAAATCGACAGTCTGCACTTAGTGTGAAGTGTGTGTTTTAGTGGACTAAATCATTCTAAGTTAGATTCATAATCTTTAAGGTCTAATGCTATGCCTTTAAAACAGCTGTTTCACTTCACCAAAAAAGACTGCAACACTACTGTGAAGTGTTTTATATGTTTTAAATGCAGCAGGATTGTCTACTGTTTAGTAATTTATTCTTTTGATGGTGATGAGAAGAGAGCTGCCTGCTTCATTGCTAGAGGAGCCTCAAGAAGCACTGAGGATCTTATTGGTTCTTATGTCTGGGATATTGCCAACTTACAGGATAGACTGTGTTAAGCTTGAAATGAGAACACTAAAAATGTTTTAATGGAAAGCATTATAATGATCCCACTTTCATAAAATGCTACTTCTCCGTTTTCCAATAACAGACCAATTCCTCAGTCTATCTCTAGCCAAGCTCTTACCGGTACCTCTGAAAAGCTTGCACAAAACGGGTAGAAGGACTGGAATTCATTTAAATGGAGTTGTATGTAAAAGTCGCACCCATTTATTTTGTCACTAAGATGGCTGGTGAATGAAATAGTGGAGAGATAAGAAATAAAAATAGTGTAAACTGAATTTTGGCACTTACGTAAGAGTTGGCATTATTAAGAGTGGCTTAATCTTTGTGAGGGTTACACATAGAGTTTAGAGGGGAATGCTTTTTTTGTGAGTAAACAGAGACAAAGGGAACTCTAACTATTAAATGCTCTAAATTTTTATATAATGAGAATGGTCTTGGATATCTGGAATAAGAGGCTTGTACACACTTAAATGAATTGGTCCAGCACACAGCTGTCTTGAGTGCTGTTAGGACATAGCTATCATATGATTGTCTGTGGGTATGAGCTTGTTTGTTTTGTTTGTTCATCTGTTTGTTGCTTTTTGTTTTATGGCCCACAAATGAGTGAAATCATACGGATCTTGTTCTTTTTCATCTAACTTATTTCACTTAGCATGCTACTCTCAAAATCTACCCAAGTTGTTGCAAAAGGCAATATTTCATGTATTTTATGGCTGAGTAATATTCCATTGTATATATACACCACTTCTTCTTTATCTATTCATCTTTCAAAGGATACAAGTTGTTTCTATATCTTGCCTATTGTGAATAATGCTGCAATAAGCTAGAGGGAAAAGGGGTTAGGGAGAGGACAAACATGGCAAGGAGGGTCATATATATGGTGATGGAAAGAGACTAGACTTTGGGTGATGAGCACATAACGGAGTCCACAAATGTTGTGTTATAAGATTGTACACCTAAAACTTATATAAAGTTATTAACCAAAGTTACTGCAATACATTTAATTTTAATTTTAAAAAAGAGATAGCACTATGTTTTGTGGTGGGGTATAAAGATCAATTCAATAGATTTCTTCTCGTAAGAAGCCAGTGACAAAGGTAGTCAAAATGCTATTTTCTAATTGTATAGATGTATTTTCTTCAAATCCATAATTAGATATCACCTTTCAGACACATTTCTATATATATATATTTCTAGAATTTTCTCAATGTTCATATATTTTTATTCAAAACTCAGTGTGCAAATGGCCATTTAAAGACAAATGAACATCCAATTGGAGATTTTATGTATTTTAAGTTCAACATGATAGTAATTTCATTCTTGTCACAATTACCTTTTCCTTAGTATCATCACTCTTATTTTCTCCATTTCCAGCTATTTTTATAAATTCCAATGCAATAGTCTAGGAACTGCACCTAAGATTGCTGACTCAGGAAGGTGGTAGTTTTTCCAATGTGCAAGTGTTATCTGAGAGACTATACACTGCTCTCTGGCTTGAACTGTGTACTTGGGAGATAATGTAGAAAAACCCAAATTGGTGCAAAAAAACTGCTTTAGGCACAATAATGATGGATCATAAAAATTCTGGTTGTAAGAAAGGCTATTGATTTGCAGTCAAGGGTCACCTATAAACAAGACCATTTCAGTTACAATGTGGTAAGCTGGACATTAGCAATATGCATTGCATAACTCACAGGAATGGAGGATGTTATTAGAAACTATTAAAATCTCTAATTCCAAAGATTTAACATTTGAATAACTTAATTGATTGATTATGGACTAAAAGCGGGTACACAAACACAAGGGCCAGTAAACTAAAATCACCTAACAGTGAACTTCTCAGCTTTCCCGCTTGGCATGAGTTTAACATTCACTACTCCAGGTAAGCACGTGGAAGTTCATTTTTCTTATTGCCTATCACTTAGGCTGGCGATTCCCAAGCTTTTGAGTATGAGGACTCTCCAGTTGCTAGAGGTGGCAATGTTAACTGTTCAGTCTGGTAGAGATGTACTGGATTTGAGGGTTTTGTGTGCCCGTTCTGTGGCTATTAGAAGATGGGGGTCTGTGGGGAATAAGAGGAGCAACAACCTGCAGACCAGCATGCCATTCTCCCACCCTGCCTTTGACTATAAATTGAAATTGGGTTTTTCCCAAATCCCAAGAATATGTAGAAAAAAACCCAACACGATTCAGGGAGAGACAGTTTAGGGTCTAAGAATTACCCAGATATTATCTGGGAAGGGAATAAAGGGAAAGATCATTGTCGTGTATAAGATAAAACATTGCAAGGCCTAGATACGAAGTGCCCTTGCTCATCTTGGAAGTTATTAATTGTTAAAGCTCCTATAATTTTTGACATAAATATGACAAGAGGATAGGAATTTCCATTAAATTTCCATTAAAAGGTTAAACTATAGTTGATAGTAATTTGTCCCACTAGCTCTTTCTTCATCTCGCTCTCCTTTGAGAGTTTCTTAGCAGGATCACTTATAAAAATTCATGTGACTTCCTCTTTCCCTCTCTTCCTTTCTTTGTTCTCTAAACATATATTGTGCACCTACTGGCTCTAGGATTTCTCAGAATAAAGGGAAATGAAAAGCAGAGTCAAATGTATAAATGACCTAAAAATAAAATATTCTAAAACTAAAAGAAGAAAATAGAGTAGTCTGTCTTTCCATCTCTTGGATCTGTAAAAGGTTTCTTCAACAAATAAGCAGAAAGGAAAAAAAAACTATATCAAAATGAAGAACTTTCATAGAGCAATGTAATAATAACAACACCAACAATAATAATAATTGCTAGGTACTGATATACATGTATCAACCCAATCTATAAGGTGGGTTCAAATACTGTTCTAGTCTCATGGATAAGAATTATAAGACACATAGATGTTAAGTATCTTTATCAAGGTCACATAGTTAGGCAAACACCATAAACAAGGTTACAAGACAAGCAACAGGTTGATGAAAGTATTTGTGGATTGTGTAACAAAGATTCCTTTTCTAGACTATACAAAGAACACCTATAATTCAATAAGAAAAAAGAATGGCCAATTTGAAAAGGGGCCAAGCAAATTAAAGGCAATAAAATTCAAATGTCTACTATGCATATGAAAAGATGCTCAATTTTACTGGCTGTAAGGAAACCAGTAATGAGATGGCAGTTTTTATCTATCGTGTAGGCATAAATGAACATATCTGTCAATATCAATATTTGTAAAGATATTTTAGAGACTATGCTTTCATATACTGTCAGGTGGGAGTAGATGGTGGCACAGCAACTTTGGGTACATCCAGTAAAAATAAAAACAAGCATACCCTAATTCTTAGTAATACCACTTCAGGGAATAGTCATCCAGTGCCGCTCTGGTAAACATCAGTGATGTGCTGGTAAATGTTTAATGAGTGGCTTTCTGGTTGGGGGACAAGGAGTTTGGTTTGTAGATTTGCTGTTTTCCACAGTGAGAACTGCAAACATAGATAGCATCACTGAAGACAGAGTAAGAAATAGGTGCACTGTCAGTTTCCACAAGTCAATGGAGCCCAGGTCAGTGCACAATTGTGAGGCATCTTGGCACCTGAGCACGAGAGACATGAGCGAGCATGTTCACTGAAGCTCACTGGCAGCAGAAAAAATTTAAAATAAACTAAATATTCATTAATAGATGAATGAATATACAACTTGTGATGATTTGTGATAAGGGTACACTGTAGCAAAAAGCAATAAATTATCTCTACATATATTACTGTAGAACTCTATCTATCCATATTGGGTTAGTTCTCAAAACATAATGTGGAGTGATATAAACAAATTACGCGATAATACTATTATATCATTCTATAATATAGAGACACATGCAATATAATAATAGATTTTAAATTCTCCCTCTCTATCTATCTATCTATCTATCTATCTATCTATCTATCATCTATCTATAAAACAGAAGGCTATATATCAAAGTAGAAAAATGGACTAGAAGGCTATATATCAGCATTATACTCTCCTTTGGAGTGTGGAAGGAGGTAATGATGTGGGGCAAAAGGTACGATGATAATTAAAGGCTGTACTACTAATATCTGTAATATTACTTCTTTTCTCACAATATCTACTCTTAGCCTCTTTGAACTGTGTGTGGAAAAACTCTAAAAAGTTCTTATTTCTTTAATCTATAAATTTGTCAGTTGAAGAAACATCTTTCTTAATAACAGCTTTTCCAGAACCGAAGGAACAATGTCATGTAAATTATGGATATCAATTATAAGACTTATCTCTATTTTAGAAACATTAAAATGTTTATTCAGGTGTGCTCAAAATGAAGGAATATGGTAATTCAGTTGACTAGGAGGGTTTAGCAGCTGTCAAGCATACATTTCATTACTTTTTGAAAATAGATATGTGATGTTTCAAAATAACACAATACTTATTAATATATCCAGAGGTATATTAACCAATTAACATTTGAAATAAATATCAATGATTGTATGTACATAGGACCTATGGTTGACGTGAAGCTATTTATCTATCAGAGCCTTCCAGAAACTGCCAATCTCAACCACTTGGAAAATAGGCAGCAGAGCAGAAGTAAGTAAAAATGCCTCTGAGTGGCAAATTTGTCACAGGACATATGACTTTCTCAACAAAATTGTATGAAAAGTAAGAGAGAAAATGGAAAACGGCACTGGGGAGAAATGATGACCTGTGACAGCGATGAGAAGTGACAGCAGCCTGAGAGACAGAGCACCATAAAAGCCAGCAGCAGGGGTCATTTAGCATAAGTGGGAATCATCCTTTGCATCGCAATGACTCTGGAAGCTCTCAAAAGTACATGTCTTTATGCCTTTGTTTTTTATTTACTCGTTTCGTGGAGCACAGACAGTGGAATAAGCAAGGTTTTTAATGTTGCCTTAGACTCATCAAGAAAATGCAAATTTTTCTTCAGTATGCTCAGAGATGCAGGATTTAGAAATATTTTTCTAAAGTCTTGGCTTAATGTAGAATGCTCTCTGAAAATGCCAGGGAAATGAGACATCACTTTATTTAAAAGGAGTTCATATTTATACATATTCTATGCCATCCTGCTTCCTTTTGAGAAGTAAGCATTTTTGAACAAGCGATATAACATTTTCCCACAAGATTTCATTTTTTGTTTTCAAGGAATTTTCATCTGAATTCTGTAATATTCTTTTTAGTTAGAAGATTCTGAAATTGTTATCAGCCACCACATGATAAAAGGTCCGAGAGGTGGCATGAAAACCTTGAAATGACTTGTTGTGTGACTGACCATATGGGGCGTCATTCCCAAAGCCAGAAATAAAGACTAGGTTTCCCCAAGGCTTGTCCCCTTTCATTCTTTCTGTACTTGCGTGTCAAAATACTCAAGGCCATGCAGTCAACAGGGTCCCTTTATGCTACTATCTGGGACACTGTAGCATAGATTTACTTAGTAGCTACTGTATGCCCAACGCTGATGAGGTTTGGGACATGGAGATAGTACAGATGTTCTGTGTCATCATAGACATTGTAGTGTCATGCAGGTGGGTCAAACAATTTACAAACTGCACTATAATGTTTGATTAATAACATGATGGGAAAGTACAAGATGTTTTTAGTTAGAAAATCATTTGGATCTTCTGAGTGATTCAAATACATTTTTATTTTTATTTATTTATTTTTTTATTATTATTTATGCCTACATCACCTGGTCTTCCTAAGTGGTCTCCCATCCAAGTACTAACCAGGCCTGACCCTGCTTAGCTTCAGATATCAGACAGGATTGGGCTCATTCAGGGTGGCATAACTGTAGGCCATTGATAGTGGCTCCATTGAGGCCTGAACCTGCAACCTTCTGCATGTAAAGCAGACTTGCTAACTGCTACACTATGGAACCATGTCATAAAATATATTTTTGTCTAGCATTTAAGGAGCTCTTAATCATTCATCTTCTATGAAAAGTCCTCTAATACTGGGCAATGGGAATTTGGAATGCAAGTCACTATCTTAAGGCCATGTGGAGGGTGCTATCTGGGTGCTTGTGTTTGAACTGCAACTCACCCTTAGATTACTAATGAAGTTATTTTAGGAATTAAGACAAATATGGTAGAAAATAACTTTCTTCTTTATAATCTAGCAAAAGGAAAACAAATCTAGGACTAAAAAACCAGTCGAGATTTTGGAAAAGGCAGTTTAATTAAAAAGCCCAAGTTAATCGTGGGGCTCCGAGGAAGAAGTGCGCGCGCGCGCGCGCGCGCGCGTGTGTGTGTGTGTGTGTGTGTGTGTGTGTGCGCACGCGCGTGCCTGCGTCATTCTGAGGTAGAGCGAGGTCTGAAGAGTATAACATGCTAATGTTATTCACTCTGCTTCGTAGTCTCCATCTTGCATGGGGATTGTCTTCTTTACAACGCAGTGATCCCTCAGAGTGGAGAAAAAAATAAGACCAGTGAAATGGTATCTTGGCACTATAGTTAAGTAAAACATACCTGTAACTAGAGTTCTGAGTAGCGTTTGGAATATTCATGGTCAATTTGTTGGAGTCTGGCTCACATCAGCATGTATAATTTTGAATCATTGTCTAAGAATCCCTTTTCTTTTAATCAGTGAAACAAGAGTTTGACTGACTGCTGAAGACTGAGTCAGGCGACTGAGTATCCCTCCAAAAAGCCTCTCCCACCTGATCTATGTTTAAAAGAAACTAGCGATCAACAGAAACAAACCACATCCAGAAATGTAAAATTAGGGCTGTAAGTCAGTTTTCATCTGGACTCGTTAGGCTGAAACCATTTTAGGTCATTTCTAATTATATTAAAGAGTTACATGGTCATTTCTGTACTAGAACCTTATAAAATGAGAAAATATCATTATTACAAAATGGATTTATTTCTTAATTCCATTTCCTAAATACACCACTTCAATATCAGAGCAATATTTTCTAAGTGCGACAGCTTATAATTGCAAAAGTTGAAGAAGATCTGATGAAGCTGGAATTTAAAAAAAAACTTATTTACTTAAAGCTAGTAAAATCCTTATATAAACACACACATTGTATAGTTAAAAGCTTATTACAAGGAAATCATATTCTGCAGAGATGAAAAACTTTTTCCTGAGTGCGCATTAGAAAGTGTTCTACAAGGGCAGGGATTTATTTATTTTTTTGTCTATTTTGATCACCGCTTTATCCTCAGTATGTAGAGCAGTGACTAGCACAACGCATAAAAGACACTCACTAAATGCTTGTTGAATGACTTCTTAAGTAAAAAATGAAAAGATGTCCTTGGGAAAGGGAGATGAAAGATAAGTGGACTCTCCTTCCCTTCCTTGCTCTCTTTTTTATCTCTGTAGTTAATATCTCACAATGACACTCATACACACATACATTTTTCGTCATGTATTTAAGTGACTATGACATATCAGTTCAGGTCCTAAGCTCTACAGAGATAATAGTGAAGTAGATGAATATTATCTCTGGCTTCTGGAACCACAACTAGTTTAAATCACTCTGCATTAGAGGAATATGTGTCTCCAAGATATAGGTAATTGTGATCTGGAGATAAAAAGGTTGATGGCACATAAATAGGCCCTAGCACCTGAGTAGGGCTTCCATGGTAATTAGTGAACAAAAGAGTGTTTACATGTTTGCAAAGATATGAAAATGACTTTATTATGTGGCACTTTTTATTTTTTCTCAGTGGTGTTCATTGTCCTTAACTGTTGTTTCCTTGTATTCAAGTTATTTCTCATTTTGACCTCAATCCATCTGCTAAATCTTCTCCCCATCTCCTTAAACTTTAGGCACTCTACCCTCAAAAGGGTCTACTAATTGTTCCGTGAATACATCTTGCTAAATCTTCTCATTTTATTGTGTAGCATTTGCATGTGTAATATATATGTATAATGTATGCATGTGTATTTTGAAGCAGAACAAAAAAAATGAACACTGTGATTGTCCTTCTCTCCCCCAACTTTGGCCAGGACATTTCCACGGCTTCTACCTGTGTGTTGCTTTTTAGTTCTTGCTTTTCAGCTTTTGTTCATACTCTCTGTCCCTGCCTGGAATGCCACTCTGCATGCACTCAAACTTCACCCTTCAGAGCTCTTGTCAGATTCTACATACTGCATGAAGCTTTTCTCATGTAGCACATCGTCCCCCCTTCCCTGAGTTCTTACAGCAGCCGTGTCTCGTGCTGCTCATTGGGCATTTCAATAAAGGCTGTCTTTGCCTTATGGTGCCTTCCCTGTGCTTTGTTCACCAACTAGATAGCAAGAGCTTCACAGACAAGGACTTCCCTTCTCCCATTGCACTTGCATTGCACTTAATAGATGCTTGACAGTTGCCACTAGATGAAAAATTCTATTGTCAAACGATATGGTGAAGAAAACTATGAATGGGATCTCAAAACTTGTTTTTAATTCCAGATCTCTGATCCTTACTAGGTGTGACCTTGGGCAGTGTAATTAACCTCTTTGGTAATTTCCTGATTACACACACACACACACACACACACACACACACACACACACACACACACACGGTTCATGGATTGTTGTGAAAATTAAATGAGATAATAGACCTGAAAATCTGCATATAGTGGTTTGTAATGTTTGCTTATCTGACTTACGTGGGCTACATTCAAAGAGGTCCAATATATCCTTACTCAGCAGTACATTCAAGATTTTGTTGGTGACATAGGAAAACACTTTCTATGACATATGGAACAGGCTTGAGCTCCTGAGCAGGCATATTTCATCTAATGATATCTTTATAAATTTTGAATTATGGAGCTCATATTCTCTTAATCACCTTGGGGTGCTAGGAATCTCCATTTCAGGTTAATTGAACCACATAATTTAAATAATTAATAAGTTGAGCAAATTGACTAAGCCTGGGGTTTGGGGACCCCTGTTCTAAAACATCTCAAATAGAACTTGTATTTGTATATCCACAAGGGATTTTTACTAGCATTAAAAAATTTTGTTTGTATTTCAGAATCTTTGAGCTGAAACAATATATTCTGATCCATCATATCAGTTTTCAAATGAGGAAATTGAAACCCAAGAGGTTTCTGTGGCTTGTCCAATGGTACCAGTCTAGATAATACTGAGCCTGGGTTGGATCCCAATTGCCTTAAAACAGAATCCTGGGTTCCTTTCCATAAGATCCTGCTGCCCTCGGATATTTATGTATGTATGTATGTATGTATGTATGTATGTATGTATGTATGTATGTATGTATTAGAGTCATTTCAAATGACTTTATAAAGTTACTGAATATCTTTTGCATATGACTAGTGAAAACCAGATTTGCTGTGTTGGGGAGGTTTGAGGAGTTGGAACCTGGACTGCTTTTTCTGTCCTAAGTAGTAGCAGCCAAGACACTTCCATATAACCCAGGGCACTGCAGAACGGGGTAAGAGGTCTGGTTTGGGTTTTTTTTTTTTTTTTAATAGTAGTAGATATTAATACACATTTCCCCCCCAGTTTTGTTGGGAAATAATTGATAAATAGCATGTCCTCTGATAATGTCATTTTGTTAAAACCTTGATAAGATGTTGTAAGGACTTAACTCTTTATATCAATTAGCTATGGTAAAATTGGTTTTGTTATGTCATTTGCCTTAAAGTCACAGAACTTATCAATGTACAGTGAGAACTTATTGTACATCTCTGTGTAAGTTTAAGGTGTATAACATGATGGTCTGATTTACATATATTGCAAGATGATTACCACAATAAGTTTAGTTAACATCCATCCTCTCATATAGATACAATAAGAAGAAAATAAAAAAATTTTTTTTTGTGATGTGAACTCTTAGCATCTACTCTCTTAACAACTTTCCTATATATCATACAGCAGAGTTAACCTTAACCATTGTGTCATACATTAAATACATAGTATTTATTTATCTTATAATTGGAAGTTTGTACCTTTTGACTACCTTCCAATTCCCCATCACCCACCCTGCTATCTTTGGTAACCACCAATCTATTCTCTGCATGTATAAGTTTTGTGTTGTTTATTTATTTTTTAGTTCCACATATAAGGGAGATCATATAGTACTTTATCTCTCTGACTTATTTCACTTAACATAATGCCTCCAAGGTCCATCTATGTTGTTCCAAAACATATTCTTTAAAACAAATTTGCAGGTTAGGGTAAAGATAATGTTTTTCTATATCTAGGCACATTTGGTCACTTAGGAAAATGGAACAAGAAAATTATTGACTAAAAACTAAATAGTACATCTGGCATTATATGTGTTATATATATGTCAGCACATCTCATCTGTAATTAAACACTTCCTTTCTAATGCTGAATTCCTGCTAGTTATGGCAGATTGCATGCACATGAACAATATTTTCTAATAGCAATTGAAACTCTGAAGGAGTATTTAGTCTTTATATATGTTGCTACCAAGACTACTCCTCAAAATAAAGTGTACCATTTTTATGCATTTTAATGTGCAGCATTGACTCGCTGCTTGACAGAAGCCATTTTTTGGTGTCCTGCTCTGATGCAGTATCACTACAGCTCCATCTTTCTGGAGAGATGCTGTTTGTATTAGAAGCCATTGAGAGTTAGAAGCCAGCAAAGTAAGTCATATCTTACCTGTTTTAATTCACTGAATTGAAGCCTCTTGTACCCAGATGCTCCTTCAAATGACAGGAGAAAGCATTATGAGAAGATAATGTCGCATTGCTCTTTCTTCTTTTATTTCTCTTTCAGAGCTTTATTTTGTTAAATAATCTAATTCTTTCTTGGGATTAGTGTATCATGTTAGCTGACAGCTTTATACAGCAATGCAGGAAAGAGACAAAACAAAACCCTCTATAATAAGACATTTTAGAACAGAAGATGAAAATGACTTCCACAGTATACTATTTTCAATTTTAGGAAGCATCGAGAATTCATGTATTTATTTATTCATTCAATGAATATTTACTGAATGTCAAGTATGTTCCATTTACTGAACCAAGCCCTGGGGGTCTAAAAATATATTTAGTGAGAGCTTTGATAGAGAGGAAGAAATACACATAATTAAAATACTTGCAGTTGATCAAAACTGGGGGCATCGGGGTGCACAGAAGGCTTTGTGAACATCAGGGGAGCCTTAGAAAGAGAGAATTTCAGAGAGAAGTTAACATTTGAATAGGATCTTTATGCGAGAAATACTTTGCTATAAGCAAGGCCATGGTCAAAATTCAAGGCTAGGAGGGCACATAGATGTGCTGAGGGCCTGCGAAGTCTCCTAGGAGCAACTCAACGACTGGAAGAAGGGTTGAAGATACACCTTGGTGAACAGCGGCTGCAGGTGTACCATATATTTCAGGTTAAGGATCTACACGGACAGCTAGGAGGTGGAATAAATGATCTGATACAATAAAATATGCTGTAAGTAACTCAATTGTCCATTCACAGATGAAAGGATAAACAAAATGTGGTACAATGAATGATAAATAATACAGGAATAAAATTCTAATTGAGGATTTTTTACTCAATTCCAATATGAGGAGGTGTTCCCTGCACCACCAAAAATTCTCAGACACCATCTGGGTGTCCTGTTATTTAACTTGATTCTGATGCTAGCTGACCAAAGGTAGCGGCAAGTCACACAGGTTACGGGCTCAGTGCCACAGACTTCCCTCCACTTCATATGCCAATCACAAGTTTGGTTGTTATATGTGCTTCTGACTGGCTACAGATTGGCGGTTCCATGATCTCCAGTTTGGGTTTGATTAATTTGCTAGAGCGGCTTACAGAACTCAGGAAATCTGTTTACTCACTAGATTATCATTTTTTTATAATAAAGAATATTAAGGAAAATAAACCAACAACCAGATGAAGAGATATCTAGGGCAAGATATGAAGAGTGTTCAGATCTTCCATGCCTTGTTAGAGCATACCACTCACCTTGCATCTCCATGTGTTCAGCCACCTGAAAGCTCTCTGAACAACATGCATTCAGGTTTCTGTGGAGGCTTCCTTACACAGGCATGATTGCTTAAGTAATTGGCCTTTGGTTATTAAACTTTATATCCAAACCACCTCCTGCCCAGAGGTCAGGGTGGTTGAGATTGAAAGTTCCAGTCCTTTAATCACATGGTTTGTTCCTCAGGTGACAACCCCCACCCTTAGGTGACCTACAAGCATTATAAAAGCCATCTAATTAACATAAAAAAGGCACTTTTATTGCCCTTCACTATGAGGAAATTCTGAGGGTTTTAAGAACTCTGTGCCAGACAACAAGCTCTACCTGTCTTGCTCAGTGCTCCTAACTGTTTTGCTCTAGAAAACATGAAATGAATGGTTTAAGAAGTTAGAGTATTTTGTTGGTGAAATAAAAATTCAAACTTTAGCCCATTTTCTATGCAAGAAAATTTTGAACCTCTTGCTCTTTCATATCACCTCAAACATCCCCTCCGACTCTGGGCTTGTCTGTCGATTTCTGGATCTTTGGTTCCACCCTAACATCAACAGTATAGTATGTCATACTAAAATAAATGAGTACTGATCATTTCCTATTATGTCAACCACTAACTGCTAAAATAGAGTGCTTTTATTCTTGTTCTATTTGATCTTTTCCTTTTATTTGAAAAAAAAAAACAGAACAAACAAAAAGTCTTTTTAGCTTTGGAAAGAAGGCATAGTAAACAGAATTCTATTATGAGAAACCCACCAGAACATTGATAGAATTCCTTCATTTGTCAGACATTTGTTGAGCACCAAGTAAAAGTGGGCTGGTGGTCCCACTAATGAGCAAGTCCTAAGTCCCTATCCTCACCGGGCTTCCCCTGTGGGCAGGGTGGGATCCCTAGAACAGAGCTTGAAGTGAGACTATATGAAAGTGATAGATAAGTAGATATTTAAAACATTTTAAAACAAATAAATATCACTTGAGGGAAGTGAGTAAGAACCCTACAAAAGAAATCCATATTTTCAGATTGTGATCTAGGCTCTAAGATAATTAGGAAGAGGAACAAGGTAGTGAATGGAGTAGGGACTAATGGGCTAGGTAGATAGGGACAGATTTTAAAATTCAAATATATTTATCATGATTTTTTCCAAATAGAAAGAGGTTATTGTCTTTTGCTCTGGTGGGTGAGCTGGTCCTGGGGCGGACCTGAAGCAGCTCCAGTGCATAGCACCAGCCTTCCTGGGAGAAGACAAGGCTGTTGCAAGACTCTCTCATCACCTGGGGGAGAGTAGCAGCAATGGGGCCTTGCATCCATATGGTGCTGCCACCTTTAGGGCCGCTGTGCCTGCATCCCATAGTTGGTTTTTCACTTCGACCCTTTTCCTTTGGTTGTTTGAGATGACTTGTGATTCTACAGCCCTCATTTCCATTTTGAACACGCTCTATCTATTTAGAAATTTAGCTTTTATTTCCCTTGCATTCCAAGAATTTTATATGACCATAATTTTTATTAATGGTAAAGTCACCCTAACTATTGAATGGACACAATTGTAGTGTTTCTGTCAAACATTTTAGGGCAGTGCTAGACTTCTGGCTTTCACGTTTTAGCATCCCAGGTTCTCATGAGTGGCTTTGGCATGGCATTTGATATGAGATACCTATCCAACCCTTCTATAACATCCATTTCAGCCCCTGTAAATATGGCAAAATGTTCGACCTCTCTTCCAGTCCCAAGCTTTATAAGCCGCTCAGCTTCCTGTGGCCTGGAAATGGTACATAACTTAAATGCCCACTATATTCTTTATTATGTCCATAATACACAGGTTTGTGCACACACACACACACACACACACACACACACACACACACACACATACCCTCATATAGGTTGTACTTCATGTGTGGAATTGTTTGATCTTCCTATGCTTCTGTTCGCTAACATCTCTGGCTCCTTCCATCTCAACGCTTTGCCTTTTTTCCTCGTTGTAGCCTGTACTTGTTCCTTAGACCCGATGTTTGAAGCTTTCTGCCTCCCATCTAGCTGTATCTCATATCTACCCTCATATTTTAGTGCTTCCTGGATGCCAAGGAAAACCAGCCTCCCCTGGCAGAAACTGCGGGGAGCTAGTGCCCTTGCTAGATTAGGCTCCAGGGAATAACATTTGGTAACATAGGTAAACGTATGTTTCTTTAATTTAAATGCACTATCTGTATAACTTCCAAACACAAAAGACAAATTAGGGGACAATTTTTCTTATTTTAAGGTATTTTTTCACTTACAAAAGAATTCTTCATAGAATTTTCTTCATATACTTTAAGCATAATTTAATTAACAAGAATTTAATTTAAATGAAGGTTATTCAGGAGTACATTGTGTGAAATAGTACATCTCCATTATCAAACCCTTAAAATATTGTTATATTATTATTATTATTATTATTATTGTTATTGTTATTATTGTTATTTAGATCAAGTGTGAATGAGATCTGCTTTGGCATATTTAGCATGGTTAAATCTATATTACACTGGATAAAATGTTTGGCTACTTTTTTTATTGTAGAATAAATAAATTTTCTGCCTTCTCACCTAAAATGGAAAATTCTGGGATGAAGTAGAGGATTATATTTATTAGCTCAGAGTTTGGGGATAATTACTTAGAATAAACTGTCTTTTGGTATAAAAAGATAATGCACAATCAAAATGGTATATTCTTTGAGTTTCAAGGAGCAGCCATGGGAAGTTTGTATCAATCTATCCCCCCACTTTTTTTGCCTAATATGTCTACATTTATTATAATTTAAAAAAATTATTAAAGTATAGTTGGCATACACTATTATATTAATTTCTGGTGTAAAACATAGTGATTTGATATTTATATATCATACAAGGTGATCAGCACAATAAATCTAGAAAACAGCTGTCACCGTGCAAAGTTATTACAAAATTATTGACCACACTCCTCGTGCTGTACATTATTCTCTTGCAAGATGGGTGACTATTGTTTGGTGGTGTCTACTCCAGCATAATAACCTTAATTACCATGTAACTGAAACGTAACTATCCAACATTATCCAAAGTACTTAGGAGTGACACATGTAGAAGACACCTTACTGTTTTTCTTTTGAGTTGTTTAAGCTTTCAGAATCCCTGGTGTTCTTGTTTCCTCAGAAGATGAAACAATGGTGACTTGCTTCTTCTTTCAGAAATGGGATTCTGGTGCAACCACAAGCAAAGAAAATCACATGGAAAAACATAACCATATGAGCTAATATAAAATACACTACCTATTGATAACACATTTGAACAGATAAGAAATATGTAATCTAGGTGCAGAAAGCACTGTCTCAAGATGCAGCTTTTCACCCCCGAGGCCAGTTCGGAAGCATTTCCCAATGTGTATGACTTTTCTTATCTGTCTTCTCCCAGGTCAAGACTCCCTTGTGATGTATTCCTGCTGAGGTAGCACTCTAGGGCCTGAGGCACTGGCTGCTTTCGGGTGTGCATTGAGGGTCCACAGCTGCCACAGCTCTTTTTGCAGCTTTGACAGCAGGTATCCTCTAGCAGTTTAAACGCAGTGTCCTGGAAGCCTGAGTTGATGGACGCTACTATCATTCTCAGTTTGCTCAGTCTTTCAAAAAATGCTGCAGTGCTCCTGTCTGCTCCCTGTGGGCATTGTATCTGGAATTAAGTGCCAGCTCCAGCCAAGTGCTGGGTAGCAGCCTTATCAGCACTGCCTTCTGTTTGGCCTACAACTGGCAAAGACCCAGGAGAACTTCCCTTAGGTTTTTTTCTTTTTCAGTCAGAAAAGGAAATGTGGAGAATCTGATTTAACTTCATAATATTTTTCTCCTAATCACTGCCAGACTTCACTTCTGTTTCCACAGGACTCAGCTGGTTATTGCTTTCGGCCAAGTTACTACCATCCCTTCGCTCTTTCAAGGAGAATCACGGTTTAGAATGTCTCAGTCTTTGATTTGTGATGTTGAAATCCTTTACTGATAGAGTAAAGTTTTGTTTATAAAAGAGTTACCACTTAGAGCATTTAAAAAAATATAAACAGTTTATAAGAAAGAACAGCCACATTTAACAGGAATACATGCATATTCTGGGAAGATGTGAGAGGCCCAGCAGAAAGTAGAAGTCAGGAGACTCGAAAATGCCTGAACTTCTAATGCATTTCCAAACCACATGTAGATCCAGGGTGGAAACCCAATTGACATAAAATGTTTGAGTATGGCCTTTAACCAATTACTGGCAGACTGCTAAGCCATGCAAACACTAGAAAGTCAGGCTTGAAAGTGAAAATAAGAATATAAACAATAATCAGAGATGTCAGCAGCTGTACATCATGAGAGATACAGATATGATAGACTTAGTTAAAAAAAAATTACTAAAAACAACCAAACCAACCAAACAAGAAAAAAAAAAATCCAGCAACAACTCTCTTCCACACACACAAATCAGAATCCAGATCTATTACAATATATTATCTAAAATGCTCAGTATTCAAGAAAATATTATGCAGAGTCATACAGAAAAACAGAAAAGCATAACCTACAGTCAGGGAAGAAAATCACATAAATTATTTTTGAGTGGACCCAGATGTTGTATTTAGCAGATTGAGAGGTCAAAGCATTTATTATGTATATGTTCAAAGAACTAAAGGAAACCATATTTAAGGAATTTTAAAAAATATGACACTCAACAAATAGAAAAAAAAACAATAAGAATAGAAACTTTAAAAAAGAAACAAGTGGAAATTCTAGAGCTAAAAGATATTAACTGAAATGCAAAATATACTAAATATTTTAGGTTCAACAGCAAAATTAAGATGGTGAGAGAAAGGATCATTGATCTTGTAGTTTCATCAATCAAATTAATTCAATTTAAAGAACACACAGGGAGAAAAGACTTAAGAAAAAATGAACAGACCTTCAAAAATCTATGGAAGAACATCAAGTTTGCTAAAAGATAAATAACAGGAGTCCTAGAAAGAGAGAAGAAAGAGGCAGAAAAAAATATTTGAAATTAATTATCAAGACATCCCAGATTTAATCATAAATATCCAAGAGTTCAGCAAATGGTAGAAATAGAAGTGACCTTTCATAACCTGATAAAAAGCATCTATGAAAAACTTATAGTTAACATTATATTTCATCATGAAAGACAGAATGCTTTTCTCTTAAGATCAGGAACAAGACATGAATATTTACTATTAACATTCTACTTAATATTGTTCTGGAGGTTTGGGACATGTAATAATGAAAAGAGGAAGGAAGAAAGGAAGGAAGGAAGGAAGGAAGGAAGGAAGGAAGGAAGGAAGGAAGGAAGGAAGGAAGGAAGGAAGGAAAGAAGGAAGAAGAAAAGGGCAGAGGGAGAGAAAGAGAAAAAAATGAAGAAGAAAGAGGGAAAAAAAAAGAAAGACAAGAAGGGGAGGGAAGAGAAAAAGGGAGGTTGGAAGGAAGGGCATCTAGACTTGAAAGGAAGAAGTAAACTGTTTTTCTTTCTTTTTTAATTTTTAGATGACATTATCTTATATTTAGAGAAAACTATGGAATCAATAAAAATTGATAGAACTAATAACTGAGTTTAGCAAAGTTATGAGATACAAGATAAATATACCAAAACCAATCTTAAAATACTAGCAGCAAATGATCCAAAAATGAAAAGAAAATAATGTATTCATAATAGCATCAAAAAGAACACATGTTTAGGAATAAATTGAACAAAAAGAGTAAGACTAGTACACTGAAAGTTCCAAAATATTACTGAGAAAAATTAAAACAATATGATTAAGTAAAGCAACATCCTACGTTTATAAATTAGAGGAAAAGATAAGATGTCAATTCTCCTCAAATTAATAGATAGATTCAATAGGATCTCTATCAAAATCCCAGCAGACATTTTTTTTGTAGAAATTTATAAGATGATATTAAAATTCATATGGAAATGTGAAGAAACTAGAATTGTCAAAACAATTTTGGAAAAGAAGAAAAGTTGGAACATTTACACTGTCGAATTTCAAAATATATAATGAAGCCACCATAAAGATGGAATTTACATAAAGATAAATATGTAAATAAATGGAACAGAATTCAGAATCTAGTAATACTAAAGGTCAATTGACTTTTTATAATTAAACTTTTACTTTGAGAGAATGATAGACTCACATGTAGTTGTAATAATACAGAGAGACTGTGTATATTTTACTCAGTTTTCTCTAATGGTCACATCTTACAATATATTGAGCACATTATAATACAATATTATAACCAGGATGTGACATTGATATAGCTAAGATATAGAACATTTCCATCACCACAAAGATGTCTCTTGTTGCCTTTTATAGCCACGCTCACTTCTCTTCCCTCCCTGTCATTCTTGACCACTGGCAATGGCTAATCTGTTGCCCATTTCTATAATTTTGTCATTTCAAGAATGCTGTGTAAATGAAATTATATATATGCCACTTTGGAATTAGATTTTTATCACTTAGCACAATTTCCTGGAGATTCATCCAAGTTGTTTAGTGTATCAACAGCTTTTCCTTTTTTATTGTTAAATAGTTTTTAATGGAATGAATGAACCAACAATTTGTTTAATCAATCACTATTTGAAGAACATTTTTGTTGTTTCCATTTTTTGGCTATTACAAAAAAATTTTCTAAGAACAGTTGTGTACAGGATTTTGAGTGAATATAAGTTTTCACTTCTCTGGGATAAGGCCCAAGAGTGAAATTGCTGGGTTTATGGCAATTGCATGTTTATTTTTTTAAGAAACCAGCAAAGTATTTTCCAGATCGGCTGTATCATTTTGCAGTCCCACCAGCAAGGTATGAGTGATTCAAGTTTTCTTTATCCTTGACAATGTTTGGTGTTGCCACAATTTTTTATCATAGCCTTTCTGAAAGGTATGTAGTAATATCTTATTGTGGTTTAATTTGCAGCACCAGTTTTCTAGATAATCACCCATGTTTCATCCCGCTTTTAAGACAGCCAGACTTGGAGAATAATAGGGAGGAAAAAACCAGAGTTGTTTTGTCTTAGACTCTTCTTATATCTTTCCAAGAATAAGTAGACACTGAATTCTTCTGAGTAATAGAAGTTAGTGAGTTGGAAGAATGAAGCCAGATTGATATTAAAAGAACATTTTTCTTCCCTAAAATGAACTTTAAAGCTGGAATTTCTTATACAGCCAAGTATTTCCTCAAGGTAGCTCACAGTCAACTCTGCTGAGATATGGAGGAATCACCGTGTAATGATATAATGCAAGTGATTATTTTTGTTTAGAGACCCTGAACTCTCTTATGATGAGCAAATAATACTCTTAGACTTGACTTATATTGTTTATAAATTAATTACATTGCGTGTCTATGCTTCACTTACCCACACGGCGATCATGTAACTCTGAAGAAAATGTGATTATTTTCTACCTGTATTAATTCAGAGCACAGTTGTATGATCATTAGTTTGAGTCCCTGAGACAAAATCATCAAAGTGTAGTCAGTGGCAAGAAATTATAATGCAATTCTTGTCTTATCCAAGGCTATTTTGTATTCTGCTGGTGATAAACTGTATGCTGTTGGCAATGATTGCTCAACAGGACAAACGTGGTACTATTTTCTAAGTATGAAACCATTCTCTAAGACTGTTTCGTGTACATCGGCCTTCAGCATTTTACAACAGCAGCAAGTGCTGGGTGCTAATCAGCTATGCCCAACCTTAAGTGGCGACTTTATGGATGACCTTGCGAGAGGCATTCTGTTTGGCAAGCAAGGTCGGTGGACTCTTGGCCAGAACACAAGTGACAGCAAACACTTCTGTCATAGTGAATTCACTTCTTTGCTACACAGAACTCATATTAGAGACTGAGTTGCCAAAACTGATATTTGGTTTCCAGCAAGTGAAGTTCTGTATCCCTGACTCGTTTTTTTCCCAAGGCGTTTTGGGTAGCTGCCTGTGGCTAAGAACACACATCATTAGAATAACATGCAGTGCTTCCATAGTTTCTAACTCCGTTTCAATCTTTGAGTGACAGTCTTTTCCCTTTTTGCTGAAACCTAACTTATTAGCTTCAAAATATGCTTATTTTTGCTGGTCACATTCATAGAAACCTTTTCCGAAGGGGAAGTGGCATATGAGGAAAAGTAAGAATAAAGGTGAAGCTATAAACGGCACAGGGTCTGATGTCAGATGCTCTACATGCAGGACTGCTCAGGCCCCCCATCTCAGATGGTCAAGGGCAAGTCAATTAAACTCTCTAAGCCTCATCTTTAAAGTGGAATTGGTTGCTTTTTTTTCCTTTTAGTACCACTAAGATATATAAGTAGAGTACCTAGCATAGGGGCTAGCATACAGTAAATGCTCAATAAATGTTAGGTATTATTAGCATATATTTTTCCATATTTTGAATTTATGAGGACAAAGTCTATTCAGGCCAAATTATCTCCATCATCAAACTTTAAAACCATTAGAACAGTGATAAAGGAATGTGTTTTTATATACTACAGCACTGAGCAGGACATTTTACTTAACTTCATAGATTACTTAAAATGTGCCAAACATGATGCTAAACCTTAAATTTGGGGAATTTGGTTAATGTGCTGCCTGTATATATTTAAAAATTGGTGTGGCTACTTTAAGGACTGGCATTGTAAATGTGATTCAGGACCTGGCAAATTCCCCGAGCCAGGCAGAACTCAAGCCCTGTACTGAGAGAGAAAAGGGTTCTTGGCTGAGCGCAAGAAAGAACTCAAATGCCCGCCAGAGTTAGAGTCAAAAGGAAAGTTTATTAGATAAGGAGTAATGCTCCATAGATAGACCATGGTCTCCTCTCAGAGGCAGAGAATGAGAGAGCCTGAAAGAGGCTGGGAGAGACAGAGGCAATAGGGAAAGATGGGGACAATGAGAGAGACAGAATAAAGGCACTCAGAGGGACGCTGAGTGTTCAGGAAATCCAGTTTATATGTCATTCTTAGTTTCTGTGAATTACAGTTTAAAGACTTTATATATATATATTTTTACCCGTTTTCCTTTGATGATATGGGCATACAGTGAGGAGGATTAGAGTATGTAGCAAGAAAGGGTAAGAATATGTAGTGTGAAAGGCCTGCTGGCAGTTCCCAGCCTTTGATTCATAGGTTCCCCAAGATTTTAGCCATAGGGAATGAGTGATTTTATTTTGTAGGGCACCACTTAAAGACTTTTCCTGTTTTTCTTTTACAGTGTAGAGAAATGGTTTGTTAGCAATTCCAGCAGAAATCTTCCTTGTTTTGCAGGTTTTCTTGTGGGATGGCTGCAAGGCTGATCAGCATATCACACTCTCTGAATACAGCTTGATTTAACACTATTTCTTTTGCCTCCTCCCTACATAAAATGTACAAAGTAAATTTTTCTGAAGTTCCAGTTCTTTTCCTCAGAATGTTGGATGAGTACTGTCTGTCTATGACTATAGCAGCAAGCACACTGATGATGGTGTCAGCAGGCCAGACTTACTGCAGTACAGTTTGGGGGATGATCAAAAAAAGTCACAGCCTTAAGAGAAGGTCAGGACTCCAATACTTTTCAGATCATATTTAAGCACAAGCAGCAACACCTTTCACAGGAAAAAAAAATTCTGCCTAGATAAATTTTCTTCTTTGGCATGCAAGGACAATCTGACAATCTCTGCCTTATTACTGGAGTAAGCCCTTTTAATTTAATTATTAATGTGGACAGATCTATGTTTTTTATCTCTCTATTCTGTTTTCCATTTATCACATCTTTTTTTGAACTATTCTCTCTATTCTCTTCTTTTGTATTAATTGTTTATAATATGTATTTTATTTTCTTTATTGGCAAATTAACTATATCTCCCTGTTGTTTCTGTAAGTTGGTTGCTCTAAGGCTTACAATAAGTGTCATCAACATGACTATCTAACTTTGTGTATTATATCACACCACATATAATGTGAGTACATTATAGTACATTATATTTTCATTTTACCCAGTGTATTGTTTTTGCTATTTTCATCATACATTATACTTCTACGTATAATATATCCCACTTTATTATTATTGTTATTTTAATCAATCAATTATCTTTTAAAGAGGTTAAAAGAAAAGAAAATTAGTTTATGTTTATTCACAGATTTACCATTTTCATTATTCTTTATTCTTTATGAAGATCCTCATTTCTTTTTAGTAACAATTTCACTCTTGTAGTGCAGGTCTGCTGTTGATTAATTCTTTCAGCTATTTTCTTTCTAAAAATGTTTTTATTTTGTCTTCATTTTTGAGGAATATTTTCACTAAATATTGCTTTCTAAATTATTATTTTTCTAAGTACTATAAAAATATAAAGTTCTGACTTTCATTTCTGATTACTAGTCTATATACATTTTATTTTTATTTTTCTTATGAAAACTGTCTTTTTTCCTTTGAATGCTTTTACGATTTTTTTCTGTCTTTGTGTTTAGCACTTTGACTAAAATTTGCCTAGCTGTGTTGTTCTTTATCTTTATCCCGTTTGGGGTTCTCTAGCTTTTTAAATCTCTGAGTTTATGTTTTTTCACAAAATATATGTGACTCTTATTTCTTCAAATATATTTCTGCCTCATTTTCTTCCCTGTCTTTCTAGAATTCAAAGATCATTTAGACTGTTCAATGTTGCCCCATGGGTGACTGAGTCTAATATCTTTTTCCAATTCTTTTTATCTCTGATCTTCATATTATAAAGTTCTATTGATCTATTATTACATTTAAGCACTATTTTTGTTGTTTGCAATCTGCTGTTAATCCCAGTGAGTTTGAAGGGTATAGAGTTTTGTTTTGTTAGCCAGGTTAAGTTAATGGTGAGTCCTTTCTGTCCTGTTAGTCTTGTTTATAGTCTTTATTAGGAGAATCTATTTTGTTTTAATCCTAGGGCATGGCTCTTACTCAGGGGCGCAGCTGCTTAGTGAGCAAACTGCTCAGAAGCCTGCAGCTCCCACATCTCTTTCCTGGGCCCTGGACCTCTGCTATCACCACCCAGGTCTCAGCCCTGAGATACTTGACCTTTGGGAGATGTTTTAGAATCTTGCCTTGCAAGAGCACTCTTCAAATGCATAGCAGAGCCCTTGGCCAAGGATTCAAGGTTTATGTAGATTTACGAAGTGATCCTCTGTGCATTTGAGATCCCACCTCTCTAATAGTCTGCCCTGCAAATTCCTGCTGCCTCAGTAGTCCAGAACTATGTTCTTTTTGATTCATTGAGACTGATCTTTACCTGACCTCCACTTTCCTGTCACAGAAGGAATATGCCTCCAGGAAGAAAACTAGGGTTATTGTGGAACTTATTTTGTGTGTTTCCCTCTCTCAAGGATCATAGTTCTGTGTTGCTTATTTTTCATTGCCTGAGAACAATTGCCTCATATATTTTGTCTAGTTTTATAGTTGTTTTTGGTGATGGCAAGTCTAGTTACTCTATCAGGGATTGAAGCAGAAGTTCTGTATTTAACTTCCCTATTCTGATTCCAGATTATCAAACAGTAAGCTTTAAATCTCAAAATGATTTATTCTGACACCCTCTTCTCTGGGCCAATTCCTATTCATTGTGAATGTGCTCAGAATAAAAGAATAAAAAATATATTAAGTGAAGTAGTTTTCCAAGAAGAAATAGTTGACAAGACAAATCTATAAAATACTATAAATACCAAGATCAAGTATTAACTATTTTGCTCTATTTTATTTCTTGACTCTTGTAGATAATTAAGAATTGACTGTTTTATGCTAAATGTAATTTTCTATACAAGACCTTTTTATCAAATGATGGTTTCTTTCTTTTTTTTAATATTTGATGATACGATTTTGGTCAGAAGGCAGTTTTAAATGTCTGCTCACATAAGAATAATCACATGAATGGTCTAACACAAACTGTATGGTCCTTTAAGAAGACTAGATTTTATGTTGGTCAGAATGAATAAGAATCTTGAATTACAAATTCAATATTTATACTAGATTTCAGCTTCTAGGCTTGATAGTGGAATGTACTGGTTTCCTAGAAGTTCCAATAAAGCTTGTAACCAGCTGTTTTGGTTAATTGTATCCTTTCGTGTGTCTGAGAGAGACAGGATGTCAAAGCTTTAATCTCAAATTTATTTTTGTATCTTGCCAAGTACATTAGGATGAAAGGTTGAATTCCATACAAATTCAGTGCATCAGAGTATATTGAATCAAACATGTTTTCATATCACTTGAATTGCAGATTTGCTGAACTTTTGCCTTACTACTATCTCTCTGTTATAAGGCTTTTAAATCCACGGTCTACTTGGTTCATTTCTCATATATGCTTTTGGGTCAATTACAACTCTGCCTCACTGCCTGCCTTGTTCTCTGCCAGCAAGATAAACACTGAACAGAGCCTTTTATCTTAGCAGGGCCTCTCCAGATACTACATTAGAACAACTTTTCTCTCTTCAATGTATTATTTATTGGATTTTAAGTTATTCTTTCACTTTGGGGTGTGAAACCTAAACTTTCTTATGCAATGTAGCAGACGTGCCGATAAGTTCAAGTGATTACCTGTCTTCCTGTGATTTCCTCTGTGGCACTTCCTTCACTTAATCACTTTCAGCTGTGTTGGTTTCTGGCATCAACATTATGAACTGGGGTTTACAGTCCTTTGTGATTAAGGAATATTTTAAAGTGAAATATGTTGAAGGATGACATAAAACTGTTTGGGGCAGGGGTTATTTATAATGGCAAATGACCACAGATCCATTCGCGATCACATATCATTGTTCTACTTACCAAGATAACCAATTGGCCTCACTAGGGTGAAAGTTGCATTTTGCTTTTGGTGAATGTTCCATTAGATGGTGTTTCTGAAAAATTGTTTATCAACCACCTCTAACAGAATCATCCTGGGTGTTTGGGGGTGAGACCTGAAACTTGCATTCTGACTAAGCATTTGAGGTTTCAGGCCTACTTTCCTGAGGGAAAATATATTAAGATCTGAATTGGAAAAAATATTTACTAATTAAATCTATGAGTTGATGAGTTCATATACTAGATAATTTAGCATTAGGTTTTGGTCTAGAATTTTGTGTATATACCTACTTCTGTGTTTACTGCAGTAAAGTTCTCTGTAGCCTGGACCAAAGATTTTTCACAGGGTGGAAAATTTGGCATTTCTTGTTTTCTCTATAATGTCCATTTCAATTAATAGCCACAGTTTCCCAGCGTTCTTAATGGGAGATAGCAAACTCATCTCTATGGTCCAGGCTCTTCTTTATAAGATGATCAGTTTTCTGGACCATTTATTTTTATAATTGTAGAAAGTGATCATGGCATTGTCTCTCTCTGAACAAAGACTGTTATGCCTCCTGGGATCCAAGTAACCTTCTGCAGACATTTTCATTCATGTTAAAAGAATAAATGGAATTCACCAATGGATGCTCTGATTCTCTGATATGATTAACCAAAAAACTGCTCTGGATACCTACCAGGCTCCACACCCCTCCTGGTTTATTTTCTAGACAGTAAAAAGCCATGAGTACAAAGTGGCCATGACCCTTCTAACTGGTCTCCCTGCTTCTGCTCATGCTCCCATAATAACTTCTCAACACAGCAGGCAGCTTGAACCTTAAAAACATAATTTCAGTCATGTCACTTTCTTGCTCAAAATCTTCCACTGGCTTCCTGTAACAGATGCTCTGGTGCGCTGCCCAAACACCCCTCTCCAGGACCGAAGCACTAATTTCCCCAGATGCTGGAACAGTTGACAGGCCTCAGCTGAGTCTCTCTTTATGAATTCTGCTGAGAGGATTTGCCTCAATGAAGGTCGCTCTCATGGCAGCCTGCAACCACTAACGGTTGATGCAGGCACACAAAGCCTGCATTGTATTGGCTGTTCTAGCTTCCGAGCTCTCTGCGGTACAGGCTACATGAGAGCTCAACTTCTTCCTCTGCCAAATTCTCCTTCTTTCACTGTTATGTAGATATGAATGCCTAAGACCCCTTCCCACACATTTTCTGCCTAACGAGTCCAAATTCATATTTGTCAAAGCAGAGGTGATGTAATTAAATAAATATTTATTGGGCCTTGCGATATTTCTTTGAAACTTCCTGCACACACATTTCCACCTTGGAGTCTGTTGCAGGGACTCAGCCTGCCACACTTCTCATGTCACTCAAAACAGATCGAAAGTGTTTCCTGGTCAGGCCCTGCTCCGACTGGGCCTGCCTGTCTCTGACCTCCTGGCTTCTTCTCTTCTCTGCATGCATTCCATCGCAGCCACCTTGGTTTTCCTGCTATTTCTCAAACACTCCAAGTTTGTTCTCACGGCTATTGCACTTCCCTCTGCCTGGAACAGAATTCTTTCCCAGAACTTGGCATGACCTGCTTTCTTGTCTCTGTCCAAACATCACCCCCTTAGATAGGCCTTCTCTGATGATCCTTCAGAAGTGCGAGCCTCTCCTGCAGCTTCTAGCCCCTTACCAGGTTTCACTTCAGAGCACTCCTCAAGCCAACATTTATTACATACTTATTTGTGTTTTACATCTCTTTTACTTGAATGGAAGACCTATGAGGTCAGTGTTGTTTACTAATCGAGAACAGTGCCTGCCATGCAATAAGCCCTCAATAAATATTTTTGTGTCCCTGTTCTATCATCTAGAGTTAGAAGGTGAAAGGTGCCTTGAGTCAGTCCCTTCACAATTAGTCTGTGGCATATTCAAGTGTGAACATTCCTGGAGAACCTGAGGAGTGTGCATTGACTTACTCATGCATTCCAACACATGCACAGATAGACAAATACTTTAGATAAAACTTTTGGTAGTTAAGAATTTTTCAAGAGCTGTGCTGGTCCATCAATCCCAGCCACAATTTGTAACATAACTAAGAAATTACTGTACAATTTTAAACAAAAGTCTGACCCTTGCTCTCAAGTAGCTTAAAATCCAACTTAAAATGAGTGACCTATGGACTATATATATATATATATATATATATATATATATAGCCTATTTTATAAATGATGAATTCCTTAATCTGATCCTCCTTGATGTTCTTAAATGAGGCCATTTTGCTACTACTTTCCTTTTCAGACTGGGGACAATAACAATAAATAATTGTTTGTCCTTCAGCATTTTAGCCATTTACACAGATATCTCAAAAGCTAAAATTTTATTTTGGGCAGATGAGATGAAAACTGAATAATTTACAAGCCTCAGGCTCAAGTTTAGTAGGATAAGCTGAAAATGTTGACAATATTTTTAACTATGAAATTAACTTCTATCATTTCACGTGGAAATGTCCCCCAAGCTAATTCTAAATATCTCTGTTATAAAAATAAAATATTTTATCTAAGTGTAAAATTACTTCTTAAAGGTAATTTCTTCCAAGAACATAAATTTAATACTCAGCACAATTTTTCAAAGCTATTTACAACTGTATATCTTCTCAAACGTTAAAACATGCCCATAGGCATGTTATCATTGAATGGCCCAACTAAAACCTCATGCTTCATTTGTAAGAACAAAATCTATCCAATTTCCTTTGGAGAACAGGTTATGGCAAACTCATTCACAGATGTTGGTGGAATGCTGGATGTTAGTCAGCTCAGGCTGCTATAACAGAATACCATAGACTGGTTGGCTTAAATGACACACATTTGTTTTTCATAGTTCTAGAGGCTGGGAAATCCAAGATTAAGGTGCCCACAGATTTGGTTCTTGATGAAAGTTCTTTTCCTGGCTTGCAGATAACTTCTTTTTTGCTGTATCCTCATATGTTGAAGGGAGAGAAAGGAGGGGTTGGGGGAAGAGAGAGAAAGAGAGAGAGAGAGGGAGAGAGAGAGAGAGAGAGAGAGAGAGAGACTTCTCTGTTATCTCTTTATAAAAGCATTAATCCCATCATGAGGATCTTACCTTCATGACCTCATCTAAGTCTAATTACTCTCCAAAACCCATCTCCAAATATCATGACATTGAGGTTTAGAGCTTCAATATATACATTTCAGGATCCACAAATATTCAGTATATAACTCTGGGTTAACCACATCTTGTGTTGAGTGTGGACATCTCTATTGTGTGTGTTAGAGACTCTGGAGCCAGTCTAAAGGGATGACCCAGGCTGGAGGAAATGTCAGGGGCTTAGGAAAAAAATGCAGTCTTATAAAACCTGATTCCTTTTAATACTCAGAGCTGAGTGACTTCTCTAACATTGAAGGCTAAAAAATACTTTCATGTGTGATCATGCCTAACTTTGAGGCAATGTTAGAACATCAAGGAAAAGTTTCCAAAAGGAAGAAGTAAACTCTTGGAGAATGTCAAAGGGTAGACTTTAAAGTGATATCTTAAGATAACTTGGAAAATATTGAGCCTACAAGAGCAGTTTCAGTGGCTTAGTATGGATGAAAGTCTGGTTGGTGTGCTTTAAGAGAGAACTGAAAGAGAATATAAGTCATTGGATGTAGATGGAGACCACTGTAGTTGAACAAGTTGGATTTATTGCTTATTGCTTATCATTACAGGGAACAGTGGGCATTTCAGTAAGATGTTCAGTCATTTGGGGGAAATGGACCTTTGTTATGGATTGGAAATTGTCTAGAAGCAAGGGTCAGGCTATGACTGGCTTTCTTAAATCTTATTGACAGGGCAGGAAGACTAGAGCACAGTCAAAGCTGTAATTAGTAAAGAAGTAGCAGTCACTCACATTATTCAGGAGAGGGGGTGTTTGATAGTTTGTGGTTTGCACAGTGGCCTTGTTTTTTAGTCTGTCCTTAGGCAAAATCAGGAAGTAGTCTTGTGTTTTTGACTACCTTATTATAGTCACAAAGTGACCTTGTCTGATGTTGATGTTCTGTGAAACTGTTTATGTTCAAAGGAAGAACATCAAGGTCTAGCTGTGAGTGGTGTACTGTTAGGAGACTATCACTGAGGAAGTACTCAACCAGAAGTGATTGCCCAAGGCTGAGTTTTGTAACTGAATGTTATTTCTGATACACATTTTTTAAATTAAATTTATTAGGGTGACATGGGTCAATAAAATTTTATAGCAACAAATGAACATAACAAACAGGCAGACTGATGGACACAGACAATAGTTTTGTTTTGTTTTTGTTGTTTTTTTCCTTTCTGTCTCACTTTTTCAATCCTGAGGTTATATGTTTTGGGGATTAACATTTACCTAGCACAAGGCACTGCAAGTTTCATAGACTGTTCAGAAGATGGCAGTACATAAAACCTTAGTGAAAACTTGTAAGTTGTTGTCCTACAGTCTCATTAGCTTTACTTGGCCACAGAAACAGATTATTTATTCCAAACTGATCAATAAAACACCTGAGAATATTTGCTTAAATATATTAAGTCCCATATCCTTTGGTTGTGTGGTCTGTTTGAAACCCTGTTCCCCATTCTATTCATAATTTATTTTATTACTTGTGAGGGATGTACTATGATTTCTGTATAATTAGCAAACAAAGGCCCTTAGGCTGTGGATTGATACCTATTAGCTATACTTAATTTTATTTTATATTGCATAGTTACTTTAAAAAACTTTTTTCTTAAAAAAAATGTTTGTTAACACCATCACACTAGTAATAATTTTAGATGACAGAGATATTTTTTTCTTAATGTATTTTTGTTTTGTACATTTGGTGAGAGAATCCAAAAATTATATTCAAAAAGCAAAAATTAGCACAAATTTGCATAAATTTTCCATGAAAGGTTTAATTTTATCTCCTACAGTTTAAGTGATTTTTAAAAATCTGTTTTCCAGTTGGATGAACCAGGAATAGTTACCATAACAACTGTGGTTATTACCACTGAGATAAGTGATCCTCTCTTACATCAACAACCTTATCCACATGTTCACGGTGCAAATGTTAAAAATTTTCAAGGTAAAAAGAAAGTCTCCCTTATATCCCCCACCAACAGCATCCCATTTTAGATACATTCATGGTTATCACTTTTTATTTTATTTTTTATATTACTCAGAGATATTCAATGCTTATACAGGCATTTACAAATTTTTGTTTTGTTTTACCATACACAAGTAATCTGTGGTTGCTTTTTCACTTAACAATATATCTTGGGGATTGATCAATTCCAGAATATATAAAGCTATTTCATTAAAAAAAAGTTAAAATAGTTGGTTTTATAGGTACTCAAGGTTTTTTCCAATAATCCCCTATTTTTGGATACTTAAATTATTATCAACATTTTATTATCAAAAACAATTCTTCATTGAACAACCTGATACATGTCTTGTGTATCTGAGGAAAAAGTTTCCAGACCTATTTACAGAAGTTGTACCAGTTCTCATTCCCACCAGTGGGGTGTGAGTATGCCAATGTGCTAGGTGGGCAAACATTTGAATTACTGCTAGTCTGTTAAGAAAAAAATGTTTCTTATTCTAATTTTTTTTTGATTTTTAGGTTTTTTCTTCTTGATATAAAATTGAAATATTATACTAAGTATAATGTTTTCCTCAGTTTGTTATATTTTCACTTCGTGTAGTTTTCCTTTGAAGTCACCTTTTTATTTTAGTGGAGTTATCTTAATTTTGATTTTATGGCTTCTGGCTTTTGTGTCAGGTTTCCCCAATTCCAAAGTTATAAAAAAAAAAAAACAGATACACAAACAAGCAAACAAAAATCTTTCATGATATTCTAGCATTTTAATGAATTTAATTTCATTTAACAATTCATTGTTTTTTATCTGTTTTTTTTTTAGGGCATAAAATGCGAGTTATGAATGCATATTAAAGTTTTTCAGGTGCCTATCTAAATGTTTCATTATTCTTTATTGACTAATTTATCTTTTACTATCAATGTAAAATACAACCTTTATCTACATGAATTTGGTTGCATTACTGAACTTGCTATTCTGTTACCTGAATCCATCTATTCAGGTATAATACATTTTAATATTTAATAAGGCTAGTTTCTGTCTTAGCACTTTTCTTGGTCATAATTTTCCTGGCTTTTGGTATTTCGGCTCATTTATATTTCCATGTGAACTTTTGAATGAGTTTGTATAGTTGAAAGAAATCCATTAGCAATTTGTTGATACCATATTAAATTTTCACATGACCTTAGAGAAATTTATGTCTAGTTGAGTTTCTCTTATCCAAAATCATGGCAGACCTGTCTTTTAGTTGTGTTTTAGAATATTTTTGTAAAGTTTATTTCTAGTTTGCTGTTACTGATAATATTATTATAAATTAGATTCCTTCTTTTGTTATATCCTCTAATTATTTTTGTATATGATAGCTATCAATTTTCATGTACTGATTTTGTACCCTAACACCCTTTTTTTATTATTTGTAATTGTTTTAAAGCTATTCTCAAATATTTCCAGTCATATTGTCTATATATAATGATAATTTTATTTACTTTTTTCTGTTTTCATACATCTTGTTTATTTTCTTTTTGATTGCTTTATCTAGTATCTACTGACAATAGTAAATAATAGTGATAGGAGTAGACATTCCAGTCTTGTTTCTGATGTAATAAAAATGCATCTACTCTTCTCTACTAAGCATTTTGTAGATTTGCGTGTGTATATGTACATGTACATATATTTATTTATTTAAGTAAATGTCCATTTATACTTATAAATATTTTTGAAAAATTAAAAATGATACTGAATTAAAAAAATATTTTCACAGCTAGTAGTTTTTAAGGGGGTTTCTAATGTTAACCCTCCCCTCTTGTATTAGTAGCATAAACTTCACTTAATGAGATACAGTATACTTTATTATATGCATGGATTTTGTTGGCTCAATATATTTTAAAACTATTTTTCATAAATATTTATAAGTGAGATTGATCTCTAGGTTTCTTTTTCAGTGTTGTTTTTTTAAGGATCTAGGTATCGAGATTTAAGAAAAATATTTTCCTTAAAATAATTGGGAAAGTTTCCTTTATGTTATATGCAGGGGCAGTTTAAAATCACATTAAAATTATTTATATGGTTTGTAGAATTCCCCTGTGAACACATCTGGACCGGGTGCTTTTTAATGGGAGAAAACCTTTGTCAATTTTCTTTATTCTTCCATGAAAAATAGTGAGTTTGTATTTTGCTATATATCCTGAGATTAGTTTTAGTAAATTATCTTCTGCCAGAATATTATTCATTCCAGGTTGTAGAGTTTAGTTTTCTGGTTTTGTAATTGCTTTTGGTTTTATTGTGTTATTATGTGTTCTTGAAGGGAATTCTTGTATATATATGAGAATATATATATATATGTGTGTATATATATAAATGTATATATACACACACACATATTTTTCAATAGATTTATACTTTTTCAATATATAACATATATGCACTCAACATATAGATATTTTTAATATATAATATGTATATTTTCTATAGATATATTTTTATGACACAATAATATTTACTATATAGAAAAATATATCTGTAGAAAAGCATAATATATATTTAAAAGAGAATTCTCTTTTATTATATATGTGTGTGTATATATGTGCATGTATATACATATATATATAAATATTAGATCCCTATGATTATATTTTTTGTTGATATCTTTGGTTTTACCCATCTAATAAAAATAAAACTAATAAAATTCAATAATGTCTTCCACTACTAATGTGATTTTTGCCGTTTTCCATGCTTTTTATGTTTTACTAATGTTAAAACTATATTATCTGGCAAATAGGTACTCAAAATCATCAGGTCTTTATGGTGGACTTCATCTTCTCTCAATTTAAATAACATTTAAATTTTGTTTTTGTGCGTAAGTTCTGGGCACTTTCTATTCTGTTCACCAGTGTGTGTGTGTGTGTGTGTGTGTGTGTGTGTGTGTGTGTGTGTGTGTGTGTGTTTATCCTACCAGCAATGTTATCATCTCTTAGTTACTACAGTTTATAATAACTCTTCAGATCTGACAGGACAGTCTTCATGCTTCCCCATCCTGTAACTCATTCTTTAAAATTTTCTTATTTACTTTTGTTTCTTTGCTCTTTTAACTTTCAAATGCAAATTGTCATGTTTCAAGATATGGATGTGGGAATTTTTATTAGAATTGCATTATATCTATTAATCATTTGGGAAATGATTTAATATCTTTATAATATTAAGTATTTCTGTCTGTGGATAAGGACATCTTAACAAGATTCCGGATATAAGTCAATACACAATAATTAATTTCATTCTAAATAATGGCAATATACAGTAAAAAATAGAAAAAGATACAATTTATAATAATATATCAAATACTTGGGAGTAAAATTAACAAAATATGTACAACATTTCCATGCAGAACTATATTATGGAGAAAAATGAAAGAATATTTGATTTTTAAAATATTCTACTTATGTGGAAGCCTCAGTATGTAAAGACATCAATTATTACCAAATTGATCTATGAATCAAAAAGCAATTTCAATCACATAACATTTGCTCGTGTATGTGTGTTGTAACTTGATAAGCTGGTTCAAGACTTTATACGGAAATGTAAAGGTCCAAGAATAGTTTAATCATGGTTAAAGAAGAATAAAGTAGGAGGACTTATCCTACGGGGAATAAGGAATTACTAAAAATCCACAGTAATTAGAAGCATGTGGCGTTGGATCATAGAGAGACCAATAGATAAATGGAACAGAATACAGAGCCCAGAGGTCACTCATGCATGGTACAGACATTGATTCATGGCAGGTGTGAAACTGCTGTACATCTTGCACCTCCTGCCTTTATGAAAGAAGCACAGTACCTGGTAGGCCTTACTGGGTTCTGAGACAACCTATTCCACATTCGGGTAAACTTCCAATGTATGCACAGGAAACCTAGGGGCTGCCATTTCTGAGTGGGGCTAGAATGGCACAGGGCTCAGCAGCAGGTTCAGACCATTAGACACACAACCCTACATGGGCCACATGACCTAGCCAACTTAGTCTATCATAGTTATGTTATCAGAGATGAGAAAAGATGCTGTGTGTAATTTTTGGCAATTCTTGGTGTAAACATCACTATATGGATGCCTTGGATGCTAGAGCAAGGCCACACCATATGTAACAGAAAAATTTAGACCTTTTGATAAACAGCTCCAGTCATACTATTGGACCTTGGCTGAGACAGAAAACTTGACCTTGGCTCTGTTCCCAGAAGCTGAATAAGCCCATATCCCATGCCATCAACCACTGGTATACCACCACCTTTCCCTCACTTATACCTGTCACTCATTGAGGGATTCCTTATGAGTAGCTGATGGAGAAGGACGAAGCCCAAGCTTGGATTATCGATGAATTGGGTCATAGTATGGGTGTTAGATAAAAATAGATGGTGACTGTATTGGTGTGCATTCAGGGATGGCATTAAAAAGCTGTGGTGAGAGGACATCGTACCACAGGCTGAACATCCCAGAGAACATCTGGTCATCTGCTTTGTGTGGAAAGAGAAGCTGCCTTCTCTTTATATATATATATACAGATCATAGATATAAGTTACAATATAAATGTGGACTCATGAGCAGTGGCCAATGACCTGGCCAGCTAGAACAGAGATTGGAAGATTGCAACTTGTTTTATTTTCTTTATATCAACAGAAAATTTGAAATTTGATTCCATCATTTTGTCATGGAGCCAATATAACTCAAAACTCTCTCTTATCTAAAATCCTTTTAGCTGAAAAAAAAGTTTAAAGTCGTGTTTGTAATAACAATCCCAGGATTACTGTCAAATATGTTTTCAGACAGATTAGTATAATTCTGACAAATAAATATTGGTAAATTTACATTTACTAATTTACATTTACTGCCTCATAAAAACAGATATCCATGGAGCTTTACAAATCTTTCATGTTCATTTGATAACAAGATTATGCATGTAATAAGAGCAGACTTTCTCTTATCCCCAAAGGCCTCTGACTAGTCTCTAGATTGTTGTTGTTTAGCTCTATGAGAAGGTAAATAGTCTAATTAAATACCCTTTGGACAATCACAGACTGCCTGTTCTCAGGTGGCATCAGAAGCAATGTGTCAGGAAATTTACTTACAAAACAGTAACATTAAACTTTGACTCATTATATAGATTTTGGAAGCCAGAACTAAAAATAATTAAATGTTTTTTAAAACAGCACTCAGTGTTTTATATTTTTATAATAAACTGCTACTTCTGTTTTTTGATTAATAAATAATAGCTTCTGATGTTTAATGCTTGCATCAAGAACTTTTCTTGGTCTAAACCTGTGCTGTCCAATATGAAACCCACCAGCAAAATCTGGCTATTGAGCACTAGAAAAGTAACTTTCCTGGATTGAGTTCTGTTATAAGTACAAAATATGAACTGGATTTCAATGACAAAGTATAACAAAAAAGTAAAATATTTTATTAATAATTTTTATTTTAATTATATATAAAACGATAATATTTTTGATATATTGAGCTAAGTGAAAGCTCCTATAATTACCATTAATTTAGTGTAATGTACAATATATTTGCACACACTGAGCTTCAAATTATGGTACTCTTGTTTATTTTATCACCATTGGTAAGTATTAAACACAAATTTCTGTACTAATTGTGGTTTGTATTATTACTTTTTTTAAAGAAAAAAGTATACAGTACATTTTGCAAGTATACAGTACATTGGTTAGATATCTATATAGTTCATAAAACAATCCCCCCAATAGCTCCCTACTTCCCCTGACCCTCCACTTAGCCAACACATTAAACACATTAATGTTAACTGCATTCCCTATGCCATGCTCCCCATCCCTGTGACCATCCTTCAACTACTAATTTGTATTTCTTTAAGCCTTCACCCCATTCTTCCAGCCCCCAAAATCCCCTCCCCTCTGTCCATCAGCAAATTATCCACTCTATTTGTGAGACTGTTTTTGATAAGTTTGTTCTTTTTGTTCCTTAGATTCTGCATATAGGTGAAATCATATGGTATTTATTTTTCTCTGTCTGTCTTAAATATCTTCTAGGTCCATCAAGGCAAAATCTTTTTTCATCCTCTTCTTTTAGTTTGTGTGTGTCTTTTAATCCAACGTGAGTCTCTTGTAGGCAGCATGTAGGGGTCTTGTTTTCTTTTCCATTCATCCACTTTTTTAGTTGGAGCACTTAATTCTTTTCCATTTGAGGTAATTGTTGATAGGAATGTAGTTGTTACCATTCTTTATTCCTGTCTGTCATACATGTGTTTTCTTCTTAAAGAAGTCCCTCCAACATTTCCTGTAATACTGGCTTGGTGGTGACAAATTCCTTTAGCTTATTTTTGTCTGAGAAGTTCTTTATCTGTCTTTCAACTCAAAATGATAGCTTTGCTGGATAAAGTATTCTTGGTTCTATATCCTGGGTCTTTATCCTGTTGAACATTTTATGCCAAACCCTTCTGTCCTGCATAGTTTCTTTCAAGAAATCAGCTGCCTGTCTTATGGATTTTCCCTTATATATAATTATTTGTTTTTCTCTTACTGCTTTTAACATTCTTTCTTTGTATTTGACATTTAGCACTTTAATTATGATTTGTCTTGGTGTGGGCCTCTTTGGATTTCTGGGTTTTGGGGTTCTCTGAGCTTCCTGGGGTTGTATGTCTATTTCCTTCACCAGGTTAGGGAAGTTTTCCATCATTATGTCTTCAAACAGCTGTTCAACATCTCAATTTTCTGCAGTTACACCACTCAGACGAATATTTGGAGCCTTAATAGTGTTCCATATGCTCCTTAAATTATTTTTATAATCTTGGCATCTTTTTTCTTGCCATTCTGATTAAGTGCCCTGATTGGCTTTTCTGTCCTTTAGATAGGGCATTCGATCCTCTTCTTTACTCACTTTGTTTATTCCTTTGTTTATTCCATTTAATATACTTCTCATCTCAGATAATGTGTTCTTCATTTCAGAATGATTTTCTTTTATAATTTTTATTTTCATTTTTATGTTTTTTATCTCTCTGTTGAAGTTCTCACTGAATTTATCTACTCTTCCCATAAGTTCATTGAGCATCTTTATAACCAGTGTTTTGAACTCTGCATCTGTTAGTTGGCTTGACTCCATTATTTCTGGATCTCTGTTCTGTTCTCTCATATAGTTTCTTTTTCTTTGTCTTCCCATTTTGGCTACCTTTCTGTGTCCATTTCTATGTACTAAGCAAAGCTCTTATGTCTTCCGGTCTTATTAGTGTGGATTTGTGAAGTCGGTGTCAGTGGCACAGTCCTGAGAAGAGTTCAACTGCCAAATTTAGCTCAAGTCTCTGCCCCTCCATGGCCACCTGTTAAGAATCAGCAAGCTTATAGTTGCCTCAAAAGGTCACACCAGAAATAGAGGCCAGCTGCCTCCAGAATGAGTTTAGACCCTGCTTAGCAAGGAGCACCTGACTAGCTGAGGACACACCTAGATGTGGCTTGGGTGGGACTGCAAGTTGGGGGAGGCGAGATTTCCAGAAATCTTCTGGGTGGAGCAACTTTTGTTATTCAGTTTGATGACATCAGGACTATGGCGATGCTGTGTCCACACCCTGGGAGAGGGGCAGGGCTCAATAGAGAACAATAGATTCCGCTGGCACTTCTTTACAGAGTGAGTCTCACCTCAGCCTTCATTCCGGCAATGTCATCGTGTAAGTCTCTGGTGCCCCCTGTGTGCAGCTAAATCGGCACTAGTGCTCAGAGTGAGCAGATCCATCACTGCAAAAATCTGCTCGTGGACGTGGCCCCTTTAAGAGGCGTGTGCCGCTGCCCAGCCTCTGTCTCATTCAGCCACTCAACACTGAGCAGCTTCGTGTCCTCGCCCCGTCCTACCTTCTGCTGTTGCAGGTGCTTTCTTGGATTTCTTCCTAGTTGTATGGCTTGTTCCTCTAGGTCCTAGGAGATTTTTTTTTGCTGTTTGCTCCTTGTTTCCATCTCAGCTTCGATTTGGTTGCCAGAAGAATGAACTGAGCCTCTATCATCTACGCCATTTTTTTCATTATCTTTACTTTTTGATCCACATGCTAGACACATCACTGTGATAAGTGGGTATTATGGGAAGTTCTGAGAGGTATTCTGTGACTAGAACAACAATAGTAACAACAGAAAAAACAAAGTGTATAGTTCCAGCTCAACAAAATAATAATATAGAAACAAAAATATCACTCAGACACCCATTCTAGAGAACTAGGATTCTCCTTTCTTTTCCTCTTCCCCATTCTCCATAGCCAATCATTTTTATTATTCTGCATGCTAGATAACTCTCAAAACTGTCCTCATCCTCATGTCCACTGCTTCTTTCTTGGCAGATTCTCTTACTATCTTTCCTGGGACTATTGCAGTTTCCATGGCTTGGGTCCCAAATTCCAATTCTCTTTTTCCTACCATTTATTTTTCAAATGTGGACCAACTATTTTTTTCCCTAAAGTACAGATCTGTTTGATTCTTTTATTAATAGTCCTGCAAAAATCCTGGCTTCCCATGTGATAAAGTACACACTGCTTAGAAAGCCTTCAAGACTTTCCATCTAGCCCATCTGTCACCGTACCCTCCACTGCATCAGCCACTTTGGCCTTATCTTTGTATCTCTAATATGCTATATCTACCTAAGCCTTTGAACTTGCGCTCATTGGTATATTTGCCTGAGATGCCCTTCCTGCCCTGGCTATCTTCCACCTGGCCAACTCTTTTCATTCTGAAAACGCCATGACTGAGTTTGACTCCTGACCCCAATTCATATATGAAGCCTTAGCTCCCAGTGTGACTATATTTGGTGACAGGGCCTTTAGGAAATAATGAGGTTGTAAGAGTGAGGCCCTGACCCCATATTATGAATGTCCTTCTCAGAGACACCAGGTCCCCCCCCCCCCCCGCATCTCTCTCTCTCTCTGCTTCCTGAGGACACAGAATGAAGGCAGCCATCTGAGAGCCAGGAAGAGGGCTCTCACCAGAAACTAACCCTATTGGTACCCTGATCTCAGACTTCCAGCCTCCAGGACTGTGAGAAAATAAATGACTGCTGTTTAAGCCATGTAGTCTATGGTATTTCATTGGCAGCCTGAGCGACTAATAGAGAAGGCTCTGCCCAAACCTCAGTCTTTGGGAGTGTGTCCCAGTATCAGAGACTAAGTGCCTTTCCTCTGCTTACACAGAATCCCTGGATTCTTTCATCAGAACCCTATACCATATTGTGGTTACTGTCATTTGATCTTCTATACTAGTCTGTGAATGCCTTAAAGGCAAAGAAAGTCTTTTATTCCTCTTTGTGTCAAAATCTCCAGCACATAATTTGTTTATTTTAATGTTGAAAGAGGTACAGAGCAGAGATGATGTTTTGTTGGTTAGCCAGCAAGGAGTGTTTTGTAAAAATTTTCCAAGGCAAATAAAGAGTGTTTTTGGGAACATATTTCATGTAGAGTTCTCACAAGTAACTTACAGCTTGAAGCCATCTGGACAGAGAGAGTAATGGGTTCTGAGCCAGCCAGCTGGTGTGGCTGGAGGGATTTTGGGGAGCCCTGTTTCTTGGGAAAGGTACCAGCCACCACACTTGTTTAATGCATGTAACAGGTGGGGTTATCCCTGTGAGAAATTCATGTTAAAGGGATTTGCTCCCTCCTTTTGTGACCTCAAATGCAAATGATTAATGACAAGAGAGTAAGAAAGAATCTTTAGTTATCAAAACAGTAACTCAATCCCTCAGAGAAGCAAATGGGACATATATTCCCAATGGTTCCATTTGGCTGTTTTGGCAAGCACGTGGATAAAAACAACGCTCCCCTACAATTGTTTAGTTTTCACATTTTTGCATTGCAAAAATAACAGGAGGCAGCTTTCCTGTGCTTGACTAGGGATATATCATTTATTTCTCCCTTCAGATCAGTTTTGTGAACCAAGTCAATTCTTTACTATTTCATCAGAGCCTGGATAATAGAGATATAATATAGTGTGTCATTACCTTCCACTTCTATTTTCTTCATGCATCTTTATGAGCTCTATTTCATTTGTGGAATTTTTATTTGCTAATTTTCCAGGCATACAGTATTTAATTGGTTGTGTGCCTTAGACTTGGCAGATTTTGAGAGTGTTTCAGAGAATTTTCAGGAGTGGAAGTTAAGCCTCCAAAGGTTACTGCTAATCAGACTGCTGAAAGAGTAAAAAGGCAAGATTTATCTTTGAGGTCATACAGACTATACCTAGACAATCCTGGGACAGAATTCTGACTATTGTTTATTTGCTGCGTGACTGCTGGTAAGTTTCTGACTTCTTGGAATCTCAGAATCTATAAACTGGAAATAAATGCTTATCTTGTAGTATTGCAAAGATGAGATACATACTACACTTGGTGAATGTAAACATCTAGTAATTATGAACCCTTATTAATAATGTCCCTTGTTGGCCCATTGTCCTTAGAAGGCATTTATTTCTGGTGGCAAGGATGAACTAAATATGTCTAAGGCATATGGAATCTGGGACATAGAAAGACCTTAAGCAACTGTTATTTTCATCTAGAGCAATGTCTAAATCTTTTATGATAGATAGTTTTGATTTTCTTTTTTAATATCTCTGGGAATGGAGACTTTAATGCTTCACGATGAACTTTAGTGTTTCATCATTGTAATGATTAAGAAGTTCTTTCTTACATTCAACAGAAAGCTTTCTGGTTTTAATGTGAGCTCATTTCCTCATACTCAGACCTTAGGGGAAAGGAAGAAAAGCTGTCAAGTCTCTCGTTTGAGCCTCTCCCACTGAATTGTCACTCCTTTGCCATTCCTCCTTGAGTCTGAATGACCCCCACACTTTGAGCAGCTCTTCACGAACACTTGTCCCCATTGCTTTGTCGTCTTTGATTCTTTTAAATGAGGTGGGTTTATTTTCTCCACATCTGGTTAAACATTTGCCTTCCCTATTGGCAGAGTCAAACTATCGCAAAACGGAATAAAAAGATGTCTTCTCAAGACTGCAAAAAAAAAAAAAGGAAAAGAAAAACCAACTTATTTTAATGGTATACTAATAAATCCTGGAGCTTATTAGAAAATAGTTTCCTGTCATAATCAGGGGCTTTAAAAAGGATTCTAATATCTTTTGTGATGAATCATAATAATACAGCATGGCGGTTTCAGAACATGAGTTCTGGCCTCATGCAGACTTAGGCTGGAATTCCTGCTCCTCCTCTGGCTATGCATGTGGGCTTTAGCAAGTTCATTAAGTTCCTCAAACTGCAGTTTTCTCTTCTCTACAAAGATATAACACATGCACTAAACTCCTGGGTTCCTGAGGTGGCCATGTGTTCCAGTTATCAATGCATTGCCTCTCAGCTTCCAGCTCATCTTCCATATACACTCTGTTGTAATGGACAGCATTCCTTTAAGACTCACTCTTTCATGGTGAACATAATGAGTGACCTTTCTCAGGATGGCAGGCTGAAGGGACACCATAAGACGATGGACGCCCTGCTGCACAGTGGTTCCAAGGGGAGAGGGTAAGGATTCTCGTAGAGCCCCACCCATTGTCCCCTGCCCTGTGCCCAGAACCTCTGCCTGGTCATCACCTTCCCATGGCTATTTCTTGACATGGAGACCAGCATTCTGAAGGCGCCCTGCCCAATCTGGTACCTGACTCCCTCTGCAGGTCCATGTGTGGCTCCCTCTGAACCACTGTACTCTCTGCATACCCGTCACCAATTGCTAGTCACCTGCACTCTGCCTCTATGCCAGAGAGTGGCTTTGTGCTTGCCCAGTGAACAGCAAACCAGCAAATGTCTCTCTTGTCTGAGGGTATGGTTCTACCTTCTGCAGTGTGGTCTGAAGCCTAGCCTTGGGGAGGGGTCCTTTTCAGTTTGTCCTTCCTTTGGTTCTCTCCCTAAGCCCTAGGGTATGATGTAGAGAGTTTTTGTGTGTTATAGTCAGCTTTATCAGAGTTTAATTGTTCTTTATATTAAACCTCTCCTGTTTAACTCACTGTGTGGTTTCTCTCCTAAATTAGGAACTGTCCCTCTCAGATCTCTAGCTGTAGGAGGAGTCAAACGACAGAAGGCCCAACAGCAGTGTTCTTGCTAGCCAGACACACAGTGGTAGTGACAGGAAGGCATGCTTGTTCTTGATTGCTGTGGGCTCCTTAGATGAGCAACCTTGGCTCAGGTACTCCCTATAGACTTTATTAAAACTGTGCTGTAGTCTAAGATTTTTCCTATCCAACTTTTCTTCCTTCTTAATCTTTCCTACAGAAGTTAGATTGGCAATGTAACATCTCCCAGCTCCTCTGTTGTTTCTCCTCAAATCTGTCTCCCCCATAAATCTCTTGCAGATCAAATTCCATTTTGATGTCTGCTTCCTGGAGAACCTGAACAAACAGAGTTGCTGTAGGGATTAAATGAATTAATATGGGTAAAGCATGTGGTAGGTGCTCGATAAATGCTGGCCCTAAGGATGCTGAGGATGACAACGGTTAGCCAAGTGTCAGAGCTCCTGCCTGTCAAGGTATTAAGGCTAAGTAACATCTTGGTTTTGTTTTCTAGTGAAGAAACAACAATTACCGTCCTTCTGGTTACCATTCTTCGGGGACACAGATGAGCTGTGTGGCAACCTTCCTGATAGGTGGTACTTCTAAAACTTTTAATTCATCTCGTTCTTTTATCTGACTAATAAACATAGCCAACAAAAGTCCCAATAAGCAATTTGCAATACTATATTTGGATTTCTCTGCTTACTCATATTTTATTCTGATAAATTGAAGAAATATGAAGTAATGTGAAAACACCTCAGTTTTACAGGCTTCAGGTCACTCTTTTCATCTCAAAGGCTTTTCCCAGTTTTTGTTTCTTGGACTAATATCTAGCAGAAGCAGCTGAAACTGATATTCAGGTCCTGATGCACTCATAGGCTCCCGTGGTCCCGATCTGGCATCCCAGATGTGTAGGTATTGATGCTTCTCTATTTTTTTTTGACTGGTAGAAAAAATGTGTTAGTTCACAGCATTTTGTGAAGTTGGCTAAAAAAAAAAAATCACTTGTTTTTATGGTTGTAATATGGAGTTAATTATAATGGAAACTTCCTTCATCTCTGGAAGTGATATGCTGAACTGAGCATCCTTTTTGTATGGTAAGAGTTTGTCTCACCTCATGGAAAGAAAAATAGTAGAGAAGAAATCTGAGATGACCGGTTTCATCCTGTTTAACGTGAGTTTGTTACATGACACTGACATTGGTTTATCTTTCCCAAGATGTCTCCTCTTCTGGATTTAAAATGCTCTTCAAGGATCCAGGCCACTGGTGATGTGCAATAACTCTACCTGCCCGGGTCTGACATGATTTCTTATATTCATGGCTGCATGATATTCTGTACCCTGTGGCTTGGTGGTCCATGTGTGTGATGCTTGGCATGGTGCCAATTTTCAACTAAGGAACTGATTGCAAGAGATTTTACTGTAAGTGAATAAGAAATAATTTTATAATGTTTGATTTTTCAGGGAGCCCACCTGGATACTTTGGGGACTTTACAAATTAATTCAGAGACAGGGCCAGAGAATGTGGCTAGATATTTTGGCAAAGTCAATCATGGCCTAAGTGTTGTGACTGACAATATGTATTCTGTGACTTTGATTTAAATAGCAACAAGTTAACCTCAGAAAGGTAACATGGATGGGTGTACTGTTGTGGTAATTAATTCTTTCAGTTATATTCTTGCTGCAGCAGCAGAGATAATTTTGGTAATTGAAAAGATTTCTAGACTGGTATGCTCAGGCACATACACCATTAACATAAATATGTCTTTTCACTCAGGCCCTGGAAATAGTAACTGTGATTAATATGCTTATCCACATGCTTTTTATACCCTTTAAAAGCAAAAGATGATTTTTAAAGGATTAAACATGGATTGGAATTCATTCTGTAATCACACTAACCAATGGCATTTTAAAGGGTATAGCAGAAAAACATTGTGCTAAGCAGACATGGCAGCTGAGAAATTGATTTCTTATGACACAGAGAAGTTTTTGCTTTCTTATTTTCAATAGAATAGAAAGAGAATTCTAAAATATACAATATAATCAAGCTTTTCTTGTCTTTGGCCCAAAGCCAAACGATTGCTTTACATTGTCATACTAGATTCTCTTTGTAGCCTTTGCTCCCTCCCAATCCCCCATACAGCACTCCAGGCCTTCTTCCCCTAATCCTGACTCTCAGTGAGTCTTTATTCCCCTGGCAAGAGCATGCTGGGATTTGCAAGTCTGCCCCTTCCCCCTCTCACTGTGCCTTTGCATGACTAGTGCAGGTCTACAGAGGTTCCAAGTCGCTCAGGCAGCTGGACCATCCTGGAAATTTAAACTCTCCTCATTCAGCCCAGCCTCCAGAGAACTCTGTGGGTCAAGGATAGACTCCAAGATTCTTTAAGTGCTTCATGTAATTTCACAAATGAACTCATGCTGAAACATAGTTCAGACGTGTGAACCACATTTCAAAAATCAAATGAACAGAGTTGATCAGTAATATATTCCTGAATATATTTTTTTGTGTTCAGTTAAGCCTTGTGAACCAATTTGCTGCTAGGGCAACTCATTAATACAATGCTCGTTTTTAATAGATTATCTTTTACAAAGGGTGTTTACTTTGGAAAGGTGTAAATTAATGGGAGAAAAAGCTAAAAAATATTTTTTTACAATTTAAATAAATACTACAAAAAGGGAACATGCTTATAAGAGATCATTTTTTTTTTCAGATCTTGGTATCATAGTGGTCTGTGATTTATTACTACATACAGTAATAATGGAGGAACAGGCCGGGACCTCACATGAGACCACAAGCAGGAACAGAAGTTGGAAAACTGATCCAGCTACAGGTGTGAAGATGTCAGTATGGTGTGCAAACGATGGTGTCATCCAGAGTGCTTCAGGAGGCTTTCACTAGCCTGCACTCCCCAGTCCAGATCAGCTCTCTTAGTTCCCTGCAGTCCTCATTTTATGATGGTCATCATATCTGTCATCTCTGTACAATGTCAATCCTACCTGACAGACTGTGAGCCTCATGATAACAGGTCTCTGATTTGCTTATTGCTGGATCCTCACAACTATCATGTGCCTGCATCTGATAGTTGCTCAATCCATGCTGAATAAATGACATTACTACTGGATGCAAAAACCTAATGGTCAGCAACCAGTGGGGAGGACAGTGAAAAGTCAGGGTAGTGGCAGGTCATGAGTCCCAGGCCAACGTGTATTGAGGCAAGAGCAGGCCACTGGGGTCTTTGGAAGGGAGCTACCTAAAGCTCAGCCAGGTGGCCCTACCCTGAAGATAACTGGCATTCAGGAGGGGGTCAGCACTGGGTTGGTGGCAACATGATGATCCGAAGCAATGCCAAGTTTATAGGTGGAGTTTAAAGAGACCCAACTGTGGGAGAAGAAGGGATGCAGAAGTTGAGATCAGGCTCAGCTTGATGCTCTGCCTATATGAAAACATGAGCCTAGATGGATGTTGACATGCTGAGAATCAACTGGCAGCAAGAGCGCTGACCTTGTGATTTGATTTTTTGGCTCCTAGATCTGATTCTCCTAGCTCTGTCACTTACCAGCCATAAGCAGGTCAGTTAGCCACTCCTAATCTCAAGTTACTCCTCAAAAAAATATTTATAGTAAAGCCCTTCTTACCAAATAAAATAATTGCCTATCATTAAGACTAAGTAAAAATTAAAAGGAAAAACTCTATGATAAGAAAGTACTTAGAAAAACAATTTAAGCATTCTCTTGTAGGTCTTGTTGAGTCCTCTTGGGAAAGTTGCCTTGACCCTTTTGTGCCTCTTTATCTCACCTTTAAGTGCAAAGATAAACCTTGGAAAGTATCCTCAGAGCCTGGAGGGGCAGAGAAGCAAGACTGAGGAAGGTTCACAGTCCAAGCCTCTGCCATCTTCCCAAGGACTGGTGGGGAGGAGCCAGGGTGCCCTAGGCAAGAGGCTTTCCCATCTGCCCTGCCTTGCCCTGTCCTGCCAACCTGCGCTTTTATCTGACGATGGGGAGACATGCGTGTATGTGAAGACATAAAAACTATCCCGGGTGTCAGGATTCATTTGTCCATTCATTTTTTCACTCACTTATTTCACAAATACCTATGAACCCTTACCACATACAGGCTCCATGGTAAACTCTGGTGATATAGTTTGAAAACCACCAGCTGGGTCCATTTTCTTGAAGCGCCAACAAATATACTGTCTTTGCTGTGTCCTTTCACCAATGCACAGACCCCACACAGCACCTCACTCTTCAGACCTTTTGAGGGACTCATGACCATTCATGCTTCCATTTTTGATTCTATCTGTCATTAAACCAAGTTATTTCACTGAAGATTTTATCACTTTTATAACATATATACACACCCTTTATTTCTCCTCTTCCTTTCCTATTTGTGCCCCGTTTCCTGAGGAAAATCTCTCTTTTCCACAACCTTACCTATAGCTGATAAAGATAAGGCTATCAATAATAATCCATTTATATTCAGGACAAGAAATCTCACATAACATTATAGAGAAAAGAAACTTTTAAGTTTTTTTTGCAATTGACCAAATCTTTATACTTTTCTTGCTAATTTATTTTACTACTTCTGATTAATTTCTATCTCAAGAACCTATCTTTAAAGTAAATATTAATATATTTTAAAAAACGAATAAAATTTCTTCTGTTTTGTCTTATTTTTTGTTTGTTTCATTTAAATATATAGTACTTGCCAACTCTATGACTTGTCAAGAATTTTAAGGCTCCCTTGAGGTCCCAGGCATCATTTATTACATTAGTTGAATGGAAAAATTGTGTGTTTTAAATTTGAAATGCATGCCAGTAGCAAGCAGAATTTTTAACTCATTATAGAATAAACTGTGAAATTTATTTGAAAATTCATGGTTATAAACATATAGAATACTAGCACTTTCATGTTGTTTTAGAACAGATCTCTTTGTTATATATTAATTGTTTTGTTTTCATGTTCCTTGGACCCCATCAAGCTCCTCATCCTAACAGCTGAACTCTAGGCCCTGGGACTACATAATACCATGGAATAGAATTTTTTTTTTTTAATTTCAAAATTCACTCTGCAAAAGAAAGTTCCTAATGTGCTCCAGAAAGAAACAGCTGGTGGTTGAGTTAGCCTTTTTGAACTGATCTTAACCTGTATCCAACAAACCTTGAGTCCACAAGTTTCTTGCTTTTTTGTATTGCTCTCCTTGAAATAAATATTTAAGCACTATATAGATTTTTGTTCATTCAAAACTGCATAGATAAGTGGAAGTTTCCAAGTCTCAATTCTTATTACATATATTTTTACTTTAACAGTTTAAAACAAAAGAGACATTGAAACACAAAAGCTTATCTGCTGGAGCTTTTTCATCATTCCCTCTTTCCAGATGGAACCCAAAATATTTGTCAGGAACACTGCCTTATTCATAACTTAGAAAAGAAATACATAGAAAACCATAACAATTGTCCCCACTAACACTATTTTCTGCAATTACCAACTGAAATAACAGAAATTCTAGAAAAACACACATTCATCAAAATAGCAGATTTTTTTTCTTTGTGTGTTGTAATTAGTTTCTGTGCCAGTTCCATTCTCTGAATTGCATACTAGATGATAGGCATTTTTAATTTTTTTTTGTTAGAAAAATGAATGTATTAACTCATAGGCACATCCTGAGTAGATTACAAATTAGTTTTTATTTAACAATAAAAAAAAAAAATTCTTCCTGAAAAAGAATTTATTTTCTAGAAATATTTATTTGGAAACAGTAATTTCTACTCTTCAAATACCTTTATACTTTTTGGTATATCTTAGCCCCTGCAAAGTCATGGAAAATAATGAGAGTTTCTCTAAATACAATATACATGCATTGCATGTTAACAGCAGTCGTTTCAGAATAAAATAAGAATTATCTCATTGAAAAAGCCCCTTCCTATCCCACTTTTCTTATCCTGTTCATGCCAGTGAACTAAAGTTTATAATTAATATGGAAATTTTGTTTCCATTTTAAAATAAAAATTATTGAGCACTTACTATATGCTAGCCACTATCCTAGGCATTTAAAAAATACCATAGAATTCCTTCTTCAAGAGCACCTCGTTTAGAAAGTTCCTGTGACAAATGTGAGCCTCCTGCTCTATCTAGGAGATAGTGGCTCTATGGGAATGTTGGCCAAGTGCTGCTAGACTTTCTGATTTTTTTTTTAAAGAAACAGAAAAAAGTGGGCTTTTTACATATAGCTATTGATTTTCGACATATAGCTATTGATTTTCAACATATAGCTATTCGTTTTACATATAGCTATTGACAGTGAATTAAAAAATTTTTAATCCCCATTTGGAATAAACAATCTATATCTGCCTGAGACTGGGCCCAGATTTTTATTCAATATTAAAAACAGTTAATACATGTCTAGAGCACAAAATCCAAAAGGAAAAGATAGTTGTATAATGAAAAAAAGTGTCCCACCCATCCTTTCCTTCCTCCCCGACACAGCTGCTCTCCCCAGAGGCAGTTCCTATTACCAGTTTCTTACAGATCTTCTGGCCATCTTTGTGAATATACAAGCATATGTATGGATAGTCTTTGTGTGTACACAAATCACGATGCTCTATCTACACTTCTTACACCTTTCTTTTTTCATTAAAAATACAGTATATTTAGGTGACTGCTCCAAGTCAATCTACATAGAATTGCCATCTGCATAGTTTTCCATTCTACAGAGGTACCTGGGATTATCTAATGGGTCCCCACTGATGACTATTTACTGGTTTGTGTTGCCTATCCTTGCTACTGCAAGCCACGCTTCAAAAACTATTCTTTTTGGACATTATTTTTGGACGTATTTTATACATGTGAATATATCTGCAGATCTCAGACTCTGATGGAGAGTACCATCAAATCTTCAAGCCAGAAGGAGGAGAGACTTGGATCCATACAAATAAGTTTCCATCTCCATGGCTTTCAGTCTGGGGCTAAGTATATTGGCTCCCATAGCGGTGGGAGGGGCATAAATGAAAAAACTCTTTTTTTTTTTTTTTTTTTGCCTGAGAAACCAAAGGGAAGCCAGGATACTGAATACTGGAGAGAGTGGGGTTATCCTGGAAAGAAAAGAGGCAGAGAAGAAATCCCTAATCTCTATCTACAATATCTCCAACTAACCCCAGAAACACATATGCATGAAACAGACTTAAAGCAGCTCAGGTGAAGATAAAAGACTTGAACTGAAACTGAACTGCTGTCCAAAAACCAATTTGAAATTTAAGACCAGTCTAGAAAATTACGTGCAAAAACAAAGAAAACAACATTATCAGAGAAAATAACAGAATCCAGGATCTGTTAGCATTCATAATGTCTAAGGGACAATCTAAAACTATTCAATATACCAAGATCCAAGAAGTGAAACATATTCTTAAGAGAAAATAAAATGAATTGTGTTTGATATGGAGATACTGAAACTAAGAGAAAAGGGTATTGAAGCAGCTATTATAACAATAGTCAATGAAGTAAAACAGATTATATTTTCAGTGAATGAGAATTTCAACAGAGAAATAAGAAATCTCAGTAGAGAAATAAAAACAATAAGAAACAAATGGAATTTATAAACTTAAAATTAAAATTATAATAAAAAATCACTCAAAAAACAATAATCAAATGAATATGACAGAGTAAAGAGTAAGGGAACACAAAGATAAAACAATGGAAATGATCAAAGATGAATAACAAAAAAAGTTTTGAAAAATGAACAATGTCTTGATAGAGTAGATAAAATGATCAGACATACATATAATAAAAATATCAGAAAGAGAAGAGAGAGAAAATGGAGCAGAAGATATACTGGAAGATATTACAGAAGAAAATTTGATGAAAGATAGTAATATTTAGGTACAAGACATTATGCAACTACAAGTGAGGTAATCTAGGGCTAAGGCACAACATGGTAAAATTTTAAAGGCCAAAGATAAATCATAAATCTTGAACACTGACACATTACATATAGAAAAATGATTAACAACCACTTTCTCATTAGAAGCCATGAAAAACAGAAAAGAATAGAATAACCCTTGAAAATGCTGAAAGAAAAAACAACTGTCAAGCCAGAATTCTATATCCATTGAAAATATCATTTAAGAATGAAAGAAATTGCCCAGAGTGGTAGTATATTTTATCAGAACTTTTTGTGTAGCCTTATGCTTGGGGCCAGAGCCAAATATTGTCTCAGGGATAATATAGAGGTATTCTAGAACTCTTCTGATGACTTTCCAATTTCATTGGACATTCTGTTTAATAAAATTGTCATTGTAAATGCACTATCTAGTACTAATTATTTAAAAGAAATAAAGAGATAGAACCATATGTGTAAATATAGGAAGATAAACAAATGCAACAAATCTGCAGTCAAAGACCTCATGGTGACAACAATAAGAAATAACATAAAAAATTCATTAGTGGAGGAGATCACATAATTTGATCAATAAACAAAAGATTAACATAACTGCATACTGAAATTCTAAGTGGAGTGTATGAATTTGAAAGTGAGAAGAAATGTTCATATAAAATAACTCTCACTTAAAATATCTTCAACATCTGTGTTTGTGACCTGTTCTTTTCTTATTTAAGATTTAATATATATTATAAGTATGAAGACTAAGAAAATAAGAAAACAAGTACTTCTCTGGCTAGCATAGTGGGCAGAACAGCAAACTCTTCTTAAGTTAGTAAAGCAAGACATCATAGAAGAGGTGGTATTTGAATTGTATGCCAAAGAGTAAGGATAAAATTTTCACTCAAAAGAGTGGTGAATAGAGAAAAAACTGTGTGTGTGTGTGTGTGTGTGTGTGTGTGTGTGTGTGTGTATAAATATATATAAAGATTTACTGTACAGAAAAAATGTAAAATATGAGGTAATTTCAATTAAGCACTCTACCTCATTAAGACATTTAGAAAGCCTTTAAAGGCAAGGCTTAAGATGTCTACTTAATCTATATTCCTCACACACACTATTTTTCAAAAATAAAATAAAAAAGACATTGTCTGATAAAAAATTAATATAATTTGTCACCAGGAGACATATATATTACAATAAATGCTAAAAAGTGTTCTTCAGGCTGAAGGAAAATGATAGCAGGTGGGAACTTGGATCCTCAGGACAAAAAATAACATTGAAAATGATGAATATCTGAGTGATGCAAAAAACTATCCTTCAATTTTTTTCCACCTCATTTCCTTGTAAACACTTGAACTGTATAATGAAAAATATAATTTTGTTTTGCAGGATTTATAATGTATGCAGTTGTAACACAGATAACAACTATTACTTGAAGTAGCACAGTTTTACTGTTAGTAGACAGTGAAAATTTAAGGCTATATATTGTAATTATTAATGCAACCATTGGAAAAAATGCAAAGAAGCATAGCAAAAGACTCAAGAGAAATATTAAAGAGGAATTTTAAAAATAGTCAAATAATCTAAAAAAAGCAGAAAGTGGGAAATAGAGAAACAAAAAACAGAAGAGGCAAATAGAATGTTTAGAAAAATAGGTCCAAACCAATCTATATTAATAATTAGATTAAATAATGATAAACATTAAAAAAGATTGTTAGAGATTGTCAGAATGGGTTACAAAACAAACAAAATCAGCTGAGACATACCTATACGTTTTCTACAAAGGTTACATTTAATTATAAAGATATAATGATAGTAAGTGGATGAAAAAAGATGTACAATACAAATAATCAGCATAAACAGGCTTAAGTGTCTGTTAATAGCAAATAAAATAAATTTCAAAGATATTGTATTAAAAGAGATAAAGAGAGATACTTAAAGAAGGTTCAATTTATATAGCAATTATAAACATATGTGCACTCAATAACAGAGTATCAAAATACATGAAGCAAATTTGAGACAATTAAAGAAACAGTCAATTTCACATCATAGTTGGAGAATTTAACATCCACCAGTTAGCAACAGATAGAATTAATAGACCAAAAATAAAAAATTGTCAGAGAGGTAGACTATCTGAACATTATCAATAACCTTGATTTTATAAATACTCATGGAACACTCCACCATTACCAGCAGAATAAATATTTCACATTCTTTTTAAATGCAGAGGTTCACCAAGATAGACTATATTCTGGTTCATAAAACAAGTCTCAATGAATTTAAATAGATTGAAATTATATCAAGCAGCTTCTCTTAGAACAATGGAATTACAATAGAAATAATAACAATAAGGCAACCAGGGAAACCTAAAATATCTGTAAATTTAATGACTCACTTCTAGTAAACATTGGATCAAAGAAAAAAGTTGCAAGAGGAATTAAGAAATATTTTGAACTAGGTCATGAAAAGACAACATGTAAAAATTTACAGAATTAAAATGGGACATAGAGGAAAATTCATAGCAGTAAATGCTTATATCAAAAATAAAAATGATCTTAATTAAATGATCTAAGCTTCCATTATGAGGACAATAAACTAAACCTAGAACAAAAACAAAGAAGAAAACAATAAAGAGCTGAAGTCAATAAGATGCAAAATAAGAAAAGAATAGATAATATTTGGAAAGACTAATGGAATAGATAAACTTCCTATCAGACTGATTAGGAAGAAAGCAAATTACTAATATTAAAGATGAAGGAAATCATTACACAATTTCCAGTCATTAGAAAGGTAATAAGGGAATTTTATTGACAACTTTGTGCCAATTAATCTGATAACCTAGATGAATGAAAAAATTCCTTGAATGACACAAATGTTCAAAACTAACACAAGAACAAATAGTAAATGTAAGCAGCCCTGTCTCTATTTAAAAATTAACCTCATAATTAAAAACGATTCACAAATAAAGCCTAGGGAACTTTGCAGTTGCATCTTATCAAGCTTTTAAGGAAGAAATTATACCAATCTCACACGATTCTTTCAGAAAACAGAGAAGAAAACACTTCCTAATTTATTTTATGAAGCTCAGCTTTATTCCGATTCCAAAACCAAAGATATCAGAAAGGAAGAGAACTACAGTCTAATATGCTTTATAAACATAAATGCAAAAGTGTTCAATAAAATATTAGATTAGAAAACCAAATCCAATAATATGTCAAAAAGAATAATACATTACAAACAAGTGGAGTTTATCCTCAAAATGCAAGAAATGTACAGCACGAAACATCCAACAATGTAAATCTATACGAATCGAATAAAGGGCAAAAAATGTTATTTCAATAGGTAAAGAAAAAGCATCTAATAAAATTTAATAGTTTTTAGTAGTAAAAATACTCAGCAAATTAGAAATAGAGGTGAACTTCCTAGACAAAAAGGCTGCGACTTATGTACTCAGAGGTGAAAGCCTAACAAATGGCTAACAATGTATTTGTCTGGACTATCTTTAAAATTGCATATGTAAAAATTTGAGTTTGCTTTTGGCAGTTTTTTGAGCTAATAGGTTTCAGCCTGCAGTGAAGAAATAAACAAACCAGGGGCCAGTACACAGAGGCTCATTTATATGATGGAGTGAGAAGCTAGATGCTGCCGAGTCCTGCATGGTATGCTTACGCGGCTCCATCAGCCTTGGCCTATGTACTCCTGGATTCCTAGTTACTTGAATAAAAGAAAATCCCTGTTTAGTTAAACCACTATATTCACATTTCTGCATATCTTAAGATTCTGTGTTAGAAATCTCTTTACATATGTTATTCCACTTACTCCTTATAAAGCTTCTATGCAGTAACTACTATTATCATTCCCTCAGGAGAAGAAACTGAGGCCCAAAGACCTAAAGAAACTTGTCCATAGTTAAACAGCTAAATAAGACTTGGGAGCCAGAACTTAGTTTACTAAAAACATACGGATGAAAAAATGTTGAATAACAAGATGTGGAAGCAAATAAATACAGACTGTGAGACATGATACAGGTCAACTGATTCAATTTCTTAAAAAATACAAGCTGATAGCACAGTAAAAAAAAAAAAAAAAAAAAAAAAAAAAAAAAAAAAAAAAAAAAAAAAAAAAAAAAAAAAAAAAAAAAAAAAAAAAAAAAAAAAAAAAAAGGAGGACTTTCTGGATTAAAAAAGATTCAAGGTGACTTCTAGGATTGGCCAAAATGAACTAAGCTGACTATACAGTCCATCTCTATCACTGATTACAACTAAAAACTCTAGATTAAATACAGACAAACAAACCACACACACACACACACACACACACACACACACACACACACACACACACACACACACAAGTAAATAATGGCCTGAGGATCCTGAAAATGGGTGGATTACGGACAAAATTCAAAACTTGAACAGTGACATATGATGGGAACAGCTTCAGTTCTGTTGAATTCCATGTTAGCATGGGAGGCTAAACTCTGAGAATTTTATCTTTCTGACAGAGGAATGGGAAAGAGACAGTGGGGTCAGAGATTGCAGGACAAATTCCAAATTGTAGTGTGCTGGAGAAGAATACCTCTAATTCTGTGTATGAACTAACATAAGTTCCAGGGGCACCAAATACACACAGCAAGTGTTCAAAAACTTCATATATGTGAACCACTTATATACCAGACTAACCCTTGTGCAGTGAATGTTCTGGGAAGACCCAAATAGCATAGGAAAGCCTTTGAAAACAACTGACGATAGAGCCAACATCAAAAGAAGGCAGGACAGAACTTTCATTTGAACCCATGTTGGTCTGCTAAAAGAGAAAACAACATTCTCCAGAAGAGAATGGTGAGTAGCTGAGTGCTCTCCTAAGGCCAGAACAAGCTAAGGATATCTTCTCTCAGTACTCCTGTTCAAATCATAATGAAGTCCAAGCCAGTGTAATAGAGCAAGAAAAGAAATAAAGGCATATAGATTATAGGGTAAGAAATAAAACTGTATTGATTCCCAGATCACCTGATGGTCTACATAAAATTTTCATGGAATCTATAGAAAACTTTTAGAACTAATAATCGAGTTTACCAGGTCACAGAATACAAGGTTATTATATAATAACAAATGTTTTCTGTATACTGGTTGGAATAACTAGAAATAAAAATGGGAAAAACCAGTATTGTTTATATTAACATCAAAACCCAAAATATGAATCTTACAAAATTTGTACCATATGTTGAAAACTACAAAGTACCGATGAAAGAAATAAAAGAAAATCTAAATAAACCAAAGGTATAATATAATTGTGCATTAGAAAAAATACTTCTGTTAGCATGCCAATTCTCTCCAAAATGATCTGTAGATTCAATGTAATCCCAATCAAAATCCCAAATGGATTTCCTGTACATATTTACAAATTGATTCTAAAATTTATAGAGAGAGCTAAAGATATTAGAAAAGCCAAAATAATTTTGAAAAAGAACAATCAAATTGGAGAACTCACTCTACCTTATTTCAAGACTTACTCTACAGTTACAGTTATCAAGACAAGTGGTTCTGTGAAAGGACAGACATACAGATCAATGGAAGAGAATAAAGAGTCTAGAAATGCATTCACACAAATATGGCCGAGTGATTTTTGACAAGTGTAAAAAGGCATTTTACTACAGAAACGATAGGCTTTTCTACAAATTGTGCCAAGACAATTGGCTAGTCATATGCATAAAAGTAAATCTGGAATTATGCCTTGGAATTTATATAAAAATTAACTTGAAATGAATCACAGGCCTAAATGCAAAATGTAAAACTTTTAGAAGACAAGAGAGGGGGAAGTCTTTGTGACCTTGGGTTAGGCAAATTATTCTTAGATATGATGCCAATAGCAGGACCCATAAAAGAAAAACTTGACAAACTGGACATCATCCAAGTGAAAATATTTTTCTCTGTGCAAGATACTCTTAAGAGAATAAAAGGACAAGTGTTTCAAAACTGGAAGAAAATGTATGTAAATTATAAATCTAACAAAATATGTGTGTCCAGAATATATAAAGGACTTTCAAAAGAAGAGATATTTCACTAAATAAAATATCTAGTAGAAAAATAAGCACAAAAAAACATTCTCAATATTATTTAGTTCTTAGGAACATACAAATTAAAACCACAAAAATACAGCATTACTCACATCTATCAGAATGACTACAATAATAAATAGCGACAAAAAATGCTGAGAAGCACGCACAGCAGCTGGAACACTCATACATGTCTGTTGGAAATCCAAAATCATAGAGCCACTTTGGAAAATAGTCTGGCTATTTCTTATTAAATTAAACATACACTTACCATATGATTCAGCAGTTCCATTGTTAGATATTTAGCCAAGAGAAAGAAAAGTATTCACTTAAAAAACATGTATGTGAAAGTTTATAACAGCTTTGCTTATAATCCCCCAAACTGGAAATAACCCAAATTTTTTCCCGCTGGTTAATGAATAAACAAGTTGTGGTATACCTAAGCAATGGAATACCATTCACGATTAGATAAAATGCTGGCAAGGCAAAATGATGAAGATGAAGAATAGCTCAGCAGCTGTTGGAAAGAGACAGTCACTGTAATGGGGAAGCATGTGGGAATTTGTTTTTTAGTGATATAACTATCTTTTAGCATACAGGCATTCATTGCACCATTTTATTTTAGGTATGGTTGAACATTTTCTAAAATAAAAAAGAAACCTTCTAAAAAAAAACTTTCTAAAATGAAAAAAAAGTCTGTGTCCAAAAAATGCAAAGATAATTAAAAGCAATAGATGTTTTATACTCATTTGTGAATTTTGCTTAAGTCTGTACTATTTACCACTTTGGTATACAACTACTCTGTGAATTCTGTCTTATTTGTGTCAGTTTTTTTATTTCCATGTTTGATGTATAAAATACGTAGATAATCTAAGACTGATTACTGACATTATTCAGGTAATATGAAGATACATGGCTTCATGAATTGCTTTAATATGTGGTCCCCATTGAAAGCTGTTTTTTTTTTCCCCCTTAGGGAATGCCATTAAAATGCCATTGGAAATTTTCTAAATAATGAAAAGTTGTCAGAAATTTTAAAACTCACTTCTTATGAAAGAATCAGAAATTTCTTCATATTTCCTCTCTGTGGATGCATCTTAGTTAAAAATAATCACTTCAAAAATATTTCAGTGGAGTCAAATAGATGGTAGATAATTTGAAAGTTATAAGAAGGCGTTAATTCATCAAAGGATGATGCAGGCAGGCAGTGGAGGGCAGGGAGATACTCCATCATTCTTTTTACAGTCTACCCACCACCATGCACCTGGCTAAACTGGATGACTGCTTTTGCAGACTCTTGTAGTCCCATAAGGTTGTTGCACTGCCAGGAGAAATACATTGCTATACATACCTCAAGGTGAATCCGGAAGCTTCCCATGGTAGGACTGTAGAGAAGCCATCTGTACCCACAGCACAGTCACCATCTGTAGGCACCTTCCAGTTTCTGTTTGCTGCCTGACCATTTAGATGAAATATGGCCCAAGAAATACTGCAGTGATACAAGCACAAAATCACCTCATGGAGGTCTTTCTCCTTTGTGAGGGATGATTCTTTCCCTATGTGTATAAATGCATCTGTGTATATGTTTTTGTACATACATATATGTCAGGTTTGTATGTATGCTTTATATACATGTTTTATTTATAGTTATACGAGCACATTTTAATCATACATAAATCTAGATCTATTAAAAATTAACATTTACTGAGCATTTGCTGTGTACAAAGCACTGTTCTAGCACTTTGTATGTGTTAACTTGTTCCACCCTCACAGACCATATGATAGAGTACTACATTCATGCCCATTTTACGGATGAGGATGTAGGGTGATAGGAGAGAAAATGACTTGGTCTAGTTCATGTGGATGATAACTAGCTCTGTCAGAACTCGAACCTGCAGTCTTGCTCCAAGCATCCAATCTTCACCATTCTACTTAGGTTCAACATGTATTTCAGCTTAGAAACTTTCTTCTTCTCTCTTTCTTCACCTTCCTTCAAGCATGAATATAGGAGTGAAAGAAGAGGGGTTCCAAAGCAAGGATCAAAGCAGGAGCATCAGCTATAAGCACAGACCAGAATCCTGAACAGATACTTTGCAGAAGCAAAGCCCAGCTTAGTTTTCCCCTAAAATCTCCTTTTGCAGTGAGGCCAGATATAAAAATCTAGACAAACAGAAAGACTGACAAGCAAATATTTATTGTCCGGGACTAAGAAATATAGTTGGGATTGGAATATAGCATGTAAGATGGAGGTGGAGTGCAAGCAAGAGGAGAAGAGAATGAGTCTGCATAGTTGGTGCAAGAATGCTAATTAATTTGGACTTTATTCTAGAAGAAGTGAAAGGCCAGCAAGTTTAAGCAACTAACCCATCCAACCAGTTAGTAAGAAGCCAGATTCTCCCCTAAATCTCCTTTTTTATTGTCTATCCAGTATCCCTTCCATGAAGCCAGGCTGCTTCTCAGCTAGGTACATGGAGCTCCAAGGACCATTCAGAATTACATATGTAAATTTCATCTTGTTTCACTGAAAATCACCCTATAAACTGTTGTGCAATGTACAAAATACATTTAAATATATAAATCAAAATACTACCTGTTCTAGAAATAAATTCTAGCACTTGAATATGTACATGAACTGTGTCCTGGTATAGTGAGCACTCGTTTGACCCTGTGGCAGCCTTTTCCATCATGTTCCTATAAAAAATGACCCCTGCTTGAACTCACAGTTGATGGAACACCTGATTTAGGTTCTGCCACACAGACATCTGAGTCAATCAGTATTACTCTTTATGACCAGACGTGGCACAGAGAGGGAGTTGATCTTCGTTGGAGAAAGATAAAGACTGTGAGTCTTGGGAGCCAGAGGCAGCTTTATCTTCTGTCACATGACGGAATTCAATCGTTGAGAGGGAAAGGAAGCCAATACCCATATATGTGGAAGAGATATGGAGTTCTAGTTGTTCCAAGACTGTTTCCCATTGTCCCTGAAGCCCAAATATGTGCCCATGACTTAGTTGTTCATCCCTTTTCTGATTATATAAAATGCCCTAACATGGTCTATTTTAGCAAATTTCCCTTTTTCGTCAAACTACATTAAGTTGTTTTTGTTACTTGTTATCTAAAATCAATTGTATTATTGTCACAAATCTTCACTTTTCCCCTTGAATAAAATATTTACCCATAGATATCCTTTGCCACGTGATTTACCTTCCTTTTCATAGGGTATATATTTCTATCCCATTGGCTACGGGCTTAGCCATTTGACCCCCTTGCACCAGATGTAATGTGAGAATCAACAGGTGGCAGCTGGATCAGGGTCCTGAAGAGGTGGTGCATATTTCAACCACTACCCTCTATTTCAATGTCCTTCACCATGCGAATAACGTATAAAATAGGGGCCACTTCTCTAGTCTGGTTCCAAGCACAAGCTGACATGTGAGTCAACCCATTGTCCACCTGATGCCTGCAGTGGAGCCTCAGAGCCACAAGCTGCAGTCACCCAGCCCCTGCTGTGTAACATAAGTGACAAACATTTGTTTTTGTTAAGTATCTCAGCATTTAAAGTTGTTACACAGCATTATCTCAGCAAGAGCTGACTGATACAGTACCATTCTGCTCTTGATAAATTTGCCCTGTGCAGCATGCTTTTACATGCCATAAGTCTTTGAGGATGGGACTATTATATTCTCCATTTTTCAGCTGAGAAAACTGAGTCTTAGAATCTATAAGCAACTTTCCCTAGGCAACTGAAAAAGGTGGGAATCAAAAATAACTGACTGCAGAATCCATGTTCTTAAATATATTTACATTGTCTCAACCTGTACTACACTTTTACAGTCCACATACATAGCATATTTAATTGAAATATATCTAAATTGGACTAAAAGTCACTTATTATGAAATTCTAATAAGTGACTTTTATTATATCTACATGCAATATATATATGCATCCTTATATGATTCTGCTATTCTATATAGATGTAACTAGCTTTAAGAAATTCTAAAGAGAAAGATATTAAAAACACCAAGAAGATAAAGTAGGCAATTTTTATTTGTAACATTATGTCCTTACTCCCCATTTCAAATTGACTCAGTCTGGGCTTTTCTTCTTTTTATTTTCTGATAGAAACTCTCTAAACATATTTTAAAAATACAATTTACAAAATTAGCTTTGTATGCCTTTATTTCCAAAAATTATATAAAAATTTTCACCTGTAATAGACTGAATAATTGCAGAAAAATTATGTCAGCAGAGGTTTTATGGCAATTAACAGGTGGCTTAAAATAATTGATGATTCAATAGAATTCCTAATTGTTGTTTTTGAGAGTTTTAGACATTTAACAAGCAGTTTCAGGGGAAATTGTAACTGTTGTTTCTTTTTTAGAAACATGGCAGAGACTAAATACTAATTTGTGCTGCTACCTACATGTTTGCCTAATTTTTACAAGTGATGAAATTTACCTGTCCTCACAGGAGTTGTCCTTTGGCAGCATATTGGGCTTTAGGGCAGGAGAAGGAGAAAAAGGGTCGCACTTACACAGCACACAGCTTGGTTATCTCCACACCCATTCATCCATGTGCTTGTTTGAATGAAAGTGTATCATGTCTAACACTTTTATATTGTGCTGATTGAAATATTGAATTCTGAATTCCATATTTAGGATCCTCCACTCTTAAAATCTTGTTCTCAAAGTATAAATTTTTTTCAGTGTATATCTTGTTAAGACTGCCAGAGGCTCTTCATTCAAACATTTTTTTCTCTAGACCCAAGAGCACAAAAGCAGTACTTTTTTATGTGAATATTTTACCTCTTATTGGTTGGGTTGACAACTGTTGACTGGCCTTTCAAGTTTTTTCATCCAGTAGGGATAAAAAACTTCACTATATGTAAGGGAAGGGTTAGGACTTGGTGATAAAATGCAACGAACAAGTGCATCTTGAGACAAAAATCAGAAGGGTCCTACACATGAGTAGGAGGCTGGTAATGTTGGAGTTAGAAGTTCTCTCTCTCTCTCTCTCTCTCTCTCTCTCTCTCTCTCTCTCTCTCTCTCATCTATTATCAATCCACCTATCATCTATCTATCTATCATCTATCTATCTATCATCTATCTATCTATTTATCTATCTATCTATCTATCTATCATCTTTGTATCATCTATCATCTCTCTCTCACGTGTGTGCGCACGTGCACGCACACACACACACACTCACGCACACACATACACACACATCCATCTATCATCTATCATCATCTATCTGTCTATCCATCCTGTAGTTGGTAGATCAGATGGATCTGAGAAGAACATTCTTTTCACGTGGGTGTCTGTACAATCACTATAACTTACTATGATCTGTGATCAAACTTTAGGCAAACATTAAACATTAGACAATGGAAATGAATACAGACATAATTGCACACTCTGTGGGTTACAGAAACAATAAGGGAGCTATTTGATTAAGGACAGGAGATGCAACCACAAATGCAAGCAGTAGCAGGTGAAAGATATTAGCAAGGCATGCATGAATTTGAATAAGATATAGTTAGGGGATGGAACTTAACACGAACATTAACACAAAGCCTTCCTTATTCTTCCTGGCATCTCCATTTGGGTCACTTTAGGACTGTGCCAATTTTTCTCAATGGTGCTTTTTAGAATCACACAAAATTTTCGGTTCAAATAACAGAATAACTTCTTGTAATTTTCCAGTTTTCAAGGTCACCTATAGAATGTATTTAGATTATTCTTTTAGCTGAAGTGAGCTCTGTAACTCTGTTATCTGTTTCATAAGATTTGCCACATTTAATTAGTATTTAGAGTTGGGTTTAAGAGAAAGAATAAAAAAATTTTGAAAGTGTTCTCTTCATTATTAGTAATATGTTAGAAATATATTGAACATATATTGAAATATATATTGAATGTATATTTTAAATGGCAATTTTTTTCCCCCATTGATTTAGTCATAAGCTTGTTTTCCCAAAATGAGGGGAAATTTTATTATTGTCATATATAAGCCCTGGAATTTTATCTTAAAAGAAACTCAAATGATTTTGTGTCTATTTCCTTAATCTAAAGCCCATTAAATTTGTTTTTAACGTTTTCTACAAGGCTTTTCTTGACCCCATGTTTATATATAACTAAGCTGTGGTCTCAATATCATTAGTCTTTTATTGACAACATCAGGCTCCAGGAAAAGTGATAACTCATCAAATATATAGTACAACAGGTTAACTGAAGCTGACATAGAAAATATGTGAGGAAACTAGTTAGAATACAGACGAGCTCATGCCTGTTCTATTCATGGGTGACATTTTAAACAATAGAGCTGTCAGACCCTACTGCAAATAAAGGGGCTTAATCATAGCAGGAATTAGTGCACAGACAGGTGATTACGTGCTGGAAATGTGCCAGGACCAGCTGCGATGCTTCATATTATTTATAATCTCAGTAATTGCAGCTTTAGAAAAAAATTATTTGGGATTGGAGAACCCAGGGTTGTAGGAGAAGTAAACAGAAACCACATACAACCCATTTAGTTCTACAATAGAGGTCTTTACAAATGGGGGAAGTTCAACACACATTATAAATTTAAGTCCATCCCCCTTCCCTCTAATTCAGCAACATAGCAATATAATCATGTCTTTTAATCTTTCTTTTTCAAAATCCAATTACAGTGTCTCCTTGCAAATAAAATAAGCCTGCTATCATGTACTTACTAATTTGAGATTTTTAAAAAGTTCTTAAAAATTATTTAGGCTATGATATCTAAAGCCGTTCAGAAAAACACAGGATCCAGTTGAAAAGGCACTTTCCCATGTTTTACTATTTAGCTATATTAAATATTTGATTACCTTCTGTTGGGGTTTATAAAAAGGGATAATTATTTAACTCTGAAACTGTGGAGAACTATTCAATTAGAACCAGTGATTTGGTGAATTCCAGACATAAGAGACTGGAAAAGCAAAGTAGAAAAATGAAAAGATAAGTAACAAACTTTTACAGAGTCAAGAAACAAAATTCGGGTCTCGCATTCCTATATAACAATTAACCTATATAACAATGAGGCAGAATGTAAAAACCAACTTTGTCTTAACTGTTGATCTTTATGCTTGTTATTGATTGCTTTCAATGGAAATAATTCCTCAAGTCTTCCTATTTTCTTTATATTCATGAGGTTTTTACTACAAAATGCAGTCTTTGCACCATAGCTTTTTTTTTTTAGATATGTTTTGTTTGTTTTTTGTAACTTAGGAACTCTTTTATCCCTTTACTTAAATTGACCAATTGTTTATATTTTGTCCCATTTGACTTATTTTTCTTTCACTATATATTTATTTATATCTGAAAAATGTCTTTTCAGAGTACAGTGGAGACACGGAGCTCTTTTGCTCCTAAATACTTAGAATATATTTCCTAAGAACAAGGATATTATCCTTATAACCACAGTACAATAATCAAAATTGAGGAATTTAACATTGATACAATACTATTATGTGATCCACAGATAAAATTGCAAATTATCTTTATAATGCTCTTTATAGCTAATTTTATTTTCTCATGCAGGATTTAAGCCAGGGATACAAATTATCTTTTGTTGTTAGGCTAATTTAGTCTGTTTTATCCCTGAATCTCAGCCTTTTAAAAATCTTTATGGACATTTCCATCATTTCCATTTTAAAGGAGAACACATATTTATTTTCCTCATTTTGGGTTTAGCTATTTTCTCATGGTTAGATTCTCATTGTGTATATTGTCAGGCATACCACAGAAGGATGCTATGGCCCTCTCAATGCATCTGATCTGGAGGCATATGAGTATGATTTGTCTCCATATTGATGATATTAACTTAGATCTTTTAATTAAGATAATGTGATCTATGATCTTCCATAGTAAAATTACTATGTCTGTAATTAATAACCTGTGAAAAAATACTTGGAGACTATATTGTTCCTCATTAACTTTTAGAGAGCTTTAGCATCCATTCATTATTTTATAACAATTCTGTTCCTTGTACATTTATAAGTTGGCATTCTACTATAAGGAAGTTTTCCATCTTTGTTCGTATGTATGTATGTATGTATGTATGTATATATGTATGTATGTATGGATGAATAGATAAATGGATGGATAAATGGATGAATGGATGGATGCATAGATTCTTACTTTCTTTAGTGAGTTATAATATTATTTATTTTGATAACCCAAATTCCCATATTGAGTAAGTTAGCAGCCTCTTCAAGCTAGCTGCTATATCTTGTTACTATGTTGCCATCATTCTATACTCCTCTGTATAAACCCTGTATCTACTAGGGTTCCATCAGAGAAAGAGAACCAGTAGGAGATAAATGAATGGGGGAGAGAGAGAGAGAGAGAGAGAGAGAGAGAGAGAGAGAGAGAGAGAGAGAGAGAGAGAGAGAAAGTAAAGGAGTAGAGATTTATTGCAGATAATTTATTTACACTACTGCAGAGCTGCCCAGGCGAATTTGCAATCTTCAGGGCTCTCTGTAAGATGAGGAACTCTAGTGTAGGAGCCGAAACTGCAATCTACTGGCAAATTTTTTCCTTTACACGGAAACCTCATTTTGGTTCTTCAGAACTTTTGACTAACTGGATCAGTTCCTTGCAGATTATCCTGGAAAATCTTTGTTTAAAGTCAACTAAATATAGATGTTAATCATATTTGTAGATACCTCCTCCACAATACTCAGACTAGTGTTTGATTGAGTAATGGGGCTAGAGTCTAGGCAAGTTGATATATAAACTGACCATCATACATATTTTCTGACACAAAAGCTTCCAGTTTCACCTTGTTTCCCTCTCAATGCTAGAATCACACTCTTCTCCAAGAAACTCTGGCTTCTTAAAGTGTGCAGGGCAATGACGTTTAAAAACCAAGATACAGGTTCCGGATGTGCTCATTGCTTTGGTGTTACAATTGTTTATGGACCTCTGAGCAGATAGAGCTAGAGAGGTGTGTGTGTGTGTGTGTGTGTGTGTGTGTGTGTGTGTACATATGGGGGGGGCAAAGAAAGAAGTGGAAGAGATGGAGAAGGAGAAGAAAGACAATTTTTTACACAGAGTTAGGAGTACAAATTTATACTGTTACTTCCAGTTCTATTACAACACAAAATATCAGAGGATAAATTCCAGTCTTTGTCTTTCTATGTTTCTTACTCTCTCCTGCAGGAAAGAATTCTCTTCTTGCCTTCAGTCAAGGGAAACTTGACTCCTGGCATTACATATAGTCCTCATTTGCTCATTTCTGTTATAAACAGAGAGCAATTCTCAAATCGCTAACAGTACCAATATGAAAAGCGAACTTACTAACTAGAGTTTAATGTTCGTTTGTGAAATTTTCTTTCACGTAAAATAACAATATACATGAAACTTAAGTGAACAATTTAGTGAGTTTAATAAATACATATACCTGATAATGCATTATCCAGAAATACAACATTACCATCACCTCAGAATGTTCTGTTGTGCCACTGTCAGGTGAATCCTCCTTTCCCAGAGGTAACACTTTCCGATATTTTTAAACATAGATGAGTTTTACCTGTTCTTGAACTTTCCATAAAGTGAATCATATAATAAATAGGTACTCATAATTTTTGTGAGATTCATCTATGTTTTTCATCTATTAGTAGTTCATTTCTTTTGATTATTAAGCAACATTACATTATATGATATACACAAATTGTTTAGCCATCTATTAATGAGCATGTGAAATGTATGAAGTTATTATAAGTAAATGGCTATGGCATTCTGGAACAGAGACTTTTTTTCTTTCCTTTGAGTAATATCTAGGTGAGAAATTTTTAGTTGATAGGGTAGTAAATGTTTAACATTATTTAATTTATTTTTATTGAATTGTCAAACATTTTCCAACATGGTTGTACCATTTTACCAGGTCACCAGCAATGTATTTGATTTCCAATTACTCCACATTCTTACCATCCTTACCAACAAATGGACTTGAATTCAAGATTGTTGTTGTTGTTGTTGTTTAATTAGCTATTTAATAGGTGTTAGTGGAATTAATTTGCATTTCTAGATGGCTAACAATGTTGAACAGTTTTTCATGTGCTTATTAGCCTTTTGTATACATTCTATTGTAAAGTGTCTTTTCAAACTTTTCCCCCTTATGTTTAGCAGTTTGTCTTTTCATTATAGAATGATAAGAGCTCTTTAAATATTTTTAACATTTATTATATATACATATATAATATTACATATTGTAAATATTACATATACCTATAATATTTTTTAGTGTGAGCTGTTTATTCACTTTTTGACAGTCTTTCAATGAGCAGAATTCTTAATTTGATGAAATATGTTTACCAATATTTTCTTTCATGAAGAATTCTTTCTGAATCTTGAGAAATTTTCTCCTATACCAACTTTAAAAAAAATTTATTTTATTAATTAGTGTCAAGTATACAGTACATTGGTTAGACATCTATATAGTTCATAAAATGATCCCCCCAATTACTTTCTCCCTCCCCTGACCCTCCACCTAGTCAACATATTAATGTTAACTGCATTCCCTATGCTATGCTACCCATCCCGTGACCATCCATAAGCTACTAATTTGTACTTCTTTAACCCTTCACCCCATTCTCCCAGCCTCCTAAACCCCCTCTCCTCTGTCCATCACAAAATTGTCCACTATATTTGTGATTCTGTTTTTGATTAGTTTGTTCTTTTTATTCCTCAGATTCTGCACGTAAGTGATATTATACAGTGTTTGTCTTTCTCTGTCTGACTTAACTATCTTCTAGGTCCATTAAAGCAATATCTTTTTCCATTCTCTTCCTTTAAGTCTGTGCATGTTTTTTAATCTGAAGTGAGTCTCTTGTAGGCAGCATGTAGGGGTCTTGTTTTCTTAGTCATTCATCCATTCTATCTTTTAGTTGGAGCACTTAATTCTTTTCCCTTTGAAGTACTTATTGATAGGAATGTAGTTGTTACCATTCTTTATTCCTCTTTTTGATATGTTTTTTCTTCTTAAAGAAGTCCCTTCAACAGTTCCTATAGTACTGGCTTGGTGGTGACAAATTCTTTTAGATTATTTTTTCTGGAAAGCTCTTCATCTGTCTTTCAACTCTAAATGATACTTTGCTGGATAAATTATTCTTGGTTGTAGATCCTGGGTCTTCATCAGGTAGAATATTTTGTGCCAAACCCTTCTGTCTTGCATAGTTTCTTTTGAGAAATCAGCTGCCAGTCTTATAGGTAGGTATCTTTGTAGGTAACTATCTGCTTTTCTCTTGCTGCTTTTTAAGGTTCTCTCTTTGTATTTAACCTTTGGCATTTTAATAAAGATGTGTCTTGGCATGGGCCTCTTTGGATCCTGGTTTTGGAGTTCTCTGAGCTTTCTGAGTTGTATGTCTATTTCCTTCACCAGGTTAGGGAAATTTTCCATCATTCTGTCTTCAAACAGCTATTCAACATCTCAATTTTCTGCAGTTACACCACTCAGATGAATATTTGAAGCCTTAATAGTGTCCCATATGCTCCTTAAATTATTTTTATAATCTTGGCATCTTTTTTCTTGCCATTCTGATTAAGTGCCCTGATTGACTTTTCTGTCCTTTATATAGGGCATTTGATCCTCTTCTTTATTCACTTTGTTTATTCCATATAATATACTTCTCATCTCAGATAATATGTTCTTCATTTCAGAATGGTTTCCTTTTATAATTTCCATTTCCATTTTTATGTTTTTTTTATCTCTTTGTTGAAGTTCTCACTGAATTTATCTGCACTCCCTAAAAGTTCATTGAGCATCTTTATAACCAGTGTTTTGAACTCTGCATCTGTTAGATTACTTGACTTCTTTATATCAAGATCTCTGTTTTGTTCTCTTATATGGTTTCTGCTTCTTTGTCTTCCCATTTTGGCTGCTATTTTGTGTCTGTTTCTATGTACTAAGCAAAGTTCCTAAGTCTCCTGGTCTTGCATGCCAAACTTGGCTCAAGCCTCCATGGCCACCTGTTAAGATTCAGCAAGCAATCCACAGATGCTGTGCTTATAATTGCCTGAAAAGGCCACACCAGAAACTGAGGCCAGCTGCCTCCAGTGTGAGTCTAGATGCTGCTCAACAAGGAGCACCTGACTTGTAGGGGCCATACCTGGATTAGGCTTGGGCAGGGCTGCAAGTGGTGGGAGGTGGTGTTTCAGGGAATCTTCTGGGTGGAGCAACCTGTTCTCCAGTTTGATGACTGCACAGCTATGATGGGGCTGTGTTCATGCACTGGATGGGGGGAGGAACAATGGATACTGTTGACACTTGTTGTACAGAGCGAGTCTTGCCTGGGCCCTCACTCAAACAATGTCTCCCTGTAAATCCCTGGTGCCCCCTGTGTGCAGCCAAATCAGCACTGGTGCTCAGAGAGAGCAGGTCTGTCACCACAAAAATCTGCTTGTGGAAGTGGCCCCTTTAAGAGGTGTCTGCCGCTACTGCTGCCGCAGCTTCTGTCTCACTCAGCTGCTCAAGACCGGGTAGCCTCGCGTCCTCACCCCATCCTACCTTCTGCCATTGCAGGTGCTTTCTTGGATTTCTCCCTAGTTGTATGGATTGTTCGTTTAGATCCCAAGGATCTTTCCTTGCTGTTTGCTCTTTGTTTCTGTTATAACTTTGATTTTGTCGCCAGAGGAATGAACAGAGTTTCCATCATCTGCGCCATTTTTTCCCCCTTTTCCTATACCAAGTTTTCAAATATATTTTCCTATGTTTCCTTCTAGAAGCTTTAAAGTTTTAGATATATTTTTAACTCCATGATCCACCTTGAATTAATTTTAGCCGGTTGTTTTATCATAATTTGTTGAGGAGTTTCCATTTCCTATTATATTAATTCAGCCCCTTGGTTAAAAAAATCAGTTGATCATATAAAAATGGGTCTATTCTATTAGACTATTTGTCAATCATATGTCACTACTATACTATCTTGATTAATATAGCTTTATAGTAACTACTGACATCTGGGAGTAAAACTCTCAAGTATTTTCTTTCTTTTTTCAAAATTATTTGTCTATTTTAGGTCCTGACCATTTCTATATAAATTTTGGAGTCAGTCTGTAATTGTTTGCCAAAAATATCCTGCTGGTATTTTAACTGGGATTGCATCAACTCTAGACCAATTTTGGGAAGAGTGATATTTTAACTATTTTGTAAGTATGAATTTGTTAATTTCTTAATCAAATTCTATCAGTGTCTGCTTGTGTATTTTTAAACTCTTCAATTATTGCACAAACTTTATAATCATTATGTCTTTTTGATAAACTAAGCTTTTATCATTATGAACTATCCCTATTAATCTCTGGTAATAATTCTTGTATTGACATCATTTTACTTCTTATGTTAATATAGCCACTCAGGTCTCTTGTGATTACTCTTACTCTACATAATATATCTCTTTCTATCTTTTTACTTCCAATCTATTCATGAATTTATATTTAAGGTGTAACTCTAATAGATGACTTTAAATTTCAATAATATTGTAATAACTGTCTATGGTGAGTACTTATTGGGGTGAACACTTTGTAAGGTATATAAATATCTAATCACTATGTTGTATACTTGAAACTATTATAATGTATGTCAACTATAAAAGAATAAAAAAAATAAATGTAAAAAATTTAGTCTGATAACTCCTGTTTCTTGATAATGTTTAATTAATATTTATTGTAATTATTGATATGTTTGCTTTTGGGTTTATAAATTTTGCTCTTTATTTCTTTGTCCTATCAGGTTTATATTCATCTGTCCCTCTTTTTCTGCCTTTTTTTCTTCCTTTTTGTTTTATCGAATACCTTTTAGTGTTTCATTTTATAGTAATTCTTCTATTTGCTTTGTAGCTATGTATCTTTGTAGTGAGTGTGTGTGTGTGTGTGTATGTGTCTGCCCTAGGGATTATAACATAGGTATTTATCACAATGTACTTAGTGTTAATATTGTACTTCTCATGTCAGCACAAGAACCACATGCCAGTTTAATGCAATTTGTTGCCCTGCCCTTTGTGTTATTATAGTTGTGTATCTTAACATTGAATACATTATAAGTTTCTTAATACAGCATTGATACTCTTTTATTTTTGCTTTAGACTTTATATGGCTTTAAAATATATTAAAGTATACATAAATATGTATAATACACAGATACCCACAATTATACATACTTACATATATACATATGTACACACATAAAAAGGGGAAAAGAGTCTCATATATGTGCCCATATAATTAGCATGTCAAATACTCTTTATGTCTTTGTTTATAAGACTCATTTTATCCAGTGTCATGTCCCTTCCAAGTGAAGAATTTCTATTAGTAGTTCTTAAAGTGTGAGCTTGTTAGTAAAATTTGCTAACTTTTTTCTAAAAATGATTTTATTCCAATGTCACTTTTTATATTTTTGCTAGATATAGGATCTTGTCATTGTTTCTGATGAGAAGTTAGCTATTATTAATGTCCTTGCACCGTTATATATATTTTCTCTACTTTCTAGATTTTCTATTTATTCTTTAGTGTTCAGAAGTTTAACCATGATATGTTGTGTATTTCCTCCCTCCCCTTTTTCTGACTACCTCTTTCTTTCTTCTCTCCTTCTTTCATGCATAGAGTTTCAGAGCTTCTTGAGAACTTTATTTTGTTGTTTTTCACTACAGTAGAAAAACCATTCATTATTATTTCTTCAATTTTATTTTGCCTATTTTCTTTTTCCTCTCTTTCTGAGACTCCAATTGAACATCGATCAATTTGATTTTGTATAACTAATCTTCACATTCTTTTCAATAGTTTTTCTTCCTTTTTCATATTTGATTTATCTTCAATTCACTGACATTTTCTTCCATCATTAATATTTTTACTCCAATACATTTTACTTTTTATCTTCTAGAGTTTCCATTTGGTTTTCTTTCTATAGTTTCCATTGCTCTGCAAATTTTTTTCTTTAGTGAATTTATAATGAAAATGTCTCCTTTAAATCACTGATATATTTATTATACCAGCTCTAAAATCCTTGCCTTTTAATTCCAACATTTGTGTTATGGAGTCTGTTACTATGTACTACCCTTCTTTTATCTCTTGTCCTCATTTCTCTATTTCTTCCCATGTCTAGTAATTTTTTATTGTGTTCTGAACATTTTAAATGATACATTTGTTTGTAGAGATAAAGGCTATGGACCCCTTTGTCCTTCTCTCATCACCGCAGATTTTTGTGCTGGCAGAAAGTTAACTTTATTAGAATCAAACCCCAATCTCTATCTCCCCTGGAATGGATAGCAGCTGAAAATGTTCAGTTCTTCTACTCTTTCAGCTAGTACTTTTCACTAAATCTTGGTGTTTTTTAATTCATGCAAAATCCAGGGCTCAGTCAAGGGTTTGGACAGAGGTTATGTGCAGTTTTGAGAATTCTCCTTCTGTGGCTCCCTAATTTCTGAAATTTTTTATTTATTCCCTATGTTCTCTATCTCCTAACTCTATATCCTGACTGCTCTGGGCAGTAGAACCAGTTTTTTGCATCAGTTTTTTTCCTCATGCCACACAGGGTAGGTTGTGCCCTCAAGCAAAAAGTCATACAAGAACAAATTTTTATTTATCAAAGTTCTATTCTCTCAAGAACAGATTTCTCTCTTTGTGTGCTCTGGTCACTCTCCACTGCTTACATGTCATTGTTCCTTTATTTTTTTAAAAAATATAAAGCCTCTAAGGAGGCTTTATAGTGTAGTAGTTAGCATGTCTGCTTTACATGCAGAAGGTCCTTGGTTTGTGCCACAGGTGGAACCACAGACCATACCCTGGGGGCAGCAGGCCTCGGGTACATGCCACAAGCATGTGGGAGAAGACACCCCACCTTCAGAGATCCAGTTCTTAAGGGAAAAACAGCAACATCCATAGATCATGGGTGGAAGTCGGGGGGTGGAATTAAAGAAGGGAAAACAATATTTTTTAGAGTTTATCATTATTATTTGCAGGAAGGCCGGTCCAATAAAAAGGATTGTCACTACGAGAATTGGGTCTCCATTATGTAATTTTTAAAGATGATACTTTTCAAGGTTAAATAATGTAGTCAACTAAACATATAGATGAAAAAACTTTATTATCTAATAAATATGTGTCTCTTATCCAATTATACTACAAGGCCTCTGAGGGATTGACTCTCTGTATTCTGGCTTTTTATAGTCATATTCTTTGGTGCTGGTATTCAACAAAGATTTTATGATAATGAAGAATGCTTATATACTTAATTACATGGTTAAAGAGGCCAAGTGCACACTTTTAGTTTTGTCTTCTATATCCAAGAAAGAAGTAATCACAGTTCTAAAAATGTGTATAAAATTTGACTAATGGGATTAAAAATTTCATAGCTCTAGTTTATAAATTCATAAACTATAACCTGCAGGCCAAATCTGGCCTACTGCCTATTTTTGTATAGAAAATTTTTTTGGAACACAGCCAAGTTCATTTATTTATATATTGTCAATGGCTGCTTTCACACTACAATGGCAGAATTGAATAGTCATAACAGAGACTGTATGTTTGGCCAAGCAAAATATATAAAAGTTTGGCCCTTTACAGAAAAAAGTTTGTTGGTCTCTGCTCTAGATCAATGTGCAATAACCATTAGTACTTGAAAGAAGCAATTCAAATTGCATGTTCCATTGCACATGAATATTTTGAGAAATATCTTTTTATTTTGTTAACATGCTAGACAATAGACTTATTGTGGTTGGCAGAAATATGGCCCTTGGAAGATGTCCATGGCCTAATTCCTGGAATAGGTAAATTTCTTACCATTCATGGCCAAAGGGACTTTGTGGAGGTGATTAAGAAAACCTTGATGGAAGGATTATTCTGGATTATCCAGGTGGACCCAATTAAATCAAAAGAGTCTTTAAAAGCAAGAATCTTTATTGGCTCTGAGGTGATGATGGAAGAAGAACCAGAGAGATGTAATGTAGCTAGCTTTAAAAAAAGAAAGTGGCCATGAACCAAGGAATGCAGGTGTGTTTTAGAAAGTAAAAAAAGGCAAGGAAATAGATTCTCCTTTGAGCCTCCAGAGAGGAAAACAACCCGCTGACACCTTTATTTTAGTCCAGTGAGACCTATAGAACTGTAAGATAATAAAATTCGGATATTTTAAGCCACTAAATTTGTGGCGATTTATTATGGCACTGATAGAAAACTAATACACTCACATACTATAATGCACAAGGGATTGGATTATTTCTTAATTATTGAAATACTATAAATTACAACTATGTTAGCTAACCACAGAACAGAGCAGTGTATCTCTCACTGAGACAACTTTATTTTTGCAGCAACACAATTGGGTCATGTACTTTTGTACATGTTTCCACCATCTGTGATATCTGAAATCATTAGGAAAAATTCATATGTGAAAGGAAGGCAGTTCCTAGGGCTTTCATTGGGTTATGGTTGCCAAGGAAACCATTTTACTTGCTAATCAATATGTTCAGTACGTTTCTGTTGCTTTGTGAAGATATTATTGTAGAGTGGATTGGTGAAAATCACTGGAAAGGAAAAAAGGAAAACCTTAAAATACTAACTTCGATTAAAAAAAATTGGGGTAACTTCTTTGTATTCCAACCTATGAGGTTGAAAAATTTAAGAAAATAAATGGCTTTGTTTGATTTTTGTACAAACTGAATAGAATGGGATTTATTTTTCAATAGCAAGTTCCTCAGGGCTAAGTAAGGTCCCTAGAATTCTCTTGCAATGCCATGTATAGCTCCATCAGCAGAAAGCCAAGGTGTTTTTATTTTTTTAATTCTTTCTCTGTCTCCATCCATATGTCTGTCTGTCTATCTATCATTTAATATCTATCTTTAATCCATCTCCTCCTCCATCTTTCTCTCTCTCCCCAACATTTTTTTCTCTGAATTATCTTTCAATCAGGAAATATGACATAATGAAATGGACTTGAAGTTTTTAAGGACTCTGCTTAATACACAATATTAAATTCTATTCACTGTCACATAGAATCATAGGCTGCTTTAATGGTGCCCTAAGAGAGATAGAGTAACTTTCTATTATGTAGAACTAAATAAGGTAAAAGAAATACTTATGGAAGGACTCAGGGCACCAGGGTAATTTCCTGTGCTTTGTTTTGAGGTCATTAAAGTAGTTTTACTTAAAAAAATATAAAGTTGACTCTTGTCTGCTTTATCACAGCCAGACAATTTCAGGTCAGTAGATAGCAATTTGAGAAGAGAGTTGAAGCGTAATAGAGTGACATAATGACTCATATGCAAACACTTTTTAAATTAGCAAAGGTTAGTTCTTGAGACATGTTCAAAGTCTAGAAAATTGAGGGATTTAATATTTACATGTCAGTTCTGTTGCTTTTACATATTACATATAAATCATTTTGAAATACATTATTGTGAGAATGATTAAATTTGAAATCATCTTGGTTAGAGAGGTAGGCAGGCAAAAAGAAATGAAACAAAATGATGAAGTAATAGAAGAGCAAACATAAAAGAGATTTAAGAAATCTCTCTAAGGAAAGTGGAGAATTACAGATGGATAAATGCGTGTATTATTCAATTCAATAAGAATTGTACCTCTTACATTACTTTTTTTTGAGTTCACTAAAATTCTTGAGCTGTATTATTATGAAAGATAAAATTCAGGATAAAATATATTGATCAAATTTCTCCTTCAAAGAACAACAGCTAATAAATGTAAAAGACTAAATTTATATTTGTACCAAGGGACTAAAATATTCTGAAAAGAATGTCAGTTTAAATGGAGACACACTAACAATAAGATTTTTGTACTGTTTAAAATAAAAAAACTAAAAATTGCTTAAAACATCTTACTTAAAAGATAGACAGTTAAATTATTTAAAAGTTTTATATATATATATATATATATATATATATATATATATATATATATATATATATATAATTTCCCATATGAATGTCCCCTGAGGTCTTATTTTTTAATTCACTCTGACAACCTCTGATTTTTAATTTGGGTAATTAGATCATTCAAATTTAAGTAATTCTTGATTCTGTTGAGAAGACCAAGACCAATATGCTATAATTCTTATCCTTATTTCTTTATAAGTATTTTATTTTTCCTACTTCCATTTAAGTTTTTTTCTTGTTTTTGTTTTTACAGTATGAATATAATATGTCTAGGTAGAGATATTTTGGTATTTATCCTTACAGTGTTGTCTGAGCTTGCTAAATTTTTTATTTGTTTTCTGCCATTAATTTTTTAAAATTCTGGATCATCATTAATTAAAATATTTTCTCTGTTTTTTTTCTCTTTCTTCTAGTTCTGGTATATATATTTTATGTATGTTACTTTTTTAAACCATCCCACAGTAATTAGATGCCCTGTTCTAATTTTTCATTCATTTTTAAAAAATTTTTCTTTCAGTTTAAGAAATTTTTATTGACCTATCTTCAATCTCGCTGATTCTTTCTTTGGCCATATCCAGTCTACTGATGAGCTTAATCTAGTAATTTTTCATTATGTTAGTGTTTTTAACTTGCAGCTTTTCCTTTTAATTTTTTTCTTAAAGTTCCATTTTTCCTGCTAACATCTTGCATGTTGTCTATATCTTTCATTAGAGCTCTTAACATAGTTATTTTAAATTCTTTACATCATAATTCCAAATTTATGTCATATCTGAGACTAGTTCTGATGCTTGCTTTGTGCCTTCAGACTGTGTTTTTTTTTCTGGCATTTTAGCATGTCTCATAGTTGTTTTGTTTCAAGCCAGATGTGCTCTCTCAAGTAATAGGAACTGAGGTCAAATAGAGCTTCAGCATGAGGTCTACTGTTAATCTAGTTAAGCTGTGTTTAATGTCTGTTGAAACCCTTGCTGCCAGAGGCTTTACTCTGTCATTCCTGTTTTAGTCTTCCTTGCTGTGTGGGGGCTTTCTTCAGTGCTCCTTCTCAGACAAAGCTGCATCTTGTAGTTCTTTCGGTTATAATCCATTGTTTCACTGGAGCCCTATAATGTGGTAAAATGCTGAGGAAAGGCCAAGTTCTAAAATTGTGTGATTAAATCTTAGACTTTTAGTGGGCTGTGTCTGTGGGCTAACACCTTCACAAGTGTTTTCTAATATTCCCCCCTTAGGTAAGGCAGGGAGGGTAGAAAAGCTGGAGTTGTGTAATTGCTTCTCATATTCCTAGCGAGATGAGGGTCTGAAAAGTCTTCTTCTGAGAAGTGGGCCTGTGTTAGTGAGAAGGCTCTTGAATTATTTCATAAGGTTTCTATTCTCTCTCCCTGCTAAAGACACCAAGAGATCTTTCCTGAGTCTTTACCATGAGAACTTGGTGAGACTCCTGAATTAAAGGCCACCAAGTGTAGCCCACATGCACACACCCGTCACTTCCCCACCCTAAGACCGCAGTCCCAGGAATTTCTCGCTCTCACACTCATCTATACTCAGCCTCTAGGAATTTGTCAAGTTACCATATCACTGTTCCTGCAGGTCTGTGGCCCCAGCAGCTTCTACTCCAGGCATGTAGATATCAGACAGGATTCTCTAGATTCTCCTGTTTTTCCAGATTTCAGGGTGTGGGATTTGCTCTGCAATCTCAGTTCTCTATTGGGTCGAGAAAAAGTCATTCATTTTCAATTTGATTTTTTTCTTATATTAAAGATGGGAGTGACAACTCCTAAGCTTATTTCATGTCAAAGCTGAAACCAAAGGAGGCTTCCTATATATTTTGTTAACTAATCTTTAGTTTAAGGCTGTACTTATAGAATAATGTTAAAAAAAAAAGAAAAAACCCACACAAAGTACTTATATGTAGTCCTTTTCATTCACGTTTGGAAGAGACATGAGCTAAATCATGGTTGCTTCATGGAAACAACCTATAAGACGAATTATGAAAGGTGCTCTTAAACATTTACCCATTTCCTTTTTCCCTTTTTCACTATAATTTGTAGTCTCTGGTTCATGGAGGTTCGAACTTAGAAAATTGACTTTTACTAGACTTCTTTCTGGCATTCATAGTTGACAAAAGGAGACTAAAAAGAATTCAAAGCCCTCCTCTCTTATTATCATTTATTCCTTCAGATTCTAATTCTCTCTCAAGAAAAGCCCTCTTTTGTCATAGATGGCCCAATCATCTGCTCTCCCTCGAGTTTAGAGAATGCAATTTTCAGTGGTTCTCTGTCAATTCTCCTTCATAGCGACTTTATCTTTTTGTTACTGCTATACATTTTTCTCTTAAATTTGGATGGAAAATTTTGAATAGTGAACTGGTGAAAGACAGTGTGCACAGCTTCGAGAGCAAAGGCTACTATCATCACTCTCATAATGAGATTTTCTTTGTGAAATGAAGTTCCCACTTTTTCATAAAAACCTCAATTTTCACACTAAAAAAAAAGTCTAAAGAAATGTTATCACTAGGGGAAAACTTCAGTCTGACATGGCTTTCTCTACGTGATGTAGTGTCACTTAATGTTTCAACCCATTTTGTGTCTTGAATAAACAACATCCAGTCTTTCAATGTTCTCTCTCTTTGTTCAGCCTGAAGCAGACCTCTGATACCATGTGAGAGAATCTGAGTTATCATGTACAAAATGAGTTGAAAGAAAATTGCTTATGGAGGAATTTGCCTTTGCTTATAGCAGAAATGTGAAATGGGACAGTCTGTAATAAAGTTAATTTTATATATGTATTGCTAAGAAATATGATCTGAAGTACTTATTATTATTAGAAATTCTTCAGAAAGCACATTCCTAAGAGGAAAAGAGCTCTCCTTTAAATAGCATGAAATATCATTCAGTGTCCATTAACTTTCTGAAGTTGCCAAAAAAAATAAAAAACAAACAAACGAAGGTTTGTGCAGCGCACCTCAACTCCATATTTTCAAATGCTAAATACTGCATGGAGATTTTAGAGTATTGTCAGGTTAGGGGAACTCGTTATGAAAAGGTTAAATAGGTTAAAGAAATTCAAAAGTGATGAAAAGGGAGAAGGGTAAATAAAAAATGGCTAATGTTATAAAGACATTTTCAAAGTAGATTATGTTTCTCTAGGGCAAAAGAATATAAAGATAAATATGGTGATATTAAGTAAAAGTAACTAGGCTCATGATTTACATAGGTCGTTTCTTTCTCTTCATGATCTAAGGCTTCATAGCTATTACCACACACATCTCCTCAGTGTTTCCACGAGGGGAATGGGGCAGCTTTATCCCCTGCTTACAACTGGAGAAGCCAAATTCCCCCTACAGGTTTGCTTACCCATCTCTTGTTTTGGCTCTCCCAGTTAAGTTTGTTATAGCCCCATATTTCTTAATCACTGGTTTACAGGCAGCACTGGCCTAAGATAAAGTTTTCAGAAGTCCTTGAAAAAAATAAATGAGTTTTTGAGTTTTCATAATCCAAATTTATTTGGTTTGAAAGACTGACTTCTAAATTGCAATTATGTCCTTACTTCTTCAGTTCTAGGAAAATTGACTAAGTTTTTCTTATTTAACAGAAAAAAAATGAGTGCTCTAAATATTTTTATTTATTTACTGGTCCTAAAATTTCAATGACTATTTATTAGTCCTTAATCCTCAAATTAGGATATTAATATTGATGCCTCACAATTGGAGGTAACTAATGAAACACATAGAACTGGTCCTAAAATTCCAATGACTATTTATTAGTCCTTAATCCTCAAATTAGGATATTAATACTGATGCCTCACAATTGGAGGTAACTAATGAAACACATAGAAAAACCCCTAGACACATTAATATAGGTCATACTTTTCCTACTGATGTTTCTAAGGGCCTGGCTATTACTTATTGGGCTATTTTGCTGCTTCTGGATACTGTACACTGGACACTTACCATCTTCCATATACAGGGTTAATTACTGCATATGAATTATCCCATCTAATATGAACCACACCCTAGAAGGGAAATATAAAAATTATCTTCAATTTACAGATAAGTGAACTAAGCCACATAGAATCTAGTTTCCCAAGGTTATACAGTTTTGAGTGGAGAAACAGTTCAAAAGCAAGCAAAATTCAGAACATTCGATCATCCCTACAATGTGCTTCTATTGTTTGACCTTTTATGTGGAAAATATTCAAGTGGTAATATAATTATGAAACAGATTCAACTGGAAAATCAATTGGAAACATCCCATTAGATATATTTTCTTGTTTTTATGGTTTTGTTAAGATAATAATAAACCCAAGTCAATATTTATTTGCTCTTCTAACTCTCAAGCACTATGATGAACATCACAAGTAGATTATCTGATTTAATTCTTAAGACCATGGAGTAGAAATCTTTATTATCATTAGCAGATAAAGAAACCGAGGCTGCCAAAGAATAATACAACCAAGATCCTAGTTAATAAAATGAATGAATAACATCATTAACAAAATTTGTACTATTTTCTTTTATCAATGCAATTAGATAATTTAGAGCATGAATCTTTGGGTACGCGAGTGGAATATAAAAAGCAAATCAAATATATTCTTTTGAGGGAGAAGCTCGTTGATTTTTAAAAATATCATTTGAATATTCCAAACTGGTTCTTCTTCATTTCTTCTTTTATTTTTTGCTCTAAGGCCATACTCAACTAGTGTAAAAGCAGAGAGTCCTACTTTACCCACCACTGCCATATAAAAGTATTCTACTTGTTTATTTTCTTTTTTAATGATGAAAAAATACAAGAGTTTATCAAATATATGGATATTTTATGTCAATTTCAACCTTGAGTATGAACATGGCAGAAGACTCTCAATAGTCCCCACATCCTGGTAGTTATGCCCTAGGGTAAACCATCTTCTTGTTAAAATAGCCCAATAAAGAACCTATAATTTGTCTCTTAATAAAAATATGTGGCAAAAATGAAGGAATGTCACCTCCATGATTAGTTTATATTATATGACAATGGTCATGGGACTCTGTCTTTCTTACAGACATGCTAGAAGATCTTTTTTTTCTGACCTTATCTATGTGTGGTTTTAAACTGCTAAATTTGTAATACTTTGTTAAACAGCAAAGGGGAAATAAAGACTACAGCATTTTAAATAAAGTCTTCTGAAACTAAAAAAATTGCATTGCTTTTGATACTGTAGATGTATTGTCCATGCCCCTAGATCAGGCCAACAACTCAATTTGTACACCAGTTCCAATCTTTCTATTCTACTCAAGGACATTGCTTCGGTAATTGTCCTCTTTGCTGCATTATCATTTTACTCTCTCTGTTGGATCATTGTCATCTGCTTACACAGAAAGCTGATGATGGCTCCCAAAGTTATGTCCATGTCCTAATCCCCAGAACCTGTGAATGTAACCTTAATTGGAAAAAGAGTCTTTGCAGATATGATTAAGTTAAAAATTGTGATAGGGAGATTACCCTGGATTATCCAGGTAGACCCTAAATCCAATCACGTGCATTCATATAACATAGAGGAAGAGGAAGATTTAAGATACACAGAAAAGGAGGGAGGCACTGTAGTCATGATGGCAGAGATTGGAATGATGTGGCTACAAGACGAGGAATGCTGGCAGGCCCCAGAGCTAGAAAAGGCAAGGGAAGATCCTTCCTTGAGCCTCTGGAAGCAGTATGACTTTGCTGACACCTTGATTTTGAACTTCTGGCCTCCAGATCATGAGAGAATAAGTTTATTTTATTTTTAGCCACCCAGTTTATGGTAATTGGTTACAGCAGTCACAAGAGACTAACACAGCTTACAAACTTACTGTTATTTCTCTCATCTTAAAACAAAACAAAATAAAGTCTTTTAACTTTATTTTCCCCACTGCCTACTACTTTTTCCTTTATAGCAAAATTACTCAGGAAAGTTATCCATACTTACAGTTTTTAATTTAGCTTCTCTCATTTTTTCTTGAATCTATACCAATCAGGATTTTCTTTTCTCATGCTACTGTTCCTAAATGCAATGTCAATCATCCCGGCCACTCAGGGATAGTGGACACAATGGATTACTCTCTTCCCTGAAATAGATTCTTCATTTGGGTCCTAGGGTATGGCCCAGGCCTGGTGCTCCTGTTCACTCTTTCTTGGTCTTTTGTCCTGGCTCCACTTCTTTTTAAGGCCAGAGTTCTCCAGGGCCCCTCCCTCTTCTCATTTATTCCCTCTCAGATCTCATCTAGTCTCACGGCTTAAATATCAGTTTTCAATGACTCCCAAATTTATGTTTATAACTCTCCCTTGCCTCCCACACTTGTTTATTCAGCTGCTGACCTGACCTGTCTATTCAGATGGCTCATTGGCATCTCAAAGCTGACCTCGACCAGAGCTGATCTCCTGAGTTTTCTCCTAGTTTTGCTTCTTATTTAATTCTATTACCAACTAACAAGGAGAAACATCAGTCCTCCTCTTGTGTTTTTCTTTGCCCTCACACTGCTACCATACCCATGATGTTTCTGAAACCTGATGGGTTTCACCCCACCAAGCCATTCTATGTGACACCACTGGGTGTCCTACACTTTAACTCAGTTCTGACGTTGTCTCCCTGGAGACAGCATCAGACCCCACAGGTTAAAGAATCAGTCCCACAACACTGCCCCAGCCCCACTTCAGTTGTCACCTGTGCTATTTTGATCTGAGTGGCTACAAATTGAAAGTTCCCACAATCTCTTCCTCTGGTTCGATTAATTTGCTAGAATAACTCCCAGAACTGAGGGGAACACATACTTATGCTTACCAGTATATTGAAGGATACAATAAAAAATATAGATGAACATCCAGGTGGAAGAGATGGCATAGGGCAAGGCATGTGAAAAGGGGTGTGGAGTCCCCACTTCCTCTCCAGGCCTGCCACTCTCCCAGCACCTCTGCATGTTTTCCGCCAACTTACCTGCTAACACATAGGGCCATGCCACCTTCATTTTTCACCTGAGAGCTCTTCAAACTCCATACTTTGGGGATTTTATGAAAACTTCATCATGAGAGCATAATCCATCACTAACTCAATTTTCAGCCCCTCCCGTCTCTAGAGAGAATGGGGGTGGGGTTGTAAATTTCAAGGTTCTAATCCTATCTTGGTCTTCCTGGTGACCAGTCTCCACCCAGGGGCCAACATGGAGCACCCCCAAAGTTACCTCGTTAGAACAAGAAACACTGTTATCACCCAGGAAATTTATAAGTGTTTTAGGAGCTTTGTGTCAGGAACCAGGGTCAACAATCAAATATTAGAACAAAAGATGTTTCTAGTGCTCTTATCACTTAGAAAATTATGAGGGTTTCAAGAGCTCTCTGCCAAAAACTAGGGATATATATATATATATTCTATTCTCTCATACAAGCCTTGCAGTCACTTCCTTCAAAATCTTTGGGGTCCTCTTCACCTCCTCCCTTCACATCTCATATTCAACACATCAACCAATCCTGCCCGCTCTCCTTTCAAAATGCACTTAGAATCCAATAATTTCCCCTCAGACTTTATTGCTAATATGTGGGGCTACACAAACTATGTTTTCCACCTCAGTCATTGCTGTCAGTTCTTCCATGGTCTCTCTGCTTCTACCCCGGCCCCTTCCACACCATTCACAACTCACAACCAGAGTAGAGCTGTCGTACCCTAAGTCAGGTCATGTCCTGCTCCTGCTCACTGTGCTCCGGCGATTCCCATTTCACTTCAGCTTTCCATGACCCAGGTAACCTGTCTGACTTCATCTTCTGTCATCTGCTTGTCTCTCTCTATGAGTCCTCACTGCAGTTCCTCCTAACCAGAACTCCTAGTTCCTCCCTCACCTCCAGTTTCTTCTTTCTAGAAGACTCTTCACCCTAATATCTTCACAGCTTGCTCTCTCATTCCTTCAAGTCTCCACTCTTGTTTGAAATCCTAACTCCCCTCCGAATACCTACAAGACACATTTTTTTTTTAATTTTATCTTTCTCCTTGGCACTTATCACTATCTGACATGCTTACATACTACTTATTTCTTATCTAACACCTCACTAGAATGTAAGCTCCTTGGGGACTAGGAATTAATTTTTACTAGTGCAATGCCTGGAGCATAATAACATTCCTCACATGCCTGTTAAATAAATAAGTATATGAACCTGCTGCATGGAATATTATAAATAGCACAAAAGCTTAGGCAAGATAAATTCACTGTGAATAGACAATTTAAGAACAGTCATTACAAAGCTAACAGAATTAAGGTATAATTATCACGTAAACAATAATATAATATTTTATATTATATATTTATAAATTATATATATACATATATATAAAATAAATTGAGTTTATGTTTTATATAAAGACCTGTTTGCCTCCCATGTGATTTAAAGTCCTCACAGATATCATTTAATGTGTCTTTAGAATGTCTCTGAGAGGTGGCCTAAGAAGTTTATTTTTATTTTCTTTGTCAGAGCTCCTTGAAATGCTATCTGTATCATTCAGATTGTGGCCTGGATTTTCCTTTTTGTTTTTGTAGTGGAGACAAGGTCAGTTGGCTCTTCCTAAATGGAAAAGTAGCCTCACAGGGACGAAGATGATCTTTATAACTTCTTAAACAGACACGTTGATTCCCATCTAAGCATTTCGGGATGGTTTTCCTCTGCTGGAGGTTCCACATCACAGCTCTGCATGGGCAAAATCCATCTGCTTTCTCCAGCGGAAGTACCTCTTTTGACAGAAATTAGCTTCAGTTTCAGTTTAACAAAGGCAAGTCAGAATGAAACAGTACAATCAATGGTATCTGAATAAATGTTTTGAGAGTAATACATATTGCTTGATTCTCTTGAATGCAGAGTATAAAATAGAATTGATCCTTGAACAGCATGGGTTTGAACTGCGCAGATCCACTTATACCTGGATTTTTTTTGAGTAAACAAATTTTAAGCTCCTTAAGGGCAAGAAGTATATCTAATGCATGTTTGTCTCCCTCACTAAACATAAAACAAACATTACATGTGTGTTTTCAGTGAGGAATGAGTGTGAGCCTTGGTGAGGAGAATAGGGAGGGTGAGGATGAAGTTTGGGGAAGTGGAAGAGTATGAAGGGAATAAACATGAGAAGCAATACAGATGTCCAGGCACATTAGCTGGGCTGCGTTTTACCAGCTGAAATGGTGCTGGCAAGATTCGACCTGATGAAACTCCATTGCCATTTATGAGTGAAGAAGACATCAGTTCCAGGGAAGTCAATTGTGCCTCTTGCCAGTGGAGCAGGCACCATCATTGACCTTTTGTGTCCTTGCAGGAGAAGGCAGTGGAGGAAATGAGAAGTTCCAGTTTCCTTGTCATTGGGATTGTTTCCAGCATTTCGGGGAACTCTGGGCCTCGCTGAGCTCCAGGATAAGCTTTATTCCGGGAACCATGACCTTGTATTTTCATGGTTACCAAAGGCATCTTTTCTCTACGCGGGTAAGAGTGGCAGTGTAGCCTTGGTCAGAGTGGCCTGGAGTGTGAGATAATGCCTCCCATACTTCAAGTTCATCTGTAGAAACGTAGATGAGGGGGAACAAATCACACACTAGTGTGGAAGAAATTTAGAGATGTACATTTCAAAGTCACAAATAAAACTCAAGAGTCCACTTTGTTATGTTTACTTCTTGTCTTTTGTAAATTTAAAGTCCACTTGTTGAAGGTTTCAGATGACATTGTCTTTTTAATTTTCACTTTAGTTTCTGATAAAAACACCTACATTTGATTGAGCACTAACTCTGGGCCAAGTCTTTAATTAGTATATTCTTATGCTAACCATTGGAGGTAAGAGCATTACTCCCAACCTCAAGATGAAGGAACTGAGGTGGAAAGACTGAGTGGCTTGACAACAGTATGCCACAGAGCTGGGTGTAGAGAACAGGCAGGTGTATGCGCCCTTTCACCTGGAAAGACTTAACAGCTAACGCCCAGTTATTAAAGGTTCAGACTGCCCTTAAGTTTTCACATGTATGTATGTATTGTCTTTCATATTTCTCATTAGTATTTTTTAAATCTACAAATGTTGCTATTTCTGTGCCACTATTTATAGCTATTTATCGACCTTCTTCACTCTTATTCATGTCATATATTATATCAATAAATTTCAGGGATGCAAGTAATAATCTCACTTAAGTTACTACTCTACAATCAGAACTAATCATCTAACTAAAACTGGAACTAATTTTTTTAAAAAGATTTAGCAGTCAAAAATTCTTGAAATGGAAATGTAGATTCCATTACTTTGCTTTACCTGACAAAGTGATTTTTTTTTTTCCCCCAGTACTGGTTTATTTAGTCTGATAACATTTCCGGAAGAATAATGATCCTAAAGAAAATGGAAGCTTTGGTTTTTGTATTTATGATTCTTTTAGGGTTTTCTCTATGTATATTTAAAATTGTTATATAAGAAAACTAAAGAGTAGTTGAGCATTTTCAATAAGTATAAAAACATTAGTTGCTTTTTTGAGGAGTCTGGTGAGTTTTGCATAACTAACTAAATACCTTTTATTTGCATCCTTGGATAATGATATATTGGTATTTTGAATACTGTTAAAACAGAAGAGCCAATATATTATTTCTGTCTAAAGAAGACACTTCCTCACACTTTACCACATTTAAAAAGTAAATTTATAGCTAATTTTCTGTTTAAAGAATTGCTTTGGCTTATTTAAATATTGATACATAAAAGAAATATTTCTTTTTCTCCCTTTAGAGATACTCCAAGAAAATTACAGATATGAACTTATCTGATTTAGTATTATTCCTTTTTATGAATTTACTTAAAACATAAATATTACCTATAGAAAGATATGTAGTTGACCTTTTTATATCATGTGAAGCTCATTTTCTAAAACTCTGAGGTTGCAAGAATAATTTACATGCTATAACATTTTCTATGGAGACTTGGAATCAGCAGTACTATAAAATGCATTGTATGTTTCTTGAAACTAGGCAGAGTAAGAAAAGCTTATATTGGAATTGTCATGTCTTTAGTAGAAATTTAGTTTCAGAGTCTAATTAGTAACATTAAATGTGGAGCTCTGATAATCTCTACAACTGCCAGCTATTGTTAGTACCCAATTTTGTTTTCCAGGTAATAATTTCTTTGAGTCACTCTCTTTCTTGCTTGAAAAGGGAGTTGGCCAAAGAGCTGATTTTACTATTTTCAATTATCATAATCACATAACCATAAAAAACGAGGATAAGAAACATTTCAACTATAAGAGTATCTCAAAAATGAGCTACTAAATTGCCATGTTCATTTATTACCTGGTATGAGACATATAAATGACTTTACTATGCCTTTAAAATCAGTAAGGATCATGTTGAAGGGGAATAAAAGTCTGGAGTCACAGACTGACGGCTCTCCTTGCCTTTGTGAGCCGCCTCCTCACAGACTTTTAGTCATCACTTTACTGCTCTCTGGTGTCAGCTGGGCTCCAAGTTCTAGTGTGATGTGTATTTGCAGAAACATTTTTAAAAAAAGAAGTTTGAGTTTTAAAACCACACACTACAAAACATGCTACCACATATTAGAAAAAATCTGAAGGACTTATAGGATAGAAAAACACATGTCCTCTTCCAAATCATCATTAGGGAAAACCTGCATTTTTATCAGAAAAAAAAAACAGCACTCTTCTTCAACAATATTTCTTGGTAAGAATCTTTCTAAACAGAGCATTTTTTTTTCAGAACAGCTCAGAGTACTGACACACGTGTGTGTGTGTGTGTGTGTGTGTGTGTGTGTGTGTGTGTGTGTGTGTTTTGGAGAATTTAATAGAAAAAGAACTAATCAAGGATAGAGGTTTTTGTTTGTTTTTGTCTATTTCTGGGTTTTTGGTTTGGAAGAATTAAGACTTTTGGGAGTTAGAGACTTTCAGGTGATTGGGATGGCATGTACTAGCAGGTACAATTTGTAGCCTATTGAGAAGTAGAGGAAAGTGGAAAGTATAAGAACAATAGTTTCAGAGTTTCCACCAGCACAGGTTTCCATGTGACATCACATCAGAGCAAGGGCCTGTGGGAATCGCTGGTACTCGCGTATTGATCACCCAGGAGAAGCCAGCATAACAAAGTGATGAACAGCCAGCTGAAGGCACAATGGAAGTGCTAGCTCAGTGGTAATAATTTTTTAGATTGGGGTACAGAATGAACTACGCATCAAAGACCTTAATGTGTCACCAATAGGAAGACTATATGGATCTGGTAACCAAGGGTGGAAGTCGAGGCCCTGCTGACCATTACATCCAGTGACCCACTTAGGTAATTTGTGCTTCCTGTTCCCACGACTCTAGGCTATGGAAGTTTAGAGAGCCTGGTTTTTAAAGATGGAATATTTCTACTGGAGGAGACAGCAAGTTTCTTGTTAAATTATACGTTGCTATTGCCTCCTGGACACTTTGGACTCTTTGTGCAAGAGGCCAGCAGGCTAGAAGATGAGTCTCCTTCCTAGAAGGAGTGGCTAGCTCTAATCAGCAGGAGGAAGTAGAACTACTCTTATGCAGCAGAAGAGACAGGACTGTGTTTGGTATCCAAGTGGTCCACAAGGGTGCCTTTTTGTAGTCCGTTACTCAACTTTGATGACAAATGGACAAGAGCAGCAGCCATGGCATGAGAAGAGCATGGTGACACAGGGGTTTAGGCCTCTCAGGGATGAGAGACTCGGTCATGCCATCAGGTAAACCACTGAGAGCAGCAGAAGTTCTAGATGAAGGTGAAGAGAGTCTAGAATGGAGAGCGGGAGAGAGAAGAGGATGAGAATCAGTTACAGCCCTGAGACCAGCAGTAGTGACAGAGGCAATAGTTCATGAAGCCTCTTTCTATTTCCCAGAGGAGAGTCTCTCCAAAATCCTGAAGGAGCTCCAAAATAACATGATGCAGTGGATTTAAGCAATACAAAGCAGGGACTGCAGAAGACATGTAGGGGCACCAGCTAGATTACTCTTAAAGGAAGGATTTGTGCGCAATTAATAGCACATGCAATGCTGTGAATAACCAGAAAACTCAGGTTAGTGGACTTTACTTTCCATAGTGCGAGTTCAGTGTTTTTGTGTAGTAACCATACAGGATTTCTGAAATCAAACTGAAGGTGAAAATTAGCCATTTACTAAGTCCTCAACAGTAATATGAAGCTTTATATGAAGGGATTAGGTGGTAAATTGTCTATCTAATACAACCTCTAAGAAAAAAATTTAATTAAACTTGTCCTTGGGACAAGTTTCACATGTGAAATGTAAAATGTAACTATTAAGATATATAGAAGATCTTTTGATTGAAGAAAATTCTACAGTTGGCAAATGAAAAGAAGTGGAGATTTGTTATAATATTAATGAGATATCCTTTGATTTTAATTATTTATTTGGTTCTTTTCCTTTCGAAAGGTTTAACTATATATATAGCCTTTATAGAAAAGTTTATAAACAAGATCAAGGTTTCCAGTCTTCAAGGTTATCCAAGAGCACAGAGGGAGAAATGGCCAAGAATGCCATATTCCAGAGGGAAATGGAAAAGGCAAAATTGCTATAATTTTTTCCCCCCAAAACTTGTCAAGGTACTTGCTCTTGCAAAGATGGTCATGGGTCATTAATCATAACCTAAGAACTGTATCTCACTGGAAACCGAAAGATCTTCTTTCGGCCATGGCCCAGATGAATTCTAAATGGCAAAGAATATTTAGTTTTCAATTCTCCATGAGTTTATTATTAACCCACCTCTGAACATATCCAAAAATAAATTCTATTTACCCAAACAGTGAGCATTATTCCTAGAACATTTTTTCTCTCGGCATCAACAGCCCTACAAATATTCTCAACAAATCCCCCAGGACATAAAGCATCAGAAACAGGATAGACCTTTCCAGAACGTTCTGGCAATAAGAGTCTGAGGGCTAAGAGCTGTGGCAGGATTACAGTCAGAAGACACTACCACATCCTACCCTGCAAGGCCCCAAGACAGGTCCAGATGCTCATTAGGTTCTCAATAACCTCTTTAGGATGTTTATCCAATTTTAGAGACAAAGTTATCATCTATAGAACTTGGCTACTACCTTCATTTTATACCCTTCACGAGGGACAAGTAAAGGCAGAGATATTTTAACCTTTTATTTATAAACCTGTGTATCCTATAGCAGTGGCTTCTTCCAGTCACGTTTTATGTATTTTTTAAAGCCACACACTTTAAGCTCATCCTCAAATTTTTATGTGAAAGGTGCCTACACTCCTAAGAATGGATATAAATTAAGTTACATGAAGCATGTATATTTTGGAGGATCTACTATATTTCGTAGTAAGAGCATAGTTTTGTATTATTATCATAACTTCTAGAACTTTCTATAGCTAATTTTATGATCACAAAATATTTTACAATCCTCTTAATAATTTGACAAACCATTTTACCATATGCATTTTGTACTTGTGCAAACAGTATGTAGAACTAAAAACAGAATTTGTGCCTTGAGCTCATTCCTCAAGGTTTATTCCACTAAGCAGGGATACCTATGAGTGCCACATTTTCCTACAGATTGTCACAAAGTTCCTTCTACAGATCCATCAGAGAGGCAGTGATGAGAGAAAATGTCAAGATTACATGTTTATGCTTAAATATTATTTTCACAGGAGCCTGTGAACTGAATATCCTAGGATTTCCGACTGTTGGGAGTGCATTGCTGGCAGCTGGAATTTGTACAACGCTTTGGTTCAGGTCTCTTGATAAACAAGAACTAGATACGAGGGGCAGCTTTGCCACTCTGATTTATAAGGAGATAGCACATCTTGTAAGACTGGAAAACACCTAGCCTTGAAGTTGGTGAGAAGTGATGAAATGCTGTTACCTCAGACAAGATCGTGGGTTTATAAAATATACTGTCTGTGCCCAGCATATTGCCACAGAATGTGTAAAGCGGTGAAGATGTCTTCTATCCAGCCCAGAGGTATAGAAACAATTTTTTTCTCCTTTCTGATTTGGAGTCTAACGACCTTATGTCAGACCAGACTTAAGCCTAGGATGCTTCACAGCACATGTTCCTTCAGTGTGAGGATGACAACAACATTTATTTCACATCCCAAGGAAATGCCAATCACCCTACATACTCATCAAGCAAGGCAGTGCACTTTTGTGCCCAGTCTTGCTGAAATGAGCCTTAAAATCCTCAGCCGTGTTGCTAATATGGCTCAAGATATCGATTGCCTAGGTTTGGGCTGCGAGTGACTTTTTATGAAAAGCATCGACTCAGCTGTTCAACTCAGCTGAACTATTTTGCATGCTCAGAATGTGTTGCTTTTCCTGCTGAGTAGCGAAAATCAAACAGGATCTTTTAGTCATTGGAAGTCTATTCAGATTACTATTGAGGTTTTAGTTCCATGTTGCAGAGCTGGGAAACTAAAAAGAAAAATAGTTGCTTTCATCATCATGGGGTCCTGTCCCACGCTTCCCCCAACACGAAGCATGAGGTATCTTGAGAAAAAAACTTTGCCATATGTTGTTTTTGTAAGCTCTCAGGAATAGTGTTTACAAACCTTCCCCCGAGTCACTGACCTCATGATTTACTATCATTCTCTTCTGTCAAAAGCCAGCTCAACCCTGAAATGAAATGCTGTGAATTTCTTTGGTTGTGTCTTTCCAATAATTCAAAAATTGCTGATTAATCAGGATGCAGAGATCTTGATAAACATAACTGCACAATGTAAATAAACAAACAAAAACCGCCAAATCATTCACCTTTGGAACACAGGTTGTAAATTCCCTCAGGTCAGAACAGCCAGGGTTAACAGGGGTCAGGAATCCTGCGGTGTGTACCAGGAGGCTCCGTAAGCATTTTTATCATAAACGTCACATTCAAACTCTCAAGCCCTAGCCTTGAGACTGATAGTATCCTCTGAGAAGCTAGTAACCATTAACCATGCTTTGGAAATCCAGTGAAGACAATGAATTCTTCCTAAACATTAAATGCATATACTGCGGCCCTAGACAGTGTAATTGATTAGTTATCAGGGGCCCTGAGAATTAATTCACCCCACTTGGCTGAGCGCTGGCTTTAGGTCCTCAGTGATTTACTAATAATGTAAATAGTTCTTCTAAAGTGCCGGAGAGGCTCATTTGCTATTATTTATTATGGGAATTGCATGCTTCGATGACAAATGGTTTTCCACTCATAGTTCCCAACAAAAAGTTCAGAAAAGTACAACCTCAGTAATAAACATACACTTCATAACCTAAACTTCAAAAGTGATGTGCTTCAATGTTCAAACTTTGCCATAGGGCTGGATGGCACAGCATGACACACATATATGCACACCTTCACTTTATCTGGATATATAGCAAAGACATTAGGGTAATTGTTTTTTGTTGTTTGTTTATTTGTTTGTTTTAACTAAGACTTAAAATCATAGCTGCACTGTAGTGATCTGCTCAGCTACAGTTGAAATATTAGCAGCAGAGCACAGCCAGCAGAGTTTTATGTGTGGCCACAGGACAGGTACTGTGGAAAAAGTTTAACATACAACATTTATTTTAATTCTCATAAAACTCTGGGAGTTAGATATTATTCCCTGCATTTTATAGAGAGACAGAACTCTTAACCTTTATGCTAAGCCTGTGCCATCTGATGTGGGAGCTGCATGACCAATAGCTACATGTGGCTGCTAAGCACTTGAAATGAGAAATATGGCAAGTCTAAGTTATAATGTGCTGTACACACTAAATTCAAAAACTTCGTATAAAAATATGTAAAATATCTCAGTAATTTTACATATTGCTTAATGCTGAAATGATACTATTTTTATACAGTGGGTTAAATAAAACGTATTATTAAATTAATTTTACTTTTTTTTTTTAAATGTGGCTCCTTAGTCCAAATGTGCCTCTCATTATATTTCTAAAGGACAGAGCTGTGCTAATCTGTATTCTTTTTTAAAACACCTTAAACTTTTACAAATAAATGCTGTTTTGGACCTGAGAAATTCTTTTCTTCCCTTTAAAACAAAACAAAACACCCCACGATTTAAAATAAAAGTAAGAGCAATAAACTAATTTCACAAATTCAAATTCTATATTTACAAAGTTTAAATACTTTTATAAGACAAGAATGAAAAATAATTTTGCTTTTTAATTTTCTTCTTTTAAGACTTTACTATAATTACTTTCTGTTGCCTTAATTTTTTTTCAAATGTCCACAGTTTGTTTGTCTGTCTAGTTTGGTAGACCGTGTACAGAGATATGGGAAGAGGTCTTCTATGTTAGTACAATGTTTTCTTCTTTTAAGGTCTCTTTTGTAATTCATTCATTCATTTAAAAAATGTGCACCATAATTCGAAGCCTTTCCAAAATGCTGGCAAAACAAGAAAGGAGATACATAGCAGATACCTACAGCACCACAGCAAGTATGTAAAGTTGCATATCTCCACCTTTAAGAGCATGAAAATCGAAATATTACAGCTTTCTTAACACGTCACACAGCAGCGTTTTTCTGGTAAATATGACTGTACATGTGTGTGATAGCTGAAAACAGAGTTCTGATATTAAATCACATGAAGACCTCGGCTGACATCTCCCTCATGGGCTTTGACTGTAGTCAGCAGTGGTTTTGCTCTTAAGACTTGTTCCAAATCACCACCTCAAGGCATTTGACAATGGCACCTTCAAAAGCCTACAAATTTTTCAGAGCAGACATCCTGCTAGGGTTCCAAAACCCATAATCCTAAACCCCTATTGATCCCACCAGGGAGACAGGCAAGAAAAATCAGTGGGACATATTTACTTATTTCTCTGTGGGACATTCTATCTTCAGAAAAAGCTTAACCTGGTTCTTAGAGAAAAAGACATACCCAGGATAAGGCACACCAAAATGCAACGATGTCCAGATGCCAGCTTGGAATAACTCTCTTCCATCACCACTTTTAATGTGTGAGGAATTTGAGATTCTTTATTCTCATGATACATTTTTTTTGTGTATTGTTTATTATTGTTTATCGAGTGATTAAATCTTGTTTCAAATTCAGATAGAGAATCTGAACCCATGACCTCTACGACCATGAATTTTCTGAGTTTCACAATGGATTATTTGCTCCTTACCAACAAATAATGTGGTGAGGCAACCAAGTTTGTTTTATTTTACACCAACCAAAACAGAGACCCACCATTATGAGTTGGTACCCAAAACCTAATTGCTAGCTGCTTTCTAAGTCTAGTCCTATTAATTATCTCTTTGCTAAATAGAAAAAGCCATATATAATAAATCATGAAATGAAATCTCTTCATTTACAATGTTATACTGGATATAATTCCCTCTCCTTTATTATTCTTTTATCACAGGGGAGGCTGAGATCACGGTTCTGCCAATGCAGAAATGACTTTCATAAACAACTTGGAATTTACATTGACTTTTTTTTCCCTTTATTTCCCAAGGAATAAAGACATATTTTTCTATATGCAGCACATTGTAATCATGATTTGCCTTCCATTTATGTTCATGGAGCACTGTTGTTTTCCTTCTCAAATAATCTGAGGATACAAAATACCATTAGAGAAGCTTTCTAGTCTTAGTTTTGGCCGGATGCCTTTGAGTTCCAACTAAGAAGTTCCTGTGCACAAACAGAACTGTTTCCAAAAATTCGAGTTCTCCGAAGTGGCTTTCTTTAGTGTGTGTGTGAAGCAAAATTTATCACGGCTATTTTCTAGGACACATCCCTTGGGAGAATTTACAACATTTTTACCAGGAGAATGCTGACAGCCAAGAAACATGACAACACAGTGTTATAATGAGTGATGTTTACAATGCAGGTGTGAAGTGCCCACTGGGGAAGAGGCAAACAGTTTAGAGGAACCGTGATTTATGAAAATCAGAAACAACTTTAAGCTTCAATCGCTCATGTGAACCAGAGAAAACTGGTAAACGTGACAGCTGAGTTTCTCACCTCAGGTAAGTAGGCACCAAGGTGTTCAGACCTACGCAGATCAGCTAGAAAGCACCAACTTTCAAAATTCACCAGAATGGCTTCAAAGATGCCCTTAAACCCAGGGATCAGAGAGTTCTCTTGGGACCAAGGCTCTGGACATTTCTTCTTCTCTGTGTACCTCTTTCTCTTCTCTCCTCATCTGATTCTGAAACAATTTATATGAGGATGGAGTTAGAGAAAGTGAGTTTTTCCAGATATATGGTGTTAGCATTATGATATAAAGAATTTTGATAAGTTTTGCAGCAGTATAATATACTGCAGTAAAAAATTAAGGCAATTAAATTATAAGCCCTTACTTCAAAATATGTATATATTAAAATGATTCCATACAAGTATACTAGTTATAACACTTTCTTAATTCCTTTCCAAACATTAGTCAATAAATATATTTTTAAATTTGTAAGCAAAATAAAAAAATATTATTGAGATTATCAGAACTATAAGTTCATAGTCATATATCTTAATAATTTAAAGGCTAGATTATCTCTACCCATAGAAGTAATGATTATTAGGCTATCAAAAAGGTGATTTTAAAAAAGGTAGATGATAAGATCAAAATGACCTTTATCATCCTTCTAAATAGTGTTTTCTTAACAGTAAAACAATGATAATATTTAGAGGGAGTGTAGTTAAAAGCGTGAGAAATGGATTTTGAATGCTGAGCTTTGAATCCTCATTCTGGCACTTAGTTGCACAGTATATAACCTCTCCATGCCTCAGTTTCCTCATTTGTTAAATGGGGATAATAACAGTATCTAACATGTAGGGTGGTTGTGAAGATTAAGTTTGTTAATACATTTTCTGAGCTTAGAACAGTATGTGGTAGATGTGAAAATGCTCAGAATATATTAGCTGTGGTTATTTCTAAACCTGGTAGTAAAGTGAAAACAGTTGGAAACATCTTAAAACATAGTTATAACCCATCTATTAAAATCTAATACCAATATATCTGTAGTGTCACAGGCTCCTTTGTTTCTACCAAAAGTGCTAACTAAATACATATCCAAAGATATGCAAAGTAGAGGATGGAGACAAATATTTGGGAAGATCTGAAAAAATTGGCAGCATGAATTACCCTGTAATATAGTATTCTTCATCATTTAAATGTGGACTCATACTGATTATTAAGTTGGGTACCTAATGAATATCAATGTTCTAGAAAATTTATAAGATATAATTGTAATATGTTATTTCTGAAAATTCTTTCTTATTCTATCTGCGATCTGACAAAAAGAAAGTAATTTTGTTTGAGATGTGATAATAATGGAAGACAAAAACTTTCATTAATTAAATTAGAAAACATAAAAATCTGAAAATAATTAAAGTAAAATCATAAAAACTCTTCATTCTACAAAATAAGAAAGAGTCTCTAAATCCCAGTTTAATTTTTACTGTCATGTAGAATATCCATCTTCAATAAAAAAAGGAAATTTTCTAGTTTCTGCTTTTGTGTACAAATTTTATATTCTTTTCTATACTTTAAATGTTATCAATTAAAACACTGGTCAATTAAATCACTACCCCTAGAGCAAATGTAAATTTGCCTTAAATTCTATAAGTTTAACTTTTAAAATAATAAATTGCATATGTGACAAATATAAGGTAGTAATTTATCATATTTCATTAATGAAGATGTTTAGGAAATGACTTCTTATGAAAGAAAGTTTTTATTAACAGCAAAAAAACATTTTCTAAGTAATATAATCTCCCATGCTCTGTCTACTGAGGGAAATTTTAATATTAAATAGTTAAGTATTTTATGAGGAACAATACTTTAGGTTCCTCAAGCTTTGGAATGATGGAAAAACACTTAAATAGAATTGCCTTTCTATGTCCTTATTGGAAGAGGAGAAATAAAACTAGGAGTAAAAATACAGGTTTATTTTTTCAAAAAATTTTTAAGGATTTTTTAAATTAAAATTATTGGGGTGACACTGGTTAATTAAATCAACTATGTTTCAAATGTACAATTCAGTAATACATCATATGTATGTTGCCTTGTGTGTTCACCACCAGAAGTTAAATTTCTTTCCTCAGGTTTATTATTGATGCTATTTAAATAGTTCTTCTTTAAATAACTCTTCTATGACACATTGTAACTAGACCTACTTCTTCACCCCTTCGTTCCACCTAGCTTCACCGTCTTTATTACAGGATGAAATTTTTCAGCTTTCTTCTTACACTCTCTACTACACCCACCGTGGAGCCTATCTTCCACACTGACTCATCATCAATATCCTGTCTTGCTTTGCAAGACTCCTGTCCTATTGAGCAAATCTAATCGTTTTGAGTGCTAAATATTTCTCTCTTCACCTCCCCACCCCCACACACAGGATGAAGACATTTTTTTTTGAAAACTTTCTGCAAGTGAGTTATTGCATTGCTTAATAATTAAATGATATTTGAGATTAAGTATGCATTTATGAAAGTAAATTGACAGTAAGATTTAGTACAATATCTAATTGTAGATAATAAGAAATTGGCTGGTTCTTAAAGAAAAAATTTAAAAATTTTCTTAAACTAAACTAAAAACAAACAAAATATTTATCAGCATTCTATTAACTGAATATCTTTCTTCCATATTTTGCTTCTTCAAAGCTCAGCTCTAATTTTGGCTGTATTTTGTCCATATAATTGAGTGTTTTGAATTAGGTTTTTTGGAATGATCTCTCCAAGTTTCCTGTCCTGGGTTTATGCACATTTCCCCTTATTTCCAGCCTCTACTACTGCCTCTTAGAACATTTTTATTAAATCTCACATTGTCTTGCAGCGAATTAAGTTTTACTGTCTTTACCATTTTTGGTTTATCTCATTTTTCTTGCCTTCTTATCTGCTCTACCAACCATCAGTAGAAGAGTTTTATCTTTGAGGGGTTCTGTTCCGGGACCCAGGCTTTAGAAAACCTCTCTTCAGCTCTCCTCTGGAGGTGCCCCTCCCCATGGAGCAAGGGATGCATGGTGACAAGGGAATGTACCAAGTCAAATCCCAAGCCCCCTTCTAGAACTTTAAAAATCACATCAGGTTCCTAGAACCCTGGAATTCCCTGCCCTAACCCACTTTCTGAGCCTCCACAGATCTCTTTATTGGCTAGAACCTTCAGTACAATGTTGGAAAGAAATGATGAGAATAGATATCCTTTTGCCTCGTTTCTGATTTTAGGGGAAAGTTTTCAGTTTTTCACCAATAAGTAAGTCAGTTGTGGGTTTTTTGTAGATGTTTATTATTGGATTGAAGACATTTTCTTCAGTTCTAGTTAAGTATTTTTCTCTTGAAGGGTGTTAGATTTTGTCAAGAGCTTTTACTGCATTCGTTGAGGTGAGCTTGGAGTTTTTGTCCTTTAAGCTGATAATATGATATATTACATTGATGGGTTAACTTAACCTTATATTAATGGGGTAAATCTCTATTGTTATGGTGTATTATCTTTTTTTATATATTACCATTTAATTTATTAGTCTTTCTTCAAGAATTCTTGTGTTTATAGTTGTAAGAGATGTTGGCTTTTGTTTTCTTTTCTTGAGCCATCTTTGCTTTTGATATCAGGATAATACTGTCTTCCCAGAATGAGTTCCCTCCTGAATGATTCCTGCTTTTCTGTTTTTGAATTGAATTTCTGAAGATTGATATTGTTTCTTCCTTAAAAATTTTGTGGAATTAACTAGAGAAGCCATCTGGTCCTAGGCTTCTTTTCTGGTTGATGGTAGAATTTTGACTAGTAATTCAATCTCTTTACTTGTTAAAGATATATATATATATATATATATATATATATATATATATATATATATATATATCTTTAATCACTTTCTAGAGTTGGTATCTTTCTAGGAATTTGTATCTAATTTGTTGACTTAGTATTTCCTTACAATCCTTTTATCTGTAAGGTTAGAAGTGATGTTTCCTTCTTTCATTATGGTTTTTATAATTTGAATTTTCTCTTTTTGTTTGGTCAGTCTAGCTAAAGGTTTGTCAATTTTGTTGTTCTTTTCAAATAATGAACATTTGGCTTCATTGATTTCCTCTATTTTCTTCTATTCTCTATTTTGTTTATCTTCACTCTAATCTTTATTATTTCCTTTCATCTGCTAGCTTTGGATTTACATTGCTTTTCACTTGTTATTTCCTTCAGAGTAAAGTTAGATTATTAATTTGAAATTTTTTCATGTATGTGTTTATTGCTATAAATTTCCCTCTGAATTCTGCTTTCTCTGCATTCCATAAATTTTGCTATGCTGTGTTTTGTTTTCATTGGTTTCTAAGTATTTGCTAATTTCTCTTTTGATTTTTAGCTTCATTTCACTGTGGTAAAAGAAGATATTTTATATAATTTCACTCTTTTAAAATTTACTGAGACTTGTTTTGTAGCCTATTACACAGGCTATGCTAAAGAATGTTTTCCACGCACTTGAGAAGAATATATTGGGTGGAATGTTCTGTTCATATTTATGAGTCCAGTTGGTTTATATATTTTTTCAATCCTCTATTTTCTTTATTGATCTTCTGTTTGGAAGTTACTGAGTTTTTGGATGTGTATATTAATGATTTTAATTAAATTTGGGAAATTATTTGCTATTATTTTTTCAAATATATATATATTTTTTGCCCCTTTCACTCTCCACAGAGTGAAAATAATTTGACATTCTTCCTCAGTGACTCATTTCAATTTGCTTCTTATTTAGCCCAAATTGTTTTTGTTTTTTCTTACTTAATTTTTTTGAAAATTTACATGTTCATAACTGCCACAGAGAGCAAAGGGACTGACATAAAGAATGAAAATGAGACTTACAGCAGTGCCTTGTGCAAGTGGTTGGGTCGTCTTTATAGAACCTCTTTGATGACAGGCCCTCTAGGATTCCTGGCAGTTAATTAGTGTCATATTTTGATCAGTGTATAGTGATTGTTTCAGAATGATTCAATACATTACATAAGGTTAGAAATTCCTTGCTTATTCATTAACTTTTACATGACTTTTAATAATAAACAGATTTCCAACTAACAAGGTGAGATTCCTTACTTAAAGAATGCTTTGTTCTACTCACTCCCCTCTTTGCCTTGGAAAATTAGAACAACCTGTTTATCATTAGTGATATATCAGCTATAAAAATAAATAATGCCACAATACCTAATTCATAGAAATCTGGTAGAAACAAACTGATTCATGATCAATAAATCTTTTAAAAACATATGAGTCTTTTATCCAAGTGCCAAGTGTTATTATTGTCACTGAAGATATTACAAACAAATAGTTGGGAATCTTCATTACTCAGAGGGAAAAGAAACAAATTCTTTCAGAGAATGCACTTTTGTGTATGTTTCAGCTGTAAAGGTAACCGTTCTAACATCAGGTTGTAAATGTCATGTACTGTAAACCTTGAAAGGACATAACTATTCTTGATATCATAACCAGAGATATCAAACCAGTGGTGTTGAGGCATATTGCCCCTTCCATTCCTGCAGGTAACCTGAGAATCATTTTCTTTTTCAATGTGTAAATAATTCATTCATCAGTGATCTTTAAAAATAATACAACTTTCAGAATACCACCTGTATCTTAGAAACTCCAGAAAGAGCTGTGTTTTATCTATTCTATGGTACTAAAGGGCATCAAAATATTTCAAATTATACTAAAAAGAATACAATGTGGAATGCATTTTTGATGTTTTGTCTTATCCAGTGGCTAATACACTACTGAAATAATGCCACTACTAGCAAGTTGTGTTAGGCATTGTGTAAGGGAAAAATGAAGACATAAAGTTGACTATCACAGCTATTCTGGGTGTACAGTGGAGGAATGTGGCTTCAATGTGAGCAGGTGACTGTGATGAAACTACAGCGCTAACAGTGCTCGAAGCACCATAGATCAGTAGAGACATAAACAGCTGATAATCTGTTACAAGATTATTTCCCACATTGGCTTTTGAAAGTACTTTTAAGTTAGAACCTAACTTTAGTGTTTTCTAATAGTGCCTCAGAAATTGCTTTTTATGTTACGTCACATATTGCATCATGATGAAGCATGTTAGAAAATAAATTACAAGCAGGTTGAAAAATTTACTCTGAAGAAGTTAAAATTGCATTAAGTCCAGTTGAGCTCCCATTCTTTCTTCTTTTAGGTTATTCAATTCTGCAATATTAGCTCGGCAATGTTTTAGAAGTTCGAGCATGTTACCTTGTTCCCATTGTTAGATATGGTATCAGGTTACAAAGGATATTGCTAGTTGACATTATTTTCCTCCTAACTCCAATTAAACAATAGTTATTGAATATAAAGCAATAATTATATGGTTTGGTTTAGTAACAGTTGTTGAAATTGTACAATAAGAACTTAGATAGATGTATACTAAGATAAACAAGTTTTGCATCTCATCCTCAAGGAATTCCCAGTCTGGTGTCAGAGAAAGACCCAGATATGAGTGTTAATTGCATGACTTGGTATATGTAATAATGAGTGCATTGCAATGATGGATATAAACACAAATAATAGACTACAGAGAAGGGGCCTTAGACTATCATAGATTAAAACCATCGTATATTAAAAATGTAAAGGACCTGATGGAGAATTCAATTCTGAGTTTATAAGTTTTAAAACTCAGCTCATTAGGGGTCATGATATCAATTTAATTGACCACAATCTCAAAATAAATAAATAAAAAAAAATAAATAAAATAAAAATAAACCAGAAGACACTTGCCTCCCTTCTGACCTTCCTCCAGTCATTCTTTAGGATCTCTCTGAGATGCAAATTTGGTGTTTATTTTTCTCATCAAAGCCCTGCTGGTTCTCACATAACCTGACTGACATGGTCTAAATTCCTCCCTCTGGCCTCCTTCCCCTCTGGCTTCCCTAACTTTCTAACCTCATTGCCTGTTACTCACCTTTCTCGTCCCAGTTCTCCAGCCATAGGCACATTCTCCATATTCTTGCCAATTCCCACCCTTTAGGATGTTCCTTTGATCTCGAAAATATCCTAATCACTGTATAAGACACAGTTCAGGAGTTTTTCTCTTTGTGAAGCCCATCCTTACTTCCCAAACAAAGTAATCTCTTCCTCCTTTGTGTTATCACTGTAGCTTATTTGCATCTCTTTATTACAGCAATAAGTGTAGTATATTGAAATAATTTATTTATACATCTGCCTCCACACCTAGCCTCTAAGCACCTTGACAGCAAAGAAAATACCTTGTTCAGTTTTACTTGCCTGACATATAAAAAAGTACTAAAAAAGAAACGTGATAAATAACAAATTACTCTCTTTGCTCTGTCATAGCAATTAGTTCAATGTCTTGCAATTATTTACATAATCCACTCTACTTCTAGTCTAAGTATCTTGACCACAGAGACTATGACAAATATTTTTATTTGCCTAACATATAAGATGAATGAATATACAAATAGACAAGTTAATTTAGGAGACTATCAATGATAATATTTTATATATGTAATGACCACTAAATTATTGAATTACTTGAGAAAGGTATATCAAAAATGTTGCTTAGTAGACATTATGAATTAAGATGATTTTGAAAACATAATAATAACCCTGTCTCTCCACCTCCCCACCCCAAAGAATATTAACAAATGATCATCCAGGAAAGATATGATACTAGATACACTGGAAATGATTAATAAGTGAGCTAAAGTGAGACTCTAATGACATGCAAAATGACTTCTATCTGGCCATGCCATCACTTCATGGTTTGGGAGAGATCCAAATTCTGAAAAGTCAGCTCATCTTACTGCTTGTAGCAATCTATAACAAAGACTTACAAAAGTCCAGGTGCCCCTGACTTGAGAGAAGATTCAAGAGCCCCAAGTCTCCTGTTTCCTGTCCTCATACTGCTCCTATCCAAAGAAGGCATCACATCTAACCACCAGAGGCCAAGCAGCAAACACTGTAAGCACTATTTTCTCTCTTTTAGTTCATTTTCATTAGTACTTTGTTCCAATAGTTCACTGATCTCATCAAGACCTCCAAGCCATTTGCAATCCATCACAACCTCATGTGTTTACTTCATACATTACCTAGCTTTAAGTTTACTGTTTCCCACTATAATAGATCTCTTGGATACAGTCTCGATTTCCTAGTCAATGGATGAGTAAACTAAGGCCCTCAGGACAAATCAATCCACTGACTGTTTTCGTAAGTAATGGTTAACTAGAATACAGCCATCCCCATTAATTTATGTATTGTCTATGACTGCTTTTGCATCAAAATGACAGGCTGAGTAGTTGTGACAGAAACTGAATGGCTCTTAAAAAAAAAGCCTAAAGTATTTACTATCTAGTCCTTTACAGAAAAAGTTTTCTAATCTATGCCCAATACCCACTCTCCATCATATATACTTGAAAGAACTCCAATTCTGTATTTACTTCTAATCTGCCCTTGAACAGCAAAATGGGCTGAACAAAAAAACATGATTAAGCTGAATATGCTCAATTAAAATTTATGGCTACAATTTTCAAGTCAACCTTTAGCACAGCCTCAAAATTCAGTTTTAATCCCCTAGTTAATTAATTCTTCCACTCACTGAGATTACTATATCACATATTCTCTTTCCTTAAAATTTCAATTACCCCTTTTTTCTTCTCAGTCTTAGATGATGACTGTACTTCTCACTTCACTTAAACAAATAATAAGTACTAGGAAAATAATTACCCTGTCTACCTACCATCAAATCTACCAACATATTGACATCTCTGCCCATTTTTTCTTCTACTTTCTCTTGCGATGCTTAAACTATGTTTACACCTAACTAAGGCTAACCACATGTGTGTATTGACTCTCATGTACTTAAGGATTTAGATCCTGTAATTAATCTCTCTTTCCTGTTTCATTAATTTATTTTTCTCTACCAGATAATGACCATCAACAAACATACTATAATAATTCTCATAAAAATAAAAATACTCTTGTAAGGATCCTCATTACTTTCAGCCTCGACTCCAGTTCCCTGTTGCCTTGTAGCCACCCATCTGCAGACTCTTTCTACATCTTCATCTTGAATACTTTCTTTAACCCACTCCACGCCAGCTTTACTCATGCCTCCAGACTGAAAAAGTGATTGTCAAGATCACAACGTGAAGTACTCAACCTTTCAAGAGCATATGATATAAAGATTACTCTTTTCCTCCTGAAACACTTTATTCTTTTGGTATTCAGAGCACTGTGACTTCCTGGTGTTCATCCTTCCTTCTTGTGCCTCCTCGGTCTTCAGCGCTGGCTCTTTCTCTCCTCAGCTGCTAAATTGTGTAAGGTCTCAGAGCTCGGTGCTCAGTCCTTATATCTCTTCTTTATTTACACTAATTTTCTAGAGGGTCTTGACCCATCCCATGGATTTAAATACCGTCTAATTCTGATGTTTATCAAATTCATATCTTCAACCCAGACCACTTTTCCAAACTCTCTTATGTCTCCAATAGACACCTCAAACTTAACAAGGCCACATGAAGCTCCACTTAAAACATGCTCCTTCCTCAGTCTCCTCTATTTCCATAAATAACTTTATTCTTTAAGTTATAATTTTACAAGTATCCTTGTCCCACTATTCATCTCTCCCCGAACATCCAGTCCATCCATCAGTAAATCTTGTCAGTCCTTCCTTTGAAATATATCCAAGTCTGACATCTCGTCACTTATGCTTCTATTTCCTGGTCCAAGTCTCTACCATCCTCTCCTTCCTGGTCTTTCATCCTACTCTTGCTTCTCCTCTCCTCCCCCATTGCCTTCTCTTCTCCTACATTTAAGTCTTCATATAGCAATCAGAAAGATTTTATTTTAAATATAAATCTGCTTATGTCATTTCTACACTATAAATTATCCAGTGGCTTCCCATGATGCAGACAAGAGAATGGAAAGTTCTTCACAAAATCCAGAATGCTCTCTGTGACCTGACTTTGGTTGGCCTCTGACATCATCTCAAAGAGGCCTTACTTGCTCCATCTCAGCCTCATCACCATTTTTGCTATTCCTTAGATGTCAAGGTTCTTCCCTTTCAAGGCTTTTACTCTTGCTGTTCCCTTGGCTTGGGATGCCACTTGTGGGGCCTTCTTCATGTGGCTTGCTTCCTTACTATTTTCAGCATACATTCTGTATTCAAATGTCACTTCCCCAGAGAAATTTTTCCTGACGACCTATCTCTCTTCTGTCATCCTCCACCCACTTACTTTGCTTTGTTTTTCTTTAGAACATTTATCACCATGGCCATTGCATTACACACTTATTTTTATTATTTGAATTTTCCTGTAAAATGTAAACCTTATGAAGTCAGTGACTGTCTAATCACCACTCCATTCTGGGACTTAGAATAGTGCCTAATACATAATAAGCCTATAGTAAGTTTTTTTGAATGAATAAATAAATTTGTCTATATCTGATTTTGTGTCCTTATAATCATTATAAGGAGAAAATAAAATTCTGCAAACTTAAAAATCAACATGAGAAGGAAGTATTTCTGTGTAAAACACTGAGATATAGTTTTAGAATGACTGATGATGTTCTATCAAATGCCCATTAAATCTCTAAATTTTACTTTTATTTTGGCTTCTCTGGGGAGGCCCTTATTATGAGTCCGAGATCCCTATATGTTAAGAAGGAAAAAATAAGGGTGGTAGAAGGTTAAATAAACTGACCTGCACCACATAAAGCTGGGGAGTGATGGCTGTCCTGGATGTATTTGGTACCATAGAAGAGACTTAATTTCATTGATTATTCCAAGTTCATTGATTATCCCAAGTCTACATGGTCATAACACTTGCCAACAGTCTGTAACTTATGCAAGAATGAATATTTTCTCTCAATGTCCACTGAGGGAGTGAAAGATTCGGTGGCACTAACTTCCTTCAAGTTCTCATTCGTGGAAGTAGGTTTTGCTGCAGAAAGGGACTCCATAGGTCATGTTTTACCATGTGTACATTAGACCCTCTAAATACTCTTTGTCTTCTATTTCTGATAGACATGTAATTGCATTTAACAAAAATGTAAACCTAAATGGGCCATTAATAAGTACTCATTGAATTATAATATAGAAAAACATTGCATATTCAGAGTAGAAAACGAACTCACCATCTGAAGAAAAGCACATACGAATTATGCACATTTAAAAATTTACTCTTAAAATACAGTTAAAAAGCCAACATAGGCATTTGATTATTTCATATTCCTATACTCTAGGCTGCCTTCTGCATTTTTTTCCTGCACAGATTCTTTTCATGATCGTGATTCCGATCCCACTGCTTTTACATTAACAGTGTCACAGAGACAGCAAGTATAAGGCCAACAGGAAATGAACCACAGTTCTGATTTTATCCCAACAGGAAAGAAGATATGTTTCTAATTTCCCAGTAGGAAATCAGATCTATTTCTCAGAGTAGCTTGACAAGATGATACTATGTCTCTTCTATCTCTATTAATTTAATGTCAAAATAATGGTAACTCAAAGCTAAATAAACAGGAATAGATTTGTAATGTCAATCAAAATATGTGCCAAACTTACTCCTACTGTCAGTTGCATGGAAATCAAGTTCATTACTGAAAATATTTATAATTTTCTTTCTTCATTGTCTAAATCAGAGAGAAAAAACACAGGCTACAACTTTTATCATACCACTTTGTTGGAAGAATTATTTTTTTATAATTTTTCCTTAACTGTCCTCATCCATCAGACTCCTCACCCAATTTTTAGCTGGAAGGTGACATATGAATGAGGTGATGTGCTGCTTATATTTACTTGAAAATGTGAACATAAATCTATTCATGCAAGAATGATTCCTTAAATCAAATTTCCAGACTCAGAAACCTCTTGTTTAATTTGCAGAAGTAGCTTCGGATTAATTTTCCTCAGAGATGTATTCTGTTGCTTTCCAAGTTGAAAATGTATTCTAGATGACTAATGTTTCAACACTATTTTTCCCTTAGCAACATAAAATGGACTTTCTGATAGAAGGAACCTGATTTACCAACAACAGCTCTCTCAGTGGGGGGCACTGCCAAGTGCCTCCATATACACTGTTTAAGATGCTTCTAGGAGGCTTATATCAAAACAATGTGTAAAGCAGTGACACTCCTGGGGGAGTTACTGAATAAAGAGTAAAACCATGAATAGGTGCCAAGGTTGGCCTCAGCTCCTATTAGAACATCTATGACTTATTCACCTAAAAATTTTATTCATCTCGGGTAAGTGATCATACAGGTTGTGAGTATGGGGCTTAAGTTTAACCATGAAAAGGAAAGAGTGTCAGCTTAGATACTTGCATAACACATTGTACATTTATTCAGTGGGCACAGAAAGAAGAGATTGACAGACCCTGGTTTCCTGAATCATTAGGGAATGGGAAGAGAGAAGGGAGAGAAATGTGTTCATCTTTATCTACCATCTATCTTTATCATTTCTCTCTCTCTCTCTCTCTCTCTCTCTCTCTCTCTCTCTCTCTCTCTTCTTTATCATCTATTTATCATCTGTGTATCTTTCTATCTAACTATTGTCTATCTATCTATCTATCTATCTATCTATCTATCTATCTATCTATCATCTCTTCTCTCTCTGTCTCTCATCTATCATCTCTCATCTATCATCTATCTATCTACCTACTGACCTATCATAATCTATCTATTAAAGAGAGTATACACCCATAAGAATTATTTATTACAGAAATGTCTTCAGAGAATACACACCTAGAAAACAATTTTTCCACTGAATGCTTGCAATTCTTAAGTAGGTAACTATAATTAGTTAGATAATAACTTTGCTGCTTGAAGTATAGCCGAACACATTTTAGTCCTAATACTGAAAATATTTTTGGAAGAAAAATAAAGATTCAATTGTGCTTTACATCCAAATAGTTCGTGTTTTCTCCGGCTTTCTGCATAAGACCCTTGTTATGTCCTTTAACTTTACACCCTGTCAGTAGGGCTTCTGTAAACTCAGAGGATCTGCAGGTTTTGCCCAGTCCATGGTGGACGCTACAGCCATTAGCTGAATCTTGGGCTTAAATTAAATGTACGGTGAGATCTTCTAAAATCTCATATATGGATCTCTTCCTAAGGGTAGTTCCTTGAAAGTATCCACACAGTTAACACACAGTTTTGGAAGAGTCATTAGAAGCATGCCATCCTATTGGGTTCTGTAAATCTAGAGAAGAATGGAGCCTACCATTTAGCTATAAATAATGGCTGTATTTAATCCAAATCAGTCTATGAGTGTATTTAATGTATTATATTAAATTGCATCTTTTTGTTGAATAATACTGTATCATAGATACTGCCTATAAACCACGCGTTCTCTTGATCTTCTGTATTTGATATATTAAAACCTGTTTTATGGTTTATTAATAAAAATCACCTTTTTTGCATTAAAGCCACCTATAAACCTCTCACAACAAGTAGAAGAAAGAGAAACTTAAATTAAGCTTGTTAGTTGTTAAGCTATCTAGTTTGATAAAGGAGTCTCAATAAAATCTCCACTAACACACGTAAAAAGGTGACAAACAAAAGGAACTACTATAAATTCATAGTAAAGATCAGCAGATTAGCAACACCTTGAAGATTTTATGTTGGGAAATGTAGACAGTCTGGACTTTGGACTCCTGGTGGCCATGTTGCTGGGGCAACTGCTGTTTAAATCTGGTCAGAAAAATTAAATAGTAAGTTTCCTTAATTTTGGCACATAAACATGGCATGGCAAAACTGTTGCGGTTAAAAACAAATTAATTTGGATTTTATAAGTAAGCTTTCTTTGTTAGCATGTTTTTTATTGAGAAAAAAACCCACTAAAGTGATAAAGCAGTAAATACAAGTATAAATATAATACACAGAATGTTGAAAGATCCCAGTCAGTCTGTCGGTGTACAATTAAGTTAGAAGCCAATTTCCAGAAAATTGAGATATGTCATCCATAATCCAAGAATACAAAGTAGAACCTGTATTTTCTAATACATGGCAGTGCCCAAGCTAAAATTATGTTTGTGTGTGTGTGTGTGTGTGTGTGTGTGTGTGTGTGCATGTATGTGTGATTGATAGAGTAACATTTTTCTCAGAGAAGTATTGGTTTATAAAATGTTTTTAGTTAAAGTTAATGGTCAGGCAGTTGCTTTTTGCAGTGAGTGCTGTTATGGCGCTGTCACTGTTGAGAGCTGACTTCTAAACAAGGGTCCTATAGAAGCATTTACCAATCTGTCTACTATAATCTGCAATTAACAATTCACATGACTACTGGTCAGTACTGTTGTTAATTAAGTACAATCCACTTAATTAACTCTTATCATAAAATATACAGATGAAATGATAGACTCTATCTATATAAATATTTAGCAACCAGTTTTTAGGGTTGAGGGTTGTACCGTGTCCTGATTTGCTACCTAAGTCACATCACAGATTGTGGAACTGGGATGAGAGCTAGGTACAGTATCCATCATTATACAGTATTTCTACCTCGAAAGCATAGAATATAGAAAAATATGATAAAAATAATTGGAAAGTGTTTAGCTCTAAATGTTCATAACTTTTACATAATATAATAATGTAAAGTAATATTGTATAATTATTAGGTAATTTTTAATAATGGTTATGTTTAACAACCAGCTTTAAAAAAATCCCTGAAAATTTAACAATTGATTTTTGTGAACTAGTATAAGCTCGCTCCAGCATATCATGGTAAGGCTTTCAAAATGAAGTAATATTTTTCTGAGAAACAAAGATTTCATTTTTTAAAGGATAAAAATTTAAAGGGCTTTCAGTTAGCAACTAGATTAGCTATTCCTAGAGATACTAGCTCATTCAGTACCCCCTTCACAGTTTTTTACAGATCTAATGCACATCTTCAGGGAATGCGATTCAATGAAAAAATAAATGGTTCCTATGAGCAAACACATATCATCGATCTTCGTTATTTCATTATCATGTTTCCCCCTCTGCAGGCTGTACCTATCATATGAAAAGCGTGTCCCTCCACTGTGCTTTTCCAGTTGTGACTCATATACACACTGCAGCCCACGGTGCTGCCCTAACTGCTCAGAGGGGGGCCTATCCCCTTCTAATTCCAAACATTATGTGAAAAGCAGAGATTTGAATATATAATTTAAATACATATGATTTACCTATCAATCTCTTCTTCTCTTCCTCCTCTATTTTATATTTTGTGGCAAAATAGTAACTGTAAAATCTATTTATAAAGACTAAAAGGAGCATTTAACTCTAGGTTTTCCAAAGCCTCTTGCATAGCTTTGGAAAACTTTTCGGGATATAACCTAGCACAATGTCTCCTGAACCAATTTAATAAAACTTTAAATTGGCTATTCATTAGATTTTTTTCTTTTTTCACATTCTCCCTTCGTAATTTTATATTATCTTACAAAGCCAATATTGAGATGATTATGGTTAAGAGTCACCATCTATTCTGATTTGCCAGCACACTCTCAAAGGGGTCTTGGTTTAGATGATAAATTTATGTGATCACTCTTCCCTGAACCAACCATTATTTTTTTCTCTAACTCTTGACACTTTTAAGTGTCTCAAAGGACCTTGTAACTCAGTTCATCCCAAACTTAACCCAAGCTGTCTTCCAAAAACTTACACTTGTGAGATGCTGTTTATGTTAACGGTATCACCAATTTACCAAATCAAGTTCTTGAGGTCTTTTTAGAATTTCCGTTTCTGAATGATTTGCTAGTTTTTATCAACTTTCCATAGATTCATATCTCACACTCAGCCCAACTGCTTGCTCCTCATTCCCACTAATTTAATTTGTTTTCTCTCCTGTGCTGTTACAAATATTCCTGAACTGCCTTCATTATTTTGCTTCTCCAATTCATTTTATACAATCTCACTAGATTAACAAAATTTTTAAGGGAAAGCACCATACAGAAGTGTCTTTGTGTTGCCGACATTTAGAATGCACCTGGCACAATATAGAAGCTCAACAATATTTTTTGAATAAAATAACTAATAAATATATGTTAATCTTTCTAAACAAGTCACTGCTTATGTCCAAGACCAATTAAAAATATTTTTTCAAAAGCCTCTTCCATTGTGCACAATAATGCAAAGTCCTGCTTTCTCTGCATCTAAGAACATCCATGCCTTGGCACTACCTCTATCCATCAGGTGTGACCATCTGGACTCCTGTGCTAAGGGTCCTGTCGTACAAAAGGGCACACCTTTCTTGGTATGTGTTCCATGCTCTTCTGCCCATACTCTTGGGGCTGCCATTACCTTGTTGTTAATAGTCTTATTCCTTAACTTTACCCACTCCATCTTCCAAGGGTGTGAGAAATCACTAAATATAGAAAGTGATTATTTGTGGCAAGTATTTAATATTGATGCAAATCACATTTTTACCACTGATGTGTGCTAAAGACATGTTTTCTTTTTCCATATGTAATCAATTGTGCCTTTAGGGGTGGGAGCCAGTATTTTTACAGATAATGTATTTCATCTTTCTATAATAAAACTAGATTAAAGATGTGATACCTAAAGACTTATTAGCTCAGAATATCCCATTTTGCAGTAGCATTTAGTCTTAAGAATAGTATAAAATATTCCAGATGGTATATTTTATGTATTTTTATGATTCTATCACTATATTACATTCTCTGGTAGCTTTACAATAGATACCACGAAAAGGTCATCACCAAAATATAAAGTTAATATTTGCAGGTAAGGTTCCTAATATTTAAAGAGAGGAAAAATTTTAATAGGCCTTTTGTGCCTGACTATTTAAAATTAGGAACTTAGATAATAAAGAAGTGGGAACAATATCAATAATAACTGGAATGCCAGCAAATATAGAATTGCTTTACTTGTTCACTTAACTCATATCTGATAGAGTTATTTAAGAAAAATTAAATAAATTTAGTTCAGCTCATAATTATTTAGTAGGCATTGAGAGACAGATTTTATTCCCAATATTTTTTCTGTGACTTCTTTTATGAAAACAAAAATTTTAATAATTCTAGGAATAAGTATTAATCTGAACTTTGAAGGGGTCAATTGTAGTTCAGGGTTTGAAAGATAAAATGTTTAAATGAGCCTTGCTTGAGCTTTGTATAACACATGTGCTTATCCTGTCCTCTTTGCAATAATACCTCAGAGCAAATAAAACCAGCTGTGTAAATGAAAATTTCAAACTCGGTGTGTTTAGAACAGCCTTGAGTACCAAAGAACTCAGTTGCAAATCTCTTCTAGTCATTCTGTTACTGAATACAAGCAAACAAACTGTCACGGAACCTTCATGAGTGCCTGAATCAGGATATCTCTGATTTATGACAAAAATTAATGTAACCCAAAGGTTATTCCTCAACAGAGCTAAATGATATTAGAAAACAGATAAATAAATAGGTAGATAGATAGATGATAGATAAATATATATATGTACATATATATAGAGAGATATAGATATAGATATGAAAAATGTGTTGTGTCTAACACCCCAGGAAATGCAGTAGGCTACCAAGAATTTAAAAAATTATTTATTGTCCTTATATATCAATATGTATATGTAAAGTATTTTGTTTGTTCATTTAAAATTGGCCCAAGAAGTCTAATAATTGTTGACTAGCTACATTGCAGGTTTTATTCATTTCTACCTAAAAAAGAAAATCTAGCTACAATAAGTAAAGACATGGTTAACATAAGATTAGTGATATTATTTCCCTAGGAAATAGAAATTTTAAGAGGTTATTTTACATTCTAATCTTTAAGAACATATTTTTACAAAGTCACTCCTTAAAAGGAGATGACCTGTCTTGATAGAGGTGTGGGTTACATGAATGTTGCCATTTGTAAAAATTGGCTCTAGTGCAATGTGGGTCCATTTCCCACTAACACAATTATATATTGAGCCAATCCAGGCAAAGCCCCAGGATTTTCCTCCTTTATCAATATCCCTTGAGGCCACAGGTGTGAGCTAAGTGAGGTGGCATACATAGTATCTTACTCATACTCTCTCTGCCACCATTTCCATAGCACAATGAATTGCTCCCGGATCTGCTTTACCTTATGACAAATCCCAGCCCAAGATAAGAAGACAGGTCATACTGTCACTAGGTATCTCATCCTCAAGGGCTCAGTAGAACCCTATTGTTGTTCAAAGAGTTCCCTGCTGTGGACAGCAGAGCCTCACACCAGAACTCTAGGAATCTGAGCTGCAGCTCTTTAATCGGGGACTGTCACACAGAGGTCTGCTAGCCCTATTGGGTCTGCTAAGCCTATGGCATGAAAGGCAGGGCATAGATCTACAGCAGATGTCTCTTTTGTCTTGGACCTCATTCAAAACAGATCTTTCAGGTCATCTGATAAATAGGTTGGAAAGGTAATCCCAAGTATGGTATATGTTCCTTAAATACAAGTGGTAGGGGTATAAGATGCAATATCTTATTATTTATAAGGGGAATGATCTACCTTGGCCAGACCATTACACCTCTTTAACTTTACAATATGGCAGGCCACTCTACTTGTAAGGTTTGTCTCCTACTCTTTGACACTCTGTTGCTTACTAGTGCACACAGGGTACTGGACCCTTCTTGTTTACCAGATTCCATCAATATGATGTCATCAATATTGGGACCAGCATAATGTTCTGCAGAAAGTTAGAACTTTGAGGTCCCTTGAAGCTGAAATTTTAAAAAGTTTATGCAAGCCAAACAGAGAGCAGTTTATGACATGACATCTGCTATCTGTAGTTTTATATCTTTCTTTTTCACCTGGCATTATTCATTAGCATTTTTTCATGTTATTTACTATTCTTTTAAACATAATTTTTATATGACTGCATAATCATTCATCATGTTGCTATGTGATATTTATCAAACTATTCTCTGATTACTGCACATTTAGAATTTTAAAATGTTTGTTACTCTAAATAATGTAATAAACTTTTGCATATAACTGTTTTATCTCTATTTCTTCAAAAAATTTCTAGATGTAGAGTTACTGAACTAGAGTATAAAGATGTTTTACAGCTTGGATTCATACTAACAAATTGTTCTTCAGAAATGAACATCCCACCAGCTGTGTTTTAGAGCAGTGGTCTTCAGCCTTTTTGGCACCAGGGACCGGTGCTCCTATGAGATTCTAATACCTGATGATCTGAGGTGGAACTGAGGCGGTGATGTTTGGGCTGGGGAGCAGCTGCAGATACAGATGAAGCTTCACTCACTTGTAGCGGCTTACCTCCTGCTGTGCAGCCTGGTTCCTAGCAGGGCATGGACTGGTACCTGGTCTGCTGCCTGGGGGTTGGGGATCCCTGTTTTAGAGGGTTCATTCCCCATGCTCCAGCTAGCACTGATATTGGCATCCTTTTTAACCTCTGCAAATTTGAATGTTAAAATCTCTATTATTGTTTAATATTTATTTTATTGATATAAAATTAAATATTTTCATTAGCTTATTGGAAATACTTATTTCTTATATTTTTCCAAACATTGCGGGGGAGGTAGTATAAGCCCCTTCCATATTATTTCACATTTTTATAGTTGTTGGCATCAGTCCCCATATAATTTAAGACTCTACCTTGTAATCATATTTTCAACATAAATGAGAATTGTTCCCTTTGATTCAAGAAAATATTCATGATACTCATTCAGTAACTACTCTGTAAACTGTTTTGTTGTCCTAACCATGCAGGGTGTGTGCCTTTACCTATCTTCTTTCTTATCCTTATACATCCAGCTGAAGAGGCACTGTTCTATTGGAGGCCCTGGGGGTTTCATGGTGTGATCATTCGGGGATGTGAGAGCTGTAAACAGAAAGGACATAATCCTAAAGCTTTTCACATGAGAATCTAGAACTTAAATATAGCTGCAGACCAATGCTTAACTAACCACATTTTAGTTATTCCTCTACTTTTTTCTAAACCATCACTAAGTTTTTACTGTTTCTCTTCAACTACAGAAATCAAAATTGAATGGATGCTACATACAACAATTTGGATAAATCTCATATAGTTTGAATAAAAGAAGTTAGTCACAAAAAAATGTGCATACTTTCTTTATAAGATGTTCCAAGGGCATAATGTTCAAGAACAGGCAAACTATAGTGACAGAAGTAAAAATAATGGTTACCTTTGGCTGGGGGATATTGTCTGGAAGGGTCATGAGAGAGATTTCCAGGATTCCTGAAATATCTTGTCATTGATCTGGGGGTGAGGAGTGTAATTCATGGTGTAAACACATATTAAACTTTAACTAAAGTTTGTGCACTTTACTGTATATATGATATATTGCAGTAGAAGAGAGTAGTGTGCTCTAATATGAGTCTTAAATTTAGTGAATACTAAAAAGTTGTATAATTTTTTTTCTACTTGGATGTCTCTGTAACTGAATAATCTCCAAGTCTTTTTATTTTATTTCATTTTATTTTTTAGTACAACTTTCATTTTGAGGTTATTATCTCCTTCTAATGAAGTTCAAAAAATATCATTTCCAGCTAGAATTCTTAGGAGTCACCCAGATAAAGGCCTACATAGTGAGTTTTTGTAGATTTTTTCTCCTAATAAAGACAAATATTTTATAGTAAGTCTCATATATCTATTTTTTATATTAGCATTAGTAATTACTAATATGGACATACATAGAAATACACTTTAATATTAATTATGCTAGGTGCTAATACAATTAACAAAATTTATAACTTCACCAAATGATTCATGAAGTTTTCTCAAGGGAATAAGAAAGCAAGACTAAGAATTACTATAGTTATAACTACCTAATTTGTTTTTTAAGAACTTTGTATTTTTTAAAAATATTTTTCTCATCTACTACATATATAGTGTCCTCCCTCTCTAAAAAACATAGATGATAATAATTTTCTGTTTACATCTTATTTCTTTTGCCAAGCAAAAAAATGTTGCCTATTAATTCTTTTGTGAGAAACAAAATTCTAGCCCACATTAATACAACTGGCACACCAGAAAAGCTACTAACTTAAAATATAAGAAATGTTTTAAGAAAACATTTTGGAATGATCACTTATATAAGTTACATGAAGCTCCGAAGACTATGTGTCTGATTGCAGTTCCCAGGTTTGGATGGAACCAACACATGAAAATATCTAATTGATATTTCCTATGGAACTGTAGACTATAATTTTGCATTCTTCTTGAACTGTTTCTATGAATGAATCTCAACAGCAATCTGAGAAAACCTGACTTTTTTTCTTTCAAAAATATTAGAAAATAGTTAATTTAAAAATGCTTGTGTGGGGATCTATCATGAGATATTTCCATATGCCAGGTATTAAGGAAGCCAGTGGGAAATTTTTCTGAGATTGCCTTTACTACTTTGCATGTCAAAGAATGCACATTTTCTCTATGGCTGTCACTAAATCCCAAACTAGTTTATAAATGCAATAAAATTTTAATCAGAATCCCTTAGAAGGTTTTTGGAAACTGGAACAAAGTTCTGAAGTTTAATACATGCTCAAGAAGTAAAGAATGTTTTGAAATGAAGTGTAAAGTTGGAACTTATGTATCAGGTACTGACACATGGACTTGTAATTACTCGCCACCATTTATGAAACACTTACTGTGCTCAACTGCCTGCTGACCTGTAGCAGCAGTGACCACTGTGAGTCCTCAACAGAGAAACACATCTTGGGTGGACCAGGTAGTCATCAGGTGGCAGGATAGTGTGCCTCTCATGAAGAAGCAGCAATTTGTCCCCTGTGTAGTACACACAAGTATTTTGTATGTGATTTTGCTTTTGTGCCCTAGTTCTTCCTGTACCACTATTGTTGATGTGCTGAAGATTTTATTCCCTGTCACAGTATCCCAGACATTATTTTTGACCAAAAAGCTACATCAATAGTTTTAAGTTGATGGTTGATATTCATGTGCTTTACCAGTCTTACTCACACCCCACGACCCAGAGCATATTATTGATAGAGTGACCACATGTCCTGGTTGTCTAGGATGGCCTTGGTTTATGCCTGTTGCTCCAGAATAATTATTCAAAGTGCTCCCTTTTGCTCTCAGCATGTCCTGCTTTGTATGGTAAATTGGCCATTCTACTTACTGACAGTTCAGTTACAGCTTTAACTGGGAAATCACCCTTCTAAGACTGTGGTACTGTCCTATAGGATTCAGTATTAGGCCTGAGCTCATCTCCATACACAGTGCTGTTCTTCCTATAACAGAATACGATGGTACAGGAACCAATGGATGTGAAGGGGAGTGGCATCTCTCTTCTTGCATAATTTTTTACTTTCATACCCAAGACTTGGACTCTGTTGCCTGGAGATCTTTATTGCTCAAGGGACATGAATTGGTTATCTATTGCTGTAGAAAAATCATTCACTCCAATGCTTAATGGCTTAAACGAGTAATCATTTATTACCTATCATGATTTCTTTGGGTAAAAAATTGGAGTATATTTGACTGAATGACTGGCTCAGGGTTTCTCATGAGGTTGCAGACAGAGAGTAGTTGGGGTTGGGCTCACCTTCCAGGCATTTTCATTCATGAATCTAGTGCCTGCACTGGAAAGACTGAAACACTGGGATCCCAGAACAGCTGGGGATCCTTGGGAATCTCTTTATATGATCTGTTCATATGATCTTTCCAGCAAAGCAGCTTCAGGGTAGCTCAGGGTTCCCAGAGGGAAGGAGACAGAGACAGAGGCAGAGAATCTTCCCAAGTTCAAAGGAAGAAACATAGATTTCACCTCTCATGGGAAGAATATTAATGACATATTGGAAGATTAACATGTGGAATGAAACATATATTGATGTAGAAGTAAAATACAATCTACTATAAGACACATACTTGTTCCTAGAATTTAGAACAGAGACTGAGTGCTGGCTGATGGCATGTGGCCACCGCAATCACACAAGGCCCCATGCTTAGAAGAGCCCCATGCTTGGTTTAATGTTCTGCTGTTGTCATCTTGAAATCTTTAATACATTTTTAACAAGGATCTCACATTTTATTTTGCACTGGCTCTGCAAATTATGTAGCTGGTCATGATGAGACTGTTATCTATCTGTTTCAGACACTTCATTAACTGGACAAACAGGTAAAAAAAATAAGGTTATGGTATTTACTGGGATGATTAATTATTGGGAAAATTAAGGTTACTAATAAACTATAGAAGTAGATATGAGATGTTTACTGGTACGTGAAAAACTAAAGGATGCCTATTAAAGTACCACCAAAGGAACATAGCCCTTAGAAAGAAAAATTCTCATCATCTTACAAATACTGGCTGAAGGAAAACTACTGGGTAGTGGAGGAAGCAAAACATATTAAATAAAGCCTGGGGACCAGCTGCAGAAACAAGGACTATAGCATATAATTGCATTTTAGTCTTTGTAGTTTAATGTACATATTTATTAACTATAATTATTATTTCTTTTTCTTTTATCCATTTGTGTGTGTGTGTGTATATATATATATATATATATATATATATATATATATATATGTATGTATTTTTGTTATTGGTTGTTGACTATACCATTTAGTCCATGAGCTACAGAATAAAAAGATGGGATTATGACAGAACTAAAGAATGGACACAATTTAGACATTCTGCATCGTCATGGCTGCAGTAATTAATGAGAATTAGAATTGATCGTTTTGGGAAAGGTGGTGAGCACATTTTCAATTGTAAGAGAGTTAAACGAATTATACATTACATTATAATTGCAGTGTGTGTGTGTGTGTCTGTCTTGAGATGAGCTCTAGTGGAAATTTATTAGGGATCAATTAACACATATGAGGAATTACATTTGGAGATTTCCTTATCTTATGAAGCTCAACTTGGCTTTAACTATAGAAACTAAAAATACCAGATATTTATTTTCCTGGATTTGAAAGTTGGTGATTCAAGAAACAAAAATTCATTCTGGTGATGGACTGCTTAAGTGGCAATAGCTATAATCATAGCTGCCAATTTTGTGCTATCATTTTTGGTGCTATTTTTGGTCAAGGAGTTCTAGCTCTGATTCTCCAGCCATCTATGTGAGTCTGTGAGCAACTCGATATCCTTTTAATAAATTCCTTTTCTGTTAATTTCAGCCAGTGTACTTTTGTTGTTTGCAAATAAGAACCTTGACTAATATATGCAGAAAGATAATTATAAAACATTAAGTGAGATTGGAAATTTACAAAAAATGTATAGTATAATTCCATTTTTTAAATGATGGTAAAGGAAATACCCTTAGTAAAAAGATTGGCTAGAATACACAAAAATGATAACACTGATTATTTTGGTTTGTGGAACCATAGATGATTTTTCTTTCTTTTCTTCTTTCTCTTCCTTTTCCCTCTTCTATTTTTCTTCTTTTCTCTGTCTCTTTCTTTCTCTTTTTTTATTCCCCCTCTTTCTTATCTTTCTCTTATTCTTCTTAAAACATCTTTTCTGATGTTCCTTTGCTGTATATAGAATAGTTGTTTAAAATGTCTTTAGTAATTATTAAAACACAAGGCAGAAGGTAGATTTACATTTACTGATTTTAACAAATTGTGGCGATGGATAGGAACTCAGAAATTAAGTACTCCAACTTCCTTATTTATACAGAGCAAGATATTCAGTACCAGAAAGATTATTAACTCAAAGTCACACAGAAAATTTAAGGTGGAGTTAATGCTAGAATACAGATCTTTGATCACTCAATGGATATAAATGTGTCAGGCACTGTTTTAGGAATTGGTTGGTAATAGAATAATGAATAAGACAGATAAGGTCACTGTTCTGCTGAATCTTAAGTTCTATTGGAAGAAAAAACAAAATGAATAAATAATATAATTTTGAGTCATGATAAATGTTATAAATAAAAGAATTTTACAAAAGAAAGTGATTTGGTGTGCAGACATGATGTGAGAGGAGCTTCTTTGTGGAGTTAACATTTCAGTTGAAAACTGAATGATAAAGGGTTAGATGTGGGAGGAGTTAGGGAAGAGAATTACAGGAAAAATTAACAGTCAATGTAAAGTAGATGTGAGTTTGACATAATCAATGTTTGAACAATGAGAATGAAGATTGGGATGGAGGTTGGGGGATGGGCTCTGAGCTGTGATCGGAGATGTAGAGACAAGAACATGTAGAACTTTATGTTATGTTTAAAAAAAAATAAAGAGTATACTTTGTAACCATTGTAAGTTTTGTTGCAAGGAAGCATGATTTAAGACGAAAATTAAGCAAAAAGACAAGTCAGTCTTCTGAATTGTATCAGAATCACCAGGAGAGTTTGTTAAATGCAGATTTCTGGATACTATCCCCAGAATTTCTCATTCAATACTTCAGATTTTTTTTCTGAATTTCTGAAGTGATGCTGGTGCTTCTGGTCCAAGTACCACACTTTGAGCACTATTGGTCTGGTGCATATTCTTGGTGACAATAACATCTTAGACAAGTGTGTTGGCTGTGGAAGTGAAAAGAAGCAAATAGACTGGGACATAGTTGGATGATAAAGCCAGTAGGACAGAATTAGTGATGTGGAGTAGTAAAATTTGATCGCAAGGAGGTTAAATGATACCAATTACTGAGATGGGGAAGACTGGGGAATGGGGAGATAGATTGGTAATTAGGTGGTTATTTGTTGTGTATTTAATTTTTGGTATTAAGTTATACAGGTAGAGATAAGGAGCAGAGAATAGGCTTTATGATTCTGCAACTCAGAGATGACATGCTGGAGCTGAATATAGAAATGTGTAAGTCCTCAGCATATTGATAAAATTGAATGATACTACAGAAAAAAAAATGAAGCAGACAAATGGGCTCCAGACAAGCTCTGAAACACGACACCATTTTTAAAGTTTCGGTCAAGGGGCACAAAAAAAACTAGGATAGAGTGTACAGCAAAAGAGGGGGAAATCAAGAGAGCGTGGTTCCAGGAAATGCAAGTAAGTAGGGGGCAGGCGAGCCAAGAAGGAGGCAGTGCACGAGGGTGTAAATTGCTGCTGCAAATTAAGTAAGAGGAGGGTCAGGCTGAGAAATGCCCGTTTCATCAGCAACATGGTGCCACGGGGAACCCTAACAAGGGTACTTTCAGTGACCTGAAAATATCAGAAATCGATTACAGTGGGTCAAGAAGCGAAAGTGGCATGAAAAAGCAGAAGCAGAGAATGTGGGCAAATCTGAGAAGTCTGGCTTTGGACAGATGGAAAGACAAATGAGACAGCATAGCTGGCAGGCGGTATGGATCAATCGGGGAAGGAGCTGTTTGGTGGTGTGCTTAGCTTCAGGGCTTAAGTGCTGTTAGGTGTGACCACACAGAGCAAAGATCTGAAGCTGCACAGGACAATGGGAGCACTGAAGGAACCATGGCCTCTGCAGTAGGAGACATTGCCAGGGACAAGTGGGCAGGGAGCTGAGTGTAGCTGCTCAAAGTTTTCCTGCTTGCCATGTTAGTCTACCTGAAAAGTCATTGGATAGAACCGAACATTAATTAATTGCCAGTATCTTTACAAATAATTTGAGAACCCACAGGAAGAAATTGGTTAGGAGGTGGAAGAGAGAGGGAATAGAATATCACTGATGAAAAGAATTAAAGCCAATCAAACTTGGACATGACCAGTGATTCTTGGAACAAGCAGACAAATTTGTTTCAACACACAGTAAAACATTTTGAGTTATGTAGAATAAAATAAAATTTCTTTAAAAAATATGTTAAATAAATAATCAAGGTGGAAGGATTTGGCATAAAATGTTTTACTTCCTCCATCCTGAGAACTAAATTATTTTTTAAAAGTCCCTATCATGACATTTCTTAACTCTTTCATGATTTGTGATTCCATAGTTAATTTGGATAGAGAATTTAAACATCTAATCAAGGTAATAAGATTTGTGCATTTTAATTTAAAATATTCAACGACTCAATTTGATACTCAAAATAAACCAAATAGCCCAGGATTCAGATGTTTTAATAAGTTCCAAGTTTTTATACTATTAGTCATCTACTTATGCAGCAGGCAAATTGAAAACCCAGAAATATGTGTACATCAAATATTCATGGAAATCAAACAGAAATACGTTCTTTAGAGAGAAAACCATTTATACTTCCACATTTGTTACCACACAAAAATCTACTATATTTTGTTGTCAGGATTGTGTCTGTTAAGAGTATATCACATGCTATTTTCTTTGTTTTAGATGTAACGTGCACTAGTTGATGGTTGTAAATGATCAGTTCAAAATATTGTTTATCTTTCTATGGGAAGCCAATTGGAGCAAGAAAACATCTATAGTTAAATATAAGTTTTATTCATGAGTTCTCTCAGTCTTTCTTACTCTTTTGCTATAGATCTTTTCATGTGTGACAGGTTCAGAAGTTCAGTTTTGATAAGCATGTGAAAGTTTGGATGTTTATTTAATCCTCTTACATCTGCATAAATGCAGCCGGAATCTTTTGAGAGCAGCCATATGGGGAAGTTTGTCAGTTCCTCTGGCTTTCTTTAATATTTCCAGTCTTAGGCAAATAGTCTATCTCATGGCATTTCATCTCTTCTGCTTTGAGCCCTGACAGCAAAGGAAAGATGTAGATACTGAGTAAACATCTACATCCTGAGATGGAAAGAACTGCATTTTTAGCATTGGCTTTATGTGACATCAGTGGGTGTACAGGGACAAAGGGGTTCGCTGTGGCCATTTCAGACTTGAGCCACTGAATTGTTATAAAGTTTGAGGAACACGATGCTTTTAAGTTATAAATTTTAGTATTAATATCAATCCTTCAGATTAAAAAGTCTTTTCTATTTCACACGTATCATTTTATATTAACCCAATTATTTGGTGTTTATTTATCTAGATGTCGATCCCCTGCTCTGCTCTGGGCACTAGGTGAAGCCCTGGGGATACACTCATGGACAAATCTGCATGGATAACTAACTCGAGAAAGCGTTCCTGTAGCTTTCCTTTCTTTCCCTCTGCACTAAGTTTGTACATTTTTTCTATGCCCCCATGACACCAGATTCATTATTTAACCAATATTTCTTGAATATTTTGTTACTCAGGTATCGCTACAAAATGAATATTAATAATTACAAACCCTCAGTGATATACAACAATAAGTACATATACCTTATTCACTCATCTGGCTTTTAAATGGGTACTGGCTGAACCACACTGGTTTGGTTAAGATTGGTTCTCAACTATAAAATGTGCCTAGGTCTGCTCTACTTGTTTTTCTTTTCTTTTCTTTTTTTTTAATCTTTCCTAGACCATTGTATATCCAAGGATCTCATGACATAGGCAGAAGCACAAGAGTGGCACGTGAAAGTGTGATGCTATTCCTGTCTGAGCTGGTGTGCTAACACATTCTGTTAGCCAAATAAGTCATATGGCCATGTTCATATCAAGTGCGTGCGCTCCTTCCATGGGGTCTGGTTGGGAGGAAAGAAATGAATATATGCTGCCTTGAATGAATACTTGCTCCATCACAAGAACCTACTATGTGTCAACAATTTGTACTTGCTAAAAGGCAATGCCTTCCATAAATTCAGAGTCTGTCCTTATCCCCTAGCAAACAGGCAAAGACAAGGCATTGTAGGAAGGAGGTAAGAATTTGGCTCTGAAGTCAGGTATTCTGTGAGTTCTGGTTTTGCCATTTATAAAATCTGCAATCTTGGACAATATTTAAAAAATCTTCTCTGAGCCTCAATTTCCACATTTATAAATTGAAAGTGATAATAAGATTCCCATCCCAGAGGGTTCCTGTGGAGATTAAGTAGATAATGCAGGTAAAGTTTTAAATTTAGTCTGGCACAATGTAAATGCTCATCTTCATTGTCACCAGACATCCCAAATGGTGAGGAAAAGCATCCTTGCCCTAGAGGGACTGAGGAGTAAGTTAGAGCAAGCTCTATACTGGTATCTGTCTGATTAAGTCACAGGAGTCGGTTGGCTCTTCCCCTCTCCTAGTTGAGCAATGAGCTCCTCAAGAACAATATTCTTCCTTCCTAGTTGCTGGCACATGGCCAGCACTCAATGAATATTGAAGATAAACCCCTGAAATCCACTGCCTCCCCACTGGGCGCCCCACAGAGCTTCTGTGAAAACTATCTGCAGTGAGGGATTGTATTTATTTTTTTGCTTTTGTTTATTGCTGTTGTTTTTATTTCCAATATGTTGCAGACCTGTGATTTTTGTCTCTTCTCTGTTCAATGAGACAGATCCCCAGATCATATGTTTGAATGTCACAGTCATGTCAAATTGCCATAAATGTTTCTAAATGTTTACTCATTATTTCTGTACTTAGCTCTTTGTGAACTAGTAGCAGTCATTCCATAGACCAGCGCCAATTCCAAGCCCCCTCTGAATAATGCTGCTGTACATTTTGTGAGTTTCCTCATTGTATAGTCTGATGGAAAATCCTCGCCAACTAAAGTATGCAGATAAGCAGGTGCACCCTTCTGAGAGACTCCAAGATACTTAGAGCCAAGGGGCAAGACCATCATTTATCTTGTCAGGGGACTTCTCTCAGATCATTTGTTCCTGCTTTTTTCTCCACAGCCTGGTTTTCTTATAGAAATACAGCAGAAACTTCTACAGATGCAGTTACATGAGTCTAGTGTTGGGCCAACTCCAGAGAATTCTCTGGTGTGTAGTCAGGGGATCTCGGAGAATGCTTCAAACCCTGACACCTTTCCAGCAAGGGACTATCACCACCTGGAAGAGACCTCAGCCTGTGCCAGCAATGTGTGAATACTTTCTCAGAGGCTCCCAGAACTTCCGATAAAATTTGCTGAGAATCTAGACAAGTGCCACCACCTGAGTACCAAGTATTTATAGGCTGTTTCATTGCTGTCGACTTCTGGATGCTCAAGTACCTCACTGCGTAACCAGAGTATATCTTCCTGGCTGTGACTTTAACATAATCCTTCTGAACTAACCTCAGCCCAAGGTGTGATCCAAGTCTCCCAAGGAATGGGGATCTTCAGGCCTTGGAATCAAGACCTCACAGAGGGTTTTATAAAACCGCTAGCTGATATCCTGCCCTTCTCCACCTTGTTTGCAGTCCAATACCATGTCCCTCACAGATCTGACCAAGTGGTTGGGTCCTCTCAGCCTCCAGAAGCTAGTGGTGGGGTGTGTGACAGAGTCATACCCCTGCCCCCTGCCCGTCACACCCAAAGACTTCTCTCTCCTTCTCCATCAGACGGGATGTGCCTTCACCCTCTATGTCAGCTTCCCTCTGAATACCCCGCTCTCCACCCATTGCTGCAGGCTGCTCCTTGACCCACCGGCTCTGACAGTTCGGTTGGCTCCCCTGCTCTCCTTCCTCCCATCTTGCATGCACCATTTCTGGGGCCTCATCACTGTGGAGATGAGATAATAAGAATATTAGGGTGGGCAGAATGGGGAAGTTTTTGGAGTGGAACTCGGTGTGTTTACAGAGGCAGTGACAACACCCAAGGGGACGGTCCCAACTTCATCTGGTGGAGGATGAGAAGGCGTATTTTTTTTTCACTCTACAGTCCAGTCATGGGCCTCATAACAATGTTTGGGATAACGGCAGTCTACATATATGATGGTGGTTCCATAGATTATAACAGAGCTAAAGTTTCTGTAAGAAATGGGAAGATATGTGGTTCCAGAGGATTTTTTTTTTTTCTCTGATGGAAGCAATTCTGTGGGGCTTGACCGTACATTCCCTCTCACTCACAGCACCTCAATTGTGAGTGCACAGATGACCTGCCAATCAGCCAGCCAATGACCTGTTTCAGGAAGGGGAATCTGTCTTCCCAGCTCTGCATATTTAGAGGGCACTGCAGCCCTCCCAGATCTTACTTGGTGGTCTTTAGAGTAGGTGCTGTAAATTCTTTGTTGAGGACCTAAGATCCTGGAGGAGGTGCAGAGGGGCTACCTGAACAATGTTAAGTTCCCCTGCCACTTCAGCAGAAGCTCTCTGTGGTAGTGCAGAGCCAGCCTTTGGAAGTATTTTCACGTTGAATGATGTAAAGCATAGGCGAGTTTTATTTCTGCCATCAGTTCAATGCCAGAGGGAGTCCTCTGTGCCAGAAGGGGTCAGGGGAACTGAAAGAAAATTTCCAGAGTCAAAATATTGAGTCGTCAGTTTCTTGGCCATGCAGAGGAATGAATTGTACTCTTCTCTTTCAAGGCTGCTGTGAGCATTAAGAGTGATTAAGCCTGAAGATACCTCAGTTTAGTGCTTGCACCTAACTAATAAGACACATGTACTGAAGAGTGGTTGTTGTCGTTGTTGTTGTTAATATTATTCTTATTCTTATTTGGAGACAAGGTATATTTTGGTGCTTATTATTAATATGACATAACATACCAACTATTAATATAGTGCAAACCTAATAACCAATGACACTAATATTTCTAATATTACATAATGTCTTTTATTTAAATGTATTTATTAAAATAGCTTTTTGATATAATTTTACAGCATGTAAAAAACTGACATGGTTTTTCAACACTGCTTTATTTCCAAAAATAAATTTAAAATTGTTCCTTCAATACCTGGAACTAAGTGAGGCTGAGCAGGGTCACTAAGCTTCGTTTGGGTCAGAGGCAGGACAAAGTGTGTATTTATTGGCTTTGTGTCACTGATACTCTTTTAAATAATAAGTTGATGTGACTCTGAGAGGGCTTCGACCCAATGCAAACAGTATGACTGGGTATTTCTGAAATGGTTGGAGTTGTATGGTATTACTCTAAGGACATATGCTTTTCAATAAATTGGCTGGAACTCAGACATCTAAATGAGGCTTACCCTCCAGAGTAGTTACTGTAGGAGATAAAGCACGCATTCTCACAGAGGCGTCATTTCCTAAAATATTCTGGAGCTCCGTTTTTGGAATGGTTCTCAGGATGTATTTTAAAAAACTGCATTAAGAATCGCCAATGTATCATTTATTCTACAGTTATATCATTCTAAAATAAAAATAAAATGTGCTCACATAGTCTCTTTTGGTTGTTTCCCCAAATAGATCCAAGTCCTAAATAAGATGATCCATCGAAAGTGAAAGGTATTCACTTCAGTTCTGTGGCTCAAGTTCACACCAGGAACACACTCAATGCCCCAGGGCAAAGGCTAGGGAAAGCTACTGCATGGCAGAGCTTCAATCCTTTGGGTATCCTGGTGGAAGAGAGCCCAATTATAATTGAATCTAACTTTGAGTGAAATTCAAAAGCCTGATAAGTTTCTGGACCAAGGCCCAGTGCAGGTATGACTTCCAAATCAAGTGCTGTTCAGAACCACACCCGAGCTTCTCACAGCTCTTTTCTGAGGTGTGCCTGAGACTGGCTGTTAAGAGGGGCTTCGGCAGCCAGGGATGCCGAGATTAGTGTCTCTTGCTGCAAAGAGCCTCATTCATCTGAGTTCCTTGCAAATATGATTTTTCATGGAGGCTTGGAAGATTTGGAAGATTGGGAAGCTCCGTGTTGTGCTGGGTACCATTTCATTCATTCTTTTGCTGACTATTTTAATTGATTATTATGCTTATTATGAGGCAGGCACAGTACTAGATCTTGGAATTATAATACTGAACAAGATGCAGCCCTGTCTGTGTGTTTAAAGTACAATGGAGGGATAGACAAGCATTAGCAACATCTTCGCCTGTAGGAATAGTGAGAATTATAGAGAAATGACACCGTTTTTTCTTTTTCTCTTACTGTCTTTTCCAAATTTTCTATAGTTATTATGTATTACTTGCATAATAAGAACAAACAAGTATATGCTTTAAAGTTTCCATAATTTCAGAGGGAGCCCCAACTTGAGGTGGCTGAGTGGATCGTTCTTAACAGCCCACTGATGGTTTCCACAGGCTCTGCTCCAAACGCTCTAATGAAGTTTTCGTTTGGACTGAGTTTCTGAGGAGAACATGAATCTGAGAAACTGGCTCAGGCACTGGGCAATTACTCAGCATCTCTAACAGACTCTCCAAGACACTATACCCAGGGCACTAGTAAGACTCTTTGCTGAAACTACAGAGAGCACAACTTCAGAGAATGCTAAAAGGTGACAGGATGCCTTTTCTTCCGCTAACAACTGAAAGTCAGATGGGCATGGCTGAAGGGCCATCTGCCTTTCCCTCCTGACTTTGTAGGGCCTCTCTCTCCGTGGAGGCCCCCAGAAGCTCCAGAATCACCCCCACGGTCTTGTTCTAGTGAAGCCTCTCTCCACTTTCCCATGGGAGAACCTCTAATTGGGCCATGTGGCCAGGAAATGAGACATTATAATTATCCTTGCACGGGTCACAGGCAAACCCACAGCTGACAGAGAGCTGGATGGGGTGAGGGGAAGTGCGGGTGGGTAGCAGCCTCAGCACCTTAAGAAAATGAAGGGTATTGTTTGTGGGGTGGGTACTGCACAGACAAAACCAGCGATGTCCACAGCTTGAGCTCCGAGGACTACAGCACACAGAGGAATAGCTGAAATTAATATGGCTTACAATAGGCCATTTATAATGTCCTCATAGTAAATAAAGGAGAAACAATGAATGAGAAGAGGAAACGGGCATGCAGTCCCTCTATTTCTGGCTGTGTGGCGAGAGCTCCAGGGCTGAGTGCCCGGGAACCTGGTCACTCTGCAAGCCAGCTATGCCCGTCCCGTAGAGAAGCCACTCACTGTTGTCATACCGGAGCAAGCAGACCTAATCAGTGACATTGCTTGACAAAATAGGTATTCATTTTGAAAGAGAAGAAGAGTTGTTAGAGGCTAACACGCTCTGAGAACTTACAAAACAACGATGACAAAATCTAGGCCAGGGTTGTGAGCTGAACTGGTTAGACTGTTCTGGAAGTGTCCTTGCTTGCCTTCCTCACCCATTCCTGCTTCTAAATTTCTTGGGTGGATGTCCCTGAAACATTCTCCTCTGCTCTGTGGAGAGTACCTGTGTCCCACCATTAACTATGGCATCCTCAGGAAAACATTCTCCTCTACCAAATGACAAACTGCTATCATTTAAAAGAAATGCCCCCTTATGCAGAGGACAGAGTTGGTGGCGTTTTAATGAGCTGTGCTACGCATCATGGTCTCTGGGGAGAAAGGGCCATCGGTTTTGCTGGTGTGTTACCAGCTGGTGTATAGGGAACGGTCCTGGTGAGGGGGTCTTTGCATTTGCCACAGGCTGCTAAGCAGTTTGTATTCCAGCCTTGCATATTATCAGCAGGGGCATCCGTTTTATCTACAAGGTCTCAGGGTGGAAATGAGATCAATGTGCTTAAAATATCTGCTCAGATGGAGTAAGAAGCAGCAAACCAAAACCACACTGCAGAGTCCTGTCCCCTCGACTGATCCTTTCAAATCCCTAAATTATAGAGCACAACATATCTAATAAAAGTGTGAATCCGGACACACCCACATGCACACACACATACGTGCAGACACATACATCTGTATAACAGCATTCACATAGAAAATCCTATCAGTTGAGCACTTCTAAGTCTTCCAAAGTGATCGCTTTCCAGTAGCATCTAGAACACCGTCCTCTAATCCTGTTTGACGTCCTTCCAGCTCCTCAGCCTTTCTTCCGGCATAGCGCAATGGACACGTGAAGGATCTCAGATGAGTTCTGCAAATACGGTAGTTTTCACTGAGGTGCCGCTCTGGGTCTGTTTTAAAGCAAACTGACTCTATCTCAAGTTCAATGCCATAACACAGTTCTGCACAACTGAGCCCTGAATTACTTTGAGCTGATATATATACTTATCTACTAGGTACAGTGTGTAGCCTAATTTCTAGCCCATAGAAAGTTATAATAAATAATGAGTTCTACAAAAAGCTTCATTTCAATAAGTTCACAACAGTATACAGCACTTAGGAAACTTCCATCTTTCTCTTTGATCCTCCCTCCACCAAATTCACTGCAATTCCTATTACTGTAACAATGCGGCACAATGGAAAACCTAATTGCTTTCAATGATATACAACTGCAGGGGTTCACAATGAAAAAAAATAGCAATGTTCAATTCACAGCATGGGTCGTCGATCTAGGTTTTTAATGAAATGCACATGCCTATATGTCTCTACATCCCATTTGAACCGAAACAATTTTAAGAACCACAGTTAGTTTTATAAATAAACAAAACCCAGAAAGTCTTACAGAGTGAATTGGAGTTTGAGTTTATGCCCTAATGCCCAGCGGCTAGTGTGTATGCACAGTGGGTTTTCCCAGTTGAAGCCTCAGTGTGAACCTCTAGATGGGTGGGTTTTTCCATTACCTTCTCAGCAGGAAAAGTTAAATAGACTAATGTGAGATTTAAAGAACAGTTTAAACAACAATTAAAAAAATAGAAGACATGACACTGGGCTATATATGATTTATTGCCAAATGTTTTCTACAATGAATAATTGTCATAATCACATGCAAACAGAGGTTGCTTTGTGCTGGGATATTGGCTGTGGGGTGTAGGGTGTGGGTTGTGGCAGGAATGCAAAGATGTGGAAAGGAGGTAGTATGGTTTGGGTTTCAGAGGATCTGTGCTGGAACTGGGAGAGAGCAGGGAGCAAGGACCTCCAGGTGGCTGCATGTCTTTGGACTAGTGTCCAACTAACCTGTGGACTTCTCTTTGTGTTCCTCAAACACAGGACATGACAGGCCTGCAGTGGCAATTTTTATTTAAATGAATGAAAGACGTCTTCTTATGGCTAATCATTTCCTAAAGCTCAGCCCTCTTTCTGGTGACAATACGTTCTGTCCTTTATGAAATGAGTGTACAGCAAGGAGGAGGGGAGAGACAGGCCCCACTATGAACTACTGAGTACGCAAAGGTAACCCTCACAAAAGGATTACTCCCTTTGGAAGTGGCAAAAGTGTCTCCATTTCACAGTGATGAAACTGAGGCTCAGCAAATCTGAGTGAGATGCTGAAGGATCAAACTGGAAGAGAGGGAGCCTGGAGTGGCACCCTCAAATCCCCAAGCAGATTTCACTCTCTCTGTTGTGTTTCTGGCAGGAGTGGGGAACAGGAGGGGCCTGGCACTTTCCAGGAGCAGATAGGAGAGTGTCAGATGTGGCCACTGGCCTGGCTGCCAGAGACTGGAGTTTTAAATTCTCAGAAAGGCCTTAGCCTCTATGTTTGGCTTCAGCCTGGGATCCAGGTTTTTCTGGCTTGGGGACACTCCACGCTTCAAGTGTTTTCTGGTCCCCACCTTTTGTTGGTTTCTGTTGTCTTTTTCCCCCAAGTGGGGCTAGAGGGTAACACTTTCTCCAACTCACCATTGAATGCTGAGCCCTGAGCTCAAGTAGGGTGGGCAGATTTTCATGTACACATGAAAATATGGTACTTGTATGTATGTTATATATGTGTATCTATAGTGGGTGTATCATGTTATATATCTATACTGCATATGTATGTAAGTGTCTATATACCTACAGTAAATATATGCCATGTACATATATACGAACTCACTATACAGATATTTTTATATATAAAATTATATACATGTATTATTACTTTATTATAAAGATATGAAAACAGGTGTTTATTTGAAATTGTTTATTATTATATATCATTTACTTTTCTGTTACATAAATGCTATCAATTAAAATAAAACCGAACAGTGGCAGTTGGTGGTAATTAAATGAATAATATGTATACGAAAAACATAGTTTTTATAATGTTCCTTCTGGCATTGGACACAGCAGTTCACTTTAGCTTGGATGTCTTCTTGGATAGTTGAGTGTGGTGGCCTTGATTTAGATGCTCTAGGGACACAGCAGATGATGAAGGTGGGCCATGAGTCAGCCTCCACTGCCACCCACTTTCTTGGCCTCTCAGCTCACTTCTGTAATCTTTAAAGAGCCAATTCTCTCAAAACTGGTTCCTGACTCAGATATCTTTGGAGATTAATGACTCTGAAGGAGATCCCAGAAAACTGGCTTAAGTTCGTTTAACCTGGAGTTTCCCCTAAGTGGCATTTTTTCCCTGACATTTATTACTAAACAGCTGATGGGCCCTGCCCTAGTGCCCCCAATGGCTTGTCTGACGTGTCTGTAGCCTGACTGCTTTTCCCAGGTATCTGCAAAGTTTCTCACTTCCTTCCATCTTTACTCAAAGGACAGCTATCACTCATTCTGTTCTATTCCTTATTCCTAAGCATGTGTCACCCTCTGACATTCTATATAGCTGACTTATTGAACTCATTTATTGTCTGTCTCACAAGGAGACCAAAGCTCCTTGCAAATGGGCATTCTTTCTGGGGTGCTTACTGCTGTATCTCCAGATCTAGCACAGTGCCTGGAACAGAGGTGTGACTTATGAAAGGGAAATAGATGGAGAAGACCATGTGCTTGGAAAGCCCTGGGAAGGAACAGGACACAACTGATAGGATGCTGCTTCATCAAGCCTTTCTGGGCTCTTCCCTGAAGTGACCCTGAGTTCTCTCTACCCCACATTCACTCAACAAATATTGAGCACCTACGCCCAGTACGTAGCAGACAGTTAACCAGGAAGCAGTGACACGGTAGAGGGAAGGTTGTCTTCAGTGAGGCAACCTTCTGGCGAGCAAATGTAAAGGGAAAGAAAGAGGAAAGTAGAGCAGAAAGATGCACGGCATTAGCTGTGTTACGTCACTATGCAAAATGTTTGCTTTCCATTTTTTTTCTTTTCCTCTAAACTTAAAAGTGCAAAAGAAAAACCAACTCAATCATCAGGAAAAGATGATTAGGAGCAAATAAATGCTAAAGAAAGGAAGATGCTTCATGTTTCCTTTTCAGCTTGAAATCGCCTGTCTGCTGGTCTGCACAGCATTTTGAATCCCCTTCAGTGACCCCCAAATCACCAGGATTTTAATTTTTAAAATAACCGTAGTGTAATTTGACTCCCAGCACATTTGTCTGGAATAAATTCTTAAAGAACTCTAACATGTGCATGCATATGAACACATAATCATTTAAATACAGAAAGCACACACACACACAAAAACATTTAAACTATTAAACTGGATTTAAAAGGCATCAGGTGGTGAATTAAATGCTGAGAACAAAACCTTGGGAACCCAAAATGATGTCTGGATCTCAATTTACAGATTCCTTAAACCAGAGTATTCTCGGCAGATGGATGCAAATCCATGAACTCACAGCAAAGGGTCCTTAGGAGAGTGGGTTAGTTTTATATCAGATGCTTGTACACTGAGATGCTCTGAGAAATCTGAAACATGGGCAAAACACACCAAGCCTTTGTCTGGACCAAGTGGAGTCATTTTCCTGAAGCCACAGTCATAAGCCCCACATTCCCAAACCATATGCAGCTGTGAATTTATTGGGAGAAAATAGGAAAAGCCTTTAGTGAAATCACCACAGGCCGGTAAAGTTACTCAATGCATGTTTCACTGTCTTCCATATAAAATATTCAGTAGCTCAAGTCCTTAAAATGGTTTAGAACTGAATGGAGGAAATGATGTGGCTGAAACCTTTGGAGCATCTGTCTGCTAGAAGCTGAACTTATGACACACAGAAATAACTCACCTGGCTGCTGTTGTCCATATATTCTTAAAAAAGAAAGAAAGAAAGAGAGAGAGAGAAAGAGAGAAAGAGAGAGAGAGAGAGAGAGAGAGAGAGAGAGAGAGAGAGAGAAAGAGAGAAAGAAAGAAAGGAAGGAAGGAAGGAAGGAAGGAAGGAAGGAAGGAAGGAAGGAAGGAAGGAAGGAAGAAGGAAAGAAAGAAAAGAAAGAAAGAAAGAAAGAAAGAAAGAAAGAAAGAAAGAAAGAAAGAAAGAAAGAAAGAAAGAAAGAAAAAAGAAAAAGTAAAGTGTGCACGGGGTAGTAACAGGAAAAGATTAAGTATGCCTAGAAATCCTCGAAAGCTCCAAAGTTATTTACACTCTTGAAGGCAAAACATGCTAACCTAAGCATTTTCGGAGCTGGTATAATGAGAGTTCTCCCTCCCGCGTTTCCCCCTTGAGTTGAACTTCCATATGTTATCAATTATGAGCCACCGCAGTTTAACTCAGTTGAGGGAATAACTGCATTCATGCGTGGCTTGCCTTTTCTTTTTCTTCCCCAGTTAGCATAATTTTCAGAGAATAGGATGGTGAACCCCTGGTTGAGAGGTCGGTATGTGCACTAAAAAGCTAAAATGGGAGGTGTTTCTGAGCCAGATTTGCCAGGAGGGTGCTTCAGTGGTTAATATGCAGTAGTGCTACCTGGAGTATGTATTTTCACATAAGGAAGAAGCTTTTGTATTTTGGCTACTCCTTGAACTTTGGGACAAATATGAGGGATACAAGATAAAAATCATGTCTTTAAATTTGGATCCTCCCTCCCCCGCCAACACACACACACACACACACACACACACACACACACACACACACACACACACACACTGCTTTGGGCTATAGTACCTTGTGAATAGAAGACTTCTCTTTCCTTTTAAGGTAGATACACAGCGAGTGAGAAATACTTCCTCATAAAATCCCTTTATACAGGAAGGTCTATACTGTAGGCACTTATTTCCTTAAACAAGCTTTTTTTTTTTTTTTTTCATTTTCCAAGAACAAATACTGGAGAAAGATGCCAACCCCAGTTCTCATTTGCAGAATAATGGTACCAATGATGGGGATAGGACGGGGACAAGGACAAGCTGATACGGGATTCCGAAGCTAGGAGGTAGGATTAGATGAGGAGCTTGGTTTGGGTTCATTCATTCATTCCAAAGATACATTTTATTCACCACCCCTGTTCCAGACACTGAACTAGGTAAAGGGGGCACGAGAGTGCCCAAGACAGACAAAAACTTCATGAATAAGAGAATTTCAGATTGTGCTAAGTGCCACGAAGAAAATAAGCAGGGGACAGAGATTAACACAAAGAATCTAGTTTACATAAAGTGGCAGAAAATGTCCTCTGAGGAACTAACTGACAACTGAGGCGAAACCAAAAATCTAAGATGAGAAGTTAGCAATGTGAAGGTATGCTGTCAAGTGGGAAATGGTCTATTAAGGAAGAGCAGCACCATCCTGGACTCTATGGCACTGTGTATGTCCTTTCTTCAAAAATCACCTTTGGTTGCTTTGTGGGAATGAGGGGATTGAGATCAGAGTAGGCAGCCACTCAGAGGCTATGGTCGTGGTTCCGATGAAAGACCTCGGAGGCTGGGATAGGTTGGGGCACTGAGAATAAACAGATTGCAATGGTTCCACCCTGTCCAGTGTATCAGTGTTGACAGGTAGTTTTTTTGTTTTTGGTTTTTTTTTTTTACACTTACAGCACCTGGTATTCCTAGGAGATCTCCCATCCAAGTAGTAACCAGGCCCGACCCTGCTTAGCTTCTGAGATCAGATGAGATTGAGCACGTTCAGGATAGCATGGCTGTAGATGGTAGGTAGTCTTGAATGTGCTTTTTGTTTCTAAAAATAAAACTCTGAAAAGCTTGCACTTGTAATTATAATTCTAAAATGTATTAAAATTACTTTAAAATATCTGGCAACTGTAGCATTCTCACTTGATTTCCAGTTAGTAACACTGAAAGCTCATTAATTATCTGTGAGAGTAGAGACTCTGGAATTTTAACATATCTAAGAATTTTTTGGAGGGCGCTTGTTAAAAAGACAGACCCCTGTGCCCTCTGCCTAAGATTCTGACTCAGAAGGTCTTCAGTGGAGCTCAGGAATTTGCTTTGTACTGAGAACATCAAGAAATTCAAATATAGCATTTTTGGGGTGCACTTTGAGACACAATGTGTGAAAAATGGCCATTAGATCCTGCATCTTGCTGGAATATCTTTTATGTATTTGCTTCTATATCTGTATAGGTTGCTTTTCAACTGAAGCAATGGTCAGGATGGCTTAGGTTGTGCTGCAGTAAGAAGCAACCCCCAAACTTTCAGTGGCTTATAAGGACAGAGTTCATGTCCTGGGGCTTACATATCCATTCTGGGTTGGGGCCCAAGGCTCAGTTCTTCACTGTCCTCAGTCAGGATCCTAATGGCGGCTACACCCTCTGGAACCTTGCTGGCTGCCATGTAGGGGAAGGAGACTATGGAGAACCTGGGACAGGCTCTATGCCTCTTCCTAGCTGTTAAATGTGTCACTTCCATTCATGGTTCATTGGCCACACCTATCGCTAAGGGATGTGAAAATGCAATACTCTTGTGAGTCTGGAAAGAGAGGGAAATGGATATTGGAACCAGTGGCAATGTCCGCTCCAGAGGACCCAGGAGGCAGAAGAATCAAGCCAAGAAAAATGGTCCCTAAGCTTTTGAGGAGCACTGGGCACCTATAGACCGCGGAGGCACTAAAATCATAATAAAACAGTGGAAAGCGTTTCCACAATTGCCAAAAACTTCTTTAGACAATTTTCTAAATATTTGTTATTTTATATCTGCTATAGTTAATTGAAAAATAGTTAATGTATATTAACAGAAAATCTTCTAATTAAAGTTGATTTTAATATCTGATAATTTTTTTGAGACAAGGAGCACTGCATAGCAATAACAGAGCATATGTTGATGAAGTCGCGCCCACTTCACGGAGTGAAAAGTTAGTGGTACCTAGTGCCACAACTGGTACTCTGGCCTTAGGACCATGGCACACCGTCCCTTCTGCTCCAGCCCCACCTGCCAGTCAATCTACTCTACCACATGGCTGAGTCCCACCACCTTATTTCTCTGCATCGTATTCTCTGTAAAATAAGATGGAGAGGAACAGGTGATCACCAATGTCCCTCTCAGAACACAGAAGCTTCGGTCCTGATGTAATCAAATATAAATAATTTTGAGTCATTCCCTGTATAGAAGAATCAGAAACTAGTACACACAATAGTGTTTTAAGCTTCTGAGACATGTTCTGCCATACAACTTACTTCAAGGAGCAAAAAATGGCTCTCACCATACTGGATGCTAAAATGTCATGACAGAATGAATCTGAAGATGTGCTTATTGATCTGACTTTGCATTTTGCTTTTTCCTATTAGATATGTGCTTTTGAGAAGTTGCTTTCTCTTCAGATCCCTCATGGACAAATGGATTTTAACTTACTTTTAAGATTCTTGTGAAAATAAAATGAGATAATGTGACACAGGGCTTAGTATCACATTTAAGACGTAGTGTAGTTGCTTCATGACTGAATGAATGAAATGCCCAATGAGTAAAAGAGTGTATCATTATCATCATTGTTCTCTTAGCTTTGTACATTGGTGCATACCTGGCCACATTCAATTCTGTCACCTTCTGACAACCTGAAAAGTTTCTGGAGACTCCTTCCATTCAAATAACAACTCTTTTATAGATTTCATTTATTTTTCCAACTAAAACTCTTGTGAGCAGCCAGTATGTAAAATGTCACTTTCTGAAATGTTTGGCCCCCATCAGACCTTGTCTGCGGTCCCACCTGCCATGACAATATGAACCTAGAATTTTCTGAATTTTCATTTCCTCATGCCTCAACCGAATGCCTCAAAAACAGCTCTTGGCGCTCTCACAAGGCCGTGAGGAAGAATGTAATGGAGGAATGGAATACACACAGCAAGTGGCTTTCCTTCCATTTTACAGATGAGGGAATGGGGGCAAATTTTAAGCAGAAGGATCTCAGTTATCGGAGGAAGGGGTACCTAAAGGCTGTTGAGGCCCATGTGCATCTGGCTTTTCCTTCTGCAGGGGTTCTGCCAAAGTGAGGAGGCATGGACTGAACACACGAGGGAAACCTTCATAGGTGACCTGTTCAGAGCTGAACACACAGCCACCGAAACTGTGGTCATCCACAGCACAGCTCAGGGACAGTGCTCTAGAAGCTGAGAGAACTCTGTCATCATATAGGGCTAAGGGGAGGAATCAGGTTCAACATTTTCAAAATGGTTGTGAGATTGGTTCTTTTCTTCTGAGTTAAGAATCTACTCAGTTTCTCTGAAGCACCCTTAACTTTTTTATGCCTTCCCCAGTGCACCTTCTTGTCAGAACACACCATGAAAATCCTCAAGGATGGGAAAATGGAATGATGATGATTCACCAAATTGTCAAAATATGTTTCCTGGTTGTTGAATTATGGCCATTTTTTTCTCTACTGTTTGCCCTCCTAAAAGTCCTTGCTCAAAATAGATAGGAAGTGGCTTCAAAACAGCACTTTCAAAACTGAAAGAATGCAATTCTAACAGCCTTGTCTCTTTGAACTCAATGGGCTGTATTTTACTCCTAATGGAATAGCTGAAGTCTTTTTCTAAACTGTATTTGTTACCATTTATTTAGATAAGAGTGAAACCACTGAATCTCTGTTTGAGATATGTTTATATATAGGCGGCAGAGAGAATTACGAAGATGAATTTATGGGCACTCCTGTTTTGAAGCACAACACACTCTGCCTCTCCTTCCCTTGAGCTGGATTGCACACAGGGCAGAGCTGGAATTGCAGAGTTAAGTTAAAAGTCCCATTCCATCACTTACTTCCTCTGGGATCTTATTTAAAGGGGCTTAATTTCCATGGAATTGAGATTCCTAACCTCTGAAATGGGATAATAACTACCATCTTGGGTTCATTGTGATGACATTTATAGTGTAGGACTTAAATGTGACAGGTTAAAAAAAAATACAGTCAACACTTATTAAGTACCAACTAAATACTCTAGGCTGCTATGTGCATTACCCAACTCTACAGCAATGGGTGATGTGATTATTTTCTAAGATTTATAAATTTATTAGGACAGTTTACTTTTTTTCTGGCAGAAAATATTTTGAGGAAGGTACACCATTTAAAAATTCACCATTTAGGATAACAAAGGCTAGGCCCATGGCCATGACAAAAAATAACATCTTGTGGGAGAAGACAACATAGAATCTCAAAAATCTCACTGGTTGATGGTTTTGTAGAGTCTTGAAAGAGCAAGAGTCCGAAGAGCATGCAAGATCAAGGAGGGAGAAAAAAAAGCATTCCTCACAGAATGGAAAGCTTCTGAACCTCACCAGTAGTGATTTTAAAACACGTCCATAAATTCTTTGATCTCTCTTCCTTATGAAGATGAAGAGGCCTGATTTTGTTTTCCATGACTGTGGGCTGATTTGGTGACATGCTTCTAATGAACCTGAAGTGATGGGTGTGTGTGACCTAGGATACTGGATCACAAATGGCCTTGCGGCTTCCTCCTCATCTTCTCTCTCGGGTCATTCTGTCTAGGGGAAGCCAGATGCCATGTTGTAAGGACTCTTGCCGACACCATGTGAGCCATCTTGGAATTAGATTCTCTGGCCCTAGTCAAGCCTTCGGATGACACAGCCCTAGCTGACATCTTGCCTGTAGCCTAATGAGATACCCTGAGCCAGAACCATCTGGCTCAGCCACTCCAGGATTCCTGGCCCACAGATACTGATAGTAAAAATTGTTTTAAGTTGCTGAGTTTTGAGGAAATTTGTTATATGTAATAAATCACTAGTGCAGTGGTAATAAGTCTCCAGTGGAAACATCCTTTGGTTGGAGCCTGGGGCCTAGAATAGATGACTGAAAGAGACAGAGAAGATGAGGCCTAAAAAGTAAATGCCTGACATTCTTTGTTAAGTAGTATTGGTCGTATCAGCAACACATTCAAGCTGAAGGATGCTTTTACATAGAGGAGTGACATAATCACAGTTGATGAAATGGGATGGGAAGAAATTGGCAAAGGGGGAGGAGGACTTTCAGTTAGGAAGTTCTAAAAAAAACAGATCGGGTAAAAGAAGAGAGTTTGAACTAAGACAATGGCAAAGGGGGTAAATATGAGAGGACTGTCTTAAAATTTGGTGTTTTTCAGAAAGAAACTAGCAGTTTCCAGGGCCATCTAATTGCAATCATGATTCACTTTGCATTGTGGTTTGAGAAAAAAGTGTGCTGAACCTATATGACAATTCTATATTCATATCAACATTATCAACACACACATACACAAGACACATGAGATACTTCCATGCACTAAAAAATGAGCATTTTGCTAAAAGGACTTCACAATTAGGAAATGTCTCACTCTTAGGATTTAGTATTAAGCATTTGAATTTGTCCTTTGTAGGAACTCTAGTGTCAAGAACAAAAATAAATGTGTTCCTTCTTCCATAAAAGGAACCAAAGCCTCACATTTTTCCATTGTACAAATAAAGCCACAGAATATTAGATTGAATACAGGGAGATGATTTATAGCCCTTTTGAAATAGATTAAATGTGGTTTTGAAATATTGGAAGATTCAATAGAATCTATGACTAAATCGTCATACACAGTGATATTAAATTAGCGAAGTGCTCATCTCCCAAACAAACTGGCTTCCTTAGAAAAAGAATACCTATTTTTGGTACTTCAATAGCCCTAGAGAGAGATGGATATATAATGCTAAGCTATGAGTATTTTGATGGCCACATTTCTATCCCAATTGTGAGGGAAGAAAACATGTGTCTGTGTGTATGTGTGTGTACACTTATTTTCATCCTATTATCTTGAATGTATTGTATCATCACTGCTCATAGCTGCATTTCAAACTGTTTCTTCTGGGAAGCAGAGTTCTAATTGAACTGGAAATTAATCAGAGAACCAGAAAGAATTCAAAACCAGTAGAAAGAGTCAAGGAATCAAATTTGATTTTAGAAGAAAAATATTTATGAACAACAATAGCTGGGCATCATATTATTTGTTTCTGAAAAACACTTTTTAAATAATGATTTTTAACATTTACATATTATATGGAACTTTCAAAGAAATGTTAGTCTTCAAATAACTTGATTCTTTAAATACTCGTTGAATATTTAAAGACCTAATAGGAAATAAGACGTTTCCACTAAGAGTAACGATATTTCTCCTAAAAGAAAGGTGAAAATCTCAATTACTTGATGCAGACTGTGTATAGGCAACAGCCTATACCTACTATGAGGTCACAGTGAATGACCTGGTGAAATAATGAATGAATGAGTGGAAAAATGTATGAACATGTGTAAGTTAATACAATTGGACTTGTACAAATAAGAACAAGGCTATAGTTTTCCAAGGTATGTCTCCACTGTAAGAACTCATAAATATTTACAACTGAAGAGTCTAGCGGAAGATGTGATAAATTCTAATGTTTAAGAAAAGATAAAAACAGAAGTGTGAACTAAGTAAAGAAAAGGCAGCATATTTTAAGAACCTCGAGGCAACTATTTTAGCAAAAGCACATTGCAATTAGCTACACACTGCTGTTCCAATAATTGTAATATGGTTAAAATAACTTAATGAAATAATGTTTCTTGAAGACTATCAAAAATCTGCTTCTGGCTCAGTCCAAAGTGAAACTTTCATGGAGGGAACAAAGGAAAGTACAAAGAGAAACCACCACCATTAGTGCCTGCACCAGAACTATTTATTAGTGTAACTTTTTTTTTTTCCTTCAAGATTTCATAACAACTGAAGTATGTACAAAGTCTTACAGCATTTACACCATAAAAAGTTTCCTGGTAGCTGATGAAGTTTAAGGTGGTGCCCCTGAACTTCAGAGCATGACTACGAGCAATGAAGCAGACCACTGCCATGTGTGTCTCTCTGCTACCACACCACAACTGTCAGCTGGTTGACAGCTAACTGGAAGACAAGTTACTGGGGAAAAGGGGAATAAGTTGATATGTAGCACTAGAGACCATGGGGCGGGCGGGGGGGGGGAGCTTACATAGTGTCATGTTTCTACAGATTCCTAGAGCTATGACAAAGGTCCACAGCTCGAGAGAATAACATATGCAGGACAACACAGTCACACTGCTCAGACATGGTTCAGTTACTGAAGGTGTTCACTTCCGAATAGGAGGCTCTATACTAATATGGCTGGTATTTCCATTTGTGTTCATGTCTTCAGAAAGCTCAAACCTGCACAAGCCCCACTCTGCTCTCCCAAATACAAGGACAGAGGAAGGTTTGGATGGAGGAAAGAGAATTAGTATGGAATTAGTCCTTGACCCCAAAATCAAACTCCAACATTTTAAGACATTCAGTAACAGCTCTCAGGTGGCCATTGCAGACAAAAACATTTAGTAGTAGAAATTTCTGAATCAACTCTCAGAAAAATATCAACAAAACCCCATTCAACCTCCTAGATTTCATCACCTTCATTGTATCTGATTGTCTTTTCTTAGGGTATTACACAGGACCACCACCATTTACACACTGACTAGGACACAGAAGCTAGCACTGTTGCCCCAATCATCACTTTAGTAAGTGGCAAGAGGATTTCAATATGTAATTGATTAGACAGACTCAGGCTCACCACGTTCTTCCTTAGAAACCCAGCTTCCTTCTATCTTAGATCAGTCCCTTTGTTTGGTAGCAATTCCCATTTATTTTCCCATTATTTCGGTCTCACATGTAGGCAAATTGGCTTTTTATTTCAAAAAGATTCTACTCTTAACTTAAAAGCCAGTTGATAAAACTTTTAATTAAGACACAATAGCGCGGGATATAAAAACACAAGAACCACATAAATATTGAAGAAGTTGTATACCGTTTTCCTGTAAACAGTTTTGCTTAAGATCAAAGCCCTAATCAGATTCTGGCCTGGAACTTTTGGCAGATGACATGTATTCAGCCAGGCTCTGCAGCGATGGTTGATGTGGAAGCCAGGTCAGTCCCCATGTTGACAGGCATGCAACTTGAAAACATTGCACAACAAGCAACACAAAGAGAGTAGAGAAGCTCACAACACTTCAAGGAGACCTCACAACCTTCACAACTGCGGATGCACAGACAGAGACCCACCCCACCCTCCTTTGCACGCACGTTCTCTTACACGTGGGAGACCTTCTGTGACTCTCTAGCTTGTTTGATGCTATATAACCACTTGATGATCCTAGCATTTCTTTCAATCGCAGAAATGCCATATGGCACCCGGTCATTGGCACTGTCATCATTTCTAAGGTCACTGTTACTGTCCTGAGACTGTTCACAGTCTGAGCTGATCATGCTTGCACTGCGGAAATTGAGGGATATTATGTCAGAATTAGCCCTTGCAAAGTTTTCCATTCCAAGGTTTTCCAGCTCTTCCGGGTCCAGTCCGCAGTAGTTGAAGAACCTCTCCACATCTGCGTCCACCCGAAAATACCTGTCACTCAAGTCTGACTTTGAACGCTGGAGGGAGGGTCTTCGGCTGACTCCACAAGCAGGTTCCACAGCGTCGGCTTCGGGGGACTTCATGGTGGCGATGGCTGCGACCTTGGGTTTGGGAGGCAGGGGAGGGGCGGAGCTACTGCAGGGGATCGCTTTTAAGGGCTTCGCACTGGTCACTTTGCGGATGTCCGAGGAGCTGTGGGAGACGTGAAGGAAGGACTCGGCTGTCTGCTCCAGCAGCCTCCTGCCCACGTGGGAGCTGCTCTCCTGCGGGCTACCGCGGCCCTGCGTGGGGTAGACCTTCAAAGACTCGGCGAAGGAGTGGCGGTGCAGGTCGGTGGCGTCCGGCCTGTGCTGCGGCCAGTTTCGGGAGCTATGCTTGTGACCCGAGCCCGTGCTGGAGCCTTCCGAGCTGTTGATGATGTTCTTCAGGATCTCGAGCTTCAGGGTCTCCCTCTGCACGCCGCTCTCAGTCTTGGCGTGCGGCCCGAACACCTTGAGCGTGGGGCTGCCCAGCGCGCGCTTGGCGCCGGGGCACACCGGGGGCTTGGCCAGCACGGCTGGCTTCACGGGCTCCTGCTTGGCGTTGATGACCTCCTGACTCTTGACATACTTGGCCTTATCGGCTTCCAGCCTCTCCACGGCGCTGAGTCTTTTGGGGTTGGGCTCCGCCTGCCTGCGAAAGTAGTCGGGCCCTTTGTTGAGGATGCGCAGGGGCACCGCCGAGGTGAAGGTGCCGGCGGGGCTGACCGGTTTCACCATGCTACCTGTCTGTAGGGTCTCCGTGGGCATGGTGGGTGGTCTCTCCCCGGCGGCCGTGTTGGATTCTCTTCTGGGCGCCTCCGGATGCGCTGAATAGACACATGTACACGAAGCACAAAGGGCAGCGGAAGGACCCTGGAACCTGAGTGTCAGCAGCGGCAGCGCCTCATCTCACAGCTCATTAACCGCCACTGTGGCTTTAATTCACTTTCCCCCTTCCAGGCAGCCCTGGTACAAAAAGGCCACAAGCCACAAGTTCCTTTAATCTGCTTCGCTGCCTCCTTTCTTCTCCCCGAAGGATGTGGGAGTCTCCTCCAGGTCTTTGTGTTCAACTGCAGGCAGAGCTGAAACACAGAACAACCAACCGCGGGTTAGGATGGGCGAGTGACATCACGGCTGTAGCAACCGAGAAGCCCGCGGCGCCCCCGCCCCCGCCCCCACCTCCGCCTGCCGACCACCCGCCAGGGCGCAGGGCCAGGAGGCGCGTCTCAGTCTGGGAACCGTCCGCGGCGTAAGAGCCCGAGCCACCCTGCACGCAGCAGACAGAGGCCGGGGGCTGGGAGATGAAAGGGGCCGACATTTCCCACGCGTGGGAAGTGCCTCTGATCGCGGCCGGTGGGCATTACTTAAAGGGTTTTCCCCAAACCCGGTTCCCAATTCATTAAATGCCTCTGAGTCCCTAAGAATCACTATTTGCTTTAGGCTATAATGTCTTTTGCAATGAAGCAAAACTGACTTCTTTACTACCCATCATCTCTCAACAGCACTTGAAACGAGCACTTCTTAACTTTTCAAAAAACTAAAAAGATGGGCAAGAAGTAGAATTAGCAGTAAAGATTAAAAAAAAATCATAGAAGTCAAGATGTTTCAGTTATCTTATTTTGCCAACCAATACATTTGAAAACATTCTCCCCCAAAACAAGAATGCTTATAGAGTACATCCCATTAAATACTAGCTTATTTTTTAATTGTTAAAACAAAGCAGAAATACTTCTATATTAGCCATAGAAGTAGACAATTTTAAATGCTCCATAATTTTTCACATTTAATGAGATGAAACTAAAGTTTCTTTGTAGTATGTGCTTTCCCAAATTCTCTAGAGAACTAAGAACAAAATCTTAAGAAGTTAATCATACCTAAGTATGTTTCTGTACAGAAAATTTGTATTAATAGTTAAGCATTCATGGGACTAATTCATGCTTTCTGAGCTTGACTACCCCCCCCCCCGCAGAAAACAAAACCACTAAAATGAAACATTTAGCAATCTTCCAATATAAATCCATAGGGAGTTTTTCTACTTGATACACAATATAATGTGTATAGCCCTGGGAACAACAATTCTCTTTGCCTGTTGCTGCTGGCAGAGAATGTATCAGCATTCCAAAGTAACTGGTTAAAGACCTTTTTAACATCTTTGGTTATAATTAGGGATATTAAGAGAGTATGTATTCAACTAACATGTCAAATAGCTAATTTACAAAATAAAGTTGTATTATTACAAAAATCACCTGCTCTCACACTAAGAAAATGAAGTGTCCATTAAAGCAACTGTGGGGGGCGGGGAGGGCTGGCTGATATTTCTCCTTATCGTTTTTTTGAAACTCTAAATCTCTAAACACACCCCATGCCGTGTATTATTAGAGACAATTTCATTAATCCGCAAAAGGATTTGTTCTAATAAAAATATTTTCCTGTGAAAGATTTGAGAAGCCCCAAGGCAATTCTTACATAATGATTTCCTTTAATTATGTGGTTCTATTATAGTACTTCAATTTAGTTTAAAAAACCACCTCCTCTCATGAAGATTAAGTGAGATTGTTTCTTTTTTCTCTGACTATATTTTGAATGAAATGCCAGAAGAGGAGCAAAGGCTGCCCCGCAGAGCCTCTGGGTCTGCTCTTCCACCACTGTGTGTCCACCTCACTGGGAAATGACCCAGGCCCCCTTCTGCTAAGGAACTGGCAGCAGAGAGGGCAGCAGCGCCTGGGCTGGGAAACAAAACCGCTGTGCCGGAGCGAAGGCTGCTCCCAGACTGTCCACGCTTCCCTCAAGCGAATGTAACATCTCCATGATGCCCTCTGCAGCTTCCAAAATTTGTTCATGGAGGGAATGGACAGTGCTAGAAGCTTCAGGGGAAGAGTGAAAGATGTCTGGTGCCAAGGACCACAGCAATCCTCCAGCAAGCAGGAAGAGATGGCCCAGGGGGCGACAGGAGACAGAGCCTGTACCTCTTCTTCTGGTGCCTTGTCTCTTCCCCTACGACATGAGGTGACAGGATATGATTCCTACTATCCCTTCTTTGCCTAAAATCATGTTCTGAGGTACTAACAATGAATAAGTTGCTTCCAATTTCAAAATGACATCTAGGAATATTAGCCCATGACTGACCTTTTCTATGGCTCCCGAATTTGCTGTTCTTAGGAAAATGTTCTATGAGTGACGAGTTAACATGCAACATCCACTGGCCTTACGTGCATGATGCCGCATCACCGCCATCTCAGGCCATCACATCGGGGCTAAAAGCCAGAAACACCACTGACCTCACTTCCCAGGATGGCTCTGGTGCCGAGTCATGACTCCTAACCCAGCATGACTGAGGAACACTTGTCTGTCTTCCAGGATGTGTTTCTCAGCAAGCTCACTGTCTTTCTTTCACACTCTCTTCATGGAAAATAAGGCATGAAAACAGGTAAACAGAGGCAGCAGATACTCTCGAGATGGCTCCTCCAGGCACTCCATATGTGACTTAGGAAGCAGTTACGAAGTTTCAAGACTTAAGGCCAGTATGAAAGGATTATGTTAGAAAAATATTATCTGGAGCTACCTGACACTTAATTTCTTCTGGATTCTGTCCCTCTCCCTCTTTTCTCTGTCGTTCCCAGTTTCCCTAATAATTTGAACACACTGACGATGTTTAGAAATGACCGTGGTCAGAGCTTAAAACTTTTAGTTTGAATTTTTTGAGAAGAATAAAAAAGCATCTTATTGGAAGAACTGAAGCCACAGAACACGCTGTAGAAACTGGTGGTTGTTGCAGAACCATGAGGCATGTGCCAGGTTTTCTACCTGGTTTAGCCGATGAACTAAAGCAGCGACTTCGAAAATAGTGCAAGCAGATTAGGCTGCTCCTTCTCTTAATACTTACACAATCCTTAACTTCTGTTCTTTTACTTTTTGATATTTAAGTAGTATTGACTGGGCCTGAGCTGTGTAATCCCAGAGTTCTGTAGTGTAGACTTTGTGTAATGTATTTAAAGTACATTCTAGAGGACCAGTCAAATGGTAAATGACACACCTGGAAACCTGATGCTACATCTCCATGTCACCAGTGTGATAACTTTGTGTCCAGGGAGCACCATGGGATAGGCCCCTGTGCTGACTCAGCCCTGCCACTGGCCCCTGCCACCTGGATGCACCTCTTATGTGAGGCTGGGCACCGAGGGGAACAGGTCACGAGGGGCTTCTACTTCTTCATCTTATTTCAGGGAAGGAAAATTAGTCTCACTCGTGTAGAGTTTCATAAACAAAAGTAATGATGCAACCCCTCTTGATCCCTGAGTATGACTGAGGAGAGAGGACACAGCCTGAGGGAGAAAATTCATTCCCGACCATTTGGGCTTATTCTACCCCCATTTAATATCCATTTGAAAATTTCATGGAAGGATAAAAAGGTTTGGAGAATCAAGCTTGGCAGAGTCAAGGAATCAGGGCAGACGTGAACTCAATGGCAACGAGGCCTGGGGGTGGTCACGGGACAGAGCCTTGCTCCAGCTGGGTGGAGGCGGGGGCCAGGCAGGTTACTTTATCTGTGTGGGAGTCCTGGTCTGTGTGGGGCAGATATGGCACAGAGCCAGCCGGGGACAGAGGGCACAGGGACCAAGAAATGGTTCACCCACTCACCTTAGAGGTGCTTCTCAAACTTTAATGTGCCTGCACACCCTGAGGATCTCCTTAAAATGCAGAGTAGATTTGGGGTGGGACCCTGGATTCTGCACTTCTCATAGGTCCCTAGTGATGCCTAGGAAGCTGGTCCAGCCTCTGAGTGGCAACGGCGAAGGAAAGGAAGCTCACCCTTGTACTTGCGAGAATAAGATTAGGACTGAAATGCCTTTGGCACAGAAGAAAAGAGCCAAGCTTTCTTGTCTCCTAAAAAAGTAAAAGTCTGGGGCTTTTAGGGCACAAAAATAGCAATCCCAAAGAACCTGAGTCCTTCTCACTTCAACTCTGCCAGCTCTTCACAGGGGTAGTGAAGACCAGGGCCCTGGGCCAACATGGAACACTGGGCAAAGCCGGCATGCTGGGTCTAACAGCACATGCAACCCTGGATGCAGCCAGGATGAGAAAATGAGCCTGAACACACACAGTTTATATGACAAGTGTTTAAAGCCAAAGTTCCTATAATGCAGGCAACATGTACCTCAATGCCTGTGACGTCAGGCAGATCATACATGGGTGACTGTGGCCTGAAACTCTCCCGATTTTAAAATTCACTATAATAGAACACTGTGGGCCAAGTGCTTCTGGTAAGTAAAGAGAGAAAAAAGATAGTTATTGCCAAATTAATCTTTAAATTTTAGGTAGGAAGAAAGCACGAAATTAGAGCAAGGACCTAGGATTGAACACCACTTCAGATTTACCTATAGAAAGCTTCTTAAGTTGTAAAAACTGGTCATATGTTGCTTTTGCGTGTTCTGGCAGAAAAAAGGTAGTAGTAATGTTGTTTTAAAGAGGGGGTCTAATTCAACCCTAAGTCACTTAACATCTCTGGGTCTTGATCTTATGTATGGAAATAAATGTGCTGAATTTGGTAAACTTGAAAATATCTTCAGTTCAAACATTCTTGGAAGCAAACAGCAAAAGCAGCAATTTACTTTTGAGGTAAAAAGAAAAAAAGAAGAGTTCTTAAAAAGCTGATTCTTCTAGTTTCCTAACATCACAAAACATTCACAATATAAATGAAACTGCTTTTTTATTTTTGCTGATAGTACTTGTGTTTACTGACTTTAACATAAGATTTCAACTTCACTGGGGGTCCATCTTATAACTATATGATTGGTTTTTCCCACTTAGGAGGAGAGAAACAGCTTGGTCACTACATTACAATGTCAACTTTTGAATTCTTTACAAATGTAAGGGAGATGAACTCAAAATACAAGAGTGCTTACTGAATTATGGACTGTGTTCAATTGATTAGTGCCTATTGACTGCGTAATTATGTGTAAGATGTAAATAAACAGGAAAGTCATGGCAATTTAGAAAAGATTCAAAATATATATGATGAATATTAACTGAATAATGTTGAAGATAAATGTGGCAGGACTGTCACAAAAGACGTCCCACAAACCACTTCTCAGTAGTCAGATGAAGAAATGGTGAGGCGGGGAAGAGCTGGAGTGAAGAAAGGCGTGGGAGGTGGGGCATCCGTCATCAGAGCAGCTCTGGACTTGACGCCACAGTACATTCAAGACACTTAAAAGACACATGATGGATGTGCAAGGTGCTGGGGGATCGCAGTGAGAGACCTACTGGGGTGAGGAGAAGGGACTGATGGTATTTGGATTTTATACAGAGTAATGGGAGAACACTACAGAGTAATGAAGCATTCGTGACATGGGCAGATTTGTATCTTTAAAAAATGCCCCTGGCTGCAGAGAAGGCATAGGAGTGGGGAGTGAGGACAGGCTGAGAGTGGCTGCAGACAGGCCAGTCCAGTCAGAGCTGTCCGGGGGAGGGGAGACAGCAAACCTAGGCAGTGGCCCATTATGGCACTGCCTTTGGGTTTGAATCCTGACTGCCTCACAGTGACTGGGTGCCCTTGGGCAGATTACTGCACCTTCCTGTGCCTCAGGTTTCCCATCTCTGCAATGCGGATAATAATCACTTACTTATGTTTTGAGTTCATCTCCCTTACATTTGTTACAAAATTTAAAAGTTAACATTGTCACGTGAAACTGCATTTTTACTTTAGTGACAAGGCAGTTTCTCTGTTCGAAAGTGGGGAAAACCAAGAAAATAGTTATGAGAAGGATCCCTGGTCAAATTCCGTAGGAAATTCAAGAAGGTTAAATAAAGGCAAAAAGACACTTTTCATTCAGATTAAAAGACACATTTTCATTCTTTGAGGATGGAGAGAAGTGCAGACAATTCAAGAGATGCTTAAGAGGCACACTGAGCCATCTTGGCGACGAAGTGGATGTGGAGGGGAAGGGCAGATGAGCTGAGGACGATTCTGGGCTTCTAGTCTGGCTCCCGAGTAGTAGTCTGTGGAGGAGTGCACACTCTAGTCTAATCCTCCATCCTGTCCTTCCTCGCACCCCTGGCATGAGCCAAGCAGAACAACGGCAGCCCCTCCAAACCAGCGGTGTGCATTCACACGTCTGTACTTCCCTCTGCCTGAGATGTTTTTAACCAACAGCGTTGCATGAAATTTGTCATTTCTTTCATATGTATCACAAATAGTTAACAATATTGTGGTTATCACAAAAATTATACTTAGAAGCAAAATGTATTCATAAGTAATGCTTAGTTCTGTGGCTTACAAGCAGCGATGCTATTCCATTTGGAAGACATTAATTTATTCATTTTAATTATGATGCCCTGTTTTTCAACGTTTTCTCTATTCCTTCTCATTCCAATGCACAGTCACTTCTATTAACTTTTAATACTGAAAATAACTTGTAGATAATGCAAAAGTAAAGGAGAGTAACAAAAGTGAAAAAGTAAATGAGTAACAAAAGCATTTATTAAAAAAATAGACTAAATTTGTGTAAGTTCAACAGAAACTAAGAAATCAGAGAACCAACCATCTAGAAGCATTAAGTCAAAACCACCACCCTTTCAAGACCTGAATTTCCTCAGTTACTAAACCGTGTGCCTTGCTTCTTTCACCTGGTGAAACCCCTCACCATCTACAGTTCTGAGAGCAGAATCTTCTCTTTTCTGACCTTGCATTGCTGTCAGCCATCAGCTCCAAACTGTAAAACGAAATAATCTTTTTTTTTTTTTTGCCAACAACACTATTACTTTGTGTATTTTTTGAAATCACAGACTTTTCTTAATAACATTTAAACATTTGATTCCAGCACTCCAGGCATTTTTTGCTTATTCTTTCAGCTAGAGAGAGACCAGCCTTTACCCTCTGGTGCCGCTATGGATATGGACAGAGGAATACATCTATCTACCCCAGAGGCTCTCCCGCCACGTGTGGAGGAACTGGTAGGGCAGCACGAAACGTGCGCAGGTGTTTTTGATAAATGCATGAGAATTATTCTGACAAATGAGTATGTACTGTGCTAGGGCGCTATCCTCCAGGTGGCGCTGCAAACTGGACAAGTCTGGAGAGAAGAGTGGAGGAGGATAATTTATCATCGCCTGGAGGGAGACATCACAGAATTTGTGCATGTCAGGTGGGCAAAGACAGCCAGCGAACATGGGAAGGAAGACGGCTTTGCCTCAGGTGAGCAGGCTCAGGGCTGTCTCAAGCTCTCGGCTCAGCGCTGCGCTGTAGAACAGCAGCCATGGGTACCCACTCTCATCTCAAGACAGGCTGAGGTTGCCTTCAGAGAACCCAGAGAGCGCGACGCGGGTCTCCTGGAGTTGAGGAGCATGGAGACTGGCGTGTAGCTCGGGTCTGAGAGGTTCAATAGGAAAGTCTACCATGGATTCTCCAACAAAAGAATGCAGGCGAGAGTCCGAGGGTGAGGGTTTTCTAGGACCACGCGTGTATCTGGGAAAAGGTGGTCAGGGTTATCTTACCTTACCAAAGATTCCCCCTCTATGGAAGCCAGCTGCTCTGCACTGAGAAAGCTGTGGGCTCCCCCTAGCGACGGGTGAGGTGTGGCTGACCCCAGGGAACCCCAAAGCCCATAAGGGGAACCAGCTCTGCATTCCCTCAGGCCCAGGGGACATCAGATTACCGGACTCAGAGGGAAGGAGAGGAAGCTTGTCATCTTTCTGTAAACAAGTTGCCTGCCCCGCGAGTTCATACACCCACGCGGTGCCCCAAGAGGTTAGAAGTGACATCTAATAATGAGTGAGAGAGGAGCTGGAGCAGGGAAAGAAAAAAACAAAACAAAACAAAGTTTATTAAGTTCCCTGTCCCCTCTTCCACAGAGGTTTCCAAGCCAACACAGGCCTGAGCTGGCACAGGGAGAAGCTAATTTAAGCAGGAGGAGATGTGGGAGTTTAGGTTGTGACGTTGGACTAGGCTCTTCTATGCCTGAAACTGATCTGAGGACTCTAAATTATTTAAGACAAACTGAAGAGGTTATGGGTCCTGTCTGAGATTTCATCCTGGGGACAGAAAGGAGTATTCAGCAGAATGAATTCTTAGGGCACCGAAATAAGAGTATGCTCACTTCCTGTTTATCACCTGATGAATCCAGGTCAGAAAATAAAAGGGGTCCGTGGTAGTATCCTCTAGGTTTTCTGTTTGTTTACTTGGTGATGCAGTTGTCACTCCTCAGTTCAGAGCCAGGTCCAGGGGTCAACTGGGCTTCTCCATGCCTGGCCACTTACAGCTCTGGGACCCTGGGCAAGTGACTCGAGCTGGTGCACCTCAGTTTCCTTATTTACGAAACACTGACAGTAACTATCCCTACATTTCATGAGGCTGTTGTAAAAACTCAGTGAAGTAACACTTGGAAAGTGCTCAGCGTGGAACTTAGAACCGAATTTGCTCAGTAAATGGTAACCTGTTATTAAATTTCGTCCCCAGTGTCCATGAGTTGGCACTGATAATCACCATCATTAGATTTCAGGCTTTATGGTAACTGAATGATCTTTTGTCTTAAAATGATTCCATTACCCTCAAGTGATGGTGTGTGCTATTTCTGTCAAAGTGGATTGACTGCATTTTCTGTCTCAAAGGTCAGTCTCATGACCCCATTTTTATTTGAGTTACAAAGAAAATATGTGGTTGCAAATTTCAAAGCTAACAGTTATGTGAGTGAAATAGGCTAGAGTAAATAATAAAGCCATTATTGAAAATGAAATCAAACCTAAAGTTGGTTGGAGAAAAACAGCAGGTCAATCTCAATCCATGATGGGTTCTATAATGTCATCCTCTAAGGTCATCTAGAAATCTCACTTCACATACTTCATTTTCATTTGTGTGTATATCCACTATAAAAAAAAATGTTATGGGTTTCTCTTAAAATGTCTTCTACCTACTTAATGACAATTAAAATGAAATAGAGAATCAGACAAAAAAAAAAGATCACATTTCTGATTCAACATTTCCCTTGGCCTAAGGTAAAAAAGTATTGCTATAAGAGGGCCACAGACTTGAATGAATGTGGGGAGACCTACTTCTTACCTGAGAGTACGTAAATGTATAGCCAGCAACCGAATCATTCATTAGGAAAAAGAATGATTAAGAAGCAGGGCTACTAGAATTCTTAATGAAAATCCAATAGAACTGCTTGCCTTACCCAAATAAAAAATGATCCCACTTTTGATCTCTCCTGGAGAGGGCTTTACATGGCTTTATGTTCAGCTGTGAGAATGTGTGAGGCTGTGGCCGAACTCTAAACAAATGTGGAGTTCAAGGGGCCATTGTCCCTTTTCACCGACTAGTGTACTTAAACCACAGGTTTAGAAGACTTGCTTGACTTATGAGAGTCTAAGAGTCCCCCTGTTAGGTAGACCAGGGGCACCTCCCAGCAGCAGCAATGACATTTCAATGAACTCAAGGCTTATGGACTCTAGAAGCCACTCACGGAGCAGCTGATGAAGACATGGTGCTGAGGACTCACACTCCCAACCCATCCATCCTTACAATTACTCCTTAAAAGGTGATCTGATGCCCCTTGTATTAGCAATAGGGTGAGAACTTGTGAGTGGCACCTGGAGAACCCTGACCAGCCCAGGCCTCTGCAGACCTAAATCCCTTCACCCGGTTCTCCCAGCGACACTGGTTTCAAGTAGCTGCATTTTGCATATTGCTTGTTCCTTTAGCTGTGAAAGCCTGCACTTGTGGCAACTGTTAGCACATACATGCCATGAAAAAGATACTATAAAAAAGAATTATAGTATGTATGGCAACATAGATAGAACATTTACTTCTGAAAAAATTTTAACAGTCTTGACAAAGGGTAATATTTACTCTGAAATAAATATTAAAGTGTGTTAAAGTAAAATCGCAAAACAAGAGTGGACCAGGTTCATGTGCATGTATTTAGTAGATTGCTATATAAATTGTTAGCAAATTACCATTTCTTTTTAAGCACGTACGATGCCCCCAAAACTACACTAGTGCATTTCATAGGTCTTTAAATTCAATCTCACCAGTATCTTTAAAGCAAGTGTTATTGTCCACACTTTACAGATGAGGAAATTGATGTCCACAGATACTAAGAAAGTGGTCTGAGACATTTTAGTTACTGCGTGGCTATGGGTTGCACACGCCAGTCTGTATAGGTATGCCCTGGCCCACCTCTCACCATGTCACACTGTCACTCCAGCTCTTAAAAAGATACGTATGGTATATTTTTAAATGCTTTACGTTTAAATACTATGGCTCAGGAACCCATGCTAAGTATATATTAGTGCCTGAAATTGACTCTTTTGATTATGTGCATACCAGCTTCTCCAGAAGCAAGAAGAAGAAAAGAAATAATTTAACTTTTTGTTTAATCGAATAACCATGCTACTTGCCAATAGCCTCAGTGTACAAGCAGAGAAGGTAAAATGCTTACAAATTGGCTTCCTTTAATTTAATTTTCTTTCTTGACACCACTGGCAGATGTATCAAAGTTAGCTGAACTTTGATGAAAATAATGATCTATTAAAAAGAATAATAAGGCAACATAAGACTGCAATTTCATTTTATTTTACTACACAGAGCATTTGAAAGGCAGGGATCACTTTTTATTGCTATTTCTACTAAAGCTCACAGCCATGTAACTAGTAGGTACTCACTAAAATGTGTACTGAGTTGAACGAAAATGCTGAACACTCAGTAGAATATCCAGCAAATCATTTTATATTTTAAAGGCTCAATGAAGATACCAGATTAAAACGCTTGGGATGTGAAACTTGGAACATATTGTTTATAAGTCTGACATGGCACTTCTTTTTGCTTGGAGAGCATGGTGCAACAGCATGCGAGCACACACTTACTGAACACATCGGCACTGAACTGCGCTTAGAACGTAAATGTGGTGCAAAGAGAAATCAGTGCAAGGTAGAATTTCAATGCAGAACCAGGTTTACTTTAAAACAATAACGAACACTGTCGTCTCATTAGCCAAGGGACACCAGGACTGATCCTCTGGCATCTGAGCAGCGTTTAGTATAGCAGTTCGAGCCGCTAGTTCTCTGCCTCAAGTGTACTCAGAAAAGACAAACAGTATTTTTTCATCTTTAAGGACTCAGACTGAATTGTGGGACAAATAATAATTTTCAAAATAAAACATGTAAGTCGACAGACACCTACTTTTGCAGCACATATTTTAATCTTCAGTATTTAACACATCTTACACAAACCATTTTCAAGCTCAGAATGATATGAGGTAGGGCTTCACCACAATTTGCACTTGAATATTATTTTTGGGTCCAAGTGACAAAGAGCTCAGGAATGACAAATAAGTTCATTTCACCTTGCCCAGGCCCATTCCAGCTTTGCCTGTGAGCTCACTGGAACTCAAGCAGTAGGCAGAAGCCAGACCGTTGGCTCTGCTAGGCAGTGTGGTCTAGCTGTGTCTGGAGACAGGCACAGTGTTCCGAGGGAGGGGCAGGCACTGGTTTTTGAGTGATACGTTTGAGTCTGTGGCTGCAGGCTCTCTTCCACCTGTCCATCCTCCCTGCCACCTGACCATGCCCTCTGATGCCTCCCTCCACACTCTGCTCCCTACCCTGACACTCCCTACCCTGACACTCCCTGCCCCGCTCTGCCAGACCTTGGCCAGAGTCTTCCAAGATGAATGTGTCCCCAGACACAATGGGAACCCTTTTCTGATTTCTCGTTTTGTGTCTCATCCTTCTTCCCTGGTGCTTCCCTTGTGGTTCTTATTATCTGAGTAGTGAAAATGCCCCCCACTCCCCAAAGACCAAGCAGGCTGCATGGCTGTCTTCCACCCCAGCACAGCATCTAATACCTGTGGACAGAGCTCAGACTCTCTGATGGGGATCCTTGTCTGACACGCATCCCGTTCAGAACGTATCTTCACCTCAGCATAAAATAATAAAAAGCTAATGCTACCAAATAGGCTTTGCTCACTTATCCACCGTCCTACTCCTGCTGCCCAAACAAACAGCAAGCTCACCTAAGAGGCTCTCTAAGGATTATGATCATCGAAAATCTGCAGGAAAAGTAACCTGATATTAAAATAAAAAACAACAGACTTTGCTGGATGGACAAAATGAATCTTCCATCAGATCTAAAAACTCTGCCTTTGATGTCCATTCTAGTACAATGTACTTTTCTACTCCAACCCTTCATGCTTTCACTGTCAAATACTATCTGCTTCTATTTTGATTAATTTTTTAGCCTCTCATTCCTGTTTATTAAAAAAAAAAATGACTCATCCAAAGTGAAAAAAGGAATTTGTTTTTTCCTCGTTTCTAGCATTTTTTGTTTGTTTAGCAAGAAATTACATTTTCTATTATTTTTTAATGGGAAAGATAATAATTTTGCTTGTGGTAAAAGATGGTTGCTGCTATTCGGTGCTTCACGGTCTCTCAAACTTTTGATTCTGGGCACAATCACGTCTAAGAAGAGAAATACAGTGGCATCCATTTTCCAGGTACCTTTCTCTGCCAGACCGCATGTCAGAGGGGGTGCAGCCTTGCCTGACAGGCATCATTTGTCCCACTTAGCAGATGGGGAAACTAAGGCTCGAAAGATCTAAGTGATTTCCCCAAAGCTGGCCAGCTGAAGAAGCTTGCTGTCAACCTCAGATCTGTCTGTATTCTAAACCTGTATTGCTCTCAGTAGTCACAGAAACATGCGAGGCTGCCAGTAGTGAAGAGGGTCCAATCTTGACGTGAGCCTGAAAGGGAGGGAGGAAGGACCATGAGCGAGTGCCCTCCTTGCCACTCTCAGCCCATACGATGCCAGATCCCAGGCTGTTTCATAACAGAACTTCCTTCCTGTTGTGATGGCGAAGTTTGTGTACCCACTGTCAGGAGACACTGTGCCAGAAGGTGAAGCAGCGAGGGGGAGTAGGAGGCAGGAAGATGTTACGAAAACTGTGTGAGGAGAAGGCATTCATAAAATGTAAAACAGTAGGCCCAATAAGTCCAATTTGTGGCAGTGACAATACAAGCTCTTTGTTTGATAAGATTTTCTCAGGGGCTTGCAAAAGTTCACTATACTCTCCTTAGTGGAAAATAATTATTGTAATACCTTGCTAAGGAAACGAGGATATCTTCTAAACAACAACAAATAGCAAATTAGTCATCCTTTGATTAGGCAAAAATCAGACTCTGTCCTGATGAAGCCTGAGCCCGCCTTTGGGCTTGTCTACAGAGAGTGTGAATTCTTCAGAGCATGAAGGACCACTAAATGTGACAAAGACAACTTATTAGAATCCTCCTATCCTCGAGCGGATAGACCCCTAAAGATACACTTAAGCAAGTTTGCATGGACAGGAGATCTAGAATGCAGGAAGCACCAGCAGTGTATTTGTTCACTCAAGAAGCATTTGCTTAACATCTACTATGCACCAGGCAGTGAACAAAATGAATATATGGCGCTCACACATATAGCAATGGATAAGGTAAATAAAATACCTAGGATGATAAGCATAGGCACTAAAAAGAGAACGAGAGCAAGGGTTTGGCAAGGTGGATGTTACCGCTGACTTTAAAAAGAAGAGTAAAGCTGGTGGTTCAGGAGAGAACGGGGAGAAAGAAACTGGAGGCAGTGCTGATGGTTCATTTCAGCAGTGCTGAGATGAGGTGACCACTGGAAGGGTGAGCAGGATCAAGAGGGGGTTTTTACTTTTTTTCCTGAAGATGAGAGAAATGATAACATATTTGTGTGTTGATTGGAATAATACAGTAGGAAGAGAAAAATGCACAGGGATTTCACACTAATGTGCTGAGAACAAGAAATAAGAATGATAACTAAACACTTGAACACAGGTGGCAAATAATGGCTCGTAGGTCTCATAAAATTGTGTGAGACTTTCCATAGCTGCCTGGTGACACTGGAGGAGCCCTTTTAAAATGATAACAGCTTTAAAGGAATGGCAGTGGGGAGAGAGCGCTGCTGTGAGCCAAGGCGGTACCTATCTAGACCCCTCCGAGCCTGAGGGTGGGCACAGGTAGAGGACACCCGGCCAATGCAGAAAGAGGTGAAGGAAAACTGATACTGCAGTGAGAGTGACTCCAGACCCAGTGAATCAGCAGTTACCTTGTAGCACATTCTAAACTGTGACAGGGGCAAAAACTAACAGTGACAGGAAGCGGCAAGCCTCCATTTCCTTCTCCTTCTGCCCAAAGCAAGTCATCTGATGAATTATAATTTTATCTCCTATAAGACAGAGGAAGAACGTATTGCTTCTGTGAATTCAGTTCCTGATACCCACCAGGAATCAAAGACCCAAGGGGAAAACAGCTAAGAGTTTGTGGCGTGTGTAACTGTTAAGGAAGGGAATTCAAGCTTTCGACAAATACAGGTCAGGTGCCTACCATGTGCCAGGCACTGTTATAGGCACTGGAGATACTGATGTGAATAAAACAGACACAGTGTGGCACTCACAACATTCCAGGAACAGACAGCACAACTCAGAGTAACAACAGTTGATTGACAATCCATGGCTGGATTCTATGGAACAATGACAGGGGAACACTTGTCAAAAGTGAGAAAATACTAACTCATAACCATTCCAAAGGCGAGACAGAGAGAAAGGTGTCTGAGAGAAGGAGACAGAGGACTGAATCAGGTAAGAACACAATGGGGAAAGGAGAGGCCCAGAGAACATGTGTGACCCTGAAGACAGCAGCAATGAAGAGCAAGGGCTAGGATGGCTGCATCCTCTAAGTTCTGGGGTCAGTCAACATGAGTCCCCACCCTGGCTTTCTCCACCATTACTACATGTGACCTTGAGTTCCTCTGACCTTCAGGTTCCCGACCTATGCCATGGGGATGACACTGGGACCTATCTTAGCCCAGGGACAACACATGTTAGCCACTGTTCTTTGTAATGAGATGGAGAAAATACTATAAGATGACTGTCACAGACTGTGGAGGCAATCTGCAGACTGATTTAAAGAAGAATTTTTTGAACAACTGAAAGTTTCTCAAACTGGAATTAACTCCTTCGTAAAGAGGGAGCTTTCTACTCAGGGAGGGTTCGTGCTGACACGGGTTTACCATGTACCCAAGAAATTTTAAAGGGGATCCCTGTAATGGGTGGGAGGGTGTGGCATATGAATGACAAGTTACTTTCGAAAAAGTTCTGTATATTTTTGAAAATTTTCTTACTGCCCAGATTTAATTTACTATGTTCAAAGCCAGAAGAAAGGAACACGAGGACAGAGAAAACAAGAAGACAGAACACGATGATGGAGGAAAAGTTCGAAGATAAATTGTACTAAGTTAAGCACTGAAAGACTAATTGGAGAGGATATGTTTTAAAAATGGCAAGAATGTTTTTGATTAGATTAAGTCTCCCAAGAAACAGACAGTTAAGCAGAGGAAGGTACGAGTGGTGTGGGCTACATGAATGTGAGGGAGAGAGGAAGGATGAAGGAGCAGGACGCCTCGTGAGCTCTAGCTGCGGACACCCAGTTGTGCCCTGGTAGGCTGTGTGCTTCCTTTCCATCTGAGCCATGGTTGATCTCTCACATTCTTTATGGTCCTGAAGATCTCACACTTACACAGCATGTTTCTATGTATACAACATGTAGAGTCTTTCAAGTAATGCAGACTTGGAGATTGCCCAGTCTCCTGGGCTCACCCAGGAAATCACCATGTGGGAGCCATTTGTGGGTTTAACAGATGACCTATAGGGGCAGTGGAGGGGGTGGTTGATACCATGAGGTCAGAGAAAGCCTCTAATATTATCAAGAGCTGGATGGCCACTATACTAAATGTGCTAATAGTAGTGTTATATTTGCATTTAATGTGTCAGCTTATTTTTGAGATAATATCATCCCAAATTGTTTAGAAAACATTTAGCCAGCAACTGTAGTTCAGTAATCGAGTTATTAAATTTGACAGGACCTGGTTTGCCTGTGACAAGAGGCCACGGGCTCCCAACTCAGAGATGTTGCAGAAGCCACTTTGGATGCAATGCCTGTGTCTCCAAATGAACGTTTTGATTCATGTAATTTCCTCCTCCATTAGCTTAGAGGGATTCTAACTCTCCTGTGACATTTGTTTTTCTTTATTGATTTCTAGAGGGAAGGGACTAGATTTTTCTCTTTTGTTTAATAGCTTTACAGATGGATGAGGCTTTTACACCTTCATCTATTTTACTTAATAAGGCACTCTAAGATCATATCCATTACTGTTTTTAGAACTCATGGAGGTTAGAGCCTTCCTGTGTTTACAACCACATCTAGAAAAACATTTCAGTAAGTGAGGCATATACATACACATATATACACATATATATGTATAATACATACATATATGTGTGTGTATATATAATATGTATAATTATATGATACACACACACACACACACACACACACACACTAAAATACTCCTTTTATCAAGCTGCAATGGACCTTTACAATGAAATTTATCTTAGGAAGACATTGGAAAAAAACTATATTTAAAAAGCTACTGTCTAATTCAGAAAATGTTTCAGTAATCCTTTCTTTTAGTCTTTGGACAAAAAAACTACTCAATATGCAACTTCTCATTTTTCAATGCCAGCTTTTTCAAACATTATGATAAATACTATAAAGTGACCTACTTTCCCTGACACCTAAGAAAAGTGATGCGTCTTTCCAAAACCCATTCCTCCCACTTGCAGGGCAAAAGACAATTCTTCTATAGTTATCCTTCTCTGACAGATGGGAAAGGCTCTTTTAAATGAAAATCTCCCTGTGCCCCCTCAAAAAAATTCTGAAAAGTATCTATCAAATATTCCCTTACAGCTGGACAATTTAATATAATCCTTGGGTTCAGCTTTGTAGCTGGAACAGAAAGTTATGTTAGACCAGAAACATTCAAAACAGAGCCTTGCAGGGAGCTAGGTAGTGAAGTGAAATAAGGATTACAATGATTTTTAAAAAGTAGGATTATCTGAGCGAGCTCTGGGTTTGAGTCCCCTGATGAAACCAATGAAGACACTAAGACCACAGAAAGGGTGGGGAACACTGAGTACAGAGTAGACTTTGGACCCATTGGTCTGTTTTGAATCCTACTTCTGCATCTTCTTCCTCTGTGACATTGAGGAAGTAAATTCCATCTGTTAAATGGGGCTAATAACAGTACCTTCCTCATGGGGTGGTTGTGAAGCATATAGGAAACAAAGGATGGAAGGCACTTAGCCTGGGGCCTGGCATATAGAAAGCAGACACTAAATTTTTACAGTAAAAGTGTTATTTCTAACTGAAGGACTGAAAGTACTTCATATGGTTGGAAAATTATTTAGTTCTTTAGTTAATCCATCGGTTTCAAAGCACATGGTAATTTCAGATAGTCTTTAAAAAAAGAAATTATGGTTCATATATACAATGGAATATTACTCAGCCATTAAAAAAAAATGAAATCCTACCATTTGCAATGATCTGGGTGGACCTAGAGGTTACTATGCTGAGTAAAATAAGCCAGACAGAGAAAGATAAAAACCATATGACTTCACTTATATGAGGAATCTAAGGAACAAAAAGAACAAACTAATCAAAAATAGACTCACAAATATAGTGGACAATTTGGTGAAAGACAGAGGGGAGGAGGTTTGGGGGGTTGGGAGAATGGGGTGAAGAGTTAAAGAAGTACAAATTAGTAGCTGATGGATGGCCACAGGGATGGGAGCATGGCATAGAAATGCAGTTAGCATTAATATTTTGGCTAGATGGAAGGCCAGGGAAGGGAGGGAGCAATTGGCGGGATAGTTTTATGAACTATATAGATGTCTAACCAGTGTACTGTATGCTTGAAACTAATTAAAATAATTTTAAAAAGAGAGAAATGCTTCAAACCAGAGTGTATCTACAAAAATAACTTTCTAGGATTTTGAAAGGCACTGCATTAAATAAACCTGTTTAGAGAGAACTGATACCTATTTGGGGAGAACGGATACCTTTCCTAGATTGAATTTTCCGGTTAATACAGTATGGTTCTCCATTTATTTAGTCTTTGATTTCTCTCATCAGAGTTTTACAGTTTTCAGCATACAAGTCCTATATGTTTCATTAGATTTACCCTAGCTATTTCATTTTTTGAGCCACCATAAATAGTACTGTATTTTTAATTTTGGTTTTCATATGCTCATTGATAGTATACAGAAATATAATTGACTTGATCTTATAGCCTACAACTTTGTTGAATCACTTTTTTAGTTCTAGGGTTTTTTTTTTTTTTTTTTTGAGATCCCTTGATATTTTCCAAGTAAATAATTATATCACACAAGATAGATAAGAAAGAACAAAGAACTAGGTATGAGCAAAGTGAGCTAAATGAAAATAAGAGAGAGAAAGGAAGAGTGATTACCAAGCAAAATTTCTCATCGATTATATGCAAACATAAACAAGAGTATTCTGAAATTTATATGGAAAGGCAAAGGAACTAGAATAGCTAAAACAACTCTGAAAAGGAAGACTAAAGTAGAAGGAATCACTCTACCAGATTTCAAGACTTATTAGATAGCTACAATATCAAGATTGTGCTGTTATGGAGAGATAAACATGTAGATCAATGAAACAGAACACAGAACCCAAATATAAACCCACGCAAGTACAATTAATTTATTTTGACAAGGGTGCAAAAGCAATTCAATGAAGGAAGAATAGTCTTTTCAACAAATAGTGCTAGAGAAATTGGAAATCGATAGATAGATAAAAATATAAAATTCATACTTTATGCAAAAACTAAGTCATAAAGGATCACAAAATTACTTGTGAGACATAAAACTATAGGATTTTTAGGAGCTAACATAGGAGAAAAATCTTTGGGATCTGCGGTTTTATGAGAGGTTCTTAGATATCATATCAAAAGCATTATCCATAAAAAAAAAAAACTAGTAAATTTGACTTATCAAAATTTAAAAACTTGTACTCTATGAAAGACCCTGCTACAAGGATGAAGACATAAGCTATAGACTGGGAGAAAATATTTGTGAAACACATATCTGATAAAGGACTCATATCTAGGATATATAAATAACTCTCATAAGGCAACTTAAAAAAGCCAAAGGATCCACTTAGTAAACAGGAAAAAGATACGAAGAGACATTTCAACAAAGAGGGCACACAAAAGACAAAACAAACAAGTGTTTGAGACGTTCATCATCCTCAGTATTACATACTTGTGAGAACAACTAAGATAGAACAGTGATGCCACCAAATAAATACAGGCAAGGATGCAGAGAAACTGGACCATCATATGCATTGATAATGAGACTATAATATGGTAGAGCCACACTAGAAAATATTTTGGCAGTCTCTTAAAAAACAAATAAACAAAAAAACTAAACATAAATTTACATAGAATCTAGCAACTGCACTTCTGGGCATTTATCCAGAGAAATGAAAACTATATCTACACCAAAACTTGCACACATTTGTTCACAGCAACTTTATCTGTAATTGTCAAGAATTGGAAATAATCAAAATGTCCCTTAATAGGTGAATGGTTAAATAGACTGTGGTATATCCACACCATGGAGTGTACTCAGCAGTGAAAAGGCAGTTATTGATGCATTCATCAACTTGTATGTATGAGATATACATGCTGTATAATTCCAGTTATATAGTTTTCTCAAATTACAAAATTATAAACAAATAGATCAACAGTTGTCAGGGGTTGGTTGTGTGTGTGTGTGTGTAAAGGGGTATGGAAAGGGAGATCATTGTACTTTGGAACGCTATTTTGATTGTGGTGGTAGTTACAGGAATCTCTATATGTGATAAAATGACAGCTCTATACACACATTGTAGCGATGTCAAGTTCCTGGCTTTGATCTTATATGAAACAGAACCATTGTGAGTGGGGGGATACTGGACACAGGTGACCTCTCTGCTATTTTTCCAACTTCCTATGAATTTATAATTTCAAAATAAAAAGTAAAATAGCCTGATGGGGGGAGGGAGAAACACTATCTATTCCCCACATAAGTGAATATTCATGATTTTAAAAATAACACAGGAAGTAAAATTACAATAGAAATTTTTTAGAAAACACATTATCTGATAGATAGGCTTTAACACTTCTCATATTTTACTATTGAAAAACAACCTAATGCTCAAACTTTGGCCTCAAAATAAAACTATTTCCTAAATTATTCCAAAATTCTAAAATGAAATTTTGTTCTGAAAAAAAGTGTTTTTCTCTTATTATGGTTCAGAATATGGCACAAATTGGAATTTATTTAAATAGTACTGAAGAGAATAAGGTATTATGTTATGGTCTTCCTTTCTCACACCTATGAAGATAGCAAGTTGAAAATGTATGAGATGAGATTAGAAACACAAGAAATTTGATACATTCACATTGTTTTTAAAATCATTTCTTAAAAATATTTCATGTATAAATTCCATATAATCTAAACAGAACAATTCCAATTATCAATGATTTCCTACTCCAGATTCAAGTGCTTTAAACTATTTTGGTAAGAGATTAACAAAGAAATTGGCATCAAAGAAAAAAGACTGGGCAGAACTGACTTCTTGGTCTATCAACTTAAAAAGAATGAATCATTTTTCTTTTTAAATTCCTAGCTTCTCTGTAATCTGTTTAGAAGAACACGATTTGATTCAGAGATTGCATATTTGACATTTCCTAAATTTTCTTCTTTCATTTTATATTGTAAATGACCATTCTAAGAGAGGTGTGCATAAAGTGACTGGAAAAGTTTTAGAACATGTTTTGCAAATTTAAGTTCTTTGCAAATTTAAATATGTAAATCTGTTCTAGAATTGGTGATGACAAAATGGGGGGTTTCCTCATCCTCTGGCATTTCTCAAAAATGCCTCAGGCCAATTCACGATACATCTTCTTTGTTGTCTCCTGCCTTCCTTTACACCCATCACTAGGGTGTGGGCTATTGCAGTGCTTCCAGGATTTAAAAACTATAAGATAATAAGAGTCTAATGGAAAAAGTTAGGTGTGCAGTGTGATATGCAATGTCAACCTCTATTTATAACTAGCCTCTTAGATCTGTTCGGCTTTGAGGATGATATTTTTCTGGTAGACAGTGCAACCCCAAAATGAATTAGTCAGAATCCCTTTTAGCAATGGTCCACTATGCTTGCTACCAAAAAGTCGAAGATCCTCAGTCTGATTTTACAGTCAGAAGGAATATGAAAGACCCATCTAGTCCAACTCATTTTACTGTGGGTGACAGAGTATCCTTATTAACCCAGTACCAAAGGTTCTGCCAGTACGTGTCATCTGTAACCTGTATGTAGAATAGAGACTGCTCCCAATAATTAGACCTACTGGACAAGATGTCACTTGAGAACACAACTTTCCCTTTGAGGGCTGAATGCTTCATGCTTCCAGGATCACCTTCTCTAGTTGACACTCTTACTAATTAACCAGTGTGTTCCCCCGCATCACCCCCCCACACCTCCTGTCCACCCACATAAGAAACTGACATACATGAAAGAGAGCTAAAGTAAGGCAGCTTACCAGCAGTGCAAAAGAGAATATAAAATTAAACAGACCTTTTTCTATATGGATATCATATCTCTTTCACTTATAAAAATTAGGAAAAAACCCCTCATTTTCTATGTAAATGGAACAAATAAGAGTGCCTATTGTAAACTATTAATTAACTTAGAAATCTGTTTTTATTCTGTCTTCCAAAGTGAGTCTGTACAGGAAGAATCAGTATCTCAGAATCTACAACCAGGACAGCTACAAAAAACAAGTCTAGCACAACTGACAAATTTTTTCTCAATTAATTTTTATAAAGTATAAGTCATGTTAATCAAATAACTTATAATTACTAACAATGAATGAAATCTTTACCATATCATGTTTATCTGTTACAGTATTTAGCATTTTCCATACAATGCAACATTAGCATCACAGGGAGAACATTAGCTAATGAGACTGACTCCTATAATTCGAATGTGAAATATATATAAAATGAAAAAAAAATCCCAAATGTTACTTTTGGTTCAAAACGGTACATGACTTCTTTTTTTTATCTCCTTTCATTCTCAAAACTATGTTAAAATAAGAATAAAATAATAAAAAGGGCAAAAGAGCAAGAGACACACAAAGTGATTGGATGAGTAGTAACTAACCTCAGGGGACAGTGCAAGTTATACACCAAGTATCTGGTGGATGATCCCAGGGAAAAGCAAGTAGATTTCCCCAGGACCACCTTTTAGGACTAAAAGCAGGATAGGGCCAGAGTTGGGGGTGAAACACCATGCTGAAAATATGGAGCCTGTGGATCTCTAAAGTACTGGTTGGCCTGATACCACCACTTTGACATGGAATTGAGGCAAGCCCCCCACCCCTCCTGTGCCAGCACCCACAGGACTCCCAGGTGGGCAGGAATGGCTGACAGCAGGACTGAGTTAAAATGAAGGTGCCAAGTGGTAGGGCCTTTGAGCTCTCTTCTGCCGAGAGCTCACTACACCAGTATCAGGAGGTAGAACACTTGACAGAATGAATATTTTTGCCCTCTAAAGAAACTGGTCAGCCGCAGGTAGGTGTGTAGGTGGGGCAGGGGTGGTGGGGTCGGAAAATGGGGAGGAAAGTGGGCACCAACTGAAGTTTAGGGGTTCCAAATTAGAGAAAGGTGGGCTCAGCACACGATTCCGTAGACTGTATTTTTTTTTTTAGGAAGCCATGCCCCTAAACATGACAGCCAGAGACCCAAAAAAATGAAAGAAAAAAAGGGAATTGGAGAAAAACAAAATATGCAAAGGATATTTGAAGAAAACTTCAAAAGGTCTAAGAAATTATCTAGAGGAATCAGTGAAGCTATTGCACCCCTAAAATAAAAACCAAAAATACCTTTTAACAAAAAAAGGCAACATAAGCATTGGAAATCAAATATTTGATCAAAATAAAGATTCTACTGAAGGATTTGAAAGTAAATCAAGGAAGTTTCCTAGAAGAAAGTAGAACAAAAACACAAAAGTTAGAAAAATAGGAAAGAAATAATAAAAAATTAGTGGATCCATCCAGAAGATCTGATATTCCAGTAATAAAAATTCCAAGCAAAGAGAACATGGAAGAGGGAGGGGATTATTTAAGAAATACTACTAAAAAGTTAGGTGGAACGATACAGGCCTTCAGAGCAGTCCAAAGAAATGAAAAGAGTCCACAGTAAATCATATCATTGTGAAATTTCAGAACATCAGGATAAAGAGAAGATCTTAAAAAGTTTCGAGAGGAAAGCAGTACATGTATAGGAGCCAGAATGCCACTGTACTTCTCGAGAGCAGTGCTAGATTCCAGACGATAATGGTGTAACGTTTTCAAAACCGAGAAAAAAATAGCTTTTTAACCTCCAGTTTTATGCCCAGGCAAATCTCTCTTCAAGCACAAGGATGGAATGAAGATACCTCTGACATGCAGGGAATCAAACACTTACCTCCCAAGTACTTAGGAGGCTTACAGAAGGTGTGCTTTGTAAAACAGAATAAACCTACAAAGACAAAGGAGGAGGAATCCAAGAAAAGAGGAGACCTCCTCACCCCACAACAAGCAGCCAAGGGTGGTTCTAGCATTATAGTGAGGAAGTCCCAGCCCTGGAGTTGCTGAGAAGCTTATAAGGGCAACTGGCCCAGAAACGACCCTGGGGATAAAGGGCTCCAGGAAGCAAGCACTGTGAGTATTTGCGAATGTTATTCAGGGGCATATGGCAGAAATGTTGAAACATTGGGGAGAAAATTAACCCTGGGTGTATTAGAAAATAAAGCCCAAGACAAAAAGAGGCCTTTAATAATTGTGAAACAGGACAGTTTTCTAAAAGGAAGGAACTGTAGCGCACTGGCTGTGGAATGTGTAGTTATGTTATTCATAATAAAATGAACTTAAAAATAAACTAGTTATAAAGACTCTAAACTTTATATAATTTTTGCTGTCTGGCATATTCCCTGGGCAATTCAAAGGAGAGAAAAAACTAAAAAATGAGTTTAAAGCATTACTATATCACATCTGCATACAGGACAAATTAAACTTTTTAATTCGAAATGTTATATATATGAAAGATTCTTAGATGGTTGTTTGGAATCTGGGAATCTAATATAGACTAAAATTCAAATAACTTTGCCTTAAGTTTGATGAATTCTACAAAACTTCTCAGATCCACATTAGAAAAACCAAAGCCTGTATTATGCTGTTAGGTCAGTGAGACAATTTAAGCTGCATCTACTGTATATGCATATGGACAAAGGAGATCGGTGATCCTATGGTTCACCTCGACTGGCTTCTGTTGAGATGTCACTTCCTCAGACCAGTAGCCACACAGCCTCTGGGCTCCCATTATACTCCATTCTATCAAATCCTTATTTTTCTGCACAGATTCGTCATTACCTGAAATCCCATTCATTCATTGTCTCCCATACCAGAACATGAGCTCCGTGAAGGCATCACAGTGTCTCTTAGTCATGCCTGTATATCTAGGAAGCATCATTATATGCAAATGATTGAATGGACAAATAGTAAGTAGAGGAAAGAAATATATGTCTGACATGCCTCCAAAGCAGCATCCACTGAGTGTCCCCTGCACTGGTACTTCTTATGGGGGGCAACCAGAACCACTATCCCTCAAACTCATGGAGATGTTGTCTAGAAGGGCAAGGTATGTGACTGTTGGACGGCTGCCTCGCTGATTCTGATTCTAGCCACCCCTCCAGGTTTAAAAAAACTATCACCTATTCCTAGAATCCAGTTACATTCATTCTTATTTGCTCACCTTGGGGAATTCATGGATCCCACAGGCATGCACTTATAATTGCTAGATTCTTTATAACTCAGCTCTTGGCTAGATAAGTCAAAATTTCAACAATATAGATGGTATTCCCTCCCTTTGAGTTCTAAGCACTTGTCCTTATCTATAACAAAGGGGCAGCCACTTCTGGGATGGGATTCAGCAGTATGTAAGTGTGAACTCTGCCACAAAAGTAAATGAGAGAGAAAGAAGTTTGCCTGTTGACATATCAAGGGTACTTCCTGAGATGCCCTGTCTGAATTTCTCTTGGTAGATGATAGGTATCGGTGGGCTTATTCTCTTATTCCTAAATCCTCCATCATATTTCACAATTTACAGGATAATTCAGGCAAGGAAAGTCAGAAAGATCAAAAGGGAAGCATTCAAAATGTACAGACTTCCTATTACAAAAATAAGTAAGTCATGGAGATGTAATGTACAGCATGTTGATGACAAAAAAGTTGCTGAGAGAGTAGATCCTAAAAACTTTCATCCTTAAGAAAAAAATTATTTTAACTATGTGCGGTGATGATGTTAACTAGATTTATTGTGATCATTTTGTAATAAATACAAATATTGAATCATTATGTTGTACACCTGAAACGAGTATGATGGTATATGTCAATTACAACTCAATAAAATAAGAAGCATCTAGAAAAAGTGATAAAGATTTCCTAAAGCAATCTCAACAAGAAAATATGTTATGCACAGGGTATTTTACATAATGAAATATTTATGTGCAAATGCAGTTTGCTTATCTTCTTTAAACATGCTCAGGCCTTTCCTCAGTCTACATTCTACTGGAAACCACATGCCCTTACAGAAGGCATCCTTGGAGTCACTGAGTCAGGAACCCAAGTCTGGGAAGCAGGATGTTTTGCCCACTTTTGACAGTGCAAACACTGACTGAAAGCATGAACTTGGAAGTCAGACAGACCTTGGCTTAAGCCTGGGTTCCACTGCTTACTGGTTGCATGTCCTAGAGCAGGTTATTTACCACACCTGAGCCCTGGCTTGCTTGACAGTAAAAGAAGCAGGTGCATAACCTACCTTACCAGATGGCTGAGGACTTAAAATGAAATAACATGTGCAAAGCACTCAGTATGATGCCGGGCACAGGGAGCACCAAAGAGCTGCACAGTCACAGCCATCACCTACTCTCCTTCCAGCCTGCCAGCACCACAGTCCTGAAGATGTCTGAAAACAGGCCAGCAGGGGGCACTAAAGCTGTCGAGTTGTCTGAATACAATTCTACGGCAACAGCACCAAGACTACTAGGATCCACCAAAAAATGGAAAGAATACTTTTCACCTATCTTTTCAAAACCTTGCAATGAGAAGCAAGTTATCGGGAATGGTAGATCTCCAATCACAATGAGAAATGTCCATGACACTATTTCTCCCAAACTTAAATGAAAAGAAACTAAGAGAAAGGAGAAACTTTTTTTTAGTAATGTTGCCTGATTTTCATTTGCTTCAGCATGAGTTTCAGTGCAGCTCCCGAGAGAGCAGAGGTATGAGTGGGCATTCAGCAAGCAGCACAGTTTGTTTGTTTGTTGTTTGTTTTGGCTACTAGAAGATACTGTTACTGGTAACAGTAACTGAATGTTTAAAGTAACATACAAGAATAATTTCTATAGGCTATGTTAAAATGAGACTATAAAAGCGAGATTGCAAGGCTAGATGCACAGATATGCTTAAAAGATTTGTAAAATGTATCATGGTTACTATTATTACTTGTTTTAGAGTAGCAAAGGGAAACCGTTTTCTCCAGGCTGCAGCAAAGTAAAATCTGAAGTAATATCCGTTAAAAAAAAAAAAGAGGTACTTTTCAACCCACAATTTTAATGTTCAAAAGGAATTTTTTAGAGTTTTTAACCTGTAAGTGGCCTCAGAGATGTTTGCAACTGAAGCTTCTGCAGAGCCTGCTGTTTTGCAACTGAAAATGTGAGTATATTTAAGAAAAACATACTCCTTAGTGCAGCCTCTCCAGAAGCATCTTGGTTCCTTACACCGTGGCTGTCACCCCGGGCCCCTACACCAGGAGCCTCTGCTGAAGTGCCTACTGTGATGAAGCTTTCCACCTAAGCTAGCCAACTTTCCAAACCTCCCATTGCTACTCTAACACAGAATCCTGACATGACATTCGGTCCCTCTATACCCTTAAAAAAAAAAAGACATAGTTTCAGAATGGAAGGAGTGTTTAAAATCTGAAAACCCTGGAATGTGTGGCCAGCTTTCCTTCTCCCAGTCCGTAAGTCTCCAGAGTTTCCTGGCTCTTGAGGCTCGACTGCTGTTTCTTGGCTGTCCTCACCTGCAGTGCCCTGACAGAAGGACTGGTATTCCCAGGACAGAATGCTCCCATTCATCAGACCTTTGGAAAATGATGTCTCAGAACAAGGTAAGTGGAGAATAGAGGAAAGTGAAAGGAATATATTGAATTTAGTCTCTTGGGATAATGGAAATGGCATTATCAATACATTGATGCTAACTAGATAAACATTTTTAAAACTTGAACTTAATGACATGTATGCATGTGAAAATATATCTTTTTTCATATCTAAGAATCTTACTCTAGAATCCTTCTGATACTCAATTTTAGAGGCCAAGAAATTTCATAGTATTGCAAAAGTACTTATAAAAGAAATATTTTTAATTCATATTTAAAAAATGCTGTCCTGTATTTAATTTGCTTTTGTTCAGATTTTTAAAATGCTGATTTTAATAATTTTAAAAATGAAATGGGGAACCTAGGCCTCTATTAAGTTTAATGTAGATTAAATAAGGAAACTGCAAAAATGCCTTCTGGTTATTAAGACAGATTATGTTTATCAATATACATATTCATTAGGTGCATACTACATAATAATGATTATAGAAATAACTCCTAGATAGTGCTTACTGTGTGCCAGAACTGTTTTAAGGGCTTTATATTAACACACTGACTGCTATAGTAACACTATCGGGTAGGGGCTAGTACTATGAAGCTTCAATAGTTAAGACAGTCAATAATTTGCCAAGAAAATGCTGGCTCTACCTCAGCTAGAAAGAGGCGGAGCTAGAAGGTGATCAAGGCAATGTGGCTCCACATTAGACACTTTTCACAGCCGCTATTTGGCCCCTGAAGAAACGAGGCGCTGAGAGGTGCAGGACTTCCCCAGATTGGCTGTCCTGGCTTTTGGTAATGGTTCTAGGGCTCTGTGCTCAGACGTAAACACTGAGGCCTCGGCAGCTTCCCCCTTTCTTAGTTTTCTCTGGCTCTTTTCCTGAATGTTGGTTCACAGATTGTTGAACTAGGTAGCAAACTTGAACAAACTACTCTTTGTTTCCATATGTGTCCAGCTGCCACCAAGAAAGTATCACATGGAATCATGTCAACTCTTCTCATGTAGCTCAGTGTGCCTTCTGCTTTATTAGGCTCAGAGAAACCACTTCACTTTGATGCCCTAATTAGTTTACCTACTATTGATTGTCCACTACCCTGCCTACCCTGCCTCTCCTTTAGGGATTCTGGACAGAGCTGCATAAAAATACTATACAGTAAACCTACCACAAAAGAGGCTCTTTGCTTTAAGCCATCCCATGGGGTTCTAAGACATGCACTTCCTGGCCTTATCACATTTTTTTTTTTTTTTTTTTTGAGGAAGCTATATGTACTGCATTAAGGAGAAGCTTGAAATGGTTTGGGGCCATCAAACCATTCCTGATGCTCTAGAGTCTGTTATATCCTCCAGTTTCTGGAATCCAGAATTACAATCCTGAAATGGAATAAATTTTGGACAAGTATAACAAATAAGATAATTTACTTGTCTTTTCCTTATCTCTTCCTAAGCAGCTAAATGTTCCTTCATTCATATTCTCTGGGTTTATCACGATATCCAAATTTCAGAACAGGCTAATTTACTCCACCCATGGGTTACAGAACTATCAAAGTATTAAGGAACATATCCAGTGTGAATTTTAGTGTTGGCATAATTGCATATTCAATAGATATGTTAGCTCCTCCTACGTTCAGGACTATTCTGTCAAGCAGAAAGGGCTTCGCTGGAAATATTAGGGCAAAATTTTGAAAGAGGTGAGGGAGTGATCACAAAAATGCTGGGGAAAAACAGTGCAGAGGGTTGGAGTCAAACCCGTGGCCGACATGGGAGGAGGGAGGTGGGCGAGCTGACAGGCTTACTATGTGGATGCTGTGGGCCACTATAATAAGGACCATGGCTACCTCCACAAAGAATGGGAATCATTGTGGCATTGTTAAGTCCAGGAGTGAGGGTCTGGACTCATGAGTTAGAGGAGGCTCCCCAGATGCTCTGTTGAGCATAGACGGTAGGGTGGCAGAATGGAAGCAGGGACCAGTTAATGGGCTATTGCAATGATCCCAGGGGTATGGACCACAATAATGATAGTGGGGTGGTGAGAACTGGTGATTTTTTCGATCTATACTAATGGTGGAGGCAATGTGTTGTCAGATTTATTTACTGTGTGTCTCCTATATTAGTATTAAATTCCACTGGAGCAGCCTTCGTCTCTTTTGTTCTTTGTATCCCCAGAGCCTGTAACAGTAATTGGCACAGACAAGTCTACAAATATCTGCTGAATATATGAATGAAACTGCCAAAGTTCAAATGCTACCAAGTGGCTGAGCTAGGATCTTGACCTTTCTCATTTCCAAATCCCAATTTATAACTACTACACAATTATGCTTCAGCTAAAATTACTACTTATCAGAAATAGAAAGTTTTTTTCTCCCACTCTAAGTTATACTCAGTGTAATGCATTTCTCAACATCTGACTAAGGCATCTGTGTCATTAGCAATCTGCACACAGCATTGATGTTGGCAAGGTAAGGATCAGAGATGGGGAAAAGTCCCAAGAAGCTCCTGAACACTTTAACCTAGTTCTGGTTTTAGTATGTGTGAACGCAATTCATTGTCTGGTAAAGATACTATATTAATAGTATTCTTTAGTTACACAAAGTACATACAAGGAGGAAATTCCTTTTTGTGATTTTAAAGAAAATAAAAAATGAGCCAATAAATCATCTTTAAAAAAAGAGAGGGTGCAGTTTGGGGGTGGGTACGAGTAGGCAAACAATGGAAATTTTGGAAAATAATGTTAGTCAAGATGAGTCAGAGATTCTGAGGAAGGTAGATTTTCCCAGAATTTATAGAGATTCAACTACTAATTAGAACAACAGTAAACATTCTAAAGGAGAGGAACCGGTGACCTCAGGGTACTTGGCCCCTCCAGAGATCTGATGTGGATTTCAGGATTTCGACCCTGTCTCTCATGCTGCCTTTAATCAGACAACAGCATAGCATGGAGTCTGGAGAGGATCCTGCTGGGTTTAGATGTTGCCTACACCTGACCAGCTAAATGGCCTTCAGCAAGATACTTAAATTCTCTGTGTCTCAATCTCCTCACCTGTGCAAAGAGGTAAAATATTATCTATCTTCTCAGATTATAAAGTGAAGATTAAACAAATTAACATATGCAAAACATTCAGAACAGCACCTGGTTCATAGTGATAGTTAAACCTTACTGGACACTAGTTACTCCACCAAGTGAGTTGGTCTCTCACCTCAGTGCCGACAAATGTGACGTTCAGCTAACTAAGAAGGAAAATGTCCTTTTGGTGTCCTGAGTCCAGAAAAAAAACTCTGTGTCCTATGCCTGGGTTTGCGAGAGATAAATGTGGAGTCAGATCAGGAATGTGAAGCCGAGGCCAACGTGAAGCTAGCCGTGAAGATGGGGGTCACGAGGCCTGCAGATGAACACACTTGGCTGAGGATGCCAATGCCTCTTTTTCAGTGTTACTCATAATAATAGCATTAAAGAAAGTTCTGAGAATTCATGGAAATATGCATTCTTGTATCATTATTGGAATAAAGAACTACTCAATAAAAATCTATGTGATGCTTGGGAAACAGCAGTTATGGCTTCAAGGAGTCATTCTCTCAGACTAATACAATGGAGAGGGGACAAGTCATAGACAGAATCCATCAGGACTTCTGACTCTGTCTCATACTGAAGCAGTAATCTGGGAATAGTGTCTTCCTGTACAAATATTAGCCTTGAGTTATTAGAATTTCCCTTCTTAAGGGACAAGCATGCTCATTAAAGGCCCAGAGGGCAGGCTAGAGCAAACGTACTAAGTTTGCAGATGGCAGGGCAGGATGTGAGTTACTTTAAAACACAAAATGCCAGAATAAAGGGACAAGGGGCTATGAGTGAGCATGAGCCTTTAAAAGAACAAAGATATCATTTACATTCTCCTGTGACATTTGTCTTCTTTCTGTGCTTACTAAGCCTTATTGAAGCATGAACACAAAGCAGTTGCACATATGGATACCAATGAAATGCCATAAAGGTCCATGCCCGGAGAACCCTTCACTGTTCATGAATCACTCCGTCAGAGGTTTGTCTCCTTTATCCGTAGGAAACTTTAAAAGATCCCTTAGAACCATAAGGTCAGATATTTCCTACGCCAATGTTCTTGGAAACACGTTGCTAGAAATTGCTCCCAGGTTGAATGGGAATCTGCACTCATCTGAAATGAGGCTGGATGAGGCTGGGGCTGTAAGTATGAGGTGGGACCACACTCCCACCTGGGAGCCCAGGGTACTTGGCCCAGTGGGCCCTCAGCACCACCCTGAACAGAGGGGCACAAGTGAAATCACTGCCAGGTGAAATTTAGCTGCAAGATGAGTGGGGGTCGTTACTGAGGTCACAAACAAATGCTCAAGGTACAGATTTTGACACTCAGACTTTGAAAGTCTAACTTCAGCAAGGTGAGAGTCATGATTTTTCAAGCGAAAATGAGTTTGAATCTAGTTGTAAAAATTACTAAGCCATCAAGGTAAAGACACTAATCTTAAATTTTCATATCATTATAATTTTTGACTGTACTAAAAACAACCCAAAACAAAAACAAAATTATATTGTTTTGCCAATAGCGTTTTGCTTCAAATAGAACTCATCCAAACTACAAATATCCATGGGGGGATTTGTTTCACTCATTTCAGTTAAATAAGACACAGAAACTTCCAACCACAATGCCAGGTACAAACTTGACACTCACCTAACGACTGAGAGAATATAGCATTTACTCCTCAATTCCTCCCTTCTTCAGGGAATTAAGAGCTAGTGCATGCTTCGGAGGAAAGGGAAAATGGAAGCTTAGGTTCTTTCGCTCACTCGCACATTTGTTTAAGGATCAAAACAATTTGCTTAAATAAGCATTTGTGATGGAATTGTTTAAAGGTAGCTTGTACACTTGCTTGTCTTTGTTGACAATTCATGCCTGTTACATTAGCACAGCACACCTAAACACTGCCTGGATGTGTTTACTTGAGGAGGTTTCTGGTGTCCGCATGAACCCAAGCTGTTAGTTATTGTCTAGTCTCCCTACGCTGTCATAATCCCAGCTTCTAACCTCCTGAATTCAAAAACCAGATAATCAAATTTTAAAAATTCACATTACATATAAGCCAAAAGGCATCGAATAGAGAGTCTAGGAGTGAAGAGCATGTTTTTGTGCCATTATATTGAAAGAGCCATTTTCTGAGCACAGAATTATTTTTAAATTTAAGGCAGATGAGTGTTGGGCCTGCAAAAAGAGATAAGCAGAATTAAAAATAAATACCAGGCATAAAATGGTTTTTATAAAGATTAATTCCCATTATACAAACATCTAAAATTTTTCTTAACATAAAATTTATTTATAAATCACTATAATCAAGTTAACAATATTCAATCAAATCAGTTTTACAGAATTAGAAATAAGACTATCCTCGGAAAAGTGAAGCTCCAAGATAACATTTAGAAGATTTTATATTTGGCTTATTATAATTTGGAATCTATTTTCCTATAAGCACCTTGTATAGCTATTTAAAGGCTAACCTTTTATTTGAGGAACAATCACTATTGATGTCTCCCTTCTGTGTCACTTCTTAAAAGTGTTTGGTACAATTTTACAGCATTGTTCAAGTGACACATTCAAATACCATATATATAATTGACTTTCTGTGGAGATTTTCTCAAAAATGGAAAAAGAACTGTGGCTGTTTTAATCTGATTTTCTACCCCGTTTGTCTGAATTTGAAAGAAAAAAAGGAAGTGTAATACTTGGCCAAAAACACAGTCCAAGTCTAGTGCTGAAATAATTTTTCTAGAATAAAAAGAGTCCTTGGCCAAGGGCTCTGATTTATGGTAAAGAAGGATATGATAAAAAAGAAATAATGCTACCAGGTAAAACATACTTAAAACACTTACCTTTGCTTAAAACTAAATTAAATTTTCATCACACATAAAGCAGTGTAACATTTCTAACTATAATCGCCTTCTGAGCCACTGTATGAGTCACTGATCCTCCAAAGAACAAATTTAAAATGTAATCACCTTAACCACTTCCTTTCCTTTTACTCCTCTACAAATTAAAATGCATAATGTTATAACTTACCTAAATAAACAGATTTCTTTTTCTTTTTTCTAGTCATAGCATTTAGTAGAACTTTCTGATCTGGGACAAATTAGACTAATAAGTACACTGCCCACTCCTAACAAATGAATACGATAATATAATCAACTATCTTGAAGAGTTTCGCGAATAAATAATTCCAAACAGTCCAAATGTAAGAAAATGGGCATTAAGTAGATAGCAGGTTTAATTCTTGCTAGTCCCCAGTTACAGATTACTTCTTTTGTATAGAAGCTTCAGACCTCCACGGTGCCCCATATCTCAATTTTTCAGGGAATTCGGTTCCCCTGTGCTGTTCCGTAGATAGTAATGGAAGAATCATCAGAGTAAACACAGAAGACATGAAGTTCCGAACGTTCAATTTGGCCGTGTACCTGAGCCACTTGGTACAACCTTTGCGTAAGTAAGTAAACTGAGTAAGTTACAAGACACTGCTTCCTTCAGGCCCGACTCACTCTTACAATAAATCAGTTGCATGGAAGGGCAGATTAATGACTCGAGGTCAGTGGGCTGTTATTTAGTCTCAAGGTCAATGATCACTGCAGTCTGAATGACACTGGCTCAAGTGGCCACTCTGACAACCCCCAACCTTGTGCTTTTCGGATGTCAGTGGGAATGCCCGCTGGCCCCTTCCGGATCTCCGTCAGTGTTCCTGGCACATTGCCACTGTCTGGGATTGCTGACCCATTTCCCTGTGTGTCCTTCAACTGTGGCTGCGGAGCACGCAGTTGGGGAGGAGTATAAGCCAGCTAGACAGTAACAAGCTCTCGTCCCACCACTGCTCTCATGTGCTGTCTGGCCAGTCACAAAAAGGTGCCTACAGAGAATTAGTACTGTACAAAGCTAAATAATCATTTTTCAGTGCCTTTAATAGAAATAGCTACTGTGTTTTTCTTTGAGCCAGTAAGTAAATTAAGCCCTGGAGTCTTTAAAAGTACTCCTATTTACATAGACTCTCACCATGGCCAAATTTGTATAGCAGGAAAATATCCCTGCAAATATTACGATAATTTTATACAATTGGATTTTAGTTTTTACTCTGACTCTGAAGCCACTTGAGAACTGACTCAAACTTCCAATGAGTCCCTCGTCTGTTCCTCCCATAAACATTATTTATGGAACAAGGCGGGCCAATCATGGGGTTGCATGTTTAGGGTAGAGGTGGAAGTGATAAACAGATAAGACAGATGACTTTATAGTCTAGTGGGGAAGATAAAGATGAAGCAGGCAGACGATAATCAGGCAATGTGTGATGTGCTATAAAAAAGGGAAAGTGTTTCAATCCATATTCTACTATACACTAGTGACAACCTGGGCAAGGTGGCTGCTTCCTCATCTATCAGCATCTGTAATTGGGTTGAACAGGGTCGCTGGGTAATTGAGATCATGTACGTCAAGTGTGTTGGCGCATAACAGACACCCACAAAACAGGAGGTATGATGGTGGTTAAGAATCAATTACTTCCCGGACTTAGGTGAAAAGTAATGACATTCCTCAGAAGGGTGGAAAAGAATTCGTCAACATTTTAACTGCAGCTCACCAAGCAACATCAGGGGAGGAGGGGCAGGCATGCCCAGCAGGACAGACAGCAGCCTGAGCTAAGTCATGATCCACCAAAAGCCAAACCAGAAAGGATGGGAATTCACTTCTGTAGAAGGAGGGCGAGGCAGGGCAGGAGCTGGAGGCTGAAGAAACTGTCAGGGGCTCAGACTGCAGCCTGGTGTCCTGGGCTGCCAGGTCCACTGCCCTTGAGCAAGGGACGCGGCTGGCTGGGGGCTGACGAGGAACTGTAGCATATTCCACGGCACCCATTTTCCTGAATGTTCCAGAAAGCCACATGGGATTCAAGCCAAAGGAGAGGCTTTATGTAAATGTTAGATCGAGTCTGACATTCAAGCTTGCCTGGAAGTGATGTCACAGCTGCCTTCATGGTCCTGCTACGGTGATGAAGGTCTCAGCCACGTCAGTCTGACATTGGTTCGCAGAGTCCCTACTGTCCTGTTCTTGAACTTGTCCTTGTTTATGAGCATTGTAAAATACTAATAACCAGAATCTGGGAATTAGTGAGGATTCAAAATCTCCTTTTCTAACTCCTTTCTTTACTATCACTGGCATCGTCTTTGTGGCAATCTTCACCTCAGGTTCAGGCAAAAAATATTTTGGAGTAAAAATGTTTACTTTTTCTTAATAAAGCTGATGAATATGATAAAACAAGTTACATGAAAAACGATATGCAAATTCATGTATATGAAGAGGGCAGATCCCCAAAAGAACAAAATCAACTAGGTTACTTGCTACATGACTGCTGAGGAGGTTACCTTAGTAAGAAGTTGGAAAAGGCAGGGAGGGAAGTCAACCTTTCTTGTCTCAGAATTACTCCGAGCTATGTTTAAATCAGCTTCATTCCCTGAACAAGATTAAACCAATCTCTGAAAGCACAAACGTTCCCTGCACAAGGCTTTTCATTATTCTATGTGACCAAGTGTGTTGTCAGTGTGAGGCTTGGCAGGGAACAAATAGCACAACGATGTGGGCAGGCTGGTGGCACTGGGGATAGTCCCCAAAATTGTAATCAAGTTTCCTTTCTCTCACGCGGGCCACAGCACAGGATCTGATACATTAAAAATAACCCAGAGACTCTTATTATTATTCATTATACTAATGTCTTTCAAAACCTACCAATTTGGAGGTTTCAAATTATAGGTATTTATTATAAGGTTGAATGACAGAAGACAGTTTTAATTATTTCAGATGTTTTAAAAACATTCTGCATGCATACTATAAAATACACAATGAAACCCCACAGCTTGTTGACTTAAACTAGCAAACGAGACCATAGTCTCACCTCCCAAGAGACTGCAGATATGAATGGGAAATCTTGCAATCACTATAGAATTGTCACTAAAACCTGCTATGTTTAATGCAGCAATCTGGCTGTCTGCCTGTGAAACATACCAGCGGGGTCTTCTTTAACAATGAAAACAAACAAAAAGAAAATGTTTATACTGCAAAAAATATGAGTGTCTGAATATTTTATGTTTAAACTTTTTGAAAATTAAAAGTAACAAATGTTAGAAAGTTTTATAATCAACAAGGCATCTGTTAAAGTGTCTTTAAAAGGCTAGAAAATACTTGAAAATACAATATTAAAGAGAATGTGTGAACTCATTTTTCAGAAACAGAAAATCCAAATGGCAACAGAACTTGACTATTTTTCATTATAGATGGTCTTTGTTTTGCTCTAAAAGGTTATGACTGTAAAAAAAAACCATATAAGCTGAACCCATGCAATATGTACCCAATAGTCAATGGAAAAAACTGTGAAGGTTCTGACCTTTACAACTTTTTTGTTAAAACTAAAACTTTCTTATTGTTGGTTATAAATGTACAGAGAAATGACCACTATAATTCAAAACACTACAATTCACAACATAAACACATTGAGAATTTTTTATTTCTTTGTAAAAACTTAGGAATAGTTTAAACGATCGATGCTGGCCTTCTTCATTTCATCTCATAGCACACAAATGGGTGAACATCTTTTCTATGCCTCGGTGAAGTGCCACACTCCTGTTTAAATCGGCTTACACTATTCAATCCTTTGTGCTTTCTATGTCATAAATGTCTCCGAGAATTCCTTTAATGTGGAGTTTTTGATGGCATCACTTCCTCCGGGACAACTTCATCCTTTTTGTCGCAACTACTTTCCTCATTTACGCTCAGTTCCCTTCACGCAGCTGCTATCTACATTTCTAGAGCCTCTCAGATGAAGGCAGTGGCAACATTCTCACAGGGAGCTGTTCTTCTACCTGCCTTCCATTCGAATTTCACTTTCAGTATCATCGCTTTTCAATGTTCTGCTGCACTTTCATCTTGGTTGGCCAATTCCCTTTTACCATTTTTATAAAATGTCACAAGTTGTCACCTTAAAATAAGGAAGCAACATAACTGCATGCTTTCCATGCTGAGCCAACAACCAAATTCCCAAGCTTTGCACAAACATTTAGAGTAAAATAAAACATCCGAATACAGGAAACAAGAAACATTCTGAAAAAGAACTCAATCATCCTTTTAAATGCAATAAAAAGTGGACCATCAAAACAACAAAATAATATATACTAAACACTGTATATCCATCTTCTCAGTTAATGCACACAACCCTGAAGAAACTGAGGCATCTACAAATTAACCAGTTTGCCGAGAACACCACACTGTTGGTGGTAGAACTACGATGAAATCCAGGGGTATCCAGCTCCAAAACTTGTTCTCCAACCTCAGGTAACATGGAGTCTGAAGCAATTTTAGGAAAAAAGCAAATTCTTTGAAACTATCTCGTCTTCCATACAAAAGACAATAGAGTCCAGAGCACCTAGTGTACTGCTGCTTACAGCTCTTGAGCTGCACAGTTGACGGTTACTCATCTGAGGAAATTCTCATCTCCCAGGAAAGGCAAAGGAAATTAAGGACATCTTTACCTATGAAGACTGTTGGCATAGAAATCCACTGCCTAATATGTGCCAATAATATGATGCAGCTGATGCAAGCTACTCAATTAAAATTCAACCTGTATTCCTAGGAGAAGACAGACTATTTTCTTCATTAAAAAGGTGTTTTTTTCCCTATTCTTTAAGAAATCACTGAGCCATGTCATTTAAGAACCTTTTTGGAATATTATTTCATACAGTGTAATTTTATTTTGATTGGTGGTATTACACATAAAACAGTTTCAAGTATTTAAAGAATAGCTAAAAAGGTTATAAAATATGATGACTTTTTGAAACTACGTAACTATAATATAAAATAAAGAATATTAGCAGAAAAACTATGGAGAATAATTATTTCAAAAGCAGCTAGATACTGTCTTATAATAGAGAAAGCTGAAGCAAGTTATCACAGGTCAATTTTTAACATTTACAGTCAATTTTATATGTTATTAAAGGTCTACGATCACCTTCCTTAATCTAGTCTCACTCTACTCCTTAGTATTCTCCCTCCCGGGTTAAAGGGGTGAACAAGAAAATGGTCCTTATGTAAAAAGATACATTTACATTTCATTTTAATTTATAGTTTCAATAGGTGATTTTATACCTTGTCCAGGCACCCAGCCCAAACTCAAGTGTTCTGTTATTTTCCTTACTGGACTTCCTCAGAATCTGTTGTGTGTATTAATTCTGTGAGCACTCCCCTGCAATTCTTGGAAAAGAATGGGTGGAACAAGAGTGTACTTTTCTAACCACACAATTCCATATTACATTTCAAGAAATATCTCATCTAATCAATGTATTTCTTAAGTTGATAGGTAAACCTTCAAACTTAAGTCATGGGAAAAATCAAAGCATGAAATATAAGTATGCATAGAAGACAAGGTTAAGGAGCTGGATGAAAAGTCAAGACATCCCCAGCTTAGTCTGTCATTCACTCATTTTGCAAATACATACTGAGTATGTCCAGTAATGAGCACAGCACTGTGGGAGTGAGAAGTCAGGCAAAGGATGACATAGATCCAACTTCTAACAAACTCTACTCTAGCTGGGCAAGGCAACCAGACAGATATATTGGTAGGACATACAATTATGAACAGAGCACTAGGGGAACTTCAAAGCAAGGCACTAAATAAACAGTGTGAGGCTGGGGGAGACGGGAAGAGAAGGGCCTTTCTAGAAGTAGTGATGCCAGAACTGAATTTCAAAGGACAAGAGGTTCATTTGAATACTGATTCACATTCACATACGTTCTATGAAATCCCTGGTAAGGTAACAGGATGTACCAGAAAAATAAAAATATGACTCATTTTGGTAACTCTGTGTTTCCTGGAAGGGGTCAAGGTAGTGAAAATGATGGGATAATGGCGTATTGCATCTGTGCAGTTTATTATCAAGGTTGATGTCTATGAAGTGATATGATACTTACTTATGGAAATACATGCTATACTCCATGTACTACATTAATTGAGTCAAGTCTATAAATCTGTCTCTGTACCCTCCTTACAAAGCTTCACAATTTTGAGAACTGAAGCTTGCCTTAAACAAAATTAGAAATTTAAAAATTCAGGTTTAAGATCATCAAGTACATATTCATCCTTTTTTTGTCTTGCAGAGTTGCTTAATTCAATAGGCCTTTTTTATAATAAGCATCTCACTATATAATATTACACAGGCAGAGATTATGACTGATATTTCTAAAGTACATGTCTGATCGTGTTACTCTCTTCTTCAACCTCTATGATAGTTTTGAAGTTTTTAGCATGAGTGATCAATGTCCACCTTGGTTTACTGGCATGGCTAATGTGAGGAGTGATGGAGTGATAAGTGCGAGAAGGTAGTGTACTTGTGCGGAGGTCCAGACATGCAGGTTCCTTTGGGAAAGAGGAAAAGGTGGGAAATCAGAGAAGTAGAATGCCCTTACTGAAAACATATATGATGTGGGAACATTGAAAGCAGAGACTGCACTGGGGGTACCATGTAAGAGATGGCAGCAGGAAGGGACCATCTCAGGAAGGCTGGGTGAGCACAGAGGAGAAAGCTTAAACAATGCCAGCTCAGTTACCACAAGTGCAATATACTGTTATGACCTTGGTAGATATCAATCCATTTATGCAACAAAGGTAATTAGCTTTATAGAAATACTGGCAGAAACAAATTCTGTAATTAGAAATCATGTGTTCTGGTTTAAACTAGTTTGCTATATTAAAAAAAAATTCTTAGTTAATTTAGATATAATCTGAAGCAAAAGTCAGACATAAGGAATATATAATTTTATTGAAGATCTAATATTAAATCAAATTACACAAAAGAAATTGGTATGCTGTAAATACATAACTTCCTATTTTTTCACTCTAAAACATAAGTAAATTGATTTGTGGGAATATCCATTTGCTACTGTGTCTCCTTTTCCAAGTTCTGTTCATTGAAACTCATTTTTCTGTAACTAAGGCAGTGGCAGAGTTATTTGCAATCTGGGCCTCTTAACATCCTCACTCTGCTTTCATGTAAACACATTCTTGAAAAGGGCTGGTGAATAAGTTAGCATTGTTGAATAAAAGAAAAAGTAAGATAAGATGCCCTGGAAAATAACTAAAAGCAACATTATGACTGAAGACTTCCTTTCCTTCCCTTTCAAATTTCAGATGTGGAGCCTGAGCACCATTTAAATAGAATAAATACAAATTGGCAAATGCTAAAGCTCCAGCTTACTTCTTTAATAATCTCCCCTTGGGAATAAGTGAGGTATGTACCCTGGGATTCCAACTAAAACAATTACTACTACCTCATGGCTTGTCAACACAGACCTGTAGCTTCGAGGAAATGGCTACCAAGAGGTAGCAACAATGGCAAATTACTAGATACCATCTGCCATTTAGAACTGTGGACGTCTTAATGATTGGAGACTTAGGCCTGCTATAATTAAATTACGATGCAGTAAACCCTAAAGATGCCACCAAAAAACTATTAGAACTAATGAATGAAATCACTAAGTGGCAGGATATAAAATCGATATATGAAAATCTGTTGTGTGTCTATATACCAATAATGAATGGTCAGAAGAATAAATTAAGAAAACAATACTATTTACAATTGCATCAAAAAACATAAAATAGCAGGAAATAAATTTCATCAAAGAGGTGAAAGACCTGTACTCTGAAAACTATAAGACAATGAAGAAAGAAATTGAAGAGGATACAAATAAACAGAAAGATATACCATGCTCATGGATTGGAACAATTTGCATTGTTAAAACATCCTTAATACCTAAAGCAATACACAGATTCATAATATTAAAATATTAATGGCATTCTTTTCAGAACTAGAACAACTAATCCTAAAATTTACTATGTGGAGCTACAAAAGAGACACAGAGGAAGAACAAAGTGGGAGGTATCATGCTTTCTCATGTTAAACTATACTGCAAAGCTTTAATAAACAAAGTAGTATGGTACTGCCATAAAAACAGATATATAGATCAAGTAAATAGAAGAGAGAATCCAGAAATAAATCCTCACTTATATGGTGAGGTAAGGCTATACAACGGGATAAAGATAGTCTCTTCAATAAGTGATGCTGAGAAAACTAGACATGCATGTAAAAAAATGGACATAAACCACTCTCCTATACTATACACAAAAATAAACTAAAAGTGGGTTAAAGACTTACATGTAAGAGCTAAAACCATAAAACATTTCTACAAGAAAACACAGGCAGTAAACTCTTTGATAAGGGTTTTAGCAATATCTTTTTCTTTATGTCTACTCGACAAAGAGTGATAATCATAAAAATCAATAAATGAGACCTTTTCAAACAAAAAAGTTTCTGCACAGTGAAGAAAACCAACAACAAACGAAAAGACTACCAACTGAATGGGAGAAGATATTCATAAATGATATACTCGATAAATGGTTAATATCCAAAACACATAAGAAACTCATAATAGCTTAACACCCAAAAAAGGAACCAATCATATTAAAATGGGCAGAGGACCTATATAGACATTTCTCTAAAGAGGACATACAGATAGCTGACAAGACATATGAAAAGATGCTTAACATCACTAATCATCAGGGAAATGCAAATCAAAACCACAATGAGACACCACTTCACACCTGTCAGAATGGCTATTATCAAAACATCAACAAATATAAAGTGTTGACAAGGAAGTGAAGAAAAGGGAACCCTCAAACACTGTTGGTGGGATTGTAAATTGGTACAGCCACATGGAAAACAGTATGGACATTTCTCAAACAATTAAAAATAGAGCTGCCATCTGTTCCAGTAATATCACTTCTGGGTATTTATCCAAAGAAAACAAAACCACTAATTCAAAAAGATAACGTGCACCTCTATGTTCACTGTAGTGCTATTTACAATAGCCAGGACATGTTCATCGATAGATGAGTGTATATATACATGATGGAAGATTACTCCACAATAAAAAGAATTAAATCTTGCCATTTAATGTGGATGCCATTTCATCTGACAATGTGGACGGACCTCAAAGGTATGTTAAATGAAATAAAACTCAGAGAAAGGCAAGAACCATATGTTTTTACTCTATGTAGAATCTAACAAAACAAAACAAATGAACAAACAAAACAGAAACAGACCCATGGATACAGAGGGGTAGCTGATGATTGCCAAAGAGAAGGGGGCTGATGGGAAGGGTGAAATAAAAAAAAAATTATAATGTAGTTGATCATCAAGAAATTAATTCTCAAAATGTGGAAAATAATAGATTTTGGAGGAAGTCAGTTTATCTAGATTGGAAGTCAACACAGCTCTAACTGATAACATACTGTAGTTTATTCTGACTAAATGCTCATTACAATGATGTCTGTTTTTGGATTACAATAAAATTATCATTTGATGCAAAGGTTAAAAAGATGTGTAGAGATTTCACTGCCATCTGGGAGTCGCAGTTGCTGGCACAACTTCAGATACAATTAATTTATTCTTTAAATGAAGTTAAGTGAGTATCATTAGGAATAACGGACTCTCAAAGTACATGAACAGAGTGCTTACTGGAGCTGGCTAAGGCATAAATGTCCATGACTTCACTTACTAAATGCATCCATGCCAATTGTGTTTGATTTGTATTGTGATCCAAACACAAGAGCTACTTGTTACAAAATCATTAAATAGACTTCAGATATAAAACAAATTTTACTATCATGATATGTGTTATGGGTTGAATTATGTCCATCTAAAATGCCTATGAGGGAGTTCTAATCCCCAGTACCTCGGAATGTGACCTTATTTGGAAATGGGATATTGCAGATTTAATTGGTTAAGATAAGGTCATACCAGAGTCAGGTGGACCCTAGTCCCATATGATTTGTGTCCGTGTGAAAAGGAGAAATTCGAACACTTGTACACAAGGAGAACACTCGGTGAAGAAAGCAGAAATTAGGCTGATGTTTTTACAAGCCAAGGAATGCCAAAGATTGCAAGCGAACCACTAGAAGCTAGGGAAGAGGCATGGAAAAAGAAATGAACTGCGGATACCTTGATCTGGATGGCCAACCTTCAGGACTGTGAGGAAATACATTTCTGCTGTTTAAGTGACTCAGTTTGTGGTACTTTGTTAAGGCAGCTCTAGGAAACTAATAGAATATGTGAACAGTGTTCGGTTGAGAACAGAACCAAAACGTAGCAACCTGAATGTTTCTATCTTTGAAGGAGCACTGCACCTCTGGAAGTGTCCTATGGGAATAACTACAGTACCAAAACGGAGTTAAGAATGTCCTTTCAAAGTATAGGAGGAAGTGCCAGGTTAAATTTAAGAAGTACCATTTCAGTATTTGCAGTTGGCAAATGTAATATGCTGGGTATTATACAGAACCAAGAGAACAGAGTTTATAACCCCTGACCTCCAAAAGATTTTCCTAGAACCTTACTTACAAGAAGCAAGAAAGGGACTAGGGGCAGAGATTGGGGCTTGGAGACGTTTAACCAGACAGTATTGATAGAACACTTGTGAGAAGCAGAAAGCATGGAAAATTCACAAAACGTGACTAGGGCACTAGAACAAGAGTGTGATATTTTTGAATGCCTAGCATTCAAGTAGTAGAAAAATAATAAAGAGACTCCCAGAAAGCAACAACAAAAAAATTTAAATGAAAATAAAGCACATAAAACACATATCCTTCATTAGGCCTGACTATATATGTAATGCCATAGGCTACATGATAGAAGAGAAAACACATATTAAGAAATACATAGAGATGTGTATGTATATATACAATATTCTTATCTATATATACTTAAATATCTTAACAATAGGTACATAAAATAACAATAAATGTCTGCATATTAATGTAGTATTTGAGAACACTAAATTTGCCCAGATGGACACGAGGGGAGGATCAGAACTGAATTATGAATTAAGCAAGAACACAACAAACGGAATGAATAAACAGCGTTACTTGCCTTAGGGCTTCAAAAATATATTTAAATATTGAAAATTGGCTGTATTTAATTTCCAAACTTATCAGGTATTCATTTTCTAAAAACTACATTTAAATATTTCAGTATATCACAATTCCTATGTAAATGTGAATATTTCTGTATACCTGTAGAGATGTCATCCCCAGTTTTAAACTAAGAAATTAGCAGGACTACAGACAGGGTAAACAAAATCCATTGTCAAGTGAGAAAAGTGAATAGTTATGCATCCTGGTGTACAGGGACAGGAGGCTTGATAAATACAGCAGGTCTTCATAAGGAAGTTGAGATTTAAAAGACTAAAACACTATGTAAACAGCCAAGTATGCTTAAGTGAAACTGTATTCTCCCAGATGAATCCAATGCCACACTCCAAAGTACAACATGGAAAAAGAGGACTCGGGGGCGAGAGAATGTGAGTGTCCCAGCCGTGGTTATATGAAGTATCACTGTTAATAATATCAAATGTAATGCTTTTCAGATAAGAAAAGTCTATTGGTAATTTGAAATGAATGCTTTTCTTTCAATATTTTTAACCTTTCAAAAGCCAGATTCTAATCTTAGATTTTTTTTTTTTAATACTAGTATAGAGTTAATATTCCTGGAACTAGCCAGAGGGATTAGAAACTAGTAAATGCGTTTCCGTGGTAACAGACTGCTTTGCCAAGGAGAGGTCATTTCATACAATCTTTATAACCCAGCGACTACACAGGGAAAGAAGAGAAATATGCATTTTGGTTTTTAGGGTCACTATTAATTATGATTTCTGGTAAGATTTTTATTTTTATGAGAATGCACATGATAATCATGTTTGAAAGTTACCTAGGCCTTAATTTTTTCTGTACATTTTAGTCTTTCAGGGATCAGTCACATGCTCTGATGGTGGCATGGTGGTGATAAAGCCGTCCACGGCTTTCACTTTAATTTGCGCTGAGATACAGCACATGTGATTATAAAATTCTGACACTGGATCCTGGGAGAGAGGAGGGGCTGAGCCAACAAAGCTGGACGTCTGCAGCATTCTTCAAGTAGAGGAAGTTCAACGACCGGTGACTGTCCAGCAGGGGCTCTGTGAACATCAGTGGGACAATTAAGTACTGATGTGCGACCAGGTGATTCTGAGGGACCAAGCTGAAAGCATGGACTGGGAGAGGCTTACACCATGACTGGCAACAAGTGAGCAGAAGGTCCACAACCTGAAACTGAGTGGCACAAACCCTGAAAAGGGTGCCTTCACTGGCGATGCTTTTTAAAGAAAATGTTTCATTCTGCTTTGCTTCAAATAGGATTCTGGCTGGAAAGACAAGCATATTCACCTTTGGAGGGGTGTCGCCTTTCAGCCCTCTGCAGAGATTGTGTGGTCAGCTGAATGGCAGGGTTTACTGGCAGGGCCCTTGTGTACAAGGGCGAAGGCCCAGCCAGACCTGCATGAAGCAAGCAGCCCCACAGAGACGGATCTTCATATGTTTTGGTTTCCTTATCGGTGGTGAGGATTAAGTGAGAAAACCCAGGAAAACAGTCAAGATGGGGCAAAGTACATAGCAAGCATCCAATAACTGTCAGCTACTGTAATTATTCCTTTTAATGTCATTAATATTGTTAATATTAATAATTTGATTAAGAATTTGTCAGTGTGTTCAGGTGGCCTTGTGGGGAAAACTCAAGTCGCCCTTTATAAAACGTGAGATAAGAACATGGATTCTGAAAAGAACTTTCCAAAATATGAATAGATAACTCAGCCTCCTTATATATGACATATTTGGGGAGAAGGGCAGAAATCATACTTCAGATGTATAGAGTAACATTTTTAAAAAGATGCCATAATTGCAAAAATATGTTTTTAAGGTATTCAGTGGTGTTAGTTTTAGTGGTGTTTCACTTCCATAAAATGCTTTCTTCTAAAAGATGATCTTCTGACCTAAAAATAGAAGCCATGTGAATTTTCACAATGAATAACTTTACCATAGAAGTAAAACTTACCACCAATGACTCCATATTATATCAATTTCTCAAATCCTCTGTTATCATTATAATGTTAGGATGTTTACCAGTTTCTCCTGTAACTGAATGTCTCTTCAAACTGTCATATTATTTCAGTCTTAATCCATTTATCATGGGTGCTAGTAAGAAAAAATAATTACCAGAGAAAGAAATGTACTTTGGGTAGTAGAGGTATTGGCTTTAAGTTCAGATTCTTTTTCTCTTTCTCTTTCTCTTTCTCTCTTTCCTTCTTTCCTTCTTTCCTTCTTTCCTTCTTTCCTTCCTTCCTTCCTTCCTTCCTTCCTTCCTTCCTTCCTTCCTTCCTTCCTTCCTTCCCTTCTTCCTTCTTTCTCTCTCTCTCTCTCTCTCTCTCTTTCTCTTTCCTCCTCCTCCTCCTCCTCCTCCTCCTCCTCCTCCTCTCCTCCTCTTCCTCCTTCTCCTCCTCCTCCTCCTCTTCTTCTTCTTCTTTTGTGGAAAGCAAAACTTAAAAAACTAAGGCACCCACAAGTAAATCAAACCACAATACTAAATTACTGTAAATCTAAGGCACATTTTAAGCACTACAACTGAGGAAAGTAACAGTGAAGTATAAGCTTTAAACACTGAAATTGATCCCCAATGCAAATGGTAAGTTTGCCATAGTTCTCTAATTTTCTCAGAACTGTAGAAATTATAGCTTAGCCACAGATGACCTTCAAATGATGGAATAATTATGATTCTTGTACATTACAGTTCACCAACTGACATGAATGCACAAAAGCATGATCTGAAGGACAGCATGAAGACCACAGAGTTGATGTGAAATAAAACCACTCATCTGTGAAGGTTTCTCCCTGACCCTTGTTGGACAATTGGATCTCATCCTAAAACTTCAAAGCTTCTTTGCAGGGTTTTCACCACTACCAAAGGAATATTCATGGCTCTAGGCTCTGATCCTGTCGAAGGTAATGTTTATGTACATGAGAATAGAAAACTGTTGTAACGAGGAAAAATGCAGCAGATTTACAAGGGATGAAATTTACAAGACAGAGAGTTGATGTGTGCGTGGGTTTCACCTTGTGAGTCCTTTGATCAAAAAGAGCGTATGAAAAGCAGAAAAATCTGTTCTTGATGGTTTTTGGACAAAACATCATTTCCCCTGGGAATGTGGTCTTAACTCCCTCTTGCATAGTCCTTCTCTTACTCTAAGGATGGGCTGCCCAGAGGATGAGGGCGTAACTCTGACCCACTATTCCCTGTTCTTGGGATTTCCATACAGATTCTACTGTACACACTCCCATGGCAATCCTAAATCTTTCTAAAGTTTGGGAAATAAGAGAGATATTATTTGGTTTATTAAATTAAGTGTTTATATTCATAGCATCCCATAAAAAGCATATAAATGCTTCTACTCAAATCTCTTCCAAGAGTGAAGATAGCCCAGATACAGTATTATGGGAAGAATTCATTGAATTCAGAATTTAACTATGAAAGATGAAAAATTCTATCAGAAATGTCATTTTATTGGAGGAGTTCTACACTAGATATATGACTTGAAAATACCATTTGAGCCCTGATGGAACTGGGAATTTAAATCAGTAAAACAATGAAGACAGCTATGGAATGACTTGGGAAGTGAAGAAACTCATTGTTTTATAAAGACTCACAGAATGAATATGCATATATATTTTATTACATGAATATATCTTATGTAATAAATGTAATAAAATTTAATGAAAAAATGAAAAGTTGTTATTATCTCTTAAAATTGTGAAATTATTCATAATCCCAGCATACCATATAACAGGTGTAAAATATGTATATTTTTGATATTCTGTGCACTGCTTAAAATATATATCATAATGAAATTTGTTTTTTCATTTCATTTAGCCGACATTTATTGGGTTCCTGCTATGAGTCAGGTGACATTCTAATTGTGAGGGATTAAAAAATGACTGTAATCTGAGCTATCCTTGAGCTGATCACAGAGTAGAGAGGAGAGATACTATTTTAATTGAAAGAGTCTATTTTAGTGAGAAGGTACATGGGGGACTATTAAATCCACCCAGAGGGGATTGTGGGGTTAAGTGACAGAGCCCAAGGACTAAATGAAGCCATCCTGGAAGAAATGACATCTGGGCAGACTCTGGAAACTGAGTGCCAGGTACAGGACAGTATAAACCCAAGACCAAGGGCACAGAGAGCCTGGGATTCAGAGGCCGTGGGTTCTTTTACTGTCCTCAAGGGAAACCCCGTGAGGTGGGAGGACAGTGCAGGAGAGGTACTCGAACTGTGATGGGGAATCTGTTATCCAAGAGAAGGGGCATGAACTTGACCTTGCAAGTGATGGGAGCTATGGAGTGGTGGTGAGCAGAGCAACCTTATATTTTCAATTACTAGTGCTCTTTGAACTATGAAGAACAGTTCTAAAGGGGCAAGGGTGGAAGCAAAGCCCCAGAGAAGGCAGGACCATGGTTTTAATTAGGTATTTGGTACTGAGCTAGGTATTGGGGACTTCCACTTCTGGGGAAGTCTCTTGGCCTTATCCAACAGATATATTTTTGGAAAGCTGAAAATTAATTTTATAAGCCAATTCATATTTTCCCATTGACAATTTATTCATGTTTATATTAATTTCATTGATTTAACTGGCACTGGCCCCTAAAGGCTGGAACTTTGAATGCAATAGGAACCTTAACAACATTCAGTAGCCTTCAAGGTATTTTTTAGCTGAAGAAGCTTTCCTTAAGTAAAGATTATGTGGAACTTCAGTACATAAAATAGACAGATGCAGCCTCAAATCTCAACCCTCTGTCAGCCTTGAAATCCCAAGTACTACAGGGAATAAAGTTTGAAAACCACTGAAGTTTAATTCATTGCTTTTACTGATGAGAAAGTAACGTGTTGGTCCCCGGCAGAGGTCTCGCTTTGGAGTTGTGATGTAGGAGACAGAAGGGCTTGTGTTCTGGCTTTTCCAGTTGTGGGCCATGTAATGTTGAGAATGCATGTGTCTCCTATGCTTCTATTGCCTTGTCTATAAGGCTGAGATAATAGTTCCTGTCACCCGTCAAGGCCGCTGAAGTTCAAGTGCTTTGTAAAATGTGTAAGTCTATTTAAAAAAAATTGCTACTGCTGTGTCAGTGCCTCAAATCAGAGATCTGGGAGCCAATAAGAGATCTTATCATCCTTTGGTCCCTGAGCAATGATTAAGAGATGCTATGTACAATTAAGAAAAATTATATGAGTATGTGCCTTTAAATCTCTCATTAAAGAAATTAGGAGATCACTTAAAGACATTTTAAGCCAAATCTGCAGCATTTTAGGGTTTCTTATTGGACATTATTGGACATTATTGGACTCATGTATCTGACATTATACATGAATCCAGATAGCCAGGTATTCCATCCAAAGGCATCTAAATGAGGACAGAGGCGATGAAGAGCACTGTTCTCTTTGGGGCCACTGTAATAAACATACCCAAAGTGGACCTGTTGGTTGGCATCTATAATAAGCTCTTTTGTTCAGGAAAACATTTAGTAAAGATGATCTGCCAAAAGAATATGGTTTCTAAATTGAAAGAAAACAATTACTTCTAAAGTCTAAGAAACTCCTGGCACATAAAACCATTACGCCTGACACACTTTGGCAAGGATCTGCAGGTAAATGCAGGCTCGAATCTTACCCCCTGATTATCTGCTTTGTTCTAACTACTACTGATTCATAATGCACAGAAAGGACCACAACTGGCCCCTGGGACGTGCCCAATAAATGCTAAGCAAACCACCAGCTACTGTCTTTTACTCGAACAGTACCATGTAAGTCATCATGCTAGTAAGCTATTCACCCATTAGCACTGCATTGTCATCACTGGGAAATACCACCAGTACTGAAACACGCTCTTCGAGTGTCACCATCCATTACAAACCAGGAGACTGGAGACTAAAGGAGGCAGTTCACAAAATATTTTACATATCACAGCAATGATGAACAAGTTGAAAATAGAAGTAGCACTCTACGAAACATCTGAAGAAGCACATGGTGATCCCACTTCTGCAGGAGGCTAAGTGCCAATGAAGTGGCACGATAAAGTGGTCAATAAAGTAATAAAAGCTCATTATTAGTTTAAGATATAGGAACACTTCAGATGGCATTTCAAAACCAGGCTTCACCAGTGTTAAAAATAAGAAATCAATTGGATGCAAATGTTAATAATCACAGTGTTTTCAAACAAAGCTGTATTTAAGATTAATAAGGTATACTGCAAACATGTATAATGTCAAGTATCATTAATAAGGTCCAATGAGAGGCCCTAAAATGCTGCAGATTTGGCATAAAATGTCTTTGAGTGATCTCCTAATTTCTTGTTTCTTAAAATCACATACTTGCATAATTTTTCTTAATCGTACATAGCATTTCTTAATAGATTGTTTAGTGCCCGAAGGATGATAAGCATAAGAGAGAGAGGCTCCCAAAGGCTCCAAATGAGGCCGTTTCCTTTGGCCTAGCACTCTTGAAGACTACCTCGGAAGGGCGGAGGATTTGGTTAGGAAAGTGATCACTGTATACAGCCAATGAAGGCCAGAGCAGCAGGCAGTGCCACATGTGCAAACTGGCAGTGCTCAAGGCAGGCTGTGAAGAATGAACAGCTACACGGACACAGAATGCAGCACATTACATAACAGGGACACGTCCTGTGGCAGGTTCAAAGCGGAGAAAATATACAGCTGGTGGGGGAGAAAGTGAACATAGCCTAAAAATGCTTTACAAACACATGTGCCAGGTACATTCCAGGAAAATACTCCTAAAGTGAAACTTTTTCAGGCCGCATCTTTCTGGTTCACAACAAGCCAATGGTCAAAATTTTAAATTAAATCTATAAGGGAATCAGCTTTCCAACATTTTCTTATATTAAATGGAGGGGTATGACCAAAAAATAATAAAGGGGGGGCATTTCTTTTTCTTACAAATACAACATGAAATGTTGAACCACAAATAAAACTAAGAGAACAAAAGAAAATGAAGCCCTGCATGTTTCCTCCTGTTTCTTTTGCTGTCTGCTGCCAGGTTTAGAGTAAGATCGCAGAGCCTGAGAGAGGCAGAGATGGCAGTGGGCTCAGGGAAGAGAATCATGCAGCAGTGCCAGCTCGGACCACTCTGGCTACTGCGTGCCTTGTTATGACCAGGAATGACCACACTGACATACCCTGTAAGACGGCGACTTTAATCTGTGCTTAGAATCTAATGCTACTGTGGGTGTGGGGAAGGAAGATATTTACTGTGATTCCCCCAGTAATGACATTATAGAAACTCCCCTGGCACCTGAGTGGAACTTCCTTCTGAGGAAGTACGCCACATCAACAGGTGAGCAGTGAAGCTTCACCTGGGAGAAGGAGAACAGTAGGGTATCCAAGGTGTTAAACTTTCCAATAAAAAGCCATGTTTCAAAAAATTGAAAAAAATAAAAATAAATTTAAATTGAGATTCAAGTCCACTACAATAGATGGAAGTTTGAAAGCATAACAATCTTACAAAATCACTTAAAACTGGAAACTCTGACGCTATTTATAGGCCAACTGCCACTAAGTGATGCTTGAAAATAGTTTGTTCATCTCTTCACTGAAGCACACACCACCAGAATATTCCACTACCTCCATTTTTCCTCTTCTATGTGAGATGCAAGCATCAGCCAGTCAAGTCCTGGTCACAAGCACACCTCCAGAGGGACCCTGACCCTCAGGAAAAGTAGGCTGCAGACTTCTGAGAATACATAGACTAGACCCTAGGCACTCAGAGACGGTTCTATGGTCTATTAGAATAGACCAAAGATTTGAATATACAGTTCAGCAGTAGCCTTTTCCCTAATCATAGACTGATCTATCGATGAATTAGCCACACTGTTCGTCCATGTAATCAGGGCTTCAGTTCTGCCAAGACCCTCTACTTTCTCGGACCTCTTGACATTTTCTTCACTTCCAACTCCAGGACAAGTAGTTTTCACTCTTCTTAGAATGAGTTTTCAAATATAAAGTTTTTATCCTTTCACAGGAAAGGTGGAGAATGTCTCAAGGGCAGGAAAGCTTATTCCCATTAAACTGCCAGGCGCCCGAGGCAACGAATTCACATTTTTGTCCTGGGAATGATAACTAGATTAACACACAGGGCAGGAAGCCCTGAATAACTAGATTAACACATAGAGCAGGAAGCCCTGGTGAGTGTGAACAGTGGGGATGGCCACACTCACTCCCTAGTCTGCATCAACTCTCAAAGGTGGTACCTCCCCCAAATTGAGGCATAAAGCAATTATTGAACTTGGGTCAATCACAAGTAATTGAGTTCTTAAATGCTGAATCTGTGAATCCCTAGGGAACACTCAGTTTGAACTAAAAAAAATCAACTGCATCTAAGCTGAATTTTGTAAACAAAGCCATATTTTAAATGCAGCTGAGAAGGAAGACTTAAAGGGCCTTTTGAGAAAGCGAATTATGCTTGATTGATTACTCCCCACTTTGACTAGTTTAAAGTTTAAGCTCAAGTTCTTATAAGCCTATGCCATAATATTCAACTATAACCAACTATAAACCACAAGTTTTCTTGTTTTTATTCCTTTGTCTCTGAATTCATTTTCTCCTTCTTTTCTCCAGGAGTAGATTGTGTCTCTCAGTGAAATGGTGCTGTTGGCCCTGTTACCCCCATGTTGCCATATCTGAGGATGCTTATATCTGCATATATGCTTTGATCTTAAATCTGCAGATTCTAGCAGAGCTTGTAAAAAAGGCAGATGTAAAACCTACAGTGACTTTCCTTTATATGAATAACATGTTCTTCAGTCCTATTAAAGTCCACAAACCATCCACAATCTTAGTAGTTTGCCAGAGTCTCTGCTGAATTCTAAAGATACAGAGTTAAAGCATAATTCTTACCTTTAAATTGCTTATAATCTACTAGAAAGAGGCAGAAGAAACTTACTGTGACATAAATCAGATTATGATAAGTGCCTTTTATGTGCTCAGAGACTGGAAATGGTCCACGACTATGCACTCATAGCTGTAAGAGACCATGAGCACACAAAATGTAAATTCTGAACAAATGGAGATCTGAGGATAAGAAATGCCTTCACACAGAAAAGGAAATCTGAACTGGGTCTCATGAATGCGTGGGATTTTGACTGAGTTTTTACTTGTGCTTCTTGCTGTCAGTGGGTCTGTTTCTCCTTCCAGAGGAGAAGCTGTTATTCTCCTCCTGATTGTGTTTTCTATATGTCTATTTAGGTGTCACTCTATTCTGGACATTCCCAGTCTGTGTTGTTGAATAAAATTGTTATTGTTATAAGGGCTTCCTGGGGTTGGTAATCAACTTCATAGGTCTTCAGGAAGTTAATCAGTCCACAGAACTGTGCTGAAGCTGCAGAACGATCTAAAATCTCCTCCAGGGTTTTGACCCCAGCCCATGTTCTCACAGCGCACTACATGAATGACGAGGTGGCCTGATACAGAGCACCACTAATGTCTCAAACAACAGGGAGCTGGTGATTTTTGCATTAAGGGAGAGTTTTAAAATAAATACATCATACAATTTGAGAATCACATACATCTTTCTTTAAAAGCAAAGAATAATTTCAACACTATTTATAAACCTATATGGCACATATCACATTGTGACTAAATTTGTTGCATGAATTTGTTGAATGAACAAATGCTAAAAATTCTTGAATCTTAGATTTTGCTCTAAAGTTTGTTTGTTTGTTGTTAATTTTAGGAAAAAGTGACTTTGAAAATGGGCCTCAATGGAATTCCTGGACTTTAGAAGTGGGAAATTAATAAGGATTCTGGACAAGAAGAAGCATAAAAACTCTGACGAGCCAGGTATGTAGAAAACAAAAGAAGAGTAATGGATACTGACTTGGGATAAGTGTGTAGAGACCAGACAAGAGGTAGTTTTAACTGCCAGGCTCTGGAATTTAAATCTGATCGACAGGTAACTAGGAGAATATGTGGCTTAGGAGCAGAGAAGTAACAGCATGAAAAACAGTGTTTGTAAAAATTTTTCTGCTTACTAATCCGATTGGTCTGAGAGCAGGGCCTAGAGGCGGGCTGGCTGAGTCAGTAGCGAAATCGTCTGGTGATGAAAACATGGCAGTGCTGATATAGGACGCAGGAAGAAAGGTCAGCAAGGCTGGGCGCCTGAGGGGGTATGCGTGGTAAAGAGCCAGGAGTTGCTCAAGAGGGCTTCCTCCCAGAGGAAGGTCCTCCCATCTACTGTCATGGCGAAAACTGTTTCTCTTTGACCAAGGATGATGCTGAGCTCTGTTTTAAATGTGTCCTATAGAGAATTAGACTTATGAGACTCCAGTAAAATTAAGAGATAAATTTCAGAACAATGACAGACAAAATAGATACATGAAGCTATGAGAATAGCTATGTCTAAACACCACTCAAAGGCCATGCATGGAGACCACTTTTATCCTAGGTGTCTTAGTCCCGCCTTGGGCAGCTATAACAAAATGCCACAGAATGAGTGGCTTATAAGCAATAAACATTTATTTCTCACAGTTCTGGAGGCTGGAAGTCCAAGATCAAGGGCCATTCAAACATGGCCGTGTCTGGTGGTGGCTCTCTTCCGGGTTGCATACTTCTCGCTGTGTCCTCACATGGCAGAAAGGGCAAGAGATCTTTCTGGAGCCTCTTTTATCGAGGCACTAATCCCATTCATGAGGGCTCCACCCTCTATCCTCAGGATTTCAGCATATGAATTTGGCAGAGGACAAATTCCCACTTTCCCCCAACCAACTTTCCTGTTCCATTTATGGCCTCATCTTCGTAAACACACTGGTGTGAAAGATCTGGTAAGGGTTTGATAGAAGAATCTGCATAGACTTGGGTTTTATATCCAGTGCATGTCTGGTCACATGGTTGTCCTTTGGTATAAGGGTTAAACTCTTTCATTATTGCACCTCTGTCTACATGATAAACATTCTAATACATCTCTGCAGGGCAAGTGAAGACTTCAGATGAGGCACACGGTGCGTCTAGTGCAGCACACCCAGAGCAGGCCTTCCAGAGGTTTAACTTTTCTGCTATCTTTGTAGAAAAGCAATGACCACATTGCCAGTGAAATGATTTATCTTGTGATAGTCATCAGTAATTAACAAGGACAACACCATGCACACACAGTAACTTACAGAATTTGTCTTTCATTTGATTAAAATAATTTTTTAAAATATGCCAGATAACTCAATTGGTAATTTAACAATTTAAACTAATCAACAGTGGCCTCTTGAACTTCATAGTAAGTTTGTGCTAAATCCTCAAAAACAGAAGTGACTTTTCTTTGTGAGTTTAGGGGTATTTTATTTTAGAGACAGAAATATCCCTATATCTATCTTTCCAGAAGCCTATTCAATTTTTGTGAATAACGAGAATAAACCAACTAAAATCTCAGCTGCTTTTCCCAGAGAAGGACCCCTTCTCTTTTTCTTCTACTTTACAAGGCGACAAACAAGGTCAAGAGCTTGGCTCTGTTTGACTGCACGGTGGGTCTCATTACCATGGCCAGCTCTCTCTAGCTCCTCAGGAGACCTTGCTCAAGGTCATCTGAGACAGGTTTAGAGGAGCCACATCTGATGGTGCTGGTGGAACCTGAGCTCTGAGTCATTACTTGGCAAAGCGCTGATCTAGGAAAAGGCAAAAGTCAGAGAGATGCTGGTGTGAAAGGCAGATGAGTCATAGACAAGAAACATATCACTTGCTATGGAGGACCTGCTCTGGGAAACTCTAAAATGGGGAAAAAAAGTGTTAAGGGAAAACTAGCAGGTATTTTTGATCAGGACCATTTAATACACACAAAAAATTCAATGGTTGTTTTTGCTCCAAGCAATTTCTCAAGTACATAGCACTCACACTATAAAAAAAAAAAAAAAAAGAAAAAAAAATCTGTCCCAAGGAAGTTTTGAAAAAGGAAACTTTCCAGGAGAAAGCGACTGTCAATGACTTAAGTTTGAATAAGATACCAAGAAACTAAGAACAAAGGGAACACTGTAACCTATTCCTGAAATTACAATCACATGAATCATGCATAGAAATTGGTGCTTGTGTATCATTTTAAAGATGACATATATACATTACACTAGATTTCATGTTCTAGGCTGAAAAAAATTCAAAAGTTTGACCGAAAGAATATTACAAGGTAATTTTATGCTTTCATTTTATTTTTAAATTTTCTTAAACTAGGGCCCACTTTTTAAAAAGACCCACGTTATTATACACTAAGATTTTAAATGTCTGTATTGAGTAGTGAACAATGTTAATGATAATTAAGTCTTCATAAGGCTACTTATCTATAATTTAAGAGCTCAAAAAAAAACAAAACAAGTTTTAGTGAATTTTAAATGTGAAAATGGCCTAAAACAGTTAAAAACATTTGGATAATAAGAAAAAAACTATGCTTTTTCAATAAAAAAATAATCTTTAAAGCACTTAAAAAATGTTTCAATTATGGAAGCCACCTAAGTACTCACCAATAAATGATTGGATAAAGATGTAGTACCTAATTACAATAGAATATTCCTTGACTACATAAAAAGAATTTGCAACAGCATAGATGGACCTAGAGGGCATTATGCTAAGTGAAATGAGTCCCGCAGAAAAAGACAAATACCATCTGATCTCACTTATATCTGGAATCTAAAAAACAAAATAAACAAACAAAACAGAAACAGATTCATGGATACAGAGAACAAACTGATGGTTGCCATATGGGAGGGTGTTTAGGGAGCTGGGTGAAAAGAGGTGAAGAATTGGGAGGTACAAATTTGTAGTTACAAAATAGTCATGAAGATGTGACATACACAGCATAGGGAATACAGGCAATAATATCGTAATAACTATGTATAGTGCCAGGTGGTACTAGACTAATCGGAGAGAATCACACAATAAATTATATCAGTATCTAACCACTATGCTCTATGCCTGAAATTAATACAAAATAATACTGAATTTCAACTGTATTTTAAAAATAAAAATATCTATTGCCCTATCCTTCCCTGGACCAATTTAATTAAAAAAATTTTTATTTATGGGGAAACTGATATAAAAACAACTTCAAGTAAGTTGCACACAATGACTTGATACTATTTGAGAATTAATGTAGGGGCCAGGATTTACTGTTTACTACCCTGGTGGCATTGTGTTAATGAGTCACATGGTTGAATCCTTTCAAATCTTCCCCACACAGGACCTAGCTAACTGATAATGTTGACAAAGCTCTGTGAAGGTAATAGACTGTCTTCTCCACACAGTTCCTCTGGAAGGGAGAAAGGCGGGGCGGGGGGTGGGCGCTCCACTTCTTGCATGTCTATCTATGCTGTACCAACCTCCTCCCATAACTATGCCATGTAACCTTTCCAAAATCCCTACTAGCTGGCTGTGACTATTATCTGACCTATGGGAAACTGAGGCTTAGAGAAGTGAAGTCTATTAGCAGAGCTGGTAAGCATTGAAGCTGAGGTTATAGCCATGTCTACTCAGCCCCACCCCTAGTTCTTTCCTGGTCACTAGAACTGCAAACTCACCAGCTGTCAGGAGCCAGCTCAGTGAGTATTAATGTCACCCAGCTGTGTATGAGAGAGTGGGAGTGTTGAGAATCATGAGAGGGATTAACAGGCCCCTGTTTGTTGGGGACTTTTCTTGTTTTTAATACTTCCAAGTCCCATGTCCCAGAAAACCTCTCAGTTGTGGGCAAACCAGGAGGGGTGGGCTGTTGAAAGGATGTAGAGTGGAGAACACAAGCCCTGTTGGAGGCAGTCCACCTGTGCTCAGGTGCAGTTCTACCATCTGGGCTCTACAAGGCCTGGGAGTGGGAGCTACTGAGTCCCTTCCAGGCAACAGGAGCCCAAGGCTCCCATGTCAGAACTTCTTATATCTGGGATAAGAAGATAAGGCAATATGGTGAGAAGAGTGATGGATTTTGGGGTGTTATCACTGAAGGATTTTGTTGGCTTTTCTAAAATCTCTTTCCAGAGACTGAAGAATTCTACCTGGCTGGTTCTTAATTGTCAGCATAAGTTAGGTTTTGAAGTTCCTGGAGAGCAATATCTCTCTAACAAGGTACCACATAATGCAGTTATAATAAATTATAAAATGCATGGCACACGATATAAGTAATGGTATATTTCATATGAAGGCTAGAGAGGAGACTCAAGGGAGGCTGCCAATCAAATCAGAGCACATGTGGAGGTTGAGGCTTTGTGTTCTCATGAGGATTGCTCTTTACCAGCCAAGTCGTTGCAGACCTGAGGTAGCCGGAGAGCTGTCTCTTGATTTCTCAAACATTTCCAACCACCTCATCTGGTGATTCTGAACTCTCAGCCCCTCTGTAAAAAGGAGGAACATCTGTTCCTTGACACAATTCGTCCATTTTCTTGGCTCATTCATGGGTCTGGCCATAGGATGTTTCCAAGTTCTCTGTCAGCTTTGGAGACCAGAAGAAATCTCGGGAGGGGCGTGCATGTGGGACAAAGTGCCCAGCAGCGTAGTTCATGGCGCATGCACACTCTCGAGTCCTCTGGCTGTTCGCGACACCCCTCCCACCTTGGTCTGTGTCTGGGCCAACATGTAGGTCTGCCCTCTCCACATGGCCTTCAGTGGGAGGCCATCCTGCAAAACTCCCAGGGCACTTGCTGTTGGCTCCATACAACTGGCCCATCAGAAAATACCATCTCATTCCCCAACCACAGACAGTGTAGCTCTCACTGGACTGTAAAGATGTTTATTATTTTAGTCTTCAAATCCATGTTCTGCTAGGTACCTGGTTACTAATTACTGGTAAGTATAATGCAGCCTTTAAAAAAAAAGTAACTACTGGCAGATGTGTAGACAGCATATCATGAAAACCCTTGGCAAAACAAATCATTGTCACTGTTATTTTAATCCCGGCAGTGACCTCAAAGGCAGACACTTTTTTTTTTTTTTTTTTTTTTGCCAGACAGCAAAATATCTTAAACCTCAACCTCTTTGTCTTAATGTAATAATGACACTAGTTTCCAGAGAGAATCAATACCTTCTGCGGAGACTGAATCAAAGCAAAGCAATATATTTACTTACTTGAAGGAGGAATGAGAATTTTATGGATGGGAGACAGAAGTCACAGGAAATCCTTCTTTTCTTAAAGTTCTCTATGCAGCATGAAATATCTAAAAATAAAAAAAAAAGGATTGTTATTGCTTTTTTTATTTGACAACAATAGGCAGGCTATTAAATATATAGAAAAACAGAAAATGATAATTCTTTTAAAAATTCATCAGTAGTTAAAAAAATGTAGGTATACCAAAATGTGTTAGTTTATACATACTTCATTTAGAAGCCAAGTGTTATACTCACTTCAACTATATTTTTTAAGGAGACATTTAACCATAGATAGTGATTACACAGAAAGATTATAAATATCAAGTTGTGAAAAGTCACATAAATAAAGGTTTATAGGACATCATCTTATTTCTGGAATTGATTCCGAGTCCATCCAAGGTGTGACAGGCAGGGCGTCAGTCAGTCCATCTGATATGCAATCCCCATTTCAGAACAGGGACCGGGGCCCCAAAGGAACCCAGTTCTGTTCTAGGCCCTGGGGATTAAGATAGAAATCTCTGACCTCAGAGTTTACATTTCAGACCAATGAGTCTAAATACAGTAGATACTAACTCAGAATGTTCCACTAGGATGACAATTGGAGACATCTGAGCAAAAACCTGAAGGCAGTGAGGGAGAGAGCCATGGGTTTATTGAGGGGCGGGCTTTCCAGGCAGAGGGGTGCAGCCAAGGTCCTGAGGCAGGAGTACAGGAGGCCAAGGTGGCTGGACTGGAGGGTTTGAGATGGGGGGGACACAGAAGTGGCCACTAAGTCTATGGCTTTCCAACCAATGGAAAGCAGGTGACACAAAAACTGATGAAGGGCAAAACACTGGGGAATAATAACCCAAAGAGTTGGCAGAAAAGGAGGAGTCTGGGAAGGCATTATCTGAGACAGAAGGAACACAGAAGGGAGGCCAGCAGGGCCCAGAGCTCTTGCCTTTGACAATCACCTCTGAAGAGACTTCCAACTCAGATAGCAGGGGTGGAGGAAGAAAGGCTGTGATAAAAGTGGTGTGGAAGCCTGGCTAGGGCAAAACACTACAGAATTAGGAGAAGCCTCAGCATCAGGAATGCAGTATGTTTCTATGTAGACATTCTACTGGTGGCAAGATCTAACACAAACAGATGACCTTGAAAGTGGACTTTCCCTCCAGATTTGGCAAGATTTAAAACATATCTAAATTCAATTAAGTGCGTAAGGAAATTAAAAGGCCTCAATCACAGTAAGGTTAAATGCGAGTGTTAAAATCCAATCCCTAGTTTTACAAGCTTGTCTTTAATGAGCACATACAGAATAAGTGACTTTTAATAAATGAGTCAGTTAAATTAAAAAAACGGTCAACAGGCAACCAATAGCAAATGACAATTCCTGACAAAAGCCAACAGTGACAAAAGTAATTACTAAATTACTTAAGAGCATAACAGTAATGAAAATATTGTGTGATATCTTTAAGATGAAAATATTGTGTAATATCTTTAAGATGCATTTTTAAGTTACTACATAGGTTTAAACACTTTTTCACATTCCATGTAAATATATTTAAATAAAAGTACTTCCATAAAACAATCTAGTGTGTATTCTGAGGTAGCAGGAATGAGAAAAAAATTATACAGTTGACCCTTGAACACAGGTTTGAACTGTGTGGGTCCACATATACATGAATATTTTTTTTTCGATAAAAACCTGTACTGTTTTCCAGCTTCTGTGTGGGAATCTGCAGATGTGGAGGCCTGACTTTATGCATCGATCTGGACATTTTATACAGGAGACCTGGGCATTGGTAGGTTTTGGTATCCAAGGGGGGTGGTCCCAGAGCCAATTCCCTGAAGATAATGAGCATAGTTAAGTTTATGAGAAATCAAAAGTCATACAGTTAACTGCATATGGGTCAGTATCCCTAACCCCTGCATCACTCAAGGGCCAATTTATTACACTTATTACAGATCAGCAATCAGATGACATCAATATAAAATATGAAAGTCAACATAAAATATGAAACCAATCAGCGTAAACACCAACTTCCACTTAACACTGACAGCAGTAGATGTGGCACTAGACGGGTGGGAACAGGGTGCTCCAGGTCAGGCATTGCTGTCCCTCTTTTTCTGAAGCCTTTCTGCTCCCCACATCTTTCTAGAGAACAGTCACCCCTCCTTGGAATCACGAAGTTCATCACCAAGATTGGAAGCTCCTTGTTCTGCTCCTTGTACCCTCTCTTGTTATTTATTCGCTGTCCCTCCTCCTTGGGAGGCTGCTTCTTGCAGCTAAGGCTGTCTCCTCTCTTCCTCCTGCTAAAGCTTAGGAGGACCTAGCACATGGCAGGTGCCCCTATTCATAAAATAAAACAATGAAAGAAAAACATAAGCATATCTAGTTGAGAGGACTAATGTCATTTCAAATATTTTTCCAGCACAGGAAACTTTAGAAGGGTCAACCTTGCAATACTTGTTGATTGCTAGTGACAGATCTTCCTCAGTTCTTTTGATATCACAGATGCCCAAGTGACCAGCAATAAAGCCGACCCAGAACTCTTACATCCCGCAGCACATACTGCCCATTGCGCCTTCCTTTTTACTACTATTTCAGGCCTTGTTCAGCCCAAGGGCTTTGTGACACATGAAGTGACTTTTTGTTTTTAAACTGATGACAATCTTTCCTGCTATGATCATAAGCCCCTAGGAGGAAAAGTCAGACAGGATCACTTATAATAAAAAATGTTTTAATGTGAAAATATCACATTTTATACTCTAGTTCATGCTAACTGACCTAGTTTTGGTTGGTCACAAATGTTATTCTCTCATCAGTAAAGAGCTATGAGATAGCTGATAAGGAGGGGAAAGAAAAAAATCTTAAAAGTGTCCAAAAAATTTATTTTTATTTTTTATTGCAGAAATACATATAATGATTCCCCTTAATGTAGTAAAAAAAGAAAGAAAGAAAGAAAGATAGACAGACAGACAGACAGAAAAGGTAAGATGTGACTCAGCTGAAGCTAAAAGTACAGATTTTGTTACTTTGCAAAAATATAAATAACATTTTATTTAATACTATTAGAAAAATGCCCCTTTAGTATATGTTGGAAGATCCTTTGGGATGTGATAGTGCATTATATAATATACGTGTACAAGTTACATTGCATTTTTAAGAAGTCCCTTCTAGACACAGAAAGTCTTTCAAGATCCAGCCCTTGAGAATCAACGTCACTTAGGACTCCTTCCCACAGCCTTCAGCGACACACGCACAGCTTCACAGCCTGTGCTCACAAAAGGAGCTTCACAATGTTTACATTCGAGAGTAACTTACTTTTCAGGCAGCCTACTTCTTAGAAATTCTCTCAGACAAAGGTAATTTAGGAAGTATTCAGGAGATTAAGATGAGGGAGAAGTAATTAAGGAATTGCATCAATTTATTCTTCCCGAAAGGAGTGCCAAGCCTGACTGTGGATGCAGAGAAAGGTTATCCTCCATGTCCCCACAGGGAGTATGTCAGGTGAAGAATGCAGGAGTGAAACAAGGTCTGGACAAGTGAAGAAGCACAACGTCGCAATCAGAGGAACTGCCCTCCTCCATCCCCAGCTGCAGGACCTCCTGAACTGGGAATGGGTGTGGCTTGTTACAGGGGGCCTGGACAGGATGCCTGGGCCCTCAGGAGAGCCACCCTCCTCGTGCATTTTGGCGCACGTGGGGTCTTAAAGCTGCAAACACTGCAGACTGCGCATGACGAAGGCCGACTATCAAACTTTCTTATCACAGATGATACTGTATTACAATAAATGGCTAGCTTTCATAACTGTCCCCTTATTGTTTTTTCCTGAAAACTAATATTTGAATGAAATGTTACATCCAGTGATTTATTAGACCTCAGGATGGACTCGGGAGGGAGTTTGGGAGGGGGCAGCGAAGCAGAGTGAGTAACCTAAAGTTTTTCTCTACTAAAGAACATACGAAACCCCTTTAACTGGTATATAGTTTTAAATCAAAGCACTCATTTTAACAGACGACTTCAATGGCAGCATTTGGCATTTCAGGAGCAGGAAAATAATTCTGACAGCCTCAGGTATCAGCAGGGCTCTCCACTGATACCAGACGCATAGTGGCAGCCAGCCAGCCATGTGACTGGTGACTCAATACACAAGTTTCTGAGCTCTCCACAGTCTGATGCGATAAGGGCATCAATTTTTAAGTTTGAGGACTGGATGGTAGCGAGGGTGGGCTTGCTCTTCTGGAATAAAAACAGAACTCTTTGGAGAAAGCACACTGGGAAGCAAAACCTCACATTGTATCTGTTTGGGTTTCTTTGGGCTCAGCCTTAGCCATTTAAATATTTTTCCTTCAGGATATATCATCTTTATTACAGAATTTAAGATTATTTATTGTTTGATTTGGAAAATACTGGTGACCATTAACAGAAATTTTTAAATGTTGTCAAACATTAATCCAAGTGGTAAGAACCCCACCTTCTTGTGATTAATTTCAACTCCAAAAGCAACATCTCTGTTAAACAAAGCCCAGAGTCAAAAAATCCCTCTTTGGCACAAGCTGAATACACACGGACAAGTATTTTTGGTAGACTGTGATATGCTAATGTTCCCTCTTAAAAAGGCTTAATGAAAACTACAAAAGGTGAAACAAAGAAAACCATCCAAAATGAAGGCTGCACTCATCTTTGAAGAAACAATAGCACATTACTTCTGCTACGCAGGACCCTGCACTGACATCGGGAGAGCCGCTGCCCTGTCCTAATTAAAGTGTGTTTCACTGGACTCTCCTCGATCACTCATTATTCAGGAGAGTCTGGACTCGATGCAGACAAAGTCAGCCAGGTACTGAAATGCACCTCCACAGATACCTAAATCGATGCACTATCGGGCTTTCCAAAACAGAAGAGAACCAATAAGAATCACTCCCCAGCACATGCACTCTCGAATCCAGGTAAAAACAATATTTTTTTCAGGAGCAGGGCAGCTGTTTACCTGCCAAGCCTTCTCCAGGATACATATTTTAGTATGGAACGGTGGAGAATGCATGCTATTAACAAAAAAGCGAGATTAAATTAAACAGAGGACATGATGAACACACTTCATTTCATGCACGGCCGTGTTTTTCCTGCAAGATAAAGACTCAAAGTAATTACCATGAACTGAAACTTCCTCACTGATCTCCTTTGGCAGCTGGCAGCCGGCGACTGCCGACGCTCTACAACAAAGACTAACAACGCCTTCTCTTCGGTGCCTTCTTCCTTCTCTTTACGTTACCAGCTAAGCACCTCCACTGTGGCCAGAACACAGCAGAGTATCTCTGTATCTATGTCTCCAATGCATAAAGAGTACAGTGGAAACCTATCAAACTGGCGAGCAGCAGTGCTAGCAACCAATGAGGAGAGGCTCAGGCAGAATCCAGCACATGCTCTCTGAGGCGCAGGCTGTCATCAGCGTTTAGCAGGCTGCTAATCTAATTATAGCTAGTTTGCTAGCCGAGCTATTGGAGCAAAGCACACCAGCAAATTAAATTTTAATAAATTAAACCCCACAGACAAAATCATCTTGATTTCCTGTCATTTTGAGGATTAATGTGTCACCTTATAAACTGTAAGTGATTTCTAAAGCACATTCTTGTTTTTCCTCCAACCCAGAGAAACAAAGAGTGGGTAAATCGATGTGTAGTACCACCAGCTGACATAAACTACAGATTAATGCACTGAGGAATGAAATATACAATTGATACCACGAAGATCTAAGTGGTCGTGCTACAAAATCTGAGTCTCACTTTATTTACCCTGATTAGCAGCTGTCACTTATTTGTCCTAAAGTGCTAATTAATTTTCAATGTTGTTTGAAATATCATGCAGATTTTTTTTGCACAGTGGAAAAAGTACTAATCAAGGTGTCAAAAATCACGGTGTTGACTAGAGTGATGAATAATAATTCAGAGCCAGAAGAGATGGAAAAAGGACCTCAGAAGTCATTGCAAAAGCAGAAATTAAAGAAATGTGCCCACTCTCGAATCCAGGTAAAATTACTATGGAGTTAAACTCATTGTGGGGTCTTTGTATGATCTTCAATAAAGTATTAAATAATTTGCCTAGGTTAAGCCTAAAATGATGACCAGCTGTCAAATAAGGTACCTTATTTTGAATCTGGTTCTCAGGCTACAGCTGAATAAAACTCACAAGAAAAAACTGGAAATCCATCATCTACAAAAGGCAACAGATTTTCAAAGTAAATCCTGTTAACTTCTGTGACTTATGATAATCAAACCAAATTTGATGATACAGTTAGTCTAATAATGTACTGAACCAAAATAGAAAATTTCCTGGTCAGATTAAGAAGCATTCATGTCCACAAATTTTTGAGAAAGTGGAAAATAAAATCTTAGATTTTATTCTGTATATTAAAATTTATATTTTAAGGAAATGATCTGTGTATTACTCGCTTGTGTGCCCTTTCACATTTCCTGAGTTCTTGTAAGCCTTCAGTTTTATACTATCAATACCATATTTACATTGTACATTTTCAATAACAAGAAGTTTGCGTACTGTACAATTTAATGGTAAAATTAGTTGTAGAAGCCAAATCCTGTGAGAGGAAGTTTGATGCTTAGGTCAAACACACACATTCTAACAGCCAGATTGCCTGGGTTTTAAGTTCTGAATCAACTGCTTCTCACCTGTGTGGCTCTGGGCAAGTGACTGGATTTCTCTGTGTCTCAGATGCAGTAATGGGAGATGCTTTGCAGGATTATCGCCAAAAGGCACAGAGAGAGTTCTAAATTAAGCCATTATTAACAGCAGCAATCTTTTCACCACACCATATTGTCTACCTTCTTCCCAGTAACACACTCCTCAAAAAAGTAGTATCTAAACACTTCTCATTGTTCCGTTTTGTCAGAAATGGAACAATGAGAAGTGTTTAGATACTTAAACGGAACAATGAGAAGTGTTTAGATACTTCATTTAGAAGTAATTAATGGTGATGAGCTAGTGGCAAGCTTGGTTAATCCTACAGGACCATTACTAGTTTTCATTATAGTGACAAAAATTATTTTGCCAACTTCTTTTTGGATACATAATAGTTACTAATTTCACTTATTCTATATGACTCGATCTTAAAAAGAATTTTCAGAAAATTATGGGTTTATAATTATACTTCACTCATGACTTGCAATGTAGATTAAAGAATATACATTTGAAAAAGTATTTTCTATGAAATATAAATTGGGGAAATTTTATATAACAAGGTGTTTGATTAAGTTCAAAATGACAATTTATGTGAAAAAAAGAGAGAAGTTAGCCTGTCAAAAGTTAGCCTTTGTCCCCGTGGCCTCTTTTCCCTTTCTTCTCAATATGTGCTACAAAATTAACAGTCCTGGGATGATGTCAATCAGATCTGCTAATCTATTACATTTATTTTTCACAATTCCCAGAAATTGGTCTGTTCTACCGGTCAAGCTCCAATCCAACGATAATATGTAAACTTCTCATTTGTGTAGTCTTGTTTCGCTTTGATTTTATTTGAAAACCTTTACAAAATGCTGACAAGCTCAACAGCCATTATGATTTGCTCTAAGGAACTAAATATTCTCAGGGATTAATTAGTAGCAATGGAAAAGGAATATTGACTAAGGGGCATTTTTCATCCTTCAATCTTTGTACACCATAAATTATTCAGAAAAATAAACTAAAGAAAGGACATGCCTCATAAACTTCAAGGGAAAGGAAAAAAACTCATGGTCCATAAATTCAAGGGTGAGACATTGTGTACAAATGTACACGGAGACACAAAATGTGATAGAGACAAACCTGCTAAAGAAATGCTGTGTGCGCTACCTCCAAGCATTGTCTATGTGACTTATCAAAGCCCAATCATCATGATCAGGAGCTAAAACTCCAAGAGGACTTGGCTTCAGTGATTTGGCTTAAGGCACAGCTCCCGAGAGGCTGCCAGGATACAGACTAGTAACACTTCTAGGCATTTATCTAAGAAACAGCCAACAGCTCTGCCTTCCTCTTCATTTAACAGACTGCGGCTCAAAAAAGGGGCACTTTTACAAAAGCAGTTTGATTAATTTGTCTCACGCCTGTTTTGCATAAGACATGTTCCAAGAGGAAACAACTATTCTTTCTTGGGTCTTATCTTTCAGCACGTTTAGAATCAATATTTGTCTGGAAACTGAGTAACAGTTAATTGGTAATCTTTCTTATTGCCATTCTGTTAGGCGACTCCATGTATTTTTTAACCTCTGAATAAGCACTTGTGTCTCTGAACTTCAGTCAACTCATTCGGGCAGTAGAAACACTGCAGGCAGTGAGACAGAGTGGTCTGATTTTTAAAGGAGCTTCCATTCTAATGAGGGAGTTAAACATTAAGTGATTCATGAACAACTGAGAACTTAAGATAGAGTAAACTGCTGGGAAGTGCAGGTTGCTGTGAAAGCATGTGAGTGAGGGTCTGGCCTGTGAGTGAGGGTCTGGAGAATCTGGCCCGTGGCTGAAGGAGGCTTGTAGCCGGAGTGTGGGTGAAGGCCAAGGTTGCTGCAGGGTGCTGTGTCCCAGAGGACACAGAAGGGAGTAGCAACAAAGCTGCAAACAGCACATACTAGAGGAGGAAAATGGTTAGGTCAAAGCCCCCTAGAAGTCTGCCATTCACGCCTTCCTTCCAGTTCTTTATAATAACAGGTTCCCATTATCTTCCAAGTCAAAACCTTCAACCCTTCTTGTACAAAGAATAAAAATGTGTACATTTCACATCAGCTATACTGGGAAGAAGGAGACAGTCACCACAGAAATGGGCATTCTCGAATTCTGTTTGGATTCCCTAACCTTGGAAGAGGAGGAGAGGCAGACCATCGAGAATCCCATACAGAACTCTGTTCTATCCTTCTCTCCTTGGAAAAGAAGTCAGGTTCACAGACGAATCACAACAAATGGCTCCCAGATTACTTTAGACTCATCAGAATATTCTGACCAGAAGTATCTCAGCTTCAGTTGTCTGTGAAACTCCATCATGCTGGAAAGGACCTAGAGAAAAATGTTCCTGTTCTGAGTTACAGGGACCTGGGAGTGGGGAGGCCTAATCACGAGCTGGGCCACCAGGGCTGACATTTCTCCCATTTGGCTGGGGGACCCACAGCCCAGTTTTACTCCTCCAGCTCTGCCAGGAGAGGGATCAGGGGCCAGCTGTCCAGGATGGTCCAGGATGAGCCATACAGCCCTGCACACGTAGACTGGTGGGCTGGAGAGCATCGGAATAGACTGCTCGTAAAAATTCCACATTGGTACTGCAGGTCACCAACACAAAGCCACTGCATGTGGAACTGGGCAGCGGCTCCCCTAAGCCCATGTGAGGGGCTCTGGCCACTGCCTACCCCCCAGCCCAAGGGAAAGGAAAGAACAGCCGGGCCGCAGAAGTGTCCTCTGGCTACCAGGAGGACGACGACCACTGGGGAAGCGTGTGGGTGGCTGGAGCCCCTTCTTCCTCCGTTTGTGACACACACATGTTGGCTTGTGTTTTCTTTTTTTCCTTCTTCTTTTTACAGGACGCTCACTCAATGCAGTTGTGAGGCGGCTGGTCAGGGAAGGACTGACTCAGGCCGTTGGAAATCACTCCAGCTGCTCCAAAGGCCATGCAGGAACTCAGTTCCTTCTTCTTTCCAATTCTTAGCATTGTCCTGTTTACCATGGAGTGACACCCCAGCCTGAACAGAGCCTAGAGGTTCCTCTGCATGTCCAAGCAGGACGCGGCTGGGGCTGAGTCTGCTCCTGCTCAGCTCTGGTCCAGTCCAGGGCCAGCTGCAAAGGCGCTTGCTGGGAAGGGGATCATGTTTGCGCAGTCATCTCCCAGGCTACATGAACCAGCTGAGCCTTCCCTGTGGGGCGCGGTGTGTAACCCAGTTGGGCGCCTTGTAGTATCTTCTCTCAGACTTGCCTACACTATTGCCCTTTTTTTCTTTTTCTTCTTCCAATGATTTATATTTTATAGTACTGGTCAAAGCACATGGAAGGGTAGGGGACATGAGAAAACTGAGGAGTTACGAATTTCGAGGGAGGCTACCTCAGGAGGCGCTTGGTCATGGTGACTTGCTGTGACTGCCGAGCAGCTGCTACCATAGTCGGGTTTGACGCCCTAGCCTGACAGCTTCAAACTCTCTGCCTGTATCTGTAAGCTGACGACCCAGGGCACCTCAGGCACCCTCGTGGGAGGACTTCCGAGACCCACACACCCTTACTGGGCTGGACAGCATATCAATGTGCCTGACCACAGTGCTTGGTGGACTGTCATGCAGAGGCCCCCTCCCCGCTTTCCTTGAACCATGCGCCCGCTGTATCCCTTTATAATAAACCTCCAAGGCCTTATGTGATCTCAGCATTTGTCATCCCAGCCTGTGCGATGGATGGACCACCGAGGTCAAGACTTTTGGACTTTGAAGTGGCTTTTCCATAGGTCAGCATCAGCCCAATCAAGTCTTTTAAAGCAAGAATGTAACTGGTTTCTCAGGCCTAGAAGTACAAAGTCACATGATGGGAGAAGAGAAAAACTTATTTCTGAGCTATGGGACTAACCTTCAAGAAGATTAATATAGACAAAATTTACACCTGCTTATGTCTCACGCCCTCTGTACCCTCCTCCCAGCACGCAGCACCCCAACACCAGGGCATGGAAGCACCATGTGCTTACAAACCTGGCAGGCTGCCGAGGTCTGCACAGCCCCCAAACCACCTCACTTCCCCTTGTTCTTCACCCCGGAAACATAGCCCCTAATTATGCAGTGCTAGTTTTTTTTTTTTTTAATTATCAGTACACAAGACTCCTGGTCTAGAGGTGAGCTCTCGAACCTGCTGACAGAACTGTAACCAAGACATTCAGGAGAACGTGGCCCCAACTGAGAAGAATCCGCAGAGGCACTTCTGTGCAGGTAGACGGGATGGAGAGAGAGCTATACTACTGTAGAGCGCAAAGGATTTCCCCCCGCAAAGCTAAGAACAATTAGAATGACATTAAAAGTTTTGAAATTTTGATGCAAAAAGCGTACTTACACGCCTACTGAACCATCCGAAAGAGAAAAACCTTCCTTGGGACAGAATCTTTCTGCATTTCAGGGTTCTAACTCACAAACAGATTCTTCTTAGGAAAACATATTTTTTATTCATCTGCCTTCCAGGGCAGCTCATTTTTACCCAAATGATTGGTTTTTAATTACAAAGTCAAATAATTAATTACAGGGAATTTTTAAATTTCTCACTGCACACAAAATTTAAGCATTGCATATTAAAATGACTTCTATATTCTCTAGAAATAAAAATTCCCACCTTCCTTTCACTCATATTCGTATAGGTCTACAAGTCAAGTGTGGCTTTGTTCATGAGCTGATGAGGTGGGATACACATGGATATTTCATGCATGTGTAAGCAGCTGCTGGTATCAGAACACACATGTCCAAACGGCACGTGGATAGCAGAGTGCCCTGCATGAACAGACATTAGGGCAATTAAAAATTAATGTTCCTAATACATCTTCTTTGACAACAAAGCCAGTGTTGTGGTTTAAGAAATCAGTGAGTTATACCTTAATGGGAATGATTTTAAATAACTACTAAAATTAATCTTTAGCATCTGTATAGTTCTTCAAAACTGGAAATTTAGGATAAAGAGAGAATTATTTGAGAACCTAAAATACTAAGGTGACATTGTTTTGTTATTTCATGAAATACATATTGAGCCCTTATTATATGATCATGGGCTGGGATATGGCCTTTCTTCCGACAGAGATCACAGGTGAGGGAGGCAGGAAGCCCCTGGGAGCCTGGTAGAAGGGGAGCCTCCAAAATAGGATGACGCTGAGATTCAGTCTCGAGTATTCATGACAGGCATTTTCTTCAAACATAGAATTATGTCCTTATGTTCTGGTGTGATCACCACCCTTGGTCAATGACAAAGCTGAGACATCAGGGATGCAGCTGCCAGGTGCATAGAGCAAGAGACTGCAGGAAGGCAGGTGAGCCCCACCTGGGGACAGATTCGGATCCTCACAGTGGGGAGAAGCAGAGGAAGAAAGAACACATTTTTGTTTTCAGAAGACTTGCTAATGTCATTCTCCCCATGTGGACACATGGATTTTTCTCCATGAATTATATTTTCACCTCATACTTTTCACATAAAATGGGGCAATCTGGATATCTATGTCCTTTAGGATAATATGTAAAGGCTTTTTCTCTCAAGGGAAAAAAATATAGAGAGCAGAAAGAATTCCATGTATTTATTCAGCAAACCGTAGTGGTTTTATATATGTAGGGCACTGAAAACACAAAGGTAAGTAAAGCTGCCTTGACACCAAAGTGCTAGAGAGGCTCTGGAGGTGGGTGGCCCAGCAGTTAGGTATGTTCTGGCATCAGACTGTGGGGCATGTGATTCCAGCATCTGTGGACATGGACAACTTTTCAGCCTCGTATGTGTCTCGCCATCATCATCTAGCAAAAAAACTACACTGATAACGCCTTTCTGCTCAAGGTTTTTGGGACAATTAAATGTGAATGACATTAAGAATGCTACCAGGTTCCCGACAATACCCAGTGTTTGAGAGCCTACTGTTACTTGTTTGCGGGCCCTGGCATTACTTGGTTCTCAAATGGGGTTCCTTGTCGTCAAAGCTCTTCCTCACTCATTGTAACATTTAACTAGTATTTAGTTAGCTCCTAGCACTTGTGCTGGAATGAGGACATGGACCTTCCAACCAGGGAAGTAGAAAGATAAAATGTCAATGGTTAAACCTGAACAGAGTTTTTAAATTGACAAGAAAACTCCACATACATTTTCTGCTTTGAGAGTACCCAAAATGCTGTCAAAGCAGTATTCTAATTGCTACTCCCATTTCAGAGATGAGGAACGGGGACCAAGGTGGTTATAGGACTCACAGGGACATCAGTCTTAACTGGTTCCCATTTCGCTTTTCTTCTCACTAAAACCATGTTTGTTTGTTCCTACACACAAAATATTAAATACTCTATGGGTATAATAATTAGACATTATTAAATAATCTTGCAGATAATAATTAGATATTATCATCAAATAAGACCTATAAATTAAGTTGCAAAAGTAGACCTGAGCTTATTAGCTTCCCTTCTATTCTCAGATCATACCATGTTTTTCGGATACTAACAGGTATCTTGTAGATTTGAACGTGTTTAGCTCATCAACAATGTCTGTACTATCAAAAAGACCCAGGACTGGCCTCTCTCTTTCTTTCTTTTGACCATAGGATAATTCCTACAAAATTTTAAGTTATAATAAATGGACTCATGTTCTAAATTTCACCTTTGTCTCTCAAAGTGGAATGTCTACGTGTTTCAAGAAATGATGTTTCCTATGAGTCTAAATAGTTCTGTGGAGCATCAGCACCAGCTCTTGAATGCATGTCTATACTTCCTGTCCAACATCAAGACATGTAATCTTACATGAGTAATGCATGCTGCTATTTTAAGCAAAAGCTCTGTGGAAGAACTTCAAGTATGCATGGCATGAATGTTCATAATTATATTTTAACTTTACTAAGTTTGAAAGATTAGATGTTTATCTAAACAAATATGTAACCAATAGAACATAATTTACTATAAAACTCATCAGAGATCTTTCTTTTACTTTTAAAGTCCATAGAAGCAAAAGGATATAGCTGTCTTGAAAATGGCCAAATTAATACTTTGGAGGTTATAGCCTGAATGATACCCCTTGGGGGAAATTATGTTGCTAGAACATAATATTCTCACCTTCTACCCCATTATATTTTCCCCATCTAGCTAATTTCTGGCTGGTAATGTTAAATAAATTATTTAATTTCTCTATGCTTGAATTCTCTCATCTGTAACATGAGGATGAAGGTGTGTGGATTAAATGAGTTATTAAACAGAAAAAGCATTTAGGGAGTGCCCAGAATTTTGCAAACATTATCTAAATTCTTCTCGCTTGGCTGATGGCAGAATAAAATATCCAGGTCAAACAATATTAATGTTATTAAAAAAACTAACCCACTCCCAGAAAAAGTACATAATATAAATATATAACCATCATACCCCAAGCAAGACCCAGATGAGAATGTTATATTGTTAAGAGATTGTTAACATCTAAAAATTCTAGAATTTAAATAAGCAAATTTTTTTTTCTGTAGTAATTTGGAAAAACTTCTTGAAATTTTTACAAATGTGTATACCTTTTCATCCAACTATTCACTTTGGGGAAATCATCCTTAGGATAGTTGGGATCATGTGCAAAAGTAAATTGGAAATAATTGAGGATATGTGACCAAAAAAGAAAAAAGTAAGGTATTTATCACGGCATATTTTCTGGGGGAAAAAAATGAAAATCTTATTCAACAATAGCCAACTGGTTGCATAATGATGGTGTATAAATAAAATTAATGGAACCTTATGCAGTTATTCAAAAGTGATAATTATGCACGTTTATTAAATGGAAATAAATAATATTAAGTGAGTCATAAGTCAATATATATTATAATTTTATTTTTGTTAAACTTATCACTGAGTTTATATACATATATCTCTGTGACGATATACAGAGAAAATGTCTAAGGGCAAATGCCACAATGGGAATAATTACTTCTGCAAGGCTGACTTGTCTGAATTGTTTAATTTTTCTACTGTGCTCTTACTATTATTGAACATAAATAATTTATCTCACTCATCTGGAAAAGAAAAACTCATGGGTGGCAAGTTTTTAATGAGTCTCAGGCTCAGAGATTCTCACTGCCTCATGTACCCTGGTCACTGGATCTGTTCTACAGCCAGTCTACATGGCGCAGCTCAGCTTTGTTAACCACCTAGTAAGTGGCAGCCTCAGCAAACATGGTTTTGATATGCTAATCGTTCTCAGCCATAAATCAAACCATTAGAGTGAGAACTAAAAGTTCAGCCTAGATTATCAATTTGCTGATTATTATTAAACATTAAGGCATCTGTTGGCACTGGTGCAAGTCCTCATTGCTAAGTACTGCTCAGATATTCCCCTCCTTAGGCTGGGATTATTCTCTCCTTTTTACCTAAAGACATTCTTATACACTTGGAAAATATGGACAGGTTCAAATGTCTGGAAAAAAGTAAGTTAAGTGATGAAGAAAATTAAAAATAATTTCTTTGCATATGAAGTTAGAAACATTAGCATAATTCAAGATTGACTGGAACCCTGGCAAGGTTCTGAAGCTTTATGGATTGTTACTACTACAGTGAGAATTGAGTTTAAAATAAAGTTTAGAAATCACCTTTCGGCGTGTCTGCCTATACAAACTCTATCTATACTTTTGCAGTTTAAAAAACCTCGTGAACCATAGCTCAGTATCATTGATAGATAATGGTTTGATGGTTTTGTCATAAAGGTATTTCAATTTATAAATGTACATTTTAAAAGTAATTTTATTATATCTAGGGACCAATTTTTAAGTTCCACAACAGAAATTAAGGTACAAATGGGATTTAACAGAAATTTGCCATTAAGCAAACTGAACTCTATTCCATCTATACAGTTAAGTGTGTAATTACCTATAAAAGCAAAATTCTTTTCCTATTGAAAATAATCACCCCCCAGTTTCTTTTTTGAATGTTAAGTTCTTATAAATGGTGACTAGGTTCCAGTATCTGGATTTCCTATATTTCTCGTTTCTATTATCACACACAGACATCCTTTTCTGTGTTTTCTTTTACAATAAAGAAATAATTTTTCATTATGTAATCCTATTAAGGGCAGTGACAATAATTATGGGACCTTTTTTCTTTTACAAGTGTTATTCTCCTGGAACGTTTACCACTCACTGACTTTATCAGAAAAAAATATTGTGTCCTTCAAGAATAAGGAAGAAGCTATTTGAAGAGAAAGAATCCTTTCTTTCTGAATAGTTTGTTGAGCATCTGAATAGTTTCTAAATAGAGAAGAAAATCTGTGTCACTTATTTAAGGTTTTTTCTTGGGCTAACAATTTATGCTTTATAGACACGATAAAGAAAAAAGTTATTCCTCCAAACATTTCTGGAACAGTTTATAAATCTCTGGTGATATTTGAAAGTCGTTTTTGCAGATGTGGATTTTCTCTAGGTAGGGCATCTTTTCGAGCCTGGGATCAGTGTTATCATGGAGAATAAGCACATGGAAAAGATAGACTTCATTACATATTACTTTTGTCGTGTATATATTATTAGCTTTGAAACTGAAAGTAATCTGAGGGACATTAATTCACCTTAAGGAAACTTTCTTAGGTTTCTCTTTTACTTTATTTTCAAAGTCAGCTTACAAGCTAATTTAAATTTCAAGTATTTGATTACATTCCTCTTGAATGTCTGCTCATATCTTTGCCAAGTCAATGCTCCCTATTCAGGGTGAAGCTATTTTAATTCCACTGCAGGCAGGTCTTCTAATGAAGAGGAAAGTTTAAATCCTCTTATGTGGACTAGCATGTGATGAATGCTTTTTATCCTAAAGTCTGAATCAAGTCTACACAAGTGGCTTGCTTACTAAATTATATGGAGGCTTTAAATTAATATTGCAAAAATGTTCTGTAATGGGCACAAATGGTATAAAGTACCTAACAGGTTAGTGGACTAGCACTGTAGGAGTTCACAGGGCCGTGATAAAAAATGCCCACCTGACATCTTGATGGAATCTGCAAATTTTCTAGACTAAAGAAGCTTTTATAGCTTTGATCGCCTTCCCATGAAAGGTAAGCATAATTTTCACATTTCTATTTACTGTTGTTTAGAAACAAAAACAATTTGAATATGTGACATGAGTCAGTGCCGGGCTTTAAAAAGATGGCACCCATTTTTCCGTTATCCTGACGGTTGTGGGGTGGAGTGGTGGTGAAAAGGAGGGACTTGGCTAATTTTATTTTGTGTACAAAGGGCACAGCTCATCCACATGACAATGCATCTTGGCTTCTCTGGGTGACTTGGAAAACCTTTCAGGCCTTGCTCCTAAATTGGTAGTGGTGGGTGGTCCAGCTGACAAGAATTAATACTCCAACTCCTTGAGATGCTCCAGGTGAGATAGCCGGGACCCTGCAAAGATGGGCAGGGACCTCCTGCCTCAAACCCCAGCTAAGGACAGGCCAAGTGAGGAAAGGCAAAGGAGGGAAGTCTTTCGTGATTTATAATTACTACATCTCTTAAAATTTCCTTATTTTTAGCAATGAAACTTAGAGAATTTCTTCTATGTCTTTTTTTTTTCTTTTTGCAAAACAACTTAATTTCTGCCCTACTAAAATATGCTGTATGCTGTATACTTTTTGGGAGAATATATTTTGCAGGGGAGAAACACTCCATTGGCAATGAAGAAAAAGCAATACTACAGCATTGTTATTTTAAACATTGGCTGGTGTCAGTTGTGTGAAATTAGCTGGAATTTCAGTTAACTTATTTTCTTTTTTGTTTTTCTAGTTTTGGGCTGACCTGTGGTTTGTGTTCACTTATGCCTTCATATATACATTTTTTTCAGTACTATTCCTGAACCTAAGTTGTAGGAAAATGAGATGTATTACACCAAATTTTTCATATCTGAACAAACTGAAGTCATTCAACTGCAAAACACATTCCGCTTACAAAATTCCATATTAAAGTCACATATTAAGGATGTTTCATATTTTATGGAAATGCGAATTACTGTGGGGAGCCTAGATGGTGGCTATGTTCCCAATTAGAAAGAATTATCCTTCCTCAGAGAGGAACAGGAAGCTGTTTCATAAAGACACTGAAATTCCAGCATTGTGGTGTTAGTGAGAATGAACAGATCGATGAAGCAGTAGAGAGAGTCCAGAAATACATCCATAGATATACAACTGGTTTCTGAAAAAGGAACTCAGACTCTTCATTGGAGAGTGAAAAGTATTTTCAACAAATGATGATAGAAAAGTGGGTATCCATTTGGAAAAACAGTAAACCTTGACCACTCCTTCACATCAAAAATATCAACCTGAGATAAATCATAGACCCAAATGTTAAAAATTGAAGCTATAAAGCTTCTAGAAAAAAAAAAAAACAGAAAAATGTTCTTGCAATCTTGGAGCAGGTAAAAACATCTCACAGTCATAAAAAAAAAAACACTAAACATAACAGAATAAATGACAAATTAATCTTCAAAAATGTTTAAAGTGTCTGCTCATAAAATAACACTATTAAGGAAAAGGCAAAACATTAAATGGGAAAAAAATATATCCAATATATGTATCTGAAAAAAGAACTTTCAGCCAGAAAAAATAAAGAAGTACAAATCAATATCAAAAAGGCAAACAATCCAACATTTAAAAAAGCAGAAATTTGAACAGAGATTTCGCAAAAGAAGATATGCAACAGACCTACAAATACATGGAAAGGTACTCAGCATCATTGGTCCTGAGAGAAATACAAATTAAAACTACAAGAAGATATCACTTCATCGTCACTGAAATCACTAAAAGTAAGATGACAATACCAAATGTTGGCAGAATGTGGAACCACCAGACAAACAAACTGAGGTCCGTAGGGTACGATGATGGGGTACGACTCAGTAACAGAAGGGAGGAGCTGCTGATAGAACAACAAGGTTGAGAGTCATAGATGTAATACTGACTGAACAGAGCCAGCACGAAATATAGTTACCGCTGTACGATTCCACTTGCACAGGTTTGAAAACAGATAAAACTAATGTATGATGACAGAAATCAGAACAATGATTTCTTCTGGGCTGGAAGAAAAGGGAACTGACTTGAAGGTGGCAAAAGAGTATTTGCTGGGGCGATTAAAATGTTCTATATCTTTATTAGGGTGGTTACATGAGTATATATACTTGGTAGAACTCATCAAACTGTATATACAGCCTAAGATCTATAAATTTTATTTCAAAAACAAAACCCCATGTTATATAGAAAAACAATATTACCAATATAGTCTTCCTACAAAGTTTTTAAAAAAGGTTTATTACTAATTTGATATCCTAATAAAATTATTTTTATTTTAAATTCTTCCGAACCTCTCAGCCTCTATAGTATGTTATGTCTATATACAGAAAAATAATGACCTAATTCTACATCAATTTGCGACAGTTATAGTTAACATATTTGAAAGTCATAGTTTACTTATTTGAAAGTCATAGTGTGCCTTCATATTGAGATTACTTTATCAAGACCAGAGAATATTTTTTTCTATTTGTAAGCACTGAAAACCTTATTTTAAAAAGCTAAGCACTGGTAACACCCACTTAAAATACTTTTTTTTCCCCCAGTTATTTTTGCTTCTTCAGCTTTTACCTAAACAATTTTTCTTTTATTTGTTTCATGTCTGTAATAAAGCAGTTTTTTGGAAGAAATACATATTTTATATAAATATACTATATAACTTGCCTTTTCAGACTGACTTGAATATCATTCTTAAAAACAAACACACTACTAAGCATCTTGTGTTGAAGAATGCTTTTAAAATAAATCTGAGATTTGAATATCTAACTGTTCTTTTCCTTGCCAGTTACATGAATTTAAGTTAAGTTGCATAATTTCATTAAGACTCAATTTCTATAATTAAAAACATTGTATTGACAGTTGTTTCACAGCTTTAAGAGGGGCAGGAGGTGAGAGCTACCCGCCCCTCCCCCCGCAGCTAATAAGAAGTGCTCTGACTGTAGAAAATTTAAAAAAAAAAAATTATAAAGCTGCATGCAGACAATTCTAAAATATGCAAGTGATAAAAAACCTGTCCCATGGGGCAAATCATTTTCACTGACACTACAAATGACAAATCAAAGCAACACAGTTGGACGGCCGCCTCTGCGGGTGTGAAGGAATGAAGAAGGAATGAGAATGCAGTCAGTCTTTCACTCAGCTATGGTCCAGAACAGCTAACCTTTACTGAATATTTTCTGTGTGCCTGGCTCTATACTAAAACACATTAATCATTTAAGCCTTGCAACAATTCTGTGAAGCAGATACTACCATCGCCATTTAAATGGAGGAAACTGACCGACTTACTGAGGCAACAGCCGTGAGGGGTGGAATCAGGGGGCACTCTAGCAGAGAGGAGTGGAATCAGGGGGCACACTGGCAGTCATCCCAACACGTGTCTTTGAACTGTGTGGCCACAGTATTGTTTCTGAGCTTCGAAGCCTTCCCAGGAGCTTTAAAAGGTGACTGGGAAGAGAGTGGGAGGGTCAGAAAGGGGGGCTCTGGATTTAAAACAGTCTGCTTTGGAGAATTCAGATCCTCAAGCTTGATTCACAGCAGTAGAAGAAATAAGAATAATTAGAAGGGCAGAGCCTCTAGCTTTATTCCTATTTAGAAAAATGAACTACAGTCTAATTTCCCAATGTTCAGGAAATAAAGAGCAGACTTGCCAAAAACAGTGTGCTTAGCTGCCTAAAAGTACTGTGGTGTATGTATGTGTGTGTGGTTGTATGTGTGTGTGTGTGTGTGTGTGTGTGTGTCCTCATGTGCGCATGCATGTGCATGCATGCATGCATGTGTGTGCTTATGAATGTGAGCATGTGCACACATGTACACGTGCATGCATGTGGGTACACATTGATGTGTGTGTGCACGTGTGCGTGTGTACACGTGCATGCATGTGTGCTTATGTGCGCACACACCCAGCTCCTCTCAGGCACTCTACAAGCAAACACGGCATTTCCTCACCCCTGCCAGCATCCTGTGTTCTAGGGGCCCTCACCTGGCTGCCCAAGTCTGGGTCCTGTGACCTGGTGCAGTGCTCTCACCAAGGAGAGCAGCGACCAACCACAGGGGCCAACAAAGGGGAGCAGAGCCCTCCAGGTGGCCCACAACCAGGCAAGTGTGTTTTCATGACAATGAACTCAGTCCTGGGCCATGGTGTACATGTGGCTATAGAGCAAGCAGTAATCAGATTTTGCAGCGTTTAACACCCCTCTGTTGCCTTCACTTGCCAGCTCTGGACAGGAAAGAAAGGCAGACCATGCTCCCCTGAATAACGTAGGTGTCTTGACTTTGAGTCTTGTGTTTGGCCTTAGTCCCCAAAGCATAAGACAACCAAGGTGAGAACATTCTCTCAGGGTCCTGGCTGCCCAACGATACCCTGCAGTTACACAGGGATGCAAATGGAAAGGGCTCTTGGACAGAGGGGATTCGTCCTTATCATAGTGGAACACACGTTAACAACCCAAAGCTGATGGAAAATGAAGCAGCAGTTAAAATAAACTATGCACTAGTATAAAAATTTCATTAACCTATCAGAAAAGCATGGAAATCATCACAGACATAAGTGCACACACAGGAATCTATGCAAACTAAGCTCTCATTTGATGTTAGTCAAAGCAAATTCAGACTTCCTTTAGGCTATAAACATGTCATTTTGGGCAATTTATGAGGGAGACCTCAGGAGACATGGGAATCATACTTTCACGAAGATTTTAGTTTTAAATGTTATCAAGCCTTATGAAAATGCAGCCTAATATTTAGGTTTACACAGAAATGTCAGTGTTCTCTTTTAGTGTAACTTGATGCTTTTTAAATTTACATTTCCACACATTATGCTTCTTAAGTTAAATAAATTTTGATAACTGGTAGAAATTGAAATGGTACTAAAAAGTTAAACAACATTTAAATTTTATTAAAATAACCACTGGCTATTTTCTCAATGGACTCATTCTGACAACTTTAAAAAAGCTAAATATCAATTATTCTAAAGTTACTTTACGAATGAAAAATTTTTAGTTAAAAAAAGTTATATTTTAGACCAGAAGTTGACTGACATTTTTGTAAAGGGCCAGGGAGTGAATATTTTAAGCTTTGCAGTCCACAGTCTCTGTCACAATCTCTCTACTCTACCACTGTAGCATGAAACCAGCCACAGTCAACATGTAAACAGATGAGTAAATTTATGTTCTAATAAAACTTTATTTACAAAAACTGACAGTGGGTTGGATTTAACCCATGGGCCATGGTTTGCCAACTTCCAATATAGACTAGACTCTAACAGTATGGAATCTGGTCTCTAACATACATTGGAAACTAATACTTCAGAGCAAAAAAAGAACTATAAAAAGCAATCCCTTGTATCCAATGTTTCTTGAAGTTGCTATTTTTATCATGAAGCAAGGTTTGAAGGTGTTTATCGTTTCTTGCACACAGCATATTAACAGGTTTAGTTAATGCTGATCAGAGCTGGAAACAGAGCATGTCCTTCGTGTAACTCCAGATAGCTAAAGAGAGTGTTCTACTTACAAGGGAAGGCTTCATTCGACCAGAATTGGATCTCAACAGGCCCAAGGCACCTTAAAAAGAAAAAAGTCACTTTGTCACTTAAGAGTACAATTGCTAGACTCAGCTTCAAAAGGGCACTGAAAAATGCCATGCTTTGAAAAACACACAAAACACGAAGTAAAGAAAAGCATGATGTCTCTTCACATGACACAAAAGAATTTGTGTTTACAGATATAAGGGAAATGAATTAAAATGTAATCTTTAGATCAGGAATGGCAATTATTTAAATGCCAAAAAAGCAACATAACCCCAAATGGAAATAAAAAAGGATAAAAAGGATGGTGTAGAGGGCTGGGAGAAGGCTGGACCTATTCAAACGAAGCCCGCGAACACAAGAGTCTCCACAGTGCATACCTGCCGCCAGGTCTGAGCTCATGGCAGGCAGGCTGGGTAGTTATGCTGGACTTCTAGTGCCAGAAGTCAAGACGCAGACAAACGTTGCTGCTCTCTGACTCCGCCGTTCATGTCCTGGCTGACAAGGCCAGCGTGGCGACCTTGGGCTGGCATCCCCATTACAGAAGGCAAACCATTCAAAACCCAAAGGTTGCCCCGTGAGTCCTTTCTGAAACAAGAGAGGGTACGAATACCTGTCTCAGTTCCCAAAGATTATCACCATCTGTGTGATTCTTTTTTAAAAAGGTGTGATTTTGATAATGTAGCAATTCAATACTACATTAAATAGCTCATCTGATAATATGGTGAAAAGCAGAAAAATAAATCAGAGGACTGAGAAAGAGCTATGAAATAATTGTTAATTTTACAGACATATGAACAAATATGTAACTAGTCTGAAAAAAAATTTTAAATTAAGTGAGTACTTATATAAAAACAGATGTATCCGCAGTGGAGGCCTTTTGCTTTTGAGGGACATGGTTCTCCCCATGCCCACCATCAACTCCTACCAGCCTCTAGTACAAGTATACTGGTCCCAGGACTTTGGATAAATGTAGACTACAAAAGGCTCCAGACAGGATTCACACTCATTCTCAACTGCTCTGTTCTCTGTTCTCATCTCCTCTTATCTCCTAAGTCACTGAAGGGTACCCTTCTATCCTTGTGTATTTGTTTAGTGTGTCTAATTGAAGAAATACAGCAAACCATACCAAGCAAGCAATGGGTCTTCTATAAATCCCATTTTGAAAAATCACACTGATGGTTTACTGATTCTGCAGTAATGATGGTAAGGGCTAGGATGAGACAAATAAACGTCACCTGCTCTTATTCGGCTGGGGTTGGAAAGAGACAGGCATCCCTCGGGATGGAGGGATCAGGCCCTATGGGCACAGATTGCTCCTGGCTGGTTCTAGAATCTTCCAATGGCAAGATTTACTCCCACACCCGCCAGGGTTCAATATATAATTCTACATATTGAAAGCAAACAGGAAAAATTTTTAAGTGAGCTGAAGTTTTAGAGAAGGAAACAAAAACATTTTAAGTCAGGCCAAATATTGAACAAAAGCTTATAATAAATCAAATTTTATTGAAATAGAAAATCTTGAAAATATTTGGTTTTGAAAATAGCTGATTGAAAATATTTATTTTCACCAAGACCCAGTTGTTAAGCCATTTCCGAGGCGTCTTAGGACTCTCATGGCTCTAGCTCCCATACGTGCTAAGGACTCCCACATGTGCATCTCCAGTCCATTTTCCCCCTGACCACAGACTGGTACATCCGACACTGGGTCTGTGTCTCCATTTACATGCCATCGGCAGCTCAAACTAAGGGGTCCCAAACTGAGTGGCTGAATTGCCTCCCTTACCTGCCCCCTGACACTCTCCTCTGCTAGTTTATGGTAGCATCTTCCTTCCAGGTGCCTTGGGCAGAAACCCTGGAATAATCCTTAATGTTTCACTTTTTATCACACCATACGTCCAAGTTGTCATTAAATCGCATACACTCAACTTTCAAAATATTTCCAGAACCTGACCAGTCCTTACCACCTGTACAGCTGGACCCTGGCCCAAGACCTTGTCATCTGTGCTCTGAGTTACTGCACTGAGTTACTGCACCTGTCTTCCTGGCCTTGTCCAGTCTCAGCACAATGGCCACAGAGATGTTGTTAAAACAAAAGTCAGACCATGTCACTCCTCTGTCCAGAACCCTCTCATGACTGTCTTCCCACTGTCTTCAGGACAAGAGCCAAACAGCCCACGGCCCTAACCACTCTGTGTCCAGGAAAACTGTTGGACCTCACTTCTGACAGCACGACCTCGTGCTCCAGCCACTGCCAGGCCCCCACAGAAAGGGCCTGGCTCATACTCTCTCCCATGCACACTCAACTACAAAAGTTCTTTCAAGGCAGCCTTCACTGGCCCCCATCTGTATCAGTCTTCTGAAGTCTCTGCAGCTTAAAAACCACACCCACTTCCTGTCTCACAGTCATTGTCAAGGTCAGTCCAGGATGGCTTAACTGGGTCCTCTGCTCAAAGTCCTATAAGGCTACAATCAAGGTGTTATCTCAGCAGTCTTCCTTTAAAAAGTTCGGGATTCTCCTTAGAGTTCCCAGGGTTATTGACAGAAGTCAGTCCCTCAAGGCTGGAGGACCGAGGTCCTGGTTTTCCTGTAGGCTCTGAGTGGGGCCACTGTCATATCTCAGAGGCATCACAGTCCCTGCCCTTTGGCCGTCCCACAGCTCACTTCTTCAAGGCCAGCAGGAGAATCTGCTGAGATGGAGTCTCATCGTCCAACATAACCCAATAACCACAGCAGTGATATTACCACCTTCACATACTCTGTGAGTCCCCAACCCAGTCCAGTGCCTACCACCTTAAAACACATCCATCCCCTATCCCCGCTTTATTTTCCTCCATAGCACCTTTTACCACTGGAAATACGAAGTATTTTATATCTTCCATATTTCTGTCTCATCTCACTGAAATGTAAGCCTCACCAGGGCAGAACTTCTTATCTGCTTTTGTTTACTGCTCAGTCCCCAACCCATAGAAAAACAGTGTCTGGCTCAGAGCATGTTATCAATAGATATTTCTTAAATTAATAAATGATTTAAAATGTAAGTTTGTTTCACACATATCAGAATCTTAACATCTCCGATCTACCAGGCTGCAGATTTCCCTGACCTCTTTCTACCATTGTTGCTATATCTTAGAACTTTGCTTACTCTCAAAAGATGAAGCTAAATGTTCTCCTTCCCATGGGAACAAAGCTATACAGTTTTAGTTTTTTTACAGTTTCATCAGCCAACTATGTGGCAAGAACTCTGCATGGAATATTTGTAAAAGCAGTATTTTATACTTGTGTGGAAACAGGTATCTTTACTGTCTGGCTCCCAGGCTCATAGTTGACTTCTACGTTTGTTTGTTTGTTTGTTTGTTTGTTTGTTTGTTTTAAATCTTAAACATTCTTTGAACAGTCGAGGAAATTGGAAGTAAATGACAAACTCCCTACAAATACTGAGCACAAGGAAACCAAGAGTATGAGGCAAGTATGTGACTTGGTTGGTGATTTAAACAGAGAGGTACGGTACCCAGAAGCACTGAACATCCTATCACTAAAGTAATAAATATTACAGATTCATTATCCACCTCATTTAAAAAAATATTGCTTTTTGCAAGAGTTAGGGGAACAGGCAAGGCCAAATGCTATAAATGTGAAATACAACTCCATGTAAAATACACTTTGGACATCCATTTTACCCCATATGCCTCTGGTTAGTTAAATGTTTTTTAGGTGAAAAAGAACGTATATGTACTTCAAACAATATTCATTAACACAACTGCAAATGCAAGTTCTATAACAAAATGATGATTTATTTGACACTTGCACATGGTCGCCCCTAAAAATGCTACTCAGGTGATCACCGGTCATAAAAGGAGGCCTGCTTTTCTCTTTAATCCAGGCTAAGCTTCCCCACTCTTATTTTATTAGCACTATCACTATTAATGTAATTCAAGGAACATAATAAATTCCCAAATCTCCCTTGCCACTGATAAATGAGCATTCACTTCTGACTTCCTGATTGGTTTCTGCTTCTGGCTTCCCCTCTAACCACATATACAATTCCCAGGTTAATCCACCAAAAATAGCGGTTCTGGCAAGTCATGCCTCCAGTCATGAACTCAGGGCCGCTCCCTATGGCCTCCTTTGTCAAGTTCACAACCCTCTCTATGGCCTCCCCTGTCAAGTTCTTAACCTGGATAAGCCTTTACCATGGGTTAGTTTGGTTTCTATGTTCATTGCAAGACTGCACACTTGACTGCAGTCCTGTCTGGCCAGGCCCTGGGGCGACCGGTTGAAAGAACACAGATCAACGAATGAAGAGCACAAACACCAAACCCTAAGCCCCAGTGACTGTAAAAACATCTCTTTATACCAAGAACAGACTACTTCTCTTTCCCTCAGAAATACAGTACAGTTCAGGAAGAAGAAGAAAGTCCATAAAACGCGGTCTCCAGCCTCTCAAAGCAAGAGTATCGTAAGCACCGAGGTAAGTGAGGCCTTTCCTGAGCATCTTAACCGAACTTTCTGCGGAGGCAGAAGTGTCACAGCACCACCAGGAATCCCCAGCCCGGCTGTACACACACTGCCTAGTCCCAGGACAGTAAACATCATGGGCTTTACTCCTGTGATTATGGCACTTTAACCTTAAAACAGGGAGATTATCCCGATGCACCTAGCCTCACCTCATGAATCCTTTAAAAGCAGAGAGTTTTCTCTGGCTGGTCACAGAAGAGAAACCAAAGAGATCAGAAGTGAGGCAGATATGAGGGATCCCGCTGTGAAATTGTGGGAAAGCTTGTGAGGGGGTATGTGAGAAGGCCCAGGGCAAGAAATTGTGAGTGGCTTCTAGAAATATCTAGAAACTTACGGCAGCCCTCAGCCCATAGCCAGGAAACAGGGACCTCAGTCCTGCCAAAACCTCAATGAACTTAGAAACAGATTCTTCCACGAAGCTTTAAGCAAGAATGTAGTCTGGCCAACACTTTGAGTGCGAGACCCTGAGCTGAGAACCCAGCTGAGCCATGGTCGGACTTGCGATGTCCGGAACTGTGAGCTAAGATGTGGCTGTGGAAATTCTGCGGGAATCTGGGATGCCGCAATAGAACACTCACACTCTTTCTTCTAAGCCTTGCCTCAGCCAATTCACATAAAGATAACATTATCCTAGAAGTTCCTCCTGGCATTATCAACAGTCCTCATGGGCACGAACATGCCACCAATAAGGGACAGGGAAAGAAAAGTGTAAGAGGCCTCCAGGGAAATCTATCCTTCCTATGAAACCACGAACTCTGGGAACCAGCAGAACACACAGCTTTGATGACAGTGACCACTCTAACGGTCATCGTGTACAAGCAATAATTCTCAGAAATACTAAGACAGGAGTCAGCCCTTCCATATTTTATTAATGTTAACATCAATAACAGCAATATCAACATTATAATTTATTTACGTTCCTATGGCATATATTAGGAAAAGTGTTCATCTTTTATTTATCAACTAGTAATTGATTATCTACTATATACAGTACCTTTCATGTGTGCTTGTTGAGTAATTCCAAGGAATGCTAAGAAAAACATACCATCAACATATTATTATGAGAGAAAGTAAATATTAGGGGATGTTGGCCCACTGCTTTTACTAAGAATAAACATTAATTGCTAAAATATAAACAGTCTGCATTTCATTTTGCTTTTATAAGCACTTCTGCTGTTATTTCAATTTACAGACATTTGTTTCATTTCTGCTCCATGCTGGACTCTCTGCTAGGCACTAAAAACATAGCCACATAAGTCAGTCACCCACAATCCATTAAGAGAAATAAGCCTATTAAGAATTGAAATAAGCAATTTCAATCGGTACAATATTGTGGTATGTGTACTGTGTAAGATGCAGTGCAGCCTGGGAATTAGACGATGTTTGGTGTGATGATGGTGAGTGATGAATTATAAAGTGTATATCTCCATCCATCCATTTAAGGCTATTACAAGTTAGTTAAACAGAAACATCTCACCTAACTAAGGGCAGTTCTGACATTTATTGTGTCCCTAAACACTATGACCAACTACAATTCTTTCTACTAAAGAAAACTAACTTTTCATGATATACTTCCATCCAGTCAGTTTAAATATTAAAGGCAGTTTGACAGTTTTAATCTATCAATTGAGTTGACACATCTCTATCATAACAGTCTGAATACAATGACATTTTGCCCATTGATTGAAAGGGAACATTATTTTATTCACTAATTTTTAAAATTTCCCAAATAGAAAGTTATATTAAAACCAAACTGACTCCCCAGAAACAGGATAGTATATATGAGTTTGGGACCTAAATTAAACACGCTAAATCCTTCATTCCTGACCCAGTAATATAAAATGTCAGTAATTGTATTCTTGAATAAACAGAGTGACTAAAATTGAAAATACTGATGTTGCAGTTTAAGTACACACACACACACACACACATGCAGTGTCTATCATACCAGTTCTGCTGGGAGGAAATGAAAATCTTAATCCCCATCACTCACAACGAATTTTCTGAAGTGAGAAAATTGCCCTTAATAAAGCTTGTCTTATTTGGCATTTTAAAAGAATAAATTGTGACTCTTCACACAAGCTGTTTTCAAATTCCACCACTAAAAATTATTCCTAAAAGAAATTTCCTGAACTCAGTCATCAAATGTTTATATTTGCTGTGTGCCAGACAAAGTCAGGGATGCAAAACACAGAGCTTAGAATAACAGGCATACAATGATTGCATTGACTGAATGCAGTGGAACGGACAATATCTAACCCAAGCCCATAAGTAGCAGCTGTAGCCATGTGGCTGATGAAGACACAACATTAAAAAGCGATAATACATAAACACCACTGGGAACTTTTACACTTAGAAATTATTAAGATGGTAAATTTTATATTATGCATTTGTCATCATTAAAAATAACACAATAAAAATAATTCTCACTGATAGTTAAAAAAAAAACCTGTGAGATATTAAAAGAATACTATAAATTCAAGTTAGTGTTTTGCTTTCAAAGGGGGCATGAGGTGACTCTTCAGATTTCCTGACTGTGGCCCATTTAAAAAGGAGAGGAGGCCGACCTACCTCTTCTCACTGCTCAGAGAACAGGAGAGCTTTGCAACTTGAACAAACCCTGCTCTGCGGCATCACCCTGTGAAGACACGAAGTGACACAGGAGGGTTAGGAGCGGGATACCTCTGGCAGATGATGCTCTGCGGGTGTGCTCTGTCCCAAAAGGCAGGCATCCCTCTGGCAATGGGGTCCCTCAGCTGCTTGATGTCCCACAGGGAACTCAGGAAAGCCAAGTGGAACTCACTTTAGTTTATAAATGTCACATTTTAGTTAAATTCAATAACATAACCAATGAGTAACCATTTATTCCTAAGTAAAAACAAAAGTCTAAAGACTAGCAGCCTCTTTGCTAGTGAGAATCAAAGAAGGAACTTCGAGCCAAGCTCAGGGAGAGCATTTCACAGCCTGAGGAGCCTGGTGCCCACGTTCACACATGCTGATGCCCACCCCGGCTCCCCCACAAATTGGTGGTGTGGCCTGCACATCTGCATCTCAGTGTCCTCATCTGCCACAGGGGAATAATGAAGGAGAGGGACAACAACAGAATTATGAATTGCACTGTGAGCCTGGCACTGTTCTATGCCCTTGTATGGAACTGTCTCATTAATACTCAACTAGAACCTCATGAAGCAGATACCAAGAAAACATTGACATAAAATAATAATAGAATAGTGCTAACAGTCTAGGGTTGTGGGGAGGATTAGGTGACATAAATATGCTGTGTTCATCCGCTTTTTGCCAGGCACATGGCACATGCTCAATAAATGGCACATATTATCAATTACTTGGTTAAGTGAAGAAAAGGGGATGTGGATTTTAAAAGTGTGAGCAAAGAAAAAGAACAAGGTTTCCAAAAAGCATTCAAGATCTCAAGGAGATCAATATAGCTGAGAAGGGTTCCAAGGAGAAGAGTAATGGCCAGAAAAGTAACTTGAACTTGACTGTGCAAGAAGGTGAGTGCCTAGCCTACCAGGTCTGAACTTTTTATCTCCTAGTCTTAGCAGTTAGTAAAAGGTTTTTAAAACGAAGGTGATATGAAGACAGTATTTTATCAATACCCATTTAGGTAGACTGAAATAGGAATGCCTCAGTCAGAGTAACCCACTGGAGGCGGCTTCAGAAATACTACGTGATGAAAGAAGATGTGGACTTAATTTGTAACATAGGAAAGACAAAAAAGGGCAAATGTGAAAGAGTCAAAGAGCAAATATAGCTAATGAGTGAATGCCCAGGATTTCAGGGGATTCTCCAAGGCTTTCTAAAGATGGTTCCTTAGTAATGGACACTCAGTGGATCTCTGGGGAAAAAAATAGGAGAGAGGCTGGTTTTAGCAAGAAGGTCAGGAGAGCCGTTCATTACATCGTGAATGTGAGTTTGGAGTGGAATATCAATTAAGTGGATCTACTGAGAGGCATAAATGTTGAGGTAACCAATGGTGACGCACAGCTGGAACCTGGTGTGAGTGTGATGTTCCCAGGTCCCAGTGGGAGCCCATGCTTAGGTCACAGGAAGTGAATCGACAAAGAAGGCAAGGAGGAGAGATGAGAGGCTCTGACCTAGAAGGACAACAGGAAACAGAGCAGCAAACCACAAGGTCCTGAGGCCAGGGAAATAAGGAATGAAAGTATCCCTGGTTTATAAATCAGGATCAAGGTCCTAGAGGATGCACAGAAGAGAGGCAGAGATGAGGGACGGCAGAGGGAAATGGAAGGACAAAGATGGCCACAGACAGGCCAGCAGAACACACAGATGCTGTGAGGTGGGGAGGCAAAGGAGAGAAAACTACTCATGACAGCGAGGGTGTCAGGGCTTGGCAAGTAAGAAGGACAATGGTGAGACCAAGGTTAATATTCCTTTTAAAATAAAAAATATGCAGCACCAACAAAACATCTCCACCAAACAAACACACTAAAAGAACATTAAATGCTTCTATTTTTATCCTCAAAACATGAACAGGTAATTTTTCTGAAAAGAACATGCAGGTGTTTCTGAAAGGAACCAAGAGAAAAACCACTGCAAAATAGTGTTTGCTGAACAATTCACTGCTGACAGACTTTGTAATAATGAACTATGCTTAAGCACTCTAGAGTTTCAGGCTGGGTCTAAAGATTATTAAGCAAGAATTATAACCAACGTTGAATTTCCACAGCACATATGTAACCCAGAGAATGTGAATCCATTAAGCTTTTATGCTAATAACTGTTCTGGAGAAGTTTGGAGTTAAAAAAAAAAAAAAAAAAAACCTAAAGTTTAAATTAAGCCCTACTTTGACATTAAGATTTTTTAAAAAAATTCTCAAAGTGGTCGCCGAGCATACTAACCTCCCACATGAAGCTATTTCTAAAAACACTGAAGTCTCAATATTCATTATGTACATTAAGCCTCTCAAGTTCAATGAGAGCAGTCATTTACCAAGACAAGTATAAATTGTACAAAGACAGAATTCTTCTTAATGTTTGACAGAAAATTACCTCTTTAAACCTTTACTAAGTATCACGGCTTGATTACTACCAGTTCAAAAAGAAGAGAGAAAAAGGAAAAGATGACAACGGTTAACTATAATCCCATGAGATCTCCGGTGTCTCTGGTCAGCTGTTGTGCTTCAGTGACTGGAACCAGTGTCCAGGCTCAGTGGCCTCCAGGGATGACGCTGAGGTGTTAGGAGGAGGAAACAAAAATGGCAGCATCCAGGGACATCCCAGTTATAGCTGCAATTTATGAATACACTCCCTGGTCCTCCAGCCTCACTACAGGCCCCCTACCCAGGGGGCCATGATGCCAAAGCTCAGTTACCTAAGACTCACGTCTTCCCTACAGATAGGCTGCGACTCCTGGACTGAGGCATAAGAATTATTTCACCATTAAAAATCCTGAAGAATGCTCGTGTCACTGCTTCTGAAACATGTAGGGTTATCTCATTCTTCTTATCATCTTTACTTTTTCAATGAAATGAAATCTACTGAGTTTCCATTTTCCACTTAATTAGGTTCATTTTGGTATTATTTGAAAATGCTGCCTGCCAATATTTTCTCCTCAAAAGTCTTCCATCCCACTTTCTTCAACATTATGGTTGTTAACAACATCAGTTCTAGAACTCTGTCATATATATAACATCCTCTTTGGTTCAAGCTATAAGCCCTCAAGACTCTGTATCATAGAGCAAATTGTCTCCACCATTTGTAAAACCACCAAGCACTGCATATTCAATTGGACCATGATCAATACAATAAATGGTGACCTCAGAGCCATCTTTTGGCAGAGTAGCACAGTATAGTGTAAGACTGCAGACACAGTATTTAAAACTGCACAACTAATGGTTGCCTGAACAGGCATCAATCACTCTTTTTACCAAAGTGAATGTGAACAGGTGATACAAGTTGAAGGTTAAGAAATGTTGTGAACACAATACTATCACTTGGCTTTCCTTTCCCAAAAACCTGTCCTAACAGGGTTCCCAAAGATGGACCAGCAAGGAAGAAATTACGTCTGTGTAAGCACTAAGACATTCTGGCTATCTCAGACCTGTGAACGCTGACCATGTGCTTCATGAGGATTCCTGGTACATGTGGCAGAGCAGGAAGGACACAATCCATGGGATTACGAGGCTTCCGTTTATATCTGACAGTTAATGCCTGGGCTCTTATAGCCTCTCTTTGCCTTAGTTTCCTCATATATGAAATGGACAGTCTTTAGAATTGCCACAAAATGTACAAATGATTTCTGAAAATCTGTAAGTCCTAGAAGACTGACTGATTTATTAAGATTTTGTTTTAAGGTCTACAGTAAGGTCTAGTTTTGATAATAGCATAAAATATGAAAATTCAATTACAGTTAACCCAATAATGCTAACTTGGTTACCATGCTCAATAAATATCACATTTTACTCTTCTTATGTTAATGAAGTGCGCTTAGATGAAAGAAGAAAAAAGTCTGTTTAAAGGAATGCCTGCCTTTTGGTATTATAATCTTAATTTCTTTTATCTTCATAAGATGAAAATACTCCTTGGTTGGTGCACCATACTACAATGGTTTGGACAAGTGACCACTGAATTTTAACTAGCAGATAAAACCTAAATAGCTGTAATCACTTAAGGGACATGGCCATCAGACGAAATTCGGGCAGAGTGGCACAGTATAAAATGGGTCCCATGCATTAAAAGATGTCACATAAAGTAAAGCTGTTCATGGAAACATGTAAGATTTATGCCTCTTGAGTACAGAGAGTGCACAGTCAGATCAGTAAACAGTTCGATTCATCCATTTAGTGACTGTGGAGCACCTACTGGAAGTCTGACCCTGCTCTAGGCTCTGGGGATCAAACAGTCGACAGCCAGACAAAACTTCCTTCCCTCATGGAGCTTAATGTATAGCTTTACTGGTCAATCTTCTAACTGAAGAGCGACATAGCAGCAAGGGACAGTGAGATTATGCTGTCGGAGATGAGGGACACCACCATCCAGCCATGATTCCCGCTTTTTTGAGAGGTTAAGGGAATGCAATTCTAGTATGCTTGGAGCCACACATCATGGCTGACCCAGTGCTCCACCTCCTCCTGTAATAAACATGGCAAAAATGTCACAGACCTGCACCATGCCGACTTACCATCGGATTACAATTAAGTTCACTTCACTAATTTTTAAAATAACTCTTTAACAGTCTACTAAGCTTCAAATACTTATTAAAAGCTTTAAAAAGAGCTGTTTATTTAAACCAGTTAACTCATTATTTCTTAAAACTAAAAGTAGTATAAATGTTATAGAAACTGTTTATTACTGAACACGTTTAATTAATAAAACAGTTTGAGGGCTTTGTTTCAATTCATCCACACAATATTTTGTTCCTATCTCATGATAACTTCCAAGTGCCACCTGATTTTAACTATGACTGATATTTAACTAAAGAGTATACAGGAATACCTAAAATCTGACAGATGAGTTTTGTTGGCTTGAAGCTAAATAACAGCTGAAATATTTAAAATTAGCTTTTATTTTATTAGTTAATGTCCACCATTTGAAAAATTGCTAAACTGATTATTTTGTAAGTGTAATATCCACAATCTGGCCAACCAACGTCCATCTAAATTAGAAATTAGTGCAGGCGCTTATTTTGATTCTTGTTATAACCCCAACAGCATTTTTATTTACCTGGTATCATTTGCTGCTTTCAAATGGACATCTTAGCATATGAAGTTTGTGAAAGGTAACTTTGATATATCAGGTAAGCTTATAAAGCATGAGCTACTATCATAGGAATAATATATTAATTTTCTACATGTTCATGAAAGTCTTCTAATAAGACTGTCTGTCAGCTTATGACAGGCTTGGGTGCACAATTATACAGGCTGCATACTACACAGTCTTGGGGCTGTCATGACCAGGTGCCTGATGCAAGTGGTGCACTTGACACAGCACGGGAGTCACTTATTAAGTGTTTGTGGTACCTCTGAGCACTTGGATATCTGGGTAGGAGGAGCTCACGATGCCACACAATGTAATTCCCACATAACACAGAGAAGGTGTTTCCTGCAGGCCACCCAAAACACATAAGTACCAGAGAAAGAGTACTCATATTCACTGAGAGTCAAATATCTTTCACAAAAGGATAAACGCATATTCACATAATCAAACCAAACACAAAAGAATCAGGGAACATAAATATTTTTGAAGAGGCAGTATAGCACAGCAGTTAAAGGAATAGCATTCTAGAGGCATTCTGATTAAGTTCAAATCCCATTTCACTACTTATTAGCTGTGTGACCCTGGACAGGCAATTTCACCTCTCTATGCCTCAGTTTCTTCATCTATAAAATGGGGGTAACAACAGAACCTAACCCAGAGCTGATGTGAAGATTAAATGAGATACAAGTAATGTAGCTAGAACAGTGTCTGTAATAGTAAACCAACACTGTGGAAGTGTCCAGATTTGAGATTAGCATTATTGGGCAAGAGAATCAAAGCAGAAAGATTAAATAACTTCTCATGGGTTTAAAAATTAGTCTGTGATTCATTTCAGAATGAAAATAAAAGTTCTTGATTTACAAGAAAGTGTTTTCACACTGCTTTACATTCTAACTTTCTGACAAAAGTAAAACCCATGTAATATGTAATAAAAGTAAAACTGATGTAATATATCTGAAAAGCAAACTCCTATGCACCTGAGTGCTTTGATTATTGACATGGGCTGTCCTTAATGGGCCACCTGGCCTGCTGCAGGGGCGTTCTGAACCCATGTGCTGCCACTACCAGGGCTGACATTTACCAGCAGGCTCTCCTCACGGGGCAGGGCACACCATGTGGATAAACAACTGCAGCTGATTTACTCAGCCATCGATAAGACTTCAAATCCTAGGAGGGGATCCTTGTCCAAAAGCTCCTACGTCCTGCCCTGGTGAGGTGCCCACTGCTTTCCCTCAAGTTCTTTAAATATCAGCCAGCCCCCCCTGAATACCACTGGCACTTGGGAAAATCATCTCATTCTTTCAGTGCAAACAGCATCCGCTCCTGGAGCCCGGAGGGAGAAGTATGTGATATGAAGCAAAACGTGCCCTGCAAAGTGTCTGGGGCTGAAGGGAGCCAGGGCTGTCTCCACAATGTGAAACAGGACAGCCAGAAGTCAGAAAAAGTCCTGGCACGTTAACCAGTGAATGCTTTTTATCTACGTAGATTCTTATGCAAGGATCCAGGGAGGGGAGATTTGATCATTGGTTTTGACAAAGATTGTAGCTTTCAGGTTGTGGGAAACAAAACAACATGCACAGGAAACAAGTTCTTCACTCGCACTTTTGTCTAGTGTACGAGGTAAGTACATCCTATCCCAAAGAACCCCAGCACACCGGTGCATGCGTGACCAGTAGGACCAAAATGGTCCAGGGGCCTCAGACCGCTCTCCAGGTCTGTGTTGCATCACCTAACTCATTCCCCTGCCTCAAGAAATGAGATGGGGGGGGGGGGCGGTCCAACTGGGAAAAATTAAAATTCATATAGCAAAAAATCCAGGTAAACTAGAAATCTAAATAAATGAGGACTAGATAAGCTATGTAAAACAATGTCTAAAAAGTAGCCAAAAACCCAATGGGTCACACAATGTCATCTCTGCAGGATATTGACACTTCACACACAATTCTCATTACTGTTGAGTTTAGTTAGAAAATCAGAAAACAACACCCAAACCTTATTCCTCAACAACTTAATAAAAATGCACATGTCCTATTTTTAAATCACTTAATACATGTGATTTTAAAATGTCATCATCAGAAATGCCATTAGTGTAATATCCTGAATAGAGTATAGTGTATAAAAGGAAATAACGTTATGTTCAGTTCAATAAGATTACTAGTTCTAACTTATTGCTTGATTATAATAAAATAAAAAATTGTATATCTTATGAGAGCGGAGAAATCACAATCTATTCCTCTTCATAGTAAACGGGAGGAAACTAAATAAGGCTTGGAAAATTTGTACAGCTACTAGGAAATAGAAGCTAGACCCCTGCTTAGTTCATATGAGACAGACCTGGATCCTAGGAACTCAGTTCAGTTCTCGGTGCTGCTCCCTGACTGAAGGCAGAAGTTCGCTACAGGACTACCACGTCCTGGGACTGAAATTCAGAGAGTAGTAAGATACACACCCGTTCAGAGGAAGTCCCACTTATCAGATGGTTCATACAAGAAAGTACTGTTGACTCAAAGTTCTTCCTCCACCAATCAGTGTAGCAAAAGACCTCAATGCCGCATGTCTGTGGCAGCTGACCACTATGGTGAGTGAGTTTCACCATCCAAGGCAACACGTTCACCTTCCCTACCTGGCAACAAGACATCTCAGCTTATGGTACACTTGCCGTGATTCCCTCTGACTGTGTCTTCCCCAAAATAGGCAGAAGCTACAGAAGAATGACAAATCAAAGTGTGAGGGGGGGAGCACAATATCATGAAAGTACAGTTACTAACACACTGACCAAAATATCACGACCAATTAAGTGATGGAGACCACGAAAAATATATAATCATGATAGGATGCTTTCAGTTTTGGTGAACGGGCAGAATAAAAGAGTAGTAAATATCATCACTTTTTAGATTAAAAGTATGGTCTTACTTCTTACTAGAATGAATATTTTCACTTAATGTTTATTCACGTGGTAAAGCTATTGAAATGTGCCCTGGCAATTAACATTTTCCGATTTCTAAACCCCTACTTAAAAAAACAAAACATGCATTTGTCACTAAAATTTATATTACCAATAACCACCATATGCAAACAAGGTGGCTGGAATAAGTATAGCACAAAAGGCAAAAACATCGTAAGTGGACAGTTTAAGCCTCACCAAAACCGAGTTCAAAGATACGCTGGTCCTGTTCTAGGAAGAGACACAATCCGGGAGGCCCTGGGTCTCTAAGCATGCATGCATCAACTTCTTGTTGTGAGTGTTATATCAGATGTGGTGATATGAAATGCTTGGGAGAAGAGCAAACTGCTTTTGCTTTCCTTTGTTTTGTTCAATAAATAAACTGTCACAGAACACAGATGAATTTAGCTTTTGGGATGGAATAATTGGTGCCCAAATCAAAAAGTAAATGTTATGCATGAAAAAATTAAGGAGATCACCCAAGGACAGCAGAAGCATGTATAGTATGTAAAAGAAGAGCTGACCTTCACGAAGAAGGCCAACTTCTCTCAAGGTGACTCAAACCACCATTAGAGGACAGCAAAAATTCAGCTCTGAAATTTCTGAGTGGCCTGACTCCTAAAACATAGCCTATTAAACAAAAATAACTTATTAAATTACTATTTTAAATTGAAATTCCAAGACCCTGTAAACTCAAATATCCCATGTGGATAAGACTTTTCCTACACAAATGGTGAGAAGTTTGAAAGGGAACAAAAAGAAAATGGAGCTGGTGACAAAGGCCTTGCTCCCTGGAACACTACCTGTGGCACTTCAGGGCTGCCTCTCGCCCACTGCCAACCAGCAAAGACTCACACAGGTACTGAACACATTACGTTCACTCTGATGGAAACCAGTTCCCTCTTCAAATTAAGGCTGATCTAAGCCCTCTGCGTTTTTAACAGGACCCACAGAGTAGGCTCTCACAGGAGTGAGTCCCCCACATTCTCCAGTGAGAATAACGCAGGGCTATCTCCTGTCCCTAAGCCGGGTCGCTGGGGAGGGGCCCCGGAATTTCCAGCAGAGCCAGGTTAACTGTAACCTAAACCCAGGCACTGCAGGCGACAGGGCAGAATTACCTCATTAGGACATGGGGGAAATGCCATTTCATAAACTCTAACTCAGGCTGGTATACCTTCCTCAGCTCCCTCAGGGAACTTCTGTCACAAAATCTCTGTGGCCCAGCTGAATGCTAAATTTATTAGAAATATTGGATGACATAATAAGTCTGGCAGATTAACGGTGTACTTCTTAAAGCAGGAGCCCTTTCTTTTCAAAAGGTCCTGAGGATGCCCAGACATATCTGTCAAGTGAACTATTAAATGAGCAAATGCAAACAGATGGCTCCTTAGGAAACTCCTGACTGCAAAGTTGGCCCCTGCAGTCCCGATGAAGCATATCTGTCCCTCAGTGGGGTGGGTATCGAAGGCTGATCACTTTTAATATGATTTGATGCACTAGTTACTTTCCATGAATATTTTAACTACATAAAGAATGCAAATATTAAGAATCCCAATAGGTAAAGATATCTTTGCTATATTCCTATAAATATATTAAATGAAGGCAACTGGAAAATGGTCTCAATTTTCTCCTCTTTAAAATCAAGGAGTTAAAGTTGAATCTGCGACATCTCGACCCTAGGCACTCCATGATACACACAATACACCACAGTCTGAGCAGAGAGAAGTCAGCGTGATGTTCCTGGGGTTGATGATGAGGAGTGACAACAGCTTTGTCACATGAGCTAGAGTGACTTACACCGAGATTTAAAACTTAAGTGAAAAGAGGCTATGTCATTAGCAATCACTCAGGGAGAGAAGGATGACATGCTTTTCAATAGGTACAATTATCCTCATAGTAGTACCTTCCGAAGATTAAGAGACAAAAATTACGTGAGTCACTAGGTCAGAACAATCTAGAATTCATTTGGCGTCATACATCCTGCATTTCAAACCCAGACAGGCCTTGCCTGTGTCACATTTGGGTGATGCCTATCTGTTCAGTTAACAGAGATCAAATAAAGAGGAACAGCTTCTGAGATGAAATGCTATCTGTGGTAGGTGGAGAGAGAAGGAAAATCAAGGTAATGTGGCTTGGTGCCCTGAACAACAATGAGAAAGACAGAAAAGAAACGTCTGTTTTACAATTCTAATTAACTTAGAAAACAAGTCAGAAAACAGAGCCAAGAATGTTACTCAATGAAGAGATGTGACTGAAAAAATTTTGAAGATTATAAATAATACTCCTCGTTAAACTGAACTTCATCTTTATGACTAAAATGTGTGACTTAAGTAGTAAATATTTTAAATCAACAAAATAAACAAACTTCCTATTAGAGAAGGAAAGCCAGATTACAGAATTGTGTACTAAAAAAGGGCTAAGTATTTTTTTTAAAAAATCATATGTAACAATTAGAATTCATTTACTATGGATGACAGCCTTGGAAGAAGTTAATCAGGGTCTAGAATTATAGATTAAGTTGGAAAAAAATTTTAAAATACTTGTACCTTAATGTCATTAATACATGTCTATCAGTAACTTAATAGTCTCAAAAGACCCTGAACCGCCCACTGCCTCCCCAAGGAAAAATACCATCAGATGTTTTTCTCCTTCAACTAAACAATAAAGCAAGGTAAAAATGAATGAATGAATAAATGAATGTATGATTAGACATCAATCAGGAAAATTCAGTCTAGGAAAATCTAAGTTTAACATTACAGAAATTAGAAAAAAAAAATAGACACTCATGACTTGGAGAAGAAAAAAATCAAAAGATCAGGCTTCGCAGGGTTTGAACTGTATATTACTACATACTGAAACACACTTCTCCTTAAATGGTTTGCTCTTTGATCCCTAGTAACACCAACAGCAAGTAAGTACGTAAACGTGAGTTTATTCAAAGGTCAAAAGGCGGGGTTGCTTATGGACAAGAGGGGATCACTAATTTACTCCATTCAGAGTAGCATCTAAATTGTATGATTTTCAGAAAGTTTCGCATGGCACTGCTACCAATTTTGAGAAGTAGTTGTATTATATTTTCTTATTTAATCTCAGGATAAATCATAACTCACGTGCAGTCATGTAACAAAGTCAAAATTTTAAAGTTATGCAAATTAAAATATATATATATAAATGAAAAGAGCTGTCTGCCATAGGGAAGGACACGAACCAAGTCAAGGAGTCCCAATGCCAGATTTGTCATGACGCATGGCAGATAGGAGAGTAAGCCCTGACTTCAAACAGGACATAAAACTGCTTGAGCCTCGGCCTGTCCTGTGAAATGCAACAATAATACTGTTCTCTGCCAGAAAACAGTGATACTAACAGAGGTAGAATGTTTTCTTCCTGAATTAGCTGAGAAAAGGTGTAGCAAAAGGCATTTTGATGGTTACCTAAGAGGTAGATTTAAGTCAATATCAGAGATATACCACCACGGATTCCAACAGAGAGGCTGACTGCTCCCTCCTCTGGGTGTGTAAAGCATGGAGAGGGGTCTATCAGAATAGAAGTCGTAATAGCAGGAAGGGCAGGAGTACTTGAATTACTGCTCAAGACTAGTTTCTGCTGTCAGTTTGAATTCTCATCAGGATCTCTGAAGAAGAAGTCCAGGCCACCACACGGGAATGCTGTGAGAGCAGGGACAGACAGGGCCTCACTCAAGGTCCTCTCCAAAAGGAGGCAGGACATGGCAGGGAGGAGAGAGGGTAGATGGGGAAGGAAGAGAGTGGGAGGGAGGGCAGAGGAAACAGACTCCAGGCCATCAGCATCCCAAACTTAGGACAGAACAAGAACTAGTTTCACTGTATTCAAATACACACAAATATCACCCCACTGAAATGTCTTTATAGTTTAAACTGTGATACTAAAAGCAAATTTGAAAAGTCATCATATTCTCAGCATTCTAACAAAGGCGTTTTCAGTTCTCCAATTCCCTAGCTGCATTTTCAATTTTGTTCCCAACTTCACTGAGCATGCTCAGTGCCAGACATGGGCACAAAGATAACAAGACAGTACTCTATTGCCAGAAGGGATCAAAGACATGCACTTTCTAAGGTAACTCACAGTCACTTGAATTACTTTTTAAAAGATATTCTTTTTTTAAAAGAATTTTCTATTAGTTTCAAGTACACAGTATATTGGTTAGACATTTGTATAGTTTATAAAACAACCCTCTTAATTACTCTATCTTCCCTCTGGCTCTACACATAGCCATTACCTTATTGCTGACTGCATTCTCTATGCCGTGCTCCCCATCCCCATGACAATCTATCAACTACTAGTTTATACTTCTTTGATAAAAGACGTTCTTAAGCCAAGTAATGTCATTTGTTTCACGTGTGCAAGAAACAAATGTGTAAAACAAAGAATAAGAAATTCCCTAGCATGTCAACAATTCAAATGTGTTTTTAGTTCAAAGTTTGGGGAAAAGAAGACCAAAGGTTTTCCTAAAACCTTCATTTAATTTAGATATAAGTTAGAATCAAATGTTATTCAATTTCAGTTTCCTTTTTCTTTTTGTAACATATGGCATGGGTGATAATACTTCAGTGTACTTCGCAATTAAGAATGAGGAAAGAAAGGCAATATCCAGTGAGAACAAAATAATTACACACATGTATATATATTATGATCATAAACACATGTCAGCTAATGGATTCTAATATCATTCAATATCTAATATCTTTATTCTTGAGTTAATTTTAAAATTTCATAAAAACGCATGAAATTATTGCTATTTATATTTAAAAAGCAAACATTGATAAGAATAAAAGGGTTACAGGAATACAGAACTTTTAACTATTCAGCCCAATAGTCAATCACAACCAAAACTTTTATAAAATTGGTGACAATGACTTAATAAACCAATGAGATTTTAAATAATGTAAGTTGTCAATAAAGAGTACTGTCTGGTCAACAAACTAAACTCGTAGCTGTGACCATTTGATATTAGACTTCAGAGTCATGATATCTATGCCATTCTGGACTGACCTGCTAATAACGCTATTGTTATTCCACCATTACCACTGAGGGCCCCCACTTGTTGAGAACACTATGTGCCTAGCACAATGTATTATATACACGCCACCGCATCTAATGCTTACAGTGAACACCAGAAGTAGATATTCTTATCTCCATTCCACAAGCGATGACAGTAACAAAAGCTACTAACATGTTTTAAACATTTCCATTGTGCCAGTCTACATAGCAACTCGCTCATTTAATGCTCTTGACAAGCCTATGATATGGGTACTACTATAGATAAAGAAACTGGGACATACAAAAGGAACAGCTATCCCAAGTTCACATCTGTTACATATAGCAGTGTCCAGACATTGGCCTAAATCCTTCTAAAGCCAAAGCCACACTTTTACCCACCAATCCCAAGGAGTCTGGCTCTCCAGACCTACCCTCTGTCCCACCTATCAGAAGAACTACAGCAGCAGACAGAAAGGGGGCCAGGGCTGGTTTGGCCAGAACTGGACACCCCAATCATGAGACAACTCATAAATCTGGCTGGGACCCTGCCCCCACTTCCCTAAGCAATTCAAAATAAGGGAACTGAAGTCCTGCCTCAAAGCTGGCACAGTGCAATGGTCCCTCCCGGGAGCTCATGACCCAAAGACTCAAAGATCAAGGCTTCTAACTGACCAGAACACAAGGCATTCCAGGATAAAGAGCCTTGGTCTGGACAGGTGTCCTGTGCCTATTCAGGGGTCATCAACTGCTCAGTTACTATGGTCCACTATGTCTCCAACCACACCAGGTTCTCAGTGACTGAGATAACGGAGCCAGGGGCACAGCGGATGGCACAGGGAAACTGGGTAAGTGGCTGGAATAAGGGCTGTTGGGGCATCATGATGAGGCAGGGCATCAACTCTAAGGGTATGAGAGGAGGTTAACAAAGGCTAAAGGAACAGGTCGTAGGGAGTCGAGTCTCAGAAGACAGACCAGGCTCCTGCTTTCCAGGAGGGAGGCAGGAACCAAGGTGAGAAGCTGTCTGTCCCTCTGGGAGGAAGACGGCTGTGTTGGTTATCAATGACTAACAATAGTCAACGTAAGGACAGACAGAGGCACTTAGAAGAAATGAAACTAAAGTCTCAAGAGCCATGCTGTGTGGATGTACTACGCAGAAGAGGTTTTCAGCTTGGGGAAAGTTCACCACTCCCACCCCGCACCCAGAGCAAGGGTGCTCACTTTGGCTGGGCAACACCTGAGTGCAGCTTCTCTACCAAATGCCAGATGCCAATGACTATTAACACTGTGGGAGGCAGGCAGCAGCTCATCTAAAAAGAGACTGCAATATCCCACCAAAATAAACCAAATACAGGGAACCCAGTGGCCCTCAACTCACAGAAACTGCCATTTCAAATGGCAAAGGCAAAAAATCAATATAGTGCTCTATTTAGCGGGATTAAGAAAAACATCTCTACCCCAAATATTTCTGTCCATTGGCTTTAAGCACTTATTACAGATGGGACCCTTTTATTAACAACATCAGTATATATGTGCATAGGAAAATAATTAGGATACATGCATCCAAATTTAATCAGTATTATCTCTGGGGAGTGGTGTTCATGTAGATAGTCATGTTCTGTATTATAGATCTGTAACATATTTAATTTTTTTGCAATATTTGTATTGTATGTAATACAAAAAAATATACCAAGTCTCATGCCAAGTGAGAATATTCAGAAATTCACAAGTCAGGAGCCAGCACACTGCTGTTGCTTTGCTCTTCCCCATGAATGACTGGAATCCTAACAGACCAAAGCGGAGAGGTTAGACATCCACAGAATGTGCAAGAAAAGCCCGGTGGGAGGGAGATAAAAAGGGAAATGAGGGTGGAAGAGAGGACAGAAGGGAAAGCAACAAGAGGGAAGAGAATGGCAGCAAGAGAGGAAGGGGACAGAGGGAGGCAGGGAAATGGAAATGGAAATGGAAATGGAAATGGTGGTGAGTAGAATGGGACACCTAACTGCTGCTCAACAAATAAAAGGTTTCATTTACTTTTTGATCGTCAGCATCATACATGAATTTAATAATACATTTTTTAACATATAATTACCGTTTCTTTCCCTTTCAGGCCTTTGGGAATGTTGCTAACTTCCCACTCAAGACTCACAAAGAACAGGACAGGTGCTCTGGAAGTCCAGCTGGGGATTTCTAAAGGAAAAGGACAGGGACAAAAAGTTATTCTGGATAACAAAAGCAGTTAATATTTAAAGTATCATTAAAAAGAAACTGATTTTCACTGAAAAACAAAGAAATATATTTCCTAATGAATCCAGGAAAAGATTGGGTCCAAAGTCTCTTTCAAATATAGCTGCTCTAGCAACCTCTGAATTAATTTTAGAAGGAAACAAAATCTACAGGGTACATTTTGTGCATTTAGTGGAAAATAAACCAAAGAGCCTGTGTACGGCCATTAGCTTGGAGACACCCATGTGGCTTTGCACTGTACCCAACACAACATCCCCAACAGGACTTGTCAGTATTCTAGTTCACAAAGTCCTGCAGGAAATGGGGTAGCCTTCCAACAAACTGTATAACTGAGGAGGGGAGCAGATATCTTATGCTTCAGAAACTTTGTTCATGTTTGCAAGGGAATAAAATATTACAAAGCAGCATTTTATCTTGTCCTTCAAACACAGTTCCGATATGAGCTCACAAACACACGCCTCATTGTCCTGCGGCTACTTTCTCTTGGACTGAAGACAGGCCTTGGAGGCAACACTGTCCCAAATTTTGAGTATACAGTATTTCATTTTTAGAAAGGAAACAATGAACATGTCTCAGACACATACTCGGGCCCAGAAATACTGTGACTCCATTTTAGAAAAGGAGAAAGAAGCAGAGGTTTTCTGAGGAAAGTTGTTCCTAGGTCCATCTGACATGTAAATGTTTATTCATTCAAGTACCTCCAAAATGCATTTGAAGATACTTGAATGAACCATGAAAGTGATTGTTATCTGGACATCTGACAACTCAAATGAAAATACCATGGAGGAAAATGTAATCATTTTATCTTCTACCATCTTCTCTCGATGTACTCCATCAGTGAAGATAACTACATCTTTGTTTACCTGAAAGTACGAGCTCGCAGAAAAGGAAAGAACATGGTCAGGCTATTATAGATACACCTTTTTTATTGAGATTTACTATATAATTTGCATGGTTGCAGGACTAATTTTCAAATAAAGACGCACTTGAGACATTAACAGATAATGACCAGACCTCTTGATGAAGGTCAATGCCAGCTTCCCAACCATCATTATCTCCTTTCTGGAGTGAGGTGTAATAAACAATTTGCCAGAAGTTTATGAGTATGGCTGCAAATCTTGACCTAGTTTTTGTTTAGCTTCAAAAAAATAAAAGGAAAGTCTGAAAACATCTATTTAAATAACAACTAAGACTGATATTTCCCACTCTCACATTTAAAACTTTCAGAACAGTCTACTTTCCTCTACCCCATCACCTAGCAATATTCCAGTAGAAGATAAAGTAAAAATTAGTACTAGATTAAAATAGAAATATAAACTCCAAGTTTATGACTCTGTTTGAGTGCTTACTACCTACACTCTAAGATTTTACTTTATTTGCCTGCTGAAATATATGAGATTCCAGGAATTCAAATGAATAAAATCATATACATTTAATAGAACATTAGAGAAATTTTAATCCAAAATACTTTGATATCAAAAATTCCTTTTCATATTTATCATTATTTTTGCCTTCTCCTTCTCACATTTTTGAAGACAGAAAATAACAGCTGAAGTCCTACTCTAGTGACTCAGAAATAGAAGAGTCATACAATTATGACTGTGATATGGACTTGTATATACCACGTATGAAGAACTACAGTATTGGATTTATCTTCAGTGTAGTTATGTGACATCGAAAACATCCTAACAAAAGTCATTCACAGCACATATTCTTGAAGGTAAAGAATCATATGGTCATCTGTTCTAATTGACTCATTTCACAGGTGAGTAAATGAAAGCCTAGAGTGGTCAAATGACCTCTTCACACAGCCAAATTGGTTTTAGATCTCAGATTTCTTAATCCAGTGCTCCATTGGATCATAACCGATCTTAATTTCCATAAATAACCTCTTAAGAACTTATAAATTCACCTGTTTTTCTACACATCTATTATTCTACACAGCATGAGCGGCACTTAATGAATCACCTCAACTTTGTTAACACACAACACTATTTGAAATGTTTGAGAGCACACTCTGCCTTTCACTCCACTGATAAAGCGAGATTAAACCACCAATGCCCATGAGAAAGCTGAAATGAAATCTGAAATACTCTTAGGCTGTCTAAACTAGATACATATACTCCAAAAATAGAATTTCCCTTTCTTGGTCATAGGCGAATCGTAATCACAGCTTTGTGACAGTACATTTTCAAGTAGGTTTTATAGAGAGCTATCAAGCAAAAAGCAGATATTTGACAGTCAAAGCTTACATAAGCAGTTTTTGAAGTAAGAATTTCAAGATAATTTACTGTTAGATCCATCAGTTCAGAACAAAGTTTTAATCCCAAACTCTGGAGTCATTCAACAGCACTTAATTTACATGGTTCAGCAGCTTATCATCATCAACAGCCATTTGTTGACTCCCCACTTATTTATTTACACTGCACAGTGCTAGGTGCAAGGAAACCCAAAAACATGAAATATGTCCTTCCCTAATGTAGATGGATGACTGAGATAATTAAGGAGGCTTTCACGGTGGTGTCTAACTGTCTCAAGGTTTGCACATGATGAATGTATATGTGTAAGTGTGTGTTTAGAGGGCTAGTTAGTAAGTACACATGGGGTTTTCCCAGAGAATATGAGTTGAAAGATGTAGTAAAGAGTATATGCTGGAAAGCAGGGTAAGATAAATTAAAATAGGCCAACAGATGACAAAAGAACCCCTTCACACATGGCCCAAAGATCAAAGGAATGGTTCAGAAAACAAAATATCCATTGACATATTTGAAACTATGTCAGCAATAAAATACTTTCCTTATATTTCTTCATATAATCTGATGAATGGTATTACAACTCAATGCCAAACCACCCCATAAAAAAATAAAATATTTAATCACACATTTTCAACAAAGAAAATGAACATGTATCAAGTCAAACTAAAACTTTAATGAGACATTACTATATATTCACTCAAATGGCTGCATTTCAAAAGGCGAAAGTATCAAGTGTTTACAAAGATATGGAGCAGCTCGGATTCTTATACAACACTGGTGGAAAAATCGGAATGTTACTGAAGCTTTGACAAGTAATTTGACAGTTTTTTACAAAGTTAAGTACATATTTACCATGTGACATGGCAATTCCACTCCTAGGTATTTACCCAAGAGAAATTTAAAGATACAAAATCCACACAAAAACTTGTACAAGAATGTTCATAGTAGCCTTATTCGTAATACCCCCAAACTTGAAAAACTCCCATCTCCATCAACCGATGAACTGATAAACAAATGTAGCCTATCATACAAAGGAATACTACTCAGTAACAAAAGGAAAGAATTAGTGATGCATACAACTACATGAGTTAATCTCAAAGACATTATACTATGAGAAAGAAGTGAAACACAGAAGATTAAATGTATAATTCCATTTATATGACATTTTTGAGAAGGCAAAACTATATCAATAGGAAGCAGATTAATTGTTGCCAAGGGTCAGGGTACGGGGAGGAGGGGACTGCCCATAAAGAGGTGTGACAGAACATGTTGGGGGATGGACATGTTCTATATCATGACTGTAATAGTGGGTATGTGATTGTGCATATTTATTGAATATGAATTATACCTTTAAAATCGTGAATTTAAAATCAACTCTCAAACTATTTTTTAAAACCCTCTGATGCATTAATTAGGAAACACCTCTTAAGCATCCAGTAGGCTTTGTCCTAGTCTAATGGATGTGTTTATCCATGATATTAAAAATATAAGACAGGCTTATCAAAGTTATAGCTGATTTGAGCTTAAAATGGCTAAAAGGTTATGTAATAGAATCATAATTCTAAATGTGTAAAGATGGAATAATTCTAGAGTATTAATGTCAAACGTAGGTCAAATAAAAACCAAACTATATTCCAACAAAAGTTTTCTGACAGACAACCATGTGTTGGCCACTATACTACACTGAGATTAAATAATAAAGACCTTGGTCTTATTAAGTTCACCATCTACATGTCTTATCTGATCTTATCTGATCTTAGACCCATCAGCAGGGTGTCAACTTGGGGTGTGCAGGAAGTACAAAGCAAGCCCAGGCAAATGCTATTGTTTTGAGACTACTGAAGTCAGAGGTGGAGAACTCTTTAATGAACCCAGGCATCCTTACTTTGGGATACAGAAGGAACCAAAATGATTACCTAATGGATGCTCTTGGGCATTCTGAAGTCAGCTGAGTTCGAATCTTGCTTCCACACCTTCACTATGTGACCTTGAGTAACTAAGGTAACCTCTCAAAGCCCAGGGTTCCTGGTCTGTAAAATGGAGATAATTGTAGTCCTTACCTCAGGGGGTAATTCTGAGGATCAACTGCCCATGCAGTATAAGAGAGACAGCAAAGAAATCAGTGCAGGGCAAACACTCATTTGATGTTGGCTGATCACTCAGCAAGCCCCTCTTGCCCGCATTTTCATCAACGAATGGAAAGAATACCTATTTTGGAGAAAGGCATTTCAATAAAAATGTGTAAAACTGCCAGGCACACAGGAGTCACTTGGTTATGGATCACTGATTTTTAAATATTCTAGAAAATTACTTTTTCTATTCAAAAAGACAGGATTATACTAAAGAAGACATCTTTAGATTCAAAGTAAACAGACCATAATCACCTCACTGTAATGCTCCTTGCATGCTGTGAAGACACCTTAAAAAGAGGTCTGTTATGTATTCTAATAAATAATTTATTTGGACTGAGTTGAAACAGATTCCTGTATTGCTTTAGGCTTTACAAAAAAGAAAAAAAGATAGCACACTGGAAAAGTTTCATTAGATTTACTCAGATGTATCCCATCATTTTTGTTCATTGATTCTCTATAAACAATAACACTTAGCAAACCCACATGTGGTCAACGAAATGTTACATCCAAGATAGCAGTTTCTGAAACAGGTCATAATGGAAAAACCTGTAAACTACTTACTATATGATTGGTGTTCCAAGTTTCTTTTAAGGATAAATGCACCTACCTCCAAATAAGACATTAAAAAAAAAATAGTGTTTGTTGCACACCTCAAATGTTCATTTTAACACTTTTAAAAATGGTTTTCCTACACACGGTTTGTTATACAAATATGTTTTTAAACCTAGCACATTATTGACTGATCATGATCCAATCACTAATACTGTCATCTTTCAGGGTTTTAATACTTGTGAGTCATTAACTGAAAATAAAAACTCATTTAGGAAAGATTAATGAAATTACAAAGCAAACAGTGTTTAGAGTGGTCCGCAGCCTAAATGCCAGCAGCAGCTAGTTGGGTCACTAATTTAGATGCAGGAACATGAAAATAAACAAGAGTGACTTTGGTATGTTCTGTGGGACTAACATGCTACACTGGGGAGGAAGAATAGAGGAGTCTCCTTCCTTACAAACGTTCAAATTAGTACCACTCCAGAGACTTCCTATATCCAAAATGGATTGAGAGATTTTCTTTGTGGTTAGCACGTTCTTCCAAAGTCACTGTACTTCTCTGTCTAGCAGAAAATGTTGTAAGAAACATGTATTTTGCAGTTACTCAAATTTTGATGTGCAAAATCTCTCATATAACCCACATAATGAAAACTACATCTTTCAAGAAAAAACACAAGAGTCAGGAACTCGCTACAACCTAAGGCAGAAAGCATTTATCTTATCTGGAGGCTGATCTACAAATTATTTGTTTCCCAATTTTTTCCTTGTTGTAAAACTTACCACCTTAACTGTTTTGAACTGCACATAAGTATTAAATACATTCATAATGTTGTGCCACCATCCGTCCCTATATCTCATCCTGAAGAACTGGAATTCCAGGCCCACTAAACAGTAACTCCCCATTCCCACCCCCGCGACCTCTCCAAACCACTATTCTACTTTGTCTCTATGATTCTGACACTTTATGATTTCATGTAAGTGGAATCATACAGTATTTGTCTTTTGTGCCTGGCTTATTTCACTTAGCATCATGTCCCCAAGGTTAATCCATACTGTAGCATGTGTCAAAATGTCCTTCCTTTTAAAGGCTGCATAATATCCTCTTGTATGGATATACTAAATTTTATTCATTCATTCATTCATTGATGGATCCTTGAGTTGTTTTCACATTTTAGCTATTATGAATAATGCTGCTATGGATATGGGTATATAGCATCTCTTTGAGTCCACGCTTTCAATTCTCTGGGGTATATACCCAGAAGTGAAATTGCTGGATCGTATAACTCTACTTTTATAAATTATAATCTTAAATGACTATCTATTAAAGCAGTCAGTATGTTCCCTGAAAAGTAAAAATAGAAATTGTCATCTTATTTAAATAACTCTAGACTATTATGCCAAGAAATAATGTCAATAAAATTCTGTTTTCCACTATGTTTATAAATTGGCCATTACTTATCTTTCCAGGCTTCTCCAAATACCAAATAAAAGAGTGTCAATGAGACTCAAGTCTCCTTTTTTTCCCTTAATAAATTCATCTGCACGATACATTCTATGTGGGACTACAGAGGCTCTTAAGTGTCACTTGAGCTGTTTGAAAGACACACACACTCCTGATGCTCAACCAGTGCTCACAGGCACAGCTTTCCCACAGTGCTTTAGTCCTCAAGGGACAAATCCTTCACAATGCTGAGGTCTGGGGCAGCTCTGGCGAGGTGAGACGTACAACTGAAGTCCCTTAGAAAGCTTTCCAGAGTAGGTGGTGATAATTTCAGGCCAAAGAATTTCTACTTTCAGCTTTCTCTTAAAAAAAAAACAAAAGCCATTCATCTCATTAATAAGCAAGTGTAGAACAATGCCAAAATCAACACTGGCATTTTCTGCTATCCTACAAAAAGTAAGTATAATGTTAATAAAATGTAACACCATCTACTGGGCACTTTTTTTTTTAACGCTTAAAAACAGGCTTTATTGAAACATCATGTTTTATATTATTACCTTTTTGTAACTGTGGTAAAATACACAAACAATAAAACTTACCATGTTAGCCATTTTTAATTGCGCGGTTCAGTGGCATTAAGTACACCACCACCATCGCCCACCCCAAGCACTCTTTCATCTTGCAAAACTAAAATTCTGTAGCCATTTAATATTAACTTCCCATTTCTCTTATCCCCAACTCTTAGCAACCACCATTCTATTTTCTGTGTCTAGCATTTGACTACTCTGAGTACATCACATAAATGGGATTATAAAGTATTTGTCCTTTTGTGACTGGCTTATTTCACTGAGCATAACGTCCTCCGGGTTTGTCCATGTTCTAGTGTGTGTCTGCTGCATACTTCTTACTTCTCATGTCACAGGAAAGCCTTCAGAATGAAAATGTAGAGCCCAATCTTGCAGTGAGGCCCTGGTGAATGGATGGGCTGAATATAAATCATTGTATTTATGGAACACTGCTCACAGCTCCTTTCAGCTGGTGTACACGCAAAACCTTCAGTGCTGGCCCCCCAGCAAGTGAGCAAATAGAGTCTGCGAGCCAGACTGCCAGCATGTCTACAAGATAAGACGGGGTAAAATTTCTCTGAGGACTGAACTTTTAATATTTAATATCTGCTATATGCTATCCTTTGACTTTGGGAAAATTAATGTCAGTACAAATGACTGGCCAGGATAGAATGACACTATGAGTAAACATGAAATTAATGGCTCCATTTGACTTAAGGCAATTTTGCTATCTTAATAGTGATAGTAAATTGCATGATAAAAATACAACTTGCTCCATAAAATGTAGCATTTATCATATGATCTTTTGCAGCATTTTTTGACTGTGTGATGTAAGCCCTACTTCCCCAACTAAATTATATGCTTCACAAACACAGTCTTTCAATTCTTTAATGCCCATCTCAAATTGATGTCCGCAAAAAAGGTATTGGATAAAATATTACTAATTGATAAAAATAAGGTTGACAGGACAACCTAATAAATAAAAAGTACACTAGTTAATCATTTAAAAAAGTGGTTAAATGAGGCCGTATTTATAGTTTACTGGTTAAAAGTTGTATTGTTTTGCAGTCAAATAATCCCAAATTTGAATCTCAATTCTATTCAGTGTATTAAATGACAATATATGTCCTGCCATTTAATAAATATATTGGCTGAGAACTTGAAAACCACTGGCTGAAAACCATTGGCTGAGAAACTGAGAGTAAATTAATTATCAATTACGTTTCAACCATCAGGAGTAGTAATGTTATTGCAATGAATGGAATGTTTGTGTTTCCTCCCAAATTAATATGCGGAAATCCTAAACCCCAAGGTGACAGTATTGGAAGGTGCTTAGGACAGAAGGATGGAGCCCTCACAAATGAAATTAGTGTCCTTATGAAAGAGACAAAAAAGAGTGTCCTCACCCCTCCCGCCATGTGAGGACATGGGGACAAGAAAGCTGTCCATGGACCAGTTTAGTGGGCCTTCACGATACACCGAATCCACCCACACTTTAACCTTGGACTTTCAGTCCCCAGAAGTGTGAGAAATACGTGCTTGTTATTTAAGCCACCCAATATATGGTAGTTTGTTATAGCCGCCCCAAAAAAGCCAGCTATGAATACACTTTATGCCAATGTATCTTTAACTTTTTCTGTTTTTTGACTTGCATTTGATTTAGGAGTTTCATAACTGAAACAGAGTTTGTTTCAGGGCAGTCCTGAAAAACATGTTTGATTGTATGTTTATTTCTTTTCAGAAATCCTATTTTGGTGGCAGGTAATGTTAACTAGTGGTAGCTCATTATTATTGCACAGATATACCAATTTTAGTTTTGGAAAAAAGAAAAATTAAAAGAATATCACTCAATACGTGATTTGGGCACTGATTGTCTGCTAGTGCTTTACATCGGTCAAATATGACCAGAATCCAGAGAACTCTCTGATGGATTTCATATTTCTGGGCATTTGCTTTAAAATTGCGCATGAGACTTCCATATCCAATTAAGATACACGTGAAAGGCCTCTGATCACATGGTAACAAGATTTTCATGTGGACAAAATAAAACAAAATAAAAACACTTTTCTGGGGTTTTAGCAAAAAGGAACAAACCCAAAGAAACCATGATGACCCAAATTTCAGCAAGAAGCAAGTCCTTCGTAGGTGAGCTGAAAGACAATCTGGACTGCCAATCGAGGCTGAGAATAGGGCCTGCCTGGCCTGTACTGGGGGATGGGAGATAAGGAGAGAAGGAACATCCCACAGAGAGATGCAACTTGGCAGGAACAAGGAGAGACGAACAAGCCTTATAGGACAGGGTGAACTGGTAGGACAGACAGCCTGGAATCTGAAAGAACAACAAATGCAAAGAAAATGAAAACAACTTAAAGAAGTTTTCGACTAGGTGAAAGCTAAGAAAATGTGTCACTAGCAGACCCACATTACAATAAAGGATAGAGGAAGTTTTTTGTGCTGAAGAGAAATAACAGCAAATTGAAAAACAGAAGAAATGAATAACACGGAAATAGTAAAAGTGTAGATAAATATAAAAAAGTATCTTTCTTTTCTGTTTTTGAAAAGATAACTGGCTGTACAGCAAAACATAACATATGTAGCAGTAAAATATATAACAACAGCACAAAGGATGGAAAGAGGGTAAATGGAAATACACAGTTGTAAGATTCTTAGATTAAATGCAAAGTAGTAACATTAATTCAATGTATATACACATATGCACACACACACACACCTAGAACAACCAGTAAAAACAAAATCAAACCTTGGCTAAAAAACCACGAAGATAAAATGAAATACTAAAAAATATTTGACTAATCTAAAATGAGGTAGAAAGAAGGGAGAAATACATCAGATACAACAAATAAATATAAGAAAGCAAACTTAAAAACAACTATATCGATAATTAATTTGAGTATAAATGGAAGCAACCTTATTAAAAGGGATAATTTTCAAGATGGGATAAAAAAGCAAAACCTAGCTATAAGCTATTTATAAGAGACACTGCAAAACTAAACTCCTTGAAGTGCCCCAGACTTGCCATGCTGTTTCATGACTCAGTCCCTTGACTTGGTCCTACCCATCTAGCTAGAATGTCCCTCAGTTTCTCCTGATTCCCCACCCAAGCCCATTCCCTCACCTAGCTAACACCTACCTTTCCTTAAGAAACAGGTAGAACGAGACTCAGCTCAGATCAGACCAGACTTTCTGCAGGAAAGTCTCCCTAAACACATTCCCTCCCCGATCTTCTTAGGCTGAGCACATTCTGCTTATTGCACCACCTTCTCCTAGGTTACTGGAGGGCAAAGTACATGGCGGACACCTACCTGGAGCACTTCCTGGCACAACGCAGCACCTCAGAAAATCTTGCTTAGTATGTGGAGTTGGGGTAGCAAGCCATTCTGGGGCATTATGAAAGATCATCCTTCAGACAGCTTCCCTAGCCAAGAATTTGACCTATAACCAAAACAATTCAGAGAGCCCCAGGAAAAGCTCCAGGTTGAATGAACTAAGCTCCTCCCACCCACCAAGGGTCAGCATCAACTCACCTGCCACCTAGCTGAACCCCGTGACATCCCTCAGACCCCATCTAGCCTCCAGATAACTGTGGCCCCAGCAACACCTTGACTGCAGCCTCCTGAGAAACCCAGAATTCCCACAGAAATGTGAAGATAGGGAACATTTATCATTTTGAGCCATTAAGTTTTGGGATCACTTATTATGCAACAATAGATAATACAGATTTTACTTCGGCTCCCATCTTTCTTTTTGTCCAGTATAATCTAATCTAAAAGTTCATATTTCATAGATTAAAAAAAACAGTAAAGGGACATAGAAAATGAATGTTCTAGTTCCCTCTGGCCCCATTCACCAGAGACATCAGATTTCTCATATTTAAAAACTGTTTAAAAGATACACCAGTTTCTGTGTTGTCTGATATGCAGGTTAAATGGGTCAACTATATAATTAAACCATAAAACCAGGATGAATTGAATGAATATAATAAAAAATAGTTCACTAATCCATGAATTAAATTTGCTCCCAAATAGGATTTATTTTAATTATATAATACACATTTCACTAGGTTTCACTTTGATTCCTTTAGCTTTTTAAAAACATGTTTCACTTCATTGAGGACATTTAAAAAAATTAAATTTATAGGGGTAACATTGGTTAAGAACATTATATAAGTTCCAGGTGTGTGATTCTATAATACATCATCTGTATATTACATTGTGTGCTAATTAGAGGGCATTTTTACTTAAGGGCCTAAAACTAAATTTAGAAATTATTTGTCACTCTATTCATCTAAATTTATTCAATTAATGGTATTTATATTAACTTTTGTTGCAATAAGAAAAAGTATTCCCAGAATATAAATTTTATGTACTCTAAATAAAACAGAAACAGACCAGCTGTCTAAAAATTAAAAAGAACATGAACTCATCAGCTAAAAAATTAAAATCCCCCCAAAAAGGATATTATTTTGTAAAAATCATTTTTAAATCAAAGAAAATAATACATTTTCATGGCTTGGTGTTAACAAAGATAGCTATATTGAAATTTTTGAAATTAAAGCTGAATAAGAGCAGATTTCCATTAAATTTATTTTCAAATAAAATATGAAGATAATTGTTTTGCTTCCAAGTAACTAAAAATGTTTAATAAGTGGTACCCCAAAAATCAGAGCTGAACTAATATTTTACGTATGAAAATACATGCAGACTAAAGACAAAGGCAAAATGGTTAGGGGAAAATACGTGTACATGTGGCTTATTAAGCAGAAGTGTTACTATTAAAAATTACGGGCTTCATTTCGGAATCTAGATGAAAAAGTTAAAGCCTGTGACACCACAGGTCTTTTCTGGGAGAACTTCCATAACCCTTTCTCGTTTTGCAACATTTCACCTGCCAGACAAGTACAGTCCCTGCAGCAAGGAACCTGCAACGTCTGCTGTATCTGGGAACTAACTCTGAAGCTGAGGTCTTCACCCAGAAGGGTGGTTTAACACCACCAGGGGGCAAGTTAAAAATGTGAATTCTCAGCCTCCCTTGCCTGGCAAGTAATGTTTCAACAGCCCTCCAAATAAGCTGGGAACCACTGACCCCAATCGGGGGCTTCTAAAGCCACCTGTGCATCACTGTTCCCTCCAGAGTGCTCTCTAAAGTCCCCCCATTCCCACTCGGGGGAGGGCAGCCCAGGAGGCTACAGAACCCTAGGTGTTCTTACTGGATTGACTATGGACCCATGGAGTAAATGATTGTGAAGGGCTTTTCATGGAAGAACTGATGACTGTTCCACATCAGCCCTCATAGTTCCCTATTTTGCCTGGGCCTGTGTCAAGCCAGAGAAAATGGGAGGCAGAAGACTAACTCTGTACACATAGATGCCAGGATCTTAACGTACAGCAAGTCCCCTTCCCAAGATGCACACGCTGCCATCACATTCCCAGCATGTAAACAAACGTTTCAAAGCAAAAGGCAAGGTACCTCACTCCTTCCAGACTGTGCTTACAAGCATTTATCAGTTCATTCTGGTGTTAAAGAGAGGTGACCTTATTTTCCACCTCTGTGCCCAGGAGACCACCCTGAATAGACTGTTAGGTCTACTGTGAAGCAGATGCTGAGCTCCCACAACACGATGAAATAAACCCAAAGTGAGAGGTAAAAAAGATGGTGCTAGAAATGGCAACAGCAATGGTAGGTCATGGGTTGGCCCTAGCACACGGGACAAAAAAAAACCTTTTGAAATCCCTCCCAGCAATGGAATCTACTTCATATGGCAGCCTGTACTGGTCTGGGCCACATCTGACCTTCATTAAGTTGAAACCTGCTTTCCACCATGGGTCTCAGTTCAGCGATCTGCAGAACCCTTAATGAAAGCCTTTCCAATATGGTCAATTATTATTTATTGAACTCAGGTGTGTGCTGGGCTAGGCCAGCTGCCTCAGACAGGACAGCACAGCACCTATCCCCGCCTCATGAACTTCCAGTGTGGATCTGAGGATGGCCACTGTACACATCCCAAAGCTTCCTTCTATGCTCATGCTGACCTTGGCATTTCTTGCTGTTAGATTTCATCTTTGATACACTTAGGTAAATATTCTGTAACAGCGGGTGTTTGCCTTCTCCTGCAGTATCCACAGAAATCTTTGTTGATAAATAAAGCCCAGTAGCCTCAGGTCCAGAGAGAACACACTATCTAAATCCAAACACAGCCTTTTGCAGGGTGAGATCCTCTATGAAAAATCATCTGAGGATCATCAACCAGCCTCCCAGGCCTAGGTAGAGTGAAACCCAGGGCCTCTGGGGCCCAGGCTTGGGGGCCAGGGAAGGCAAACATGGGAATGCTCACTCCACTCTACCAACTCAGGGGAGTGAAACTCATGACCCTAGAACAGGGAAGACCACGCTACAGAGGGCAGTGGGATCCAGTCTGTCCACAGCCAAGGCTGCGGTCCAAGTTCAGAGTGTGTGTGTGTGTGTGTGTGCACGCACGCACTCCCCAAATGACTTGAACATTCCATCTCACCTCTTGGCACCAATGGCCCTACTTAAAAAGCAAAACCACAGTAATATCAACCCAATGTGGATCTAAGGATGGCTGTTTTCAGAAAGACATGACAATCCCAGGTGACCTCCAGTAGCCCCACACACACCCAAGAGAGTATCCTGTTCAGGAACCAGAAACATCACCAAATCCTCTCCTATGACTTCCTACTCCAGAAATAATTAAGTTTATTTATTTATTTTTTTATATACAGCTCATTAAACTTGTAATTTTGAATTAAAAAATACCTCTAAATATTTTTCTCATCTATCTACAAAAAATATATATAAATAAAAGTAAAAAGTTGCCCACCGATGATTTAAGAATTGACATTTAATATAAAATTTTCAACTGCTCAAACATACCTCCTATCTTCTCAGAGTAAAAAGTTTAAACAGCCAACTTATAAACCAAAAATGACTATAAGAAAGCCTCTAGTTTTACTTTACACCTTGCCTTCTTTCACAAGAGACATGAGATAATGTTAAGAAAAAATAAATGTTTGTAAAATATGTGAGATGTTAAGAAAAAATAAAACTAAATAAAATAAAAATTTCAGAAAAATTAAGCATAAAAAGAGGTCAAATTGAGAAAAAACTAGCTATAATTTCCTACTAAGTGCTCTGGTTGAGCTCTAAGTTTGCCTACAGATTATTACTGAAATTTTTAATTAAATTATTTGCCTTATACATTTCTGGCCAAGTTTTAGAGTGTATACAGTATGGCCCACACCAGGACAATGTAAGGAGTACAGGTGAGATGTCGTGTGGCTGCCTCTGGAACATCCTCAACCAAATTGGAGCACAAGATGGATGAGAAGGCCGTTCAGTCAGGAGGGCAATTCTGGGAGGGCCTAAAATAACTCCCTGCACCTAAATGTTGCCTAGAGTCATTTACTACACACTAGGAAGATGAGAGTTGAGGGAGCCAAAGCAGTGGATGGGCCACGGAAACTCTTGAAAGAATCTTCCACAATAAACAAACCTCTTAGATTATTAAGAGCTCAGTTTGTAACTTTCAACTAAAGTTCAAAAAACTTGACACAATGCAGGATTTTCTGCTTCTGTATGGATACAGCCAAACAAGTACCTCGTGGACAAAGTCAGGACGACTTTTGAGAAAAGTTTGACATCCTCTCTATTGCATGGGTCCAGTAAACCTCCCAAAGTACAGTCAAGATGGTCTGTCCTGGACATTTTTCAAAGCAGTTATTACCAAGCTTTTTCCCACAGCTGCAGAAAAATCTCACACACTTATATGTGGTCTGAAAACATCGAGCTCATAGAAACAGAGTAGAATGGTGGTTAGCAGGTGCTAGCCGGTGGGGGAAATGGAGAGATATTGGTTAAAGGATACAAACTTTTAGCCATGAGATGAAGCAGCTCTGGAGACCTAATGCATAGCATAAAGACTACGGTTGATAATATTGTATTGTCTACTTGAAATTTGCTAAAAGGGTAAATCTTAAGTATTCTCACTATAAACAAACAAACATACAAACTATGTGAGGTGACAGATGTGTTCATTAGTTAAATTGTAGGCTTCTTGTCACAATTGTATATGTATACAAAAACATCATGATATGCATCTTAAGTATGTATAATTTTTATATATATTTGTCAATTATACCTCAGTAAAGCTGGATAAAATAAAACCAATCAGGATTTTCAAAAACTGACAAATTAATATGCTATATAGTAAGTTGCTGGAAATAAATTAGAATAATGATTTTAGTTCTGACCAGTTAATACTAAACCGTTCTTCACAGCAAGAGTCAGAAATCAGGACCAAGACAACTGTCAATAGTGGCAGAGATGGACTGATCCTCTCCCCCCAGCCCAGCTCTCTACTCCCACGAGCCTCTGTTGGTGAGCTACCTACCACATGGACTGCAATTTTTGGACTGAGTTTATGTGTTTTTCTTACCCCCACAGAAGAAATTCTGATGTTAGAGACAATATACTACTACTAACCTTCATATTCAGCAACTAGCATAGTGCCTGGGCGCATATGTACTCAATAAATCTTTTCAGTGAAGGCCCCCAGACCACTCTGCAGAACGTGGTTGGTGTGGCATAACCTTTAAGGGCACTAACACCTTATTGAACTTGACCTCTTCACAAATGACTTAGTTTATGTCCTCTCACATCACTAAAATGAAACATGCTCTATGGGAAGCCCAAGAACGTCTCCCGGCCTATTCCTGACCCGAAAATCAATACAAGATATTCTGAGGACTAAGATCAACAAGCTACAGACATAGCCATGCTGTCAACCACAACCCAATGTTCTCTAGGTCATCCTCACACTTATCAGAAGAGAGGTTCCAAACGTATTAAAGAAATCCAAATATAAATCTGCAGAATTGTCCTGATCTGCTAGCTTAGTAACTGTACAAAAAAAAAAAAAAAATGAGGTGAGCTAGGAGTGAGTTGTTCTCAGTGAAGCTATTCTTGCTTTCAGTTATTACTACTTCCTTTCCCACAAGTACATGACCATCTGCTTGCCACTATGTTTTAGAGTGCTGCCAAGGATATGGGCGACATCAGCGAATGGCAGAACGTAGATCACCCTCCATTGGAAATATAATGCAAGTCATAAATGGGAATCATGTATGTTTTTAAATTTTTCTTTAACTATATTAAAAATTATAAAGAAACTGGTGAAATTAATTTTAAGAATATATTTTATTTAACCCCTCAAAATCTAAAATCTCATTTCAATGTGTAATTCACCTACACGTCCAGTGCCTTGTAGCCACACGTGGCCAGCAGCCATCATGTTACACAGTGCAGGTCTAGGATCTCTTGGCGCTTTCTGAAAAATAAGGGGTTTTATCTTGATTCCAGCACCTCTTGTCTTCGACAAAATCTTTCAGGATACTATCAATAGTGGTACCTTGATCCCATCTGTGAATCTGCACCTGCGAGAGCATTTTCTTCAATCTCAAGATGCAAACTACTCTCAGAGTAAAAGTGGTTTCACTGAAGCTGATACAAGCACTGGTTTGGGTATGATTTATGGTCTTCTATCAAGTTTTACAGTAACGATAAGACAGAGATATACTTTTTTATGACTTTGCATTCAAGTTATATGAGCATCATAAATTATGTGATTGTTTCTTCTGTTCTTTTTATTCAGACCACAGAAGGTCAAGGAAAATAATTAGAGAGGAGACGTGATAAAAACCTTTTAGAATAACTATGGTTGCATGATGCAGAGAAGAGGTGAACAGACACTTTAAGCAGAGGAAACAGCAAGTGTAAAGGCTAAGAGGCACTCAGGGAAGCAGCTGGAGGTGTGGAGGCCAAGTCAGGGGGGACCTGGAATGGTAAGACTTTGTCCTAGACATATGTTCCAGGTTTGGAGGAGCTGAGCAACGTGACGGAGCAAAATCTCAGCTGAGTCAGGAGGCAGTACAGTAGAGGCAGGACAGGCGGGAAGGCTGAGAAGCAGGGAAATCTGACAAAAAAGAAAAAATGATGAAGCCCTGAGCTTCACCAAGGCTGAAGTACATGAAGAATGCAGAGAGTGGCCAGGTAGGAAGAACATTTGTGAATCAATGAAAAGGGAAAACCTAGGACGTGGGGATGTCAGCAGGAACTGGGGTCCTGATTTCAGTCTCTTGATAGTGAGCAGCTAACCGTCTGCTGGCAGGGGCACAGGCTGATGAATTTGGACCCGTTCGCTGCTGTCAAGAGGTGACCTCTCTAGCTCTCAGGGTGCATTCTTGGTGTTAGCCTCAGCAAAGATGCAGAGGGAAGAAGTCACTCCTTTCCAAATGCAAACTTTTCATGATACCTACATTGTCACTTTATTAGATAAAAGGCATCGACTAATCTATTAAAAATCTATAAGCAAAGATAAAACCTATTCATATGTTTGCTGTTTCAGGTTTGAGGAATTCACCCTCTTTTGGTAGAAGAAAGTTTCTTACATTTTTTCCACCTTACATATCAAAATGCAAAGAAAAAAAATATTTTTCAACGTAACAGTCCTTTATGTTACTTTTTGTTCCCAGGGGTGACAGAAGGCCCAAAAAGTGACAGTAAATAGTGAGGAAATCAGATTTTTGTCCTAGAATAAAAAGATGAATTTTGCTCCACTGATGCTGTGTGTCCCAAGTCAAGAAGGAGCATGTGATGCACATGACACCAGTCACAAGGCACAATGACAGTTTCAACAAGGGTAACAGCACACTTCAAAGGAATGACAGGTCAGGAGCACCACTGAAGGCACTTACACCTGGCAGCAACCTGGGGTTAGAACTAGAGACGTGAACTCAGAACTTTATCTTCATCTTCAGCCATCTCAGTTGAGGATGAAGTTCTGGGAGAGGAGGCCCAGGGGTCTCGCAGACACACAGAGCGTCACCATCCATGAGTGAGAAGCCTACTTCTTCCCAGTTGGGAAGCAAGCAGCACAGTCTCTGGCATACAGCAGGCACTTGACTATTTATTGATTAGGAGATGGAAGTGGTGCCAGTGGACAGGGATGCTATTAGTCACTGTGTCAGCTGACCAAATTCTGAGCACTGGTCTTGAAAAACAGTTTGATTAAGCATGGCATCCATATCCCAACGGTGCAACACGTTAGGTGAGAAGTTTTTGTTCTTCATACCCTTGCCGGTTTCATCTTAACTAGGGTTTCTAGATAAAACTCCCCTGGGGTTTAATAAAGATCCACAAGTCAGCCTTTTAGAGCCTGCTAAGGCCACATCGTCTGGTGACAAGGCCCTATCCACTGTCATGGTCTCCTGGGCCATGTATCAAGCTGCTGCCTGTGGATGATTATAGTCTCAAACCAACTTTTGACCAAAACAGGAATAAAAAAAGAAATCTTAGGAAAGACCAGAGCAATCTAAACAAGTACATTTAAAAGTCAACTTTTGGAGAAATTAAGTAATTTTAGTTGAAAGCCTTTAGTTGAAAGCATTCTTTACCTCTTGAAGCTGAATGTCGCAGAAGACAAAAATAAAAATGCATATAAAAATCAACTACTTTAACGAGACGATAAGGGCACCATCATGTGACTATAGAGAATATCGGTAAGGTGCTAAGAACAGTGCCATCAACATAATTAGCGCCATATAAGAGACTGATTCAATAATCATTATCATAAGTATTATGATTGACTGCAGGTGCTAATGGAAGAAAAATCAGAGGTGTGGGTAGTCAAAGTGGTTTTCAAAAATGATACATCACTCAGTGTCTTCCTATATTCACTGTGATAGGCAACGAATGGTACTTACCATCAAATCTAATAATTATTTTTTGCTGAAACCAGAAAATGTATGTTTTCAAGTTTCAAAACATTTCCCTACCTGACGGAAATCTGCAGATTAAGTAAGAGTGAAAACTATATATCAGACATAATTGTTCAAAGTAATATCTATCACTTTAAACTTGAACGTAAATTGTGCTGAGAGACACCATAAAGTGTTGGCTTAGGCCATTCTCATGGCTGAGAATGCCAGCCAGCTCCACCTGCGCTATGCAAAGACACAGAGTGACGAGAAAACACCACCAGGTTCTCTGCATAAGGAGCACACCCACAGAGAGACGGAGACACTGATGAAGTCACTGTCTCACTAAAGAGAGTCACAAAACCGAGAACACCTCAAAAAATACAGCACTCAGTTGACCCCACGAGTGCTGGTCAGAAAGGTGAAGGTGCAAGGGTTGCTAGTGCTTCTGAGAAGGCCTTCATGAAGGCAGGGGCTGAGAGACCAGTAGCTGGTCTCCACACTCTGGAAATCAGATCGTCTAAACAGAGTTGGAAAACAGTACTTTTACAAAATGTTTTCAAAGCTACCTAGCTCCTGAAACACTGATTTTACTACAAGTGTGTGGTACTTAATTTTATGCATCGAGTTGACTGGGCTATAGGGGTGCTGAGATATCTGGTTAAACATCTAGGTACATCTGTGAGGATGTTTCTGGACGAGATTAATAGGTGAATTGGTAGAGCAAGGGAAGCAGATTGCCCCCAAACGTGGGTGGGCCCCATCTAGCCGGTCGAGGGCCTGCATAGAACAAAAAGGTAGAAGAAGGGAGAATTTGACCTCTGCCTGATCAGTCTTGCGTCCTCAGACTGGAACTGACACCATCAGTTCTCCTGAGTCCTCAGCTTGCAGAAAACTAACTGTGGGTCTTCTTGTCCTCTGTAATCTCATGAGCCAATTCCTTATACTACATCTCCTTTATGTAAAGATAGAGATGAAACAAAGATACCGGATAGAGAGGGAGAATGGGAGAGAGAAGAGAAGAGAGAGAGAGAAAGGGAGGGGAGGGAGAGATTGAGCTTCTAGTGGTTCTGTATCTCTGGAGAATCCTGACTAATCATGGTATATGTGAATAAATACCATCTTATAAACTAAAAAATGCAAATTAAAATGAAGACATTAAAGCACTTCAGACATAAAATTATGTATAAAGACATTTGACGATGTCTTGCCATGCTGAATTACAAGGCCTTGCCATGCGGTATCTTTATCATGAACTCACAGTGCCTAAATGTCTTTTGGGAAACATCCAAAGAACGGACAGAGCTTTTCAACAGCTGAATGCTTCACACTGAAATTACTCCTGAAGAGGCATGTGGAAATAGCCATGGGAGATTAACAACTAAAGCAGTTTAGTCCTGTGCTTGTGAATTGTGAAAGGAAAAATACCTGTAGGAGAAATCAGATAAGCAAATCAGGCCACAGGAATTGGAACAAGCTGCTCCGGGGAGCGGGCAGAGCCGCTTCTCACTGGGAAAATATGGCCACTGCAAAGCTCCTAGTGAACACTAAGCCTTCACACACACATGCACACACACACACACACACACACACACACACGCTACATGGAAGTGATGTGATGCACACATCACTTCCAAGAAAATTTCACTTAAAGCCAATGCCAAACAATCCAGGCAGGCCACGATCTCCTCTGGCACTACCTAAAAGAATACTTTAACTTCCCATAAAATATATACTTGTGTAACTAATACTCTTCTCCTGTAAGAGCTATAAATATAAATTCACTGATAAGATTTAGAAACAATAAAATATGCATTAAAGAACTAAGTTACTGGACAGTCAGTCTATCCTTTCAAAAATGGTGGCCACTTTGGCCAAAACATTATCCAAAGTTTTACGGTCACAACCTGATTCATGCTGCAAGTTAGAGCAAAGCCTACAGAGCTATGAAGAGAACCCATGACTAGTCATATTCAAAACCAACAGAATGATTTCTCTTCTTCTCTCATGGTCACTAAACAAGAACAAAATTTATTGGGAAGAAACACATCTGATTCCTAAAAACCACAACATTCCAATTACTGATCATCTGAACGAGCACAGGCCATGGATAGATTCAAAGGATTTTAAAAATCCCCAACTCACAGTCAAGTGCACAATGAACCTCTCAATTCACCTTGTTGTAACTGTGGAGTCAAAACACAGACGTGCTGTCAGGGTTCACAACTCTCCCTCTGACCACGAGTGGAAACGGTGGCCTGTGGTGGCCAGGGACAAAAAGATGATAGTTTCGTGTGTGAACTGATGTGCACACACACCTGTGACTGCAGTGTATGTGCACAGGACTTGAAAATGGCTTTACACTTTATTTGCTAACCTGCAAAATAAAAAAACTGCAAGCAAATACTGAGAAAGATTAAAAGCCTGAAAAATCTATAAATATTCTTAATTCTAAAATGGGTATGACTTCCTTTCAAAAAATACAAATAGCATCAAAAATCAATAAACCAACACTAGTCATTATAACAAGACGTGGTACTGTAAGTAATACAATGTCACCTGGAAACCGGAGGAATAACCCAGTCCGGAATGCTGACTGAGCCCGTCTGACAGGCTGCCGGCCATGGCCACAGTTTCAGGGCCAGTTTCAGGGCCAGCTTCTGGGGCGGCCAGAGCAGTCTGACTTTCTAAAGTGGGTACACTTCCCTATCATTTTTACTGCTGTTTTATAGGAGTTAGGTGCTTGTAAGCTGGCATCTCAGGAATCGGGTAGGCCTCAGGTGACATTTAGATTGAAGACGAAGCAAGTGACCCCTCTGAAATGCCACGTAAATGACAAGCATGCCCAACCATCCCAAGAAAACCAAGTTTCCAAATATAAACTCCCCCTCTCCTCTGGCCACCCCCCACCTCCATCCCCACCAAGGACTGCTCAGAGGAGCCTGCCCTCTGGACCTCAGGCACAGGTACCACAGCCAGAAGCCAGTGATCTCACAGCACAGAAAACCTGCTTGAGAGAAGGCCTTTTGCTGTGCAGCGTAACCCTCACACTCCCTTCAGTAAATACACATCAAGCCCCACGATGTGGCCCACGCTGTTCTAGGTGCTGTGAATACAGCAGCTTAGATGGTAGAGTCTCTTTCCACTTGAAGAAAATTACACAATTTCAGTTAGAAATGAAGGTTGTGCATAAAATAAAACAGGGCAATGGGCAAGAGTGGCTGGAAAAGGGTCTACCTTAGCTTCAGTGGTCAGGGTGAGTCTCTGAAAAAGTGACTTTCATCCTGTGACAAGAATGATGAGAATATGTAAGACAGATGGAACGACACAGAAAATCCACTGGACAGTAACACTTAACAGCAACCGACCTTGATGGAATGCTTGGCATTTTGTAAGCACCATCTTACTTACCTCTCACAACAATCCTATAAAGTGGGTACTGCAATTATCCCCATTTTACAGGTCATGAAACTGAGGTTCTAGAAGCCTCAATAACTTGCTCAACTTCACACAGAGCCAACCTTCACACGCTGAGAATACCCTCTCAACCAGAATACCCTCTCTGGCTCTTGATAAGCAACTTGTTTGCTGGCCTACGGCTAAGTGTTTGGCCTGGAATCCCTGTGTCTGTGACCAAGCCCTCACCCTACCCTTGTCCCAGTGGTGTAACAGAAGGGAAGCAAAGCTTGTAACTTCCAAAGGACCTGCCACCCATTCCGCTGTGCACACCATATCTGTGACTCCCTTTGAACCTGACAAATCTGAGCCTTTGCAGTTTCTTTGACCTATGTTATTGACAGACTGTATGTAGTGTGCCTGCCTTGGAGGCAAAGAATCTGTAAATGCCTTCTCTACTTGTTTTTAAAGTATCAGAAAGATTGCTTACATCAGATCAATCCTGAGGGAGGTGGTTCCACAGCACATGACCTTCAGGTCCTTCCAAATATAGTGGTTCCCCCCTCAGCCACGGTTTTGCTTTCCACAGTTTTGGTTACACACAGTCTACCACTGTCCCAAAATAGTAAATGGAAAATTCCAAAATTAAACAATTCATGCTTTAAATTGCATGTTGTTCTAGTGGCCTGATGAAAACTCATACACTCCTACTCCATCCCGCCCTGGACGTGAATCACCCCTCTGGCCAGCATCTCCACACTGTATGTTAGACACTTAGCAGCCATGGTGGTTAGCAGATCAACTGTCACAGTATCTCAGTGCTAGTGTTCAAGTCACCCTTACTTTACTTAGTGATGTCACCAAAGGGCAAGAGTGGTGATGCTGGTAATTTGAATATGACAAAGAGAAGCCACAAAGCTCTTCCTTTAAGAAAACAATGAAAGTTCTTGACTTGATTAAAAAAAAAAATCTTATGCTGAACTTGCTAAAATCTACAGTAAGAAAGAATCTTCTATCCATGACATTGCCTAATTTATAAATTAAACTTTATCATAGGTAGGTAATGCTGGAAAAAACATAGTACATAGAGAATGCAGTACCATCGTGTCTTAGGTTTGAGGTACCCACTGAGGGTTTTGGAACATGTCACCAGCCCGCCAGCCCAGATGAGGACGAATCATAGTAACAGAGTCCACGTGTATCATTCAGATACAGATACAAATAGAAATAAAATGCAACTCCGCAAGCTCTCAACTCGATCTCCACAATATATCGTATTTCACCAATTGTAAGACAGATCTTTTTTGCCATTTTAATACCTGAAATCAGGATCCACATTACAGTGTGTGTGTCATAGCTTTTCTGGTAGTATGTGTTCTTTCTTAGTAGTATAAACAATAAGGGTGCACTTTAAGATCAAATGGAGAAATTAGGAGAAAATGGAGTTTGAGGAGAAACAGAATCCCTCAGACATTGGGTTCCCTCCAACTCCTCTGCTTTCCTTCCAGCCCAGCTGGCACTGCTCGACGTAACATCTTCCTAACTGGCTCCCCACTTCCAGTCTTTCCCAATAATCCATCCTCCACAAAGCAGGCAGAGAGAGCTTCCAGATCTGCAAACTAAGCCTGGTGCTCCTGGTGTCACACCCTCCAGCAGCTCCCACTACACTTAAAATAAACACAGACAACCCCCCATGGCCCACCAGGCCCTGCTGAACTGGTTCCTCTGTGGCTGTTTCCTGCTCCTCACAGAGACAGGTGTCACCTTCTTCAGGGACTTTACACAAACTAGCTATCCTCTCTGCCCAGAGAACTTCCAGAGGCTAACTCTTTTTTTCACAAAGTCTCAGCTTAACTATCTGCCCTTAGGCCACCAAGCGTGGTTCAGAATGTCACCTTCATTCAAACTGCACTTATCACTACTTTAAATTAGCTTTTCATTTATTTATTTACTTACTTATTTTACTATCTTTTTTCCCTTGCTTTATGCTTTAGAGCCTCAGAAAAACAGGGATCCTCTCTTTCCTGGCCACTGCTTATCTCTGTACCTTGTGCATAATGAATCCTCTATATCTGTTTAATATATAAGAATCATAATAAAATGACAAAACTACATTCTTTCACAGAATTTCTTTCTTTTCATTAAGTTCCAGTCAATGGGACAAAAAGTTGCTGGTAAGAATGATTATTTTGAAGCCTATATTCCTCCTGAAAAAGACAAAAAGATGATACAGACTTCTAATGGGTTATGAGGAAAAAATGCTTTACATTACAGCATAACCACTCAACAATTTCCCATATGCTTCTGCATTGTATTTTTAAAAGCTTTATCTGGAACTGGACAATTTCAAAACTCACTGATCTCGCCCTGACATACACAACATACCACAATATTCTTATAATTCTTCTAGAAACCTGTCTGCTAAATAACATATTTCTTCCTTGTGCTTAGGAGTCACCTTTGAACCTCTCTGAAGTGTTTACAATTTTTAAATCCCAGCTTTAGTGCTAGTTCCAGTTTAAAATGGTTGATTCATCCACATGTGCACTATTTTTGTCACCAAAACATACTAAAAAAAAAAAAAGTAATTTGCTTCATTTACTCAAGTTTCCTAAAAGCAAAACAAAACAAAAAAACAAGGTCCATGTCTTTGAATGTTGTGTTCTTATGTGAGTCTCCCATTGCTAGAGAAGACAGACAGACAGATATGAGCAGGAAGGAGAGAAACCCACAAGGGCATGGGTGTGGTCGCCACTATGATCCTCAAAGCTACATAACGTTAAAAACATAAAAATCACACGCAGTCCCTTCTTACATGCATGATTTATTAATGTTGTACCACAAAGATCATCCAGAAACAAACCCAGGTTTAAAATCAAGATAAAAATGTGTTCCACAACAGTGCTGAAGCCTTACTGATATCTTAACTTTCTTTGTTAATTGTTTAGATGATGACATCCAAGAAGAATAAAAAACTAAATTTCTTACTGGTACTCTCCAAAATCTTCTACACAAATTATCCTATAACTTCTCCTTCCAAAGTTCTGAATCAATGCTAAATTTGATAAATGTTTTGGGCATAATTTGTGTTCTCTTCTGAACAATTTTTCAAATATTACATTTTAATATTTCTAATGTTTTTGATACAAAAAAAATCACCATTTAGAAAAATAAATTAGGTTCTGGCTAAAGCGTAAAAAAACATATATAAAGAATGAAGAGCTGAGCCAACATTTCATAAATCGTAATAATCCCATCTGATATATGTGATTAAAATAAACTTCCTTTAACTCCAGGATATAGTTAACATGTGGGTATAATGGAGTGAGTACTTTCGCCAGATCACCTGAGCAACAAGGCCAAAACCTCTCCCAGCACCTTTAGTTTACAATCTAAACCACTTGAATTGGCCTTCACATAGTTCAGAGAAGTTAAACCTGCCATCCTTCTCAATGATCCAAAAATAAGCAATCTTCAACAAAGTACTGTGAAATCTTACGAGGTTCCCTCAAAAAATTAAAAACAGCTTCATTTCTCCTGTTTTGGACTCTTTAATAACCAAATATTACCCAGGAAATTCAAAGCACGTCACTGAGTTATGAAGATTTGTTGGTATCCAAGCCCAAAGAATGCAGCGAACTCCTGAATGCTCAAAACCTAGGGTATTGCTCATGGCGAGGAGGAAAGAGCCATGAGCTCCAGAGGCCCATACACCTGGGTTAAAACTGCAGCTCTGCTACTTATTAGCTCATGACTCAGCCAAATCACTTCACCTCACCTGCAGAAAGGAGAAAATGGCAACCATCCTATAGTGGAGGAAGAATGTCAACTGCCTAGGACTGGGCCAATCCCAGAGCCGGCCCACAGAGATAATTGATCACAATCCGGAAAACCCTTGTTCTGGGTGTACTTCTTCCCTTTCTACCCTTGGTCCAATACTAAATAGAACGAATGAACTGTTTTTGGATAAGTCATGGCTTTGCAGAGCTTCAGAGTCTTCATCTTGAATATCAATTCTCACTGCATCAAACTGGCAATCAGAAAAATAGCAAAAATCAGAATAAATGATAATTCACCCTAGGAAGTTATTTTCTTAAAGTCACGATGCATGTAGGTTTCTTATCATTTGTTTTTCACTCTTAGAAGTATTGGAAAAAAGTCCAGGTTAGCTGGCGATCCTCTAGGCTCAGAATTGTCACTCTTACTCTATTACAGGAAAATAAGAGCATGGGTACAATTGACCAAATAATGTCTGTCTTAACACCTGGAATACTATGGTTTTCAGAAAGAAAAATCTGCCAAGTAAATAGTCTTAAAAGTTGAAATACAAAGGTCAAACTTTTAAAAAAGTCTATTTATTCCTAAGATGATGATTAGACGCTGTCTGTGGGATGAGAGAGTATATTTTGGGGAGAAGGGCAAGCGATTTGGGATTGCTAAATTAATCCCTCCAATTCTTGAGCACACATGTGCCTCTTCCACCAGCATTATCCACAGCGCCATCTACTGCCACACTGTGCCTACGGAAGCTGTGCTTCTGCAGAGCCAGAGTTAACACCATGCCTTTGCTTAGCTAATTAAACTGTTCAGCAATAAAAAGATACCACCTCAAAGTTATAAGGGTGGTTGAAATACCTCAAAATAAAAAGCAAACTCACAATCTTTTAAAACAGCTAGATTTCAATCAAAATCTTTTGCTTACTGACTCATGGCAAGTAAGTAGTTTTAAATTTTCTTACGTAGTTAGGCTATAAATCCTGCTCTAAAGATTTTAAAATAGGAGTAAGAATTACATGCTCTGATTGATGTACATACAGAACATACATTTATCTTTTATAACCTTTAACACAATGGGAAATACCTAATTGCTGTGCCAACAATATATCGATAGGATATATTATTCTAAACCTAAAGAACAAGGGGGTTCTGAGATGGGGGTTCAGAATGGAGGTTTCCCCTTAAAGTCCTTAGACAATTAGGCCCATAAAAATAATTAAGTCTCCTTATTTTGAAAGGTACCTAGATATGACTGGGTCCAGGTCTGTGTTCTGGCTCTTACAGAACTGCTACATAAGATCTACTAAATCAATTCTTACCATGCATAAAATGCACAGAACAGCTTGTCAGTCATAAGGAAAACAACAATCCAACCTCAGTTCTGATCTAAAATTAAACCACAGGCTTAAAATAGACCATGGTTTAAAAGATCTGCGATTTAAAAAACCAAAACAACCATTTTCGAAACAAAAATAACATGGATAATACAAATTTAAAACGTAAAATTAAAACTAGCTGACACGAAGAACTGTGTTCTGGACACTGCTCTAAGCCCTTTACAGATTATCAGGTTGACAAAGCACAGTTCAATTAACGACTTTACTGTCCTATGAACTATAGTAAAACCACGGTTAAAAGACATAGGGTAAATCAATGGGATGTTACTTACCAACAAAGAATTCTGGCTTGCCATTAACTCGCCCTTATGTTAAAATAACCATGCTTAATAAACATCTCGTTTGAAGACCAGGGGTTATGTCAACAAAATAAGCACGAGTTAAGACAAGTATTTCCCATGGAATGACTAAGTGTAAATCGGGGCGGGGAAGAGGAAATGATAAATAAACATCTTAAACACCTACATAAAAAATATATACATATATACCATGTATACACACACACATATGTAGATACATTGCAAAAAATTCTTAGTCTACCTACTATCATATTCCCTTTCTCAAACACAGACCAAACTGGAGTGGTTACAACGCCAGCCATGCAATGTTGTCACAGATGTGTGCCAGATTTTGCACAGGACATGGCTGGGAGGAAAATCCCCGACTTTGCCTTATCTTAGGCAGGAAAGAAAGCCCGCTCATTCTGGTGGCTAGGTAGGTCTGAATAACAACTTGAAAGGGTTAAAAAGCCAGGCACCAGGTGTTTTCCTTCCACTTCCCAGAGTAATTTAAGTACACAGCGAAGTTATCTCTGCTTCCCTCCTCACAAACCCCCAAAGAGAGAGAACTGTCACTGCCGTTCGCACCCTGTTCTGACAACAAGCCGAGGGCACTAGGCTGGGCAGCGGGCAGCAGGGCTTCCCATAGCCTGCGCGCGTTTTGTTGCCAAGTTATGAGCTCCGCCGGGTGATGGGGACACGAGCGAGCCAAGGATAATTTAATTCTATTTCGAAGCTGTATGCTTTCAAAGAAAGTAGACAATTGAGACCATGGCTGGAGACAGTGGAGGTAACCTAAAACAAACTTGCAGAGCCTCTGAATCTGCATTATTGCAAGTACTCCCAGCCAGCGATTAGGAGATACTGATAATCCCAGAGTATTAAGCACCCGAATGAGATACCTCATGAGAGACCTCGCATGAGGCCTCGCAAGGAGATGTGGCTGAGTAGAGTCCCCGTCCCTCGCCAACCCCACTCCTGCTGCAGCAATCGGCAGGGGCACCTTTGGAGACCCCCGCTCCGCGGCGCGGCGCGGCACGCTCGTCCGGGCCGGGCTCCTGGCGCCCCTGACCGGCCTCCCTTCGAGCCCGGGGCGCGCAGCGGAGCGCGCACGGAGGGCAGGGCGTCGCGCCTCCCCTCGCCGCCCAGAAAGCCCGCCGCGGTCCGCCTGGGCCAGCGCGACCCCAAGGCTGGTTTGGACCGAGACCCAGGCCGGGCGGGCGGCTGCAGGGGGGGACTCGGCTCCTCTCCGGCTGCGCGCGGCGTCGGCATTGTCCGCAGTGGGGGCGCCGCGCGGCCCCGGGCCCCGACCCCCCGGCCCAGCCTTACCTCGGCCGCGCTCCCCGGACCAGGCGGTGCGGCCCAAGCCGGGCGCCAGGCTCCAGGGGACAGCCAGGAGGGAGAGACGGGGCCCGTAGGGAGCGAGGTCCCGGGCGCTGGCGCCGCTGGAGGGCCGAGCGCGGGCCGCAGGGGCCACCCAGTGCTCGCCGCCGGCTCGGAGGGGCCACGGGGGGAGGGCGGACGCGGTCGACCGAGCGGGCCCAGGACGCGCGGCCGCGGACGGCCCCGGCTGGCGGCGGCCGCGATGGCTCGGTCTACACCGAGTGGGAGGGCTCAGGCAGGCTTCGCCGGAGAGCGAGGGAGGGAACTTGGAGCGAGTTGCCGTGGCCCAGAGCGCGTGTCCCTGTGCAGTGTGCACGCCCCCGTTGCGCCCCGCCCCGCTTCCGTCCCGCCCCCACCCACCTCCTCGGGCATCCCCACTTCTAGCTCTGCCCCTCCCCCATTTTCATCCCCTTCTGTCACTCCCACCTCTCAATCCCTCCCCTCCACTTCCACCTCCAAACCCCGCCCCACTTCCAAACTCCAACAGCACCCCAGCCCCCCACTTCCATCCCGTGAAGAATCCTCTGCACCTTGACTGGCAGGAAGCCCCAGATTGGAGCCCGCGGCAGTGGGAGATTTGGAGCCTGTTTTGTGAATGTGATAACCCCTCTGGTGGTCAACCAGTTCGGAGGATCTTGGTGCCTGACATTTTCTGCTGAGTAACTTTCATCTACTCACATGGGCCATCTTAGTATTTGTAGACTTAATTTCTGAAGGCATATTTAAGACTCTAGAGAACGTTAGGAGTAAAGAATATTGAAAAAAATCTCAAGCACGATGTACTGACCCTAGAGAATGGGCCAGCTAATGTTTCAAAATTAAATAACGTTTTGGAGTGCATCATTATTCAATGCATAATGTATGGTTTGGTAATGCGTTTTCGTTAGCTTTGCTTAATAACTTGGTTTCTTGAGGGTTTTATTGTTTTAGGAAGACTAAACACATTCTAGTTTAGTGTTGTTATTGGGAAATCTAAAAGATGAAATTCATATTTATCAAAATGATTAATTGTGAATGAGATATGAATTCTCAACATAATTACTCTAAAATATTTAGCAAAGATTTATTTTATACCTTTAGCACATTTGAAATACACTTGCATTCATCCCGTTTTCTCAGAAAGATCATCTATATTGGAATTGTATTGGAATTGATTATCTATATTGGAATCATCTATAATTGTATTGGAATTGATCATCTATATTGGAATCACCTATATTGGACTGTTTTTTCATTCTTGTTCAGAAATTATCAAAGAAATGAAAGTCAGACTTCCATAATACATTTTTGGCTATCTACAACAACCATTTTAAGAAAGTTACATGATACTGGGATTTAAATGGAACTTTCCTCTGGCATATTAATGTATTCCATGTGATTACAAATTACGTTGTGATCTCCATTAATTCCAAAAGTCAGGTAACGGTAGAATGAAGTTATTTGTCATCATTCCCATTGCAAATGGAACCAACTTTTACTCCAAAGTAGACTATTTTCTTTTTTAATTTCTTTGCCCCAAACTCTTCCTTTTGGGAATTGTGCCCTCCTATGGAGTGTGAGAAACCTCTTTTGCTACTGCAGGAGCCTGTGACCAGGCCTACCAATTGAAGTGTACCTCATGTCCTGGGCACAAGTGGTGGGGTGGGGGGGGGCAGGAGGGAAGACATGATCTAGGGAAAGAAAACGGGAGTCTTTTTTTCTGAACTTACATGGCAGCTTCTGAGACCATGGCATGGAAGCCTGTAGCAGCTTGAGCTAGCCTATGAGAGAAGAAAGCTAACTGAGCAATAGAGACAGAAAGAGCTCTGATGACGTTAATGAGCGCCTCTAGGCAGTCATCTCTGAAAACAGTCAAAGCCCCTGGACTTCTGAGGAAATGCACCAATAACTTGTATTTATAACTTACGCTATTTTGAGTTAGGTTTCTTACTAAAATACTCACTTATAACGCCTTAAAAGATTCCCATACGATCCATGCTCTGAAAATCAGAAATGACTTCTAACTTCTCTACCATTTTACTTCTTCATGATAAAATATGTGCGAAGAAGTTCACTTAGTAGGACGCCCTAACTTTTAATAGAACTAAGGTTCTCATTTAGGATATCACTATTGCCCAGTGTAGATTTATTATTTGTACATTGCTTTTGCCCAAACCAAAAGTTAGTAAAAGATTTAATTAGAGAACAGAGAGAAAACAGTGAAACATCTAAACCAGAACATCTCAGTATATTTTTTATCTCATCAATTACTCCAATCAAAGATGCCTTCAAAATCCTCAATATTTGCTGATATGGGACATTTCCTCTTCTCTGGACTGAAAATGGTATAGCTGGCTGCAGACTTCAGGAACTGTTGAAATTGGTTTGTTGGGCTGGAATTTTATTGTGTTGAGAGAAGTGGGCCATTGGTCTATGCTTGGAATTCTTTTGTTTCACAGAGATTTTTGTCTCTAAAAGTATGTGACAATATTTATCTAGTTCCCTAACAAGCACCCATACACTACTCAGCGTGTTCTTAACCACACTCACAGGTCACTGTGGACAGTGGGAGTTGATATCGAGGGTATGGCTCTGAGGGAGGCGAAGGCATTGCTCTGCACCCCTGATTGCGGGAGCAGTTTCTGCTGGAAAACAACACCAGTGCAGAGTTTTCACTAATCTTTCTTCAGATGAGTTTATGTTTGTCGTGTCAACAACTAGTAAAGTTTCATCTATAAAAGCCCACAAACTGAATAGCATATATTGTAAACATATATGAGCTCCACAGAAGAGAAATAGAAAGAGGTGAAAGACCTCCAGAAACTACATGGTAGCTTCGGAGAATGGGTAAAGAAAAATTAGTTCTGGAGCCCAAGCCCAGCTCTGGTGACAGTTGTTCAAATGACTGGCTATGATTCCCCAGGAAAAATTTCAGTCAGAGAGTCAGAGTTCCTCCATATCTGCATACTGATCCGTGTGATGTCATGCCAGCTCCTTACCCAAGAGTCGTGCAGCGGTGTCTCAGGTAACCTTGCCACAGACAACCAAGCCCACCTGTCCGGGACTCACCCTAGAAACGTGGCTTACTTATGCCGGTGGTTTTCCACTCAAGAAGCAGAATGGCCTGGAGTGCCCCTAACACAGCCAGTCTCCAGGCTGGGGGAAGGAGGGATAGACCTGTGTTTTTCAAAAGTTCCCCCCAGAGATTTGTGATGATCAGGAAGGTCTGTGAATCTGTGCTCTGAATTCCACAGAAAAAGTCTTGAGAAAGCCTCTGATCAGACTCCACTGACTTAGATTTGTATGTAAAATAAAAGCTTTTGATTGAACCAGCTGGATGTATTCCCCACCCCCCATGGCCTTCTCTTCTTCTGAGGTTATAGAAAAAGCACTGAGGAATGCTCCTGAGGAGCAGGGAGGTTGGCAGAAGCAATCACACTGAAAATGCACAGCTCACAGCAAGGCCAAGATAAGGGAGTCACTAAGGAGAAAAACATTGTCATTCACCACAGGAAGCTTCCCCGGAGGCTACTCAACCAGAGGTTACAGCCCTGGGGGTTATCTCATTGCATATTTCACAGTTTATTATACATTCATGCTTATGAACAGAGGAATCAAAACAATTGAATTATGTTTATGAAAACTAACCTACATCATCTAATATCAAGTAAGAGCTGTCATGTACACATCTAATGCTAGGCAATTGACATGCCTCATTTTGAGTCATCACAATGGGCCTAAACATAAATATCAAGATCCCTATTCTATGAACAAGAAGCTCAGAGCCAGGGAAGGTGAGTGATGTATCTAAGGTCAGAGACTTAGTAATTAGAGGATTTAGAGGCTGGTCCATGTGACCCCAAAGCCTATATATCTTTTACTCTAACCAAATTTGCCTAAGAGTCATATGAATCATCTATCCAATAAGATAGTCCCTCGCCACATGTGGCTATTTAAACTTAAATGAATTAAAATTAGATTGGATAAAGACTTCACTTTCTGTCACACTAGCCACTTTTTAAGTGCTCAGTAACCACATGTGGTTAATCCTTGATGAATGGCACAGATGAAAAACATTTCCATCAAAGCAGAAAGTTCTGTCAGATACTGATGCTTCACACGTTTTTCTGTATCATCAAGTAAGGCAGTGTTCTCTGTGACTAAATTTTTCAAGAAAATTACTCCAACTCCTTTTTGTGTTAACTGTTTCAATGGAATTCTTTCTAAAATATGTAATACATTTATGTGCCTATACCTTAGTTTGGGCTGTGATAACAAAAATGCCATAAATTGGGTGGCTTAAAAACAGCCGGTATTTATTTTCTCATAGTTTTGGAGGCTGAGAAGTCCAAGATGAAGGTGCTGGCAGATTCTGTGTCTGGTGAGAGCCTGCTTCCTGGCAGAAAGGGGAAGGGAGCAGGGATCCCTCTGGGGTCTCTTTTATGAGGGTATTAATCCCATTCACAAGGACTCCATCCTCATGCTCTAATCACTCCTAAGGATGTTACCTACTAATCACGTATGAATTTGGAGGTACACAAACATTTAGTCCATTGCATCCTGCCTTAATCAGCAGAGCACAGTGAACTAAATGCCTCTTTAAGGCATGCAGGGCAAGGTGCCCCCCTAAGGGGGCCAAAATGGCAGGCGGTGGAGCCTGTGTTTCTCTCTCCTCTGGTGTCTGTTTTCCACCTTAATTTCTTGTTGCTATTGGCCACCTTATGGTGCTCGCTGACATTCTGCCCTCAGCCTGCTTTCATTTCTGCCCATGCACTCTTCCTATTTTTTTTTCTAATTTCATGTCTCCAACTTCCACAGATTTACAACAGAGTCCACAATTATGATCTCGAACTTCAGCCTCATTGTCAGATCTCAGAGCAGTTTCTTTTTTCTTACCCTCTGCAGGACTAGTGCTATTCAAAGTGCTATCTGCAGACAGCCGCGGTCTGGGATTATGTTACTGCTCTAGAAAGTGCAAGTTTGTGTTTAGAAACTTTTATAGCAATTTACACTGCTGGGACATTATGTTGTACTATATAACATGTATGTATTTAACAGACTGCAAGGGATAGCAAATTAAAAACAAACAGAAAACATACACTCTACTTGACTCTACTTGGCTATCTCCTAGGCCCCTAATGGTCACCAACATCACCTGTCATTAATGGACTGTATTCTTACCCCACCAACGCATCAGTCAGGATCCAGGCAGAAAACAGGAACATGTATTCAAGGAACTACTTACAAAGGTGCTACAGAAGCTGAATGGACAAACAGGGAAGGTGAGTCAACCTAGATTTTAGCAAGAGCAGGAAACTCTACCATAGAGAACACAGATAAAGGAGCCGGTGGTGTCATTGTCACCCAGGAGTTGGAGCCTGTGAGGGGAACTGATCAATAACAAGGAATAACAAAGGCTGCTCCCCAGGAGCTGAGACCATAGAGGGCAAACAGGTGATGTCTGTTTAATTGAACTGAATAAACCAAATTGATTTTCCTATTCTGTTGACATCGAGCACAATGAAAAATTTCCTGAGTAACTTCAGATTGCCAAATATTGTGTGTAACAAGTTAATTACGCAGAGGGAGTTGGAAGTGCTCTAAAACTGATCTATGCTTCAGAACTGAGATACTATATCTGTTTTATAAAATAAATGCATGAGGTCATATTTTTATTTGGCTCAGAACTTCCAGATTTTCAACTATTTTGAAAGGATTAAGTCGTCAAATTTACTTGCATAGTATGTGGATTAATAGGTTAATATATACGCCTTCTGAATTCTCATGGACAGTGCGAAATAATGTACCAAATATGTGGAACGTTTTAAATTATTTATGACAAGGTGAACTTAACTACTTACTTTAAGAGAAATATAATCCATTTATTTTGTGCAGAGCTCCTAATTTTCATTTTCCCTGGAATCAAAAATCGGAGGTTGGCATGAATAACTGAAATCTCTAATTTCATTCAAACCTCTTTCTAATCAAATATTAAACCAGCTCATTAGTAGCCAGAAAAAATGAACTAATTTGAACTTTTGTCCTCCTTTCTACCATTATATAGCAAGATGCTAATAAGCAAAATAGATAATAAGCAGGAGAGAATAAGGAGAAAAAGACAAGGAACATTAGGTTTCTAAGGCATAGATGGTACTGATACATAGTAACCATTTCCCTCTATTTAAAGTAGGTACACAGGTGTGATTTTTTTCCTGAACTTTTCAAGTGTATGTTATGGTTTCTAAATGTTTGGTAAAGATATATTCAGAATTGGATATAGACATTCTATTTTTTCAGTCACCTTACATTAATCTAAAGGATGAGCAATGGTATTTTTGACATTTGTAGAAATCACCTGCAAATTATTGGGAAATTTTAACAAACTGTCAGAGTGCTTTTCATATAGATGTGAGTTTTTGCTCCACCCACTTGTTCCTCCCTCACTCATTCTGTCACCAAATCTCTCATTTTCAATGTTTTCACTCATGCATCTAGTCATTTACATCTTACCTGCACTTAGCACAGGAGCTTTCTCAGTTCATTGTGTAATCATACAATCAGTCAAATGTAATATTTATTATCTCTTCCATGATGATTCTTCCATTCCTGAAACTGATTTTAAAAAAATCAACCTCTTGAGCAGTAGTTCAATGACTCTAACTCATTTTATTTACTCACAAATTACACGTATCTTTAATTTTCTTCCACTTTGACCACAAATAACCAAGACATCTAAGTAGATATCCTTTTAGAACATCGACATTTGCAAATTCCAAGCCAGTTTGTCGTCGAAGACAAATGAGGTAGAGGATCGGAGGGAGAGAGATTAGGAAAAGACTAAATGGAGGTGAGGGAGAGAGTGTCGGCACCCCTTCCAGTGCACCATTCCATCTAATTCAAAAAGCTTCATTCAAATCACGAGAGAATATGCAAGAAGACTAAACAAACCATAGTATGTTGAAATATTTAGGGAGTAGGATCAGCATATGTTACCATTTTGGTGTTTCTGATAGAATAGAGAAGTATGAATGCACAAAAAATCAGCATGGACTACAAAAATGTCAATGTGCAATTATACATTTTTTCAAATGCACATTTTCCTGACAGCCTCTATTTCCTATTTAATTGTTAGTTGGGAGTTTTATGTAGTAAGTGAAAAATTTAAATACTAGCACAATTTTCTCATAATCATAAAGCATAATAATCTCTTATTTTGGATTGGCTGGGTTCCCAAACACTTAGTAAACATCTTAATTATGCTGTTCTCAGAAGGTTTTACTATGTTACATTTGATTACATTGCATAGTCTCAGAACTCAGATCTCACTCTGCATCAATAAATTGTCCTGCTCAATTAATGGCATTTGGGTGGCTCCTCATTAACATCTCTGGATGGTAAGCTGTATGAGAACAAGGGATGTGGCTAACCTCTTGTAAAATTTTCCACACTACTTAGCAAAATCAGAGCAGCTGACAAAATTTTATCAGATACTAACTGAGATATAAATACAAGCTCTGATAGTGGCATTATTATAATGTCACTTTATATTAATTGGCCTCCCATCCCTAGGTGGTATAACTTCTCCATACTGCAGCATTTTCTGCACGACCCGGTCCTATGCACCAGGAAGTGCTGTCATCCTGAACAAGGCCTGAGTCTGAGTGTAGCTACCAAAATCTACCAAAATATCTTTCCCACCAGGGAATACACACCAGAATCCAGGAGAGAATGAGAATGAGGGATTACAGGAAGATATAACTCTTCCTTGGGTCCAAAAAAAGTTCTTAAAGACACGCATTTAAGAACGTGAATCACAAAAGTATTCTTGTTAATCTCCTATGAATACGGTGTTATTTTCTTCTAAATGCAAATATTATATTTGAGAAAATCGAGTTGTGATGACAGTTCTGTACCGAACATGATAGGGCTGTGGATGGGGTTGGGGAACCACAGGAAAATGGGCTTTTCAGAATATTGGAAACATGAAAGCAAAAATGTTCCTTAAATATGCCTGACAGTTGAAACTTTATTCTCCTCAAGGAGCATATGGCCTGCTGATATTTGCACACACACTCCTGAATTTTATTGAGAAATAACTAGCATATAACAGTGTATAAATTTAAGGGATACACCATAATGATTTGATATACGTATATATTGTGAAATGATTACCACACTATGTTTAGTTAATATCCATCACTACACAGAGTTACAAATTTTTTCTTGTGATAAAAACTCTTAAGATCCTCTCTTAGCAATTTTAAAACATGCAATACAATATTAACTATTGTCACCATGCTGTACATTACATCCTCAGAACTTATTTATCTTATAACTGGAAGTTTGACCTTTGACTCTCTTCTTCTATCCTCCTTCCACAAACCACCAATTTGTTCTTTGTTTGCTTTAGATTTCACATATAAGTGAGATCACACTGTATTTGTCTTTCTCTGCCTGACGTATTTCCTTTAGTATAATGCCCTCAAGTTTCAATCATGTTGTCTCAAATAGCAGGATTTTCTTCATTTTTGTGGCAGAATAATATATATTCCATTGTGTATATACACCACATCTTCTTTATCCATTTATCTGTTGGTGGACACTTAGATTTTCCATGTCTTGACTATTGCAAATAATGCTGCAATGAACATGGGGGTGCAGATATCATTTTGAATTAGCGTTTTCATTTTATTAAAAATAAGTGGAATTGCTGGATCACATTTTAAATTTCTTGAGGAATCTTTATACCATTTTTCGTAATGGCTGCACTAATTTATATTCCCATCAACAGTGTACATAGGTTCTCTTTTCTTCACAGCCTCGCCAAAACATTTATTGTTGTTGTTGTCTATTTAATTATAGCCATTCTAATTGATGTGAAGTGATACCTCTTTATGGTTTTGATCTGAATTTCCTCAGTGGTTACTGGTGTTAAGCATCTTTTCATGTACTGGTTGGGTATTTGAATATCTTCTTTGGAAAAATGTCTATTCATCTTTTGTTCATTTTTAAATTAGATTGTTATTTTTTGTTGTTGAATTGTATAAGTTTCTTAACTGTTTTGGATATTAAACCCTTATAAGATATGTAGTTTACAAATATTTTCTTCAATTCCATAGTTTGCCTTTTTATTTTGTTGATCATTTCTTTCATTGTGAAGAAGATTTTAGTTTGATATAGTGCATCTTATTTATTTTGATTTTCTTAGTTATACCGTAGGTGTCATATCCAAAAAAATCATTGCCAAGTTCAAAGTTAAGGAGCTTTTTCTTATTTTTTCTTCTAGAAATTTTATGATTTCAGGTCTTACACTTAAGTCTTTGATCCATTTTGAGTTAATTTTTGTGAGCGATGTGAGATAAGGATCTAGTTTTATTTGTTTGTTTGTTTACATGTGAATATTTAATTTTCCTAGCACCATTTATTGAAGAGACTATCTTTTCTCCAGTGAGTATCCTAAAATTCATTTGGAACCACAAAAAAAAAAGAAAGAAAGAAAAAATCCCGAATAGCCCAAGCAATATTGAGAATAAACAAAGCTGGAGACATTGCATTTCCTAATTTCAAACTATATTACAAAGTCAGCCAGGAATCTAAGAATACTTACTAGAGGAAAGGAAGTTTAATCAATAATAATTTCTTAAATCACAAGTTTAGTTCTAGAATGAAGATGTGAACACCAAATATAACAGAGCATAGGCAGAACTACTGAGCTTATAAAATCATGAGAGATGTTTTCCTTTATGGTGTGGGCTATCTTCAGCTTCATTTAGGTGGTTACATATACAGTATATATTTTTAAATTCTTGTTTAATTAAATTGGGCTAATTAAAGTGTATATGCATCCATATGCACATTCTTTTCCCATTACATGTTGCATTATCCATGTAGCTTAAAAATATAGAAAGTTTCTTATAGAATTCTATCCAATCTACTCTTTAACGTGCATTCAATTGAGTAAGATGTTGATGAAATAGATATCATGTTTGTTTTCCTATGCCTCAACTTCCAAAAAGGATTTAAGTTAGAAGGTATATGTATATTTCTGATATCTTAGGTAACAAATTTCTATTTTCAATATTCATGTAGTTGAATAATGTCTAAAAGATACTGTTATATGACTGAGAAATAACCCAGAATATATAATTAATATGAAAGCTCATATGCTTCTACGAAAGCTTTCATGCTATTAATTTAGCATAAAATAATTAATTTTAGCTTTTCTAAATATTAGGTGGCTTTTCTTTTAGACTGAAATATCAATACAAAACCTTTCCCTATTTTGAAACAAAAGACTTTTATAAGCAATATATATTTTTAATGCTTGTGGTTTATTTGTAGACAGTTTAGACTATAAAAAGTACTTAATTTTAGATGCTAGTCATATCACATTTTATGTTTATCACTTAATTTTATTTTATTCACATGAATCTTAATTAGATTACTTTTTACTGTTTTATCTTAGTTTTCTTAATTTTATTTCATCCCACAGACTGATTTCCTCTCTGGTATAATCGACCTGATGTTGTACCTGTAAGTAGTACTATAAATAATTTTGCTAAATGTTTTCTAACTTATAGTAACATTAGTAAATAACTCAATTGTTTGTAAGCTTCTAAGTATAGACTAGCATCTATCTGCTTATCTTTATATATGTACATGTATTAATAATTTCAGTGAGAAAGACTTTGCTGTTCTAAATGATTAAATGTTTTAAGCAAGGACAAGTCTATTTAAATGCAGAATAATATTATGTTATAAAAGAATATTTTGATAAACCATTGCATGAGGAATAGATTGGCACATGTAGGTCACAGTCTTCTGCTCTTGCTGTCATACTAGAATAAATCAATTACATAATTTATGGCAATGCACCCTGTTCAAAATTGTGTTCTGTCATAATGAGAGATTTTCCAATGATCCACTCATTAAATTGTAGAACATTCATTTTGCATATGATGCAGAAGAGCTGTGAGTAGGCATAGGTAAATTATAAAATGTGATTTTATTCATTTTCTATTTCTTTAAGTACAGAATACACTCATGAAAACACTGAACAGATCAACAAGGTCAAATAAATATAATTTAAGATCAATTTCAAGTAACTGTCAAAGAGATGCCATATAAAGAAGTCAGATAGAAAATGATTTTGCAAGTTTCCTTGAGGAAATGAAGTTTTAATAAGATTTTATATAACGGAGAGGTTAGAAAGGAGAGGGGAGGGTTTTTTTTTCTGACTGAGAAATTATAATTGTAAATAAAATAGGACATACATCAGAAAAAAAAATAAATGCTCTTAAGAGTAAATGGTAGACAAACATTTTTGAAAAGAAAGGTAAGTTCAGAAATGACAAGATTAAGAATTACCAGTGAATGGCCAATAACACACCAACCAGTTGAATGACTGCTTCTAAACAGTATTTCAAAAGATTCTAGGTGGTCTTAAGAGAGTTGCTGGCCATTTATCTCTAAATTGAACATAAAATATTATGGTTGAGTATTTTTGACCTCTGTTGATGAGCTGATTAAATGATAAAATAGAACTTTTAATGTACAAATAAAGAAATAATTAACTGAAGTACACAGTAATATAAAAATTGTACATAAATTATAGTCTTTATTTTTGGAATTATCTTAATTTTATATTTAGATTAGTATGTCTAAATCAGAATATCATAGATGTAGCAAAATAATGAGTCCCCAAGGATTCTCAAGATTCCAAAGAAAAATAAGGCAATAGAGTTGTATAAACCTTTTAATCCTTAAGACTGAACACAAAAAGAAGTGTTTCTTTTTCTCATTAGTAAATTGATAAGGCCACTGAAAGTATCAGAAACTAAATAAAATATTTTAACGATTTCTGGGAGCTATTTGTTAAAAATATATTTTGTTTTGAAAAATGTAATTAGTAAGGCATCAACTCTGGATGCACTATACACATCAATTTAACCTGTTCTCAATAATAATAGAAGAATATGTTATCTGGAGTAGAAAAGTGATATTTTTTTATGATAAGCAAATCTGATATAGTAAGTAATAACTCAAAATTTCTTTTTCTTTTTTTTCCTCCTGATAACAGGTCTGGCTTATTCCATATACTTCCATGGATAAATAACTTCAAAAGACTTAAAAGCATTCTGCCACATTTGTGGGGTTGAAAGTTTTTTAGTAGAGGTAAGGGGCAGGTAGAAACATACCTCTTAAAAAGAGCTTTTATAGATAAAAGTTAATGCTTTAAGTAGATAAACATGAATTATTCAGAAAAGATTACAGCATATTATATGTTTATTATAATATGTGTATTTGCAAAGAACAATAAATATGTAAGTTACATGATACTGTAACTACACTCTGTATGACAAAGGACTTCCTGTATTTTTCCACATGTTGATGTCAAACGCATAATGTACAAGTAGTGGATTAACTCCAGCCATGAATATGCCTGCATGTTTCCAGCTACTGTTCCTTTTAATTTATTTGGATTTCTTTCCTCTGAAGTGATAAGAAAAGCTTCAAAACTCTTAAAAGAAAACCAGGAATAATATTTTATATAAGAGAATTTCCAGGTCTTTTTAAAATTAGTTGGAGAACAGCAATAGTATGAAGTATCTTTGGTGCTTCATCAAATAACAGGCTAAACCTTCCAATCATTTACAAAAAATGTGACTGATCAAAGGTCAAAGAATCTAAAACTTATGTGCTGAAGATAATGTTTACGTGATTGTATATAAATAGAATCATAGAATTCACAAAACAGTTATGTACTCTACCAACTGTAAGCATAAATTACATGTAAAGTTATTTTTATAAAAAAAGTGAGAATTAAGAAGACAGTAAAAGAAGATGCAAAAAGAATAGGCATATCATAAAAAGTTCACTCGCTCATTCATTCATTCATTCATTCACTCATTCATTCAGTCAGCATATATTACAAAGTTTCTCTATGGTAATATAGTAGTAAACATGCAGAAAAAGTTCTTGTGCTCATGGAGTTACTGTCTTCTCCTGAGTGGGGAGAGCAAAAGTAATTAAATAATAATGAATGTATAAAATAATTTCAGATGAGGATGAATTTGTTGGTTTTAAATAGGACGATGCTATAGAAAGTGAGTGAATTTGGATCACTGGGTCGGGAAGGTTTCCCTGGGGAGATGGCATTTAAACTGAGACCTGAGGAAGTCAAAGGAACCAGCCACACAAAGACCAGGGAAAATGCATTCCAGGCAGGAGGACTAGCTATTGCAAAGCCTAGAGGCAGGAACAGGCTGGGTTTGTGAAAAATGAGGAAGAAGAGAATAGGTGGAGTTTAACCAAACAAGGAGGGATCGGAGAAGAGGCAAGGACACCTCACAGAATTTTTTCTGCTCTTGGAGAGAAACCCTTGAAGTAGAATAATCTACTTTATGTTACCGCAAGATCAATCTAGCTGAGATGCCACACACAGAGGAAGAGAGAAGGTAAGAATAGAAACTGGAAGATCATTTGGAAATTTTGCAGTGGTTTAGGGAAGCAGATGGAAGTGGCTTGCACCAAAGTGGCAATAATAAAGATGGAGGAATATTTAATAAATCTGGGTTGTATTTCTGGAGTAGAGCCTATAGGAATTGAAGATGGATTATGCATTAGAAGTAGAGTGAAGTAGTATAAAGAAAAATGACAACCCTTAATGATAAATGCTTACGATAGAAAATACAATATAATGCAGGCTAAGGAAGTACTGAAAGGAAAAATCTTGGTGGTCAGATAATCTTAGCTTTGATCTCAGAGTATGTCTGGTCCAAATTCATGTCCAAAGTGCCTACTTCATCATGGGCAGGTGGTCAGAAAGCTTCTGTTTAAACTCTTCAGGGATGAGAGCACCTTTGGAAATTGCTATTTCATTAATGAGGGCCCACCTCATTTAGCTGATCATGAGCTGACTATGAGACAGTTTTGAGACCTTCAGTTTTTAAAAAGTCAATATGATATTGGAAGGTATATTTGGAAAAATGTTAATTTTATAGTCTGAGAAATAGCCTTTTCTCTACTTTCTGTTTTATCTAATTTTTATTATCACATTTTAAAGATAGCACAGATAATTTTAAGGGAGTTGGAAATAGGTCAAAGAAAGACTGAAAAGAGATAAAACTTTTAAGTTTATGAGACTTTGGGTGGTGTGGCAGATAAACAGGCTGATCAGCTATTCTGCATTTCTGTAAAGGATTGATATAAAAAATGATATCAGGCAGAAATATAAAATATTCCATTTTGCTATCAGGAAACCTTTGGGGATTTAAGAAGCAAAATACTTGAAAATTCTTTTGAGCCTCGTAGCCCTATACATCAGAAAACAATTGGTTGCAGTAATTAAGACCATCTATCAAAAGCAGAGGGCCACATGATTCTCTAACGTTATAACAGGGTTATATATCTACTAAATACATTGAAACTCTCTCAATTGCCTCCTGTAAATGATTATAGGCCAGAGTGCCAAAGAAATGCTGTTCATTCCATTTTGGGGTCAGCAAAGGTTTTAATCTGGTTAACAGAGGGAAACAAATGAAGAGAAAATATTTTTCATGAAGAAGTAAAAATTTCAATATTTGTAGGTCATTTACCTAGTAAAAAATAATGATCCTGCCTTTTAGTACTGTGAAAATTAATAAACAGAAACCTCCTTTAAACTGGAGTCAGGCTGGTCGAAGAGAGAACCCTTATCCACATGTCACTCAACACACACTGCTGACCCCTAAAGGAAGAGAGATAACCTTGTATCTTGGACAAGAAGTGATACTACATTACCACGTCCACTGGAGAAAGAAAGATTCCTCTTTGCCCATAACAGCTCAGGCCCTGGGAGACTGCCATAATTCAGCCAATGCACAGTCACTATACTTAGAACTTTCAGTTTCCTCCAATGGACTCTGCTCACAATAGCCCTCCTGAAATTCATAAAAGTGTGTTCCTTTCCTTTGTTTCTCTGGGCTTATATGTGGTTTGCTGTTAGACCTCATGTCTCAAATTGAAATTTTTTGTTGTTCCTGAATAAACCCATTTTGCTGGAGACATATCTGGCTATCTTTTTGTTTAAGGTCAACAGTAACTTATATATAACCCACTAGATAAAAAAGATGCATACAGAAAATATAACATTTCAAAAATTTTATTCAACACTACCTGAAAAAATAAAAACAAAGTCTGAAGAATTTTACTACTAAATTTCAAGACTGGTTATAAAGCTACAGTAATTAATACATAAAAGCAAACATTAATAAAATGAACTACATTAAAATTAGGAAATTCTGTTCATCAAAGAAAACCAAAAGGAAAAAATTTGTGATACATGTGACTGACAAAAGGCTCCTATGTAAAATATGTTAGGAAAATTGGGCTTGAACAGGATTTACAAAAGAAGATATTCATATGGCCAGTAAGCATATAAATAAATGTGTTCAGCCTCATTAATAACCAGGGAAATGCAAACTAAAACTACAAAAGGTTACCACTACACAATAACAAAATGGGTAAAATTAAAAACAATAACAACAAATGGGTAAAATGAAAAACAATAACAAAAAACCTGAAGTATTATAACCAGAACTCTGATATATAGTTGGTAGGTGTGTAAGTCTGTTAATATGTATCACAGCTAACCATTTCCATATCCAGCTATTCTACTTCTAGATATATGGCCCCCCAAAATGTGTGCATACATGAACCCAAAGACACGCACAAGAATGTTCATAGCAGCACAATTTGTAAGAGCCAAACACTGAAAAACACAATGTCCCTCAACAGTAGAATGAATAAATCAATTGTTGTATATTCATACAATGGAATATTATATAGCATGAAAATAAATTAGCTACTAATACATGCACCTACAAGGATGAAACTTACATCATTAAATAAAAGAAACCAGAGGCAGAAGAATGCGTATGTACCATATGATGCCACTTGTATAATGTTTAATAAAAAGCAAAACGAATCTATGGTTTTAGAACTTAGTACAGGAAGGGTTACTTTTGGGAAACAGGGTGATATTTGTTAGTAATTGGGAGGCATCAAAGGGGTCTAAAGGTGTTAGTAATTTGACACTTCTGTAATTGTTGGTGGCTGTATGGAGTTCACTTTGTGTTAATTCAGCAAGCTTACATTCACGATCTGTACAGTTAATTATGAAATATATATAAGCATGTAAATTAATGAACTATATTAATTATTAATGAAATATATATATGCATGTAAATATGTTGCATTTAAATTAAATGTATATAAACTTGTCTGCATGTCAGTTATATTTTGATTAAAATTGTGTTAAAAACATACAAAGAAAACAGTTAAAAAACTGCTAAATTTCTAACCATGGACATAACCTATTATATCTCAAGAAATACAAAGTTGCATATAATTAAGGGGGAAAATGACAGATTTTAAAGAGATCATAACAGGTTGGGACAATAACTAGTTCTACAAGGTGAAGCTTAATAGGTATATGTATAAAGTTATTCTTATGTGTTTAAAAGAACAAGCTACCTTTAGGTAGTCAACAGTACATGTAAAAGAAGTCCAAGGGGTATGAGTGGGGAGAGTGAAGTAGTTAAATGTTGTCTCAATAGTAGTCCTTAAGTGACTCCTGTTAACCTTTCTCTAAAATAGCAATGAAGATGCTGGTAATAGAATGAAAGGACCCAAACCGTCAGTTCATTGCAAAAATTAGACAACTTCCTGAGATGATTGCTCATAAAGTATTTTAAAAAGCAGTGGAACTGAATTAAGAATTGCAATTGCTAGTCTGAGGCTACTTTGGTCAGATGAAAATGAACAAAGCTACTGGCAAGAACAAAGATTGAAATCCAGCAATTTCTTCCTCACTTCCTGCCAACCAAAAAGAAAACAAGAGTCTTCTCCATTCAGAGAACAGACAATGGCTTCCCTATTTATTCTCCCCACTTTCACCAACAGCTTTTTCTGGCTTAGAGTCTGCAACTCCTTGAAAAGAAGAAGGGAGGACATTGAATATGGGACCAGCAGAGCATACTCTGAGTCCAGGCAGAGTTGAAACAATTGCATATATAGGGCCTTGGATTTGTGAATCCCATCAAAGAATCTGTTAGAGAAACAGGCATTAGGCGAAAAGAAACACCTGCCATATTCTAACTGAGCTTCATGAAATGAAAACCTGTTAGACTTTGATAAATGTAGTAAAAGCAATGATATAAAGTATTATAATAACCAATAAGTAGGAGGATGGTGTTAAGATAAAGTGCTCGAAGAAGCCATTAGGAAAGGTGAATTTTGAGCTGAGATCTAGATGACACAATGGAACTAGTCAAGTGAGTGGAACATTCCTGGCAAGGAAAAAACTAGTGCAAATGCCATAATGCAAGAATTAACTCAGTGTGCTTGAAGAGCAGAAGGAAAGTTAATGTAAGTTTATTTGCTGTCTTTTTGTTTCTTTTTAAATTTGCTAATCTTGCCTAATTATATAATTTGCCACCATTTTGCTTCCAGTTTGAATTTTAATTTGCTATCAAGCATACTTTTTCTCTTAGATTGATGTCATTTGTAAACTTACTAAAAATGTTTCTCTTTTTCATTGAAGCTATTGTTAATATTTTGAATAAGACCAAACTGAGAACAAGCCCAAAGAGAAAAATCAATTCAAAATCCTACTTTAGGATAATATCCATTATTTATCAGTTTGGGAGAGAGATTCACAGATATACATAACTATACAATTCTTCAAGTTGCCATTATTAATATTTGTTATAATAATTGCTATTTGTGAGCTACTCATACACAAGGGCATGGAGTTGGATTGTCCTCTAAAGAACCTTCAAAGTATCGTGCATAAGAGATGCTTAGGCCTGAGAGAAGTTGAATTCATTGCTTGGGGATGACAACTAGGACCTGCAGAACTATTAGTACCCAGATACAGGTTTCCGCCATTGTTTGAAAGTAGAACATTCCTTTGAAACCTTTTGTAAGCCCAAATGGAGTAGAGTGAAGAAGCTATTACCTGAGGACACATCTTGCTAAGCAGATGCACAAACTAAATCAAGAAGAAGTACAGATGCTCACAGACACAGTTCAAAGCTCTTTTGGCTTGATGCTGAGATGTTGAACGTGGTTCCCGGGGAACACACTGGGCGGGGCCTCTCTGCTGCCTCTATAGCAACTCCTGCGAAAGAAACAATGCTATTTTCTCTTTTCAGAAAAGTGAAAATCCTCTTCAGATGTCTTTAGTTAGTGGTTAGCAAAAATGAACACTAATATAGGTCTTTCGTAAAAGTCGAATGGCGTAAAGTGAACTTTCAACAAGCAGGGGATACCTGTGTATATGTGAGTCCACAGCATGCACTAGAATTTCCCAGGATTGGATGAAAAAAATTTCTCTTAGGCACTGATGTTCCACAAGATTATCTTGTCTTGAAACATATTAACCACTCTGACAGTTTCGGCCATTGTACATGCTCTGATAATTCTTAAACTAGATATCTATTATCCTGATGCTCTTTACCTGGAATGCACCTTCCCCTTTTTCTCATGTTATTGTTATCTACATATTTTTCTAATACTCTGTATCATCTCATTTTTGAAATTTCTCTCTTGGTCCCATTTTAATATTATGCTTTCCTGCACCCCTAGGTGGGGCTCACTACTACTTTCTTAAGTTTTACTGAGGTCTAAAGAACACCGCATCTTTTTTACTCATTCAGGAAGAGAGTGTGTCCTCCCTGTTTCTAATTCCTGCCCTCTTTGTTCCATGGTCCACACTGCAATCAGAAAAAACTTCCACACACACTGTAAATCTAATGACGTCATTCTTCTTCTCTTCAATGACTCCCTACTATCTTCGGCATAAAGTACAAGCTGACCAGCCCAGCATGTGATAGATATTATATAAAAGGAAGGAAGATTGAATGTTTTTAGAAATTTCTGGGCAGAATTGGCCTATAGTTAGTCCTCTTCAGTCTTCTAGTACCTTTCCCATTCTCCTCAGTTTCTAAAAGGTTAAATAGCAGAAATTCTAAAGCAGAATTTTCTTGGTATTTCAATAACTTGGATTTGAAGCTATGAACTTGGGTCAGGATGAGGGTGAAACAAGTGAGATGCCTAGTGCACCAAATTTAAGGAGGCTCTCACTTCATAGGTAGTGCAAATGCCAGCCATTGGGAGAAGCGGGGAATGGATAGACCCGACAGAATGGACAAAGAATGTGAATCTGTTTGTGTTTTATGAGAATGCTTACTAAATGGTGGTCTCAGCAGAGGAGGATTTAAATAATCAAGTGAAGAGGATGATTCATTCTGTGCATATCAGTCTGTTTTATTCCTCAGCCACTCCATTAATTGCCCTGTGGGTCATGAACAAAGTGGCCATGATGGCACAGATGGGAATGATGCTTGAGCTCAGCAACATGGATTTCTACTCACCTGACTACAGCCACTATTCAGCGCCCAACCTGTAGCAGAGACTAATACCAAGTACCAGATATGGCACCATTTCCGAGAGTGATTAGCCAACTACCTGGTGGCAAGTTGGTTACTTTGGACTCCTTCCATCCTGGAAGGAGCAGAGCTTTGTTCTCACTTCAATAGATTATTACTCTCGATATGGATTTCCCTTCCCTACTCACAATGCTTCTGTCAAAACCACCATATATGGACTTATAAAATGCCTCATTTACCATTACAGTGTTCCATACATTATTGCTTCTGATCAAGAAACTCATTTCATAGCAAATACATTGTGGCTATGGGCCCAGGCTCATGGAATTTACTGGTCTTCCCACTATCCTGAAACAACTGGTAGAGTGGCCTTTTGAAGACTCATGATTTGGTTGCAGCACCTTTGGGAGCTGGGATCGTTTCCCCCAGGATGCAATATATGCTCTAAATCAATCTTTTCTCTCATACCCAGGAATTAGGGATTGGAAATGTGTTCCTCTGACAATTATTGATCTGCAAGAGAAATGTATGCTTCCTGTTTGTGCAACTTTAGACACTGCTTATCTGGAGATCTTCCTTCCAAAGGGAAGGATATTTCCACCAAGAGAGACAACACTAATTCCATTAAGCTGGAAGTTGAGACTGTCACCTGGCCACTTCAGGACCCTTGGGCCAGCCAGTAAACCAACAGACAAGAAAGAAGACAGTTCATATATTGGCTGGGATAACCGATCATGAGCATTAAGGAACAAATCGGGTTGCTGCTCCACAGTGGGGTCAGGAGCAGTGTGCCTGGAATGCAGGAGGCCCCCTGGGGCACTTTTACCACTTTTATGTCTTGAGACTAAAGTTAATAGAAACTACAAAAATGCAGCTCAGGCAGGACTGCTAATGATCAGACCACTCAGGAATGAAGGTTTTGTTCACTCGGGAGTGCTCCACCACTTCTACCTGGGGCAAAAAGGCAAAGAGAATTTTGAATGAGTAGTAGAAGAATTTTGTTACAAATACCAGCTGTGACATGTGACTATTTAGAGAGCTGAGTGCTACAATAGTTTAGAGCATTTTTTTCTTACTTTGATATGAATGTTTGTAATAACCAATATTTTTGTTTTCTTCTCCTTTTCCAATATCCTCCTTTGTAACATAAGATAAATTAATGGTAATTTATATCTCGGTATTTAGTAACGAGCTATCAAATTAGGAGAGTATGAATCATCTGGTAGCGGGATGAATATCAACACAAGACAAAGCGGATCTTTACTTCTATTTTTGGGGAAAGGGTTACCATGTTTTTGCTGTATGCCTCATGTTTGGTAAAAACATGACTTTGTTATTATTTCTATTTGTAAATTAAATATAGTTTAAAAAGAGTGTATGGGTAGCAAGTTGACAAAGAGTGGACTGATGTGGTTTTGTTATGTGTCATCTCATCTAGGATGAACTGTTTCCCAGAATTCTCTTTCCTGTATGTTTCTAGTTTCTATGGGCCACATGAGATATTTCCATGTAAGATTTGGAATGCAGAAGTAAAGAAACAGTCATTTTGTATATTTGCTTGAGAGGTTGGAGCAGACATCTTTTGTAGCTCACTCATTTTGGCTTACTTGTTGGCTTACTCAATTGCTGGCTTACTTGTTGGTGTGGGGCAACACCTAGGCCTGGAACTGCTCCACTGAGAGTCCTCTTTCAGCTTCTACTGCTGACTCTGCTGTGTGTTTATCTCCTTGATTCAGGGTGTCAGCTTCTATGACATGACAGATACTTCATTATGGTAAAGGCAGTGAGAACTGACAGGGGTCCAGTATGTCTTCTTAGGTTCCAGGTGGCTCATACTCATAAGTTCCAGTTTGTGCTCATGGGTTCCAGCTTATCTTTGCTCCTTTTTGTTTTACATCTATTTTATATTCAAGATTACCTGTTCTGTGCCTTCAACTTGATCATTAAACACAAAGACAACAGCCTCAGAGGTTCCCACAATTAGATCAGATTCCTGTTTTATATCTATTATTTATCTACCTATCTATCATCTATCTATCTATAATCTTTTCTGATGGAACTCTGACACAGATATATAGGAATAAATCTAACAAAAGAAGTTCAAAACTTTCACATTGCAAGGTGTAAAACATTGTATAGAGGAATTAAAGATGATATAAACAAACAAATGGAGTGATATATACCATGTTCATAAATTGTAAGACCAATATTCTGAAAATACAAATTTCCCAAATTGATCCATAGATTTGACATGATCCCAATCTATAATCTAGTTAGCTTGTTTTTGTACAAATTTTCACAGCTGACTCTAAAATACATATTACAATGCAATATACTTGTGATAGATGAAACAATTTTGAAAGAGATGATCAGTCTCTCACAGGTAGGACTTAGCCTATTTGATTTGAAGTTACTTTATAGTAATCAAAACATTTAATATTAGTGAAAACATTAACATATGGACCAGTAGAACAAAATAAACAGCATGTCTGGAATGCAGGAGAGTCTCTGGAGTACTTCTCATCACTCTCATGTTCTGTGACTAAACCCGCATATATGGTTTAAAGAGATGTATATGGGTGGCAAGTTGACAAAGAGTGCTATTTTTTTAAGAAATGGTGTGGAACAACTAAATATTTGTAATGGAAAAAAAGAACTTCAATTCTTAACATCATAAAAATCAATTCAAGTGTATCACAGAGCTATACAGACAATCTAAAACTATCAAATTTCTAGAAGAAAATTTTTCATAGTGGGAAAATTTTTGAAGCTTTGGATTAGGCAAACATTCCTTAGATCACCAAAAGAATGAAAAACAAAAGAAAAAAAAAGAATAAATTGGACTATATCAAAAGTAAAAACTTTGCTCTTTGAAAGACACTGTTAAGAAAATGGAAAGACAACTTTGGGGTATTTTTCCATGCCAACAGCTATCTTCAGACACCCAACTGGGTATTCAGCAAATCGATTCAATTCTGACACTAACTATTAGAAGTTAGTACAGACACTACAGCTTAAAGGTCAGTCCTGTGAGACTCCCTACCCATTACTTCAAATGCCAACTGCAAGTTTGAGGGCCCACATATTCTGACCAACTGGCTATAAGTGAGGGGTCCCCACAACCCCCTAAGGTTTGATAGTTTGCTAGAATTATGCACAGAACTAAGGAAGAAACTTCACTTATATTTACTGGTTTATTACAAAGAATAAAAATGAAAAGCCAGAAAAAGTACATAAGGCAAGATCAAGAAAGATCCTGAATGCAGGAGCTTCTGTCTGCATGGAGTTGGGGTGTGCTATACTCACACAACATGGACGTGTTCAGCAATTCAAAACTTCTCCAAATATCTTTGTTCAAGAATTCTCATAGAACTTAATCTCCAGGTTACCCCTCCCCTCAGGTAGGTGGGTAGGGTTGAAAGGAGGCATATTTGGGGATGTGGCAGTTTTAGTCTCTAATGGGTGGTAGGGACAGAAGTTTAAAATAAGTACGTTAGCAGAAATCAGAATGTTTTCCTACTTTCTTCTTGCAAATTGTACTGTACTGATTTGTGTGGGGTAACTCATGGTTCTTTTCTCATTTGAGCCCTATTAATGCAATAATTAGTAAAAATTTGCCTAGACTCTTGGCATATTATTTTCCATACTTCCTCATTTACAGTGAGGATATAAATGCATTTTTTGTGTATTTTTTGTTTATTGTTTCAGGATATTAAAGGGAATCTCAGAAAAGATGAACAAAGTGGTGCTTGCACTCTTTCTTGTTAGATGGGAAACTTAGAACTTGGTCTTTTAACATACCCATTATTCTCTGTGTCTATCAAATCTATCAATCTGGAAATCTTTAACTTTCCATTGGTCATACACTGTTATGGAAACCAAAAGGTGTGACATTTTCTTTGATGGTGAAATGTCCATCGTTCTTAAGGGGATAAAAGAGAGACATTTTTGGACAGATAGCCATCCCACTAGCCCCCAATGCAGCAATCCCCAAACTTTTTGGCACAAAGGACTGGTGCTCCCATGAGAATCTAATGCCTGATGATCTGAACTGGAGCTGAGGTGATGATGCTCGCACTGGGGAGTGGCTGCAAATACAGATGAAGCTTCGCTTGCTGGACTGCCTCTCACCTCCTCCTCTGCGGCCCCATTCTTAACAGGTCACAGACCCTGTCCGCGGCCTGGGTGTTGGGGACCCCTGCCCCAAGGTACAGTATATAGCCTGTGTACTATATAAAGTTGGTCCTGCTTCCAAAAGATCATAGATCAGAGTATAGATGAATAGCATTTGAGGAGTCTCTGGAATAATAAGAACACATCTGGGTAACAGAAGGCCAACTGAAAACTTCTCAAACTAGATACAGAGGTTTGCTCCATGTTTACTTTTCAAATATTCTTTCCTAGTTAGTGATCTTTTATGATAGATGCTAACTGGGGAGGTAAGTTATGGTCAGACAGAGGCTGAGAGGTTGGAAGAAAAGTCATGGAAGAAATAACTTGTTCTGGGATATTTATATTTTGGGGGCTTAGTATATATTTTTTTTTTCCTGAAAGTTCCAAGCTTTATAATTTGACCCTTGCTGTAAGACAATATTCATATCTGAATTTAGAATTGTTGGAGAAACATTGCCTGAAATTTATGTGACACTTCTGTAAATGTCTTATATATTTCCCTAAAAGGAGCAAATGGATTTATTTAAGGACAAAGGAGCTTTAGATGGTGTTTACAGAGCTCAGCTGTGCAGAATGCACAGGGAAATATAGCTCTGAAAACCTTCACTGCTGACTCCACACCAACCACAGAGCTCCGAGAATGCACTAGAATTCCACCCATATGCTTAAAACTCATGAAGAAGGAAATAATAGCATAAAATTTGAAGCCAGAATATTGTTATAAATCATGAAATATTCTTCCATATATTATGTCAGAAAATCTGCTTTCCATAATGGACATCTAGTTAAATATTCTTCTGCTGGCTGGCTAGCTTTGCCTTTATAACATTATTATTCTCATTTATTTATGCTCAGAGAAATTACTCTTGAAGGATGAATTTGTAAATGAACAAATATTTACACTCTGTTAAATTCAGGATGTGAAAGAATGCACAGAAAACATTTACCCTTTCTTAGTTCTTCCTAATTTCATATACTTTTCAACTAGGCTGGGAGAATATGAGATATTGATTAATAATCTATGCAAAACACCAAAAAAATTTGAACATATATGCACAAAACACATTAAGCAGTAATTAAATTCAGGTCAGCAAGATGGAAACCTTCACAGACCTCTAAAATAATTATAGGGACATTTACTAGGGAATTTTGAGTGTAAATTTTAATTGGTTTTGTAATATTTTAGTCACTATTTATTACTTAACTTAGAAATTATACTGTGCCTCAATGATGTTTTATAAAGCTATAACTAATATAATTTGTTTATTAAAGAAAGTGAGAAAACTGTACTGCTAATCCTCATGACTCAGTTATAAATCTTTACCATTTCGCAATAAAATGCATTTCCAATAATGCTGAATATATTTTCCATTGCATTTTTTTCTCTTGGGATTTAGCTATTCCACATTCTTAAGATTATGATGTATGTTCCCCAATTAACCAGATGTTCTTTAGACTTTGAAATAGAAGAGCTCATTAGAATGTGCACATTGTGTATATGTGTGCACATGTAAATTTTCCAATATTCCTTGAGAGATTTATTTTTTCCCAGCATAAATGCCAAGGATTTTCAATTATTTATTTACTTATTTTTAAAATCAGTACAGAACTCTATGAAGAGTTAGTCTTGGACAAAACAACTGAGCAAATCAAACTGCCAGTGTCTCGAGACTATGCAAATAGTGTTGATATATAGTGCTTCCTCAGTCTCGTCTTTATGTGCTTCCAAACATTCAGCAACTTATATTACAGTTTATCTTTAATATCTTTGGTAAAACTTGTGAAAACTATACAAAATAAAAATAAATTATTACATATCATTTTATTATTTACTTAAAATTCACACTGGATTCTCAGTACTTCAAAGAGTCAAAATTCTCAAATAGTAGTATGTTGAACCTCCAGTATTTACTGACAGCTTATTGTGTGCCAGGTACTCTTTTGGGTGCTGGTGACACACGGTGAACAAAACGAACATCCTCGCCTCTGTGGAGTCAGCATTTAAGTGTGGGGAGGGGACAGGAAATCAGATAAAAAGCGATATGGTCTTTTGAAGAGACAGGTGCTATGGAGAGACTTAGAGCAGGGGCAGAAGACAGGGAGGTCCAGGGATGGGGCCATGAAAACTTGAAAGGGATGAGGGAGCTGACCACACTGCTATCCAGCCCAAGAGCTTCCCAGCCAGAGGGCAAAGGAAGAGTTATTACTGAATGGCAGGAGTAGCTTGTTTAAGGCCCATTGGGAGCCAACATCCTGGGAACACATGACATGGGGGCACATAACAGGAAACCAGGACAGACATGTAAGGAGGGGACAGCCTAGGGAGCATGGGGCCTTAGAGGCCATGGAAGGATCTTGGTTTTTATTATGGAGGAGATGGGAAGGCTTGGGGAGGTTTCAAGCAGAAAAGCAGCAGCATCATTAAAATGTAAGCAAATCCTGAATTCTAAAAAGATCACTCTGAATTGTTTTTTTTTCCTCAGAATATAGTGTCATTTTGGTATTAATATGATTCTTTTTCACAGGAAACTTACTGTTGTCTAGCATATATAAATATATTGTATAATTTTGAAAACATGCATTCATCTATATGTAACAGTAAATGCACCAAAATTTTATTACTGCTGTAAAAACTTTCAGAATTAGAAATTTGTGCAGTATAAAATATTTTTTCTCAACAAGAATTTTTGTATTTATATATAGGTATAGTATATCAGAGTAAAAACTTCACTCTTAAGTTTCCCTGATTGTTCAAAATCATTTATAAATTTAACCAAATAAAACATTTCACTTTAGTACAGTGCAATAAACTCTTGCAACATTTTGCATATGCTCAACCAAATAAAAATGTCAACTTCTCTCTAGTCACAAGTTCTCTTTATGAGAAATATGTGAATTTACTACTGACAGCAGAATTTGGGTTCCATTAAAAGTGAGTTGCAGGTGCTTTCAGGTAGGGGTTAAAAATAGAAATTTGAGATCAGAAATAGAATAAAGAATGATAAAATAAGACTAAGGAATAATAGAATATGAAGAAGAAAAATATCTAAAGAATATTTACCTTCTCTTCCTTGAAATTCTTGTGTACCTTTGCTGTCATTTTTGTGGATTCTTCCTCTCTGGCCTGATTAAATATATACAACTCTTCCCCATATTAATCTACTCTTCTCCTTGCCTTGCCAACCCAAATCTAATCACCTTTCTCTTCTATCTCAAAACCTTTTGTATCTTCCAAGAACTGGAAGATTGTTTTGCTGATTTTCCTGGTCTAAATCTGACCTAAATCTACTCTTCTTATCTCAGTGCTATGCCTTCTTTTGTCACACACCCTAAGAATTTCAGCCACTGTGTTCTGCACCACCGGACAGTGTATTTATGCACATAGGCACTTTTGCACATTTTTGCGTCATTTTTTCCTCTTTCCTCTCCTCTTTTTTTTTTCTCTACCTGGGAAATATTTCCATATCCTTCACACATCAAACATGATTTCGCCTTGGTGAAAAGTTTTATGAATACCCAACATTGTGTCTCTAGATCTTTTAGGCTGCCACTGAAAGCTTCTTTTTCTGCATTGATATTATTATGTCACAATAATTCAGTCCATGTCTATTTCATTTGCTAGGCAAGTTCTTCAAGATCAGAGGCTTTCCTGTATAACTCAGTACCTTGTGTAGTTCTGAATTTATAGTTGGACTCAATAGAAAATGCTGTGTGAATGGAGGCCAGTATCTACTCCAAGTACATCTTCACTTCAAGCGAAGTCATGTTTTTCAGGAACTGGCCATACAACCACTTTGGTACAGGTTTGGTTTGGGATCTTTAACTCTGCTGATTTGTATTCTTTTTCACTTCTTTAGTATTTAAGAATAGTCTTCCCCTAAGCAGAAAGCAAGACATCTGGTCTCTTTTGAGACTAAGGTAATTAATTTAGAGATAGGTGGTTGGAGAAAAGAAATGTATTCCTCCTGGGGTTCTAAGCCCCATAGAGTCCTGCTTATCCTTTTAGCCCAGGAGTTCAGTGAGAAGTGGTGGTGGTGGCAGGGAGTGGGAGAGAAGTTAGAAGGTAAGACTAAATGTAAAAGACCTTTTAGTAAATTTATTGAAGGTTTGGAAAGAGTAGAGATGAAGAGAGAGAATAGTGATATACTGTGAATGCAACATTAGATTTTGAGCATAATTATATTTAAAAAATCCATTCCTCAGTAAATGCTTATAGTATAACAACTAGATGGTATATTCTACTTTTTAAGATTTTTAACCTTTACATATATACTGGCTTTATGAAGAGTTATTTAAATCTTAATGATCATATTCCCAACAGAAGATTGTAGCTGACATACTTTAGAGTGGCTGCCTACCCACTTACGGAAAGACATCCACTCACACGGTACATTCTACACCGGGTAGTATTTTTTATCACATGACCCTGACTCATCCTTTCCCCACTCTGCCTTTGGATGGAAAAAAACAAGGACCCCAAGATCAACAATCCATAACCTCTGACTGTAGCTTTGAGTCCAAAAAGATAAATTAGAACAATCAGATATTTTGTCTTTTGAAGTAAGCCACTCAAAAGCAAATTGCCAAAAGCTATTTGAAGATGAATTGAATGGGGTAACCATCATGAATCCTATTCAAACTGAAGTCTTGAAGAAGTGGGTAAATCTGGAAAAAAAAAAAAAAAGCACAGAGAGCATAAAGGAGCAGAGGCCAATGCATGGGATAGGTAAGGAATGGAGAGAAAGTGCTTAGGGTCCATCTTGTGTATCTTATGTACTTGTTACAATAACCACACCCCAATCCTCTATTCTTGAGTAGATCTCTGTCCCCTGTAACCCAAAAAAGCCTTGCTGAAACCTGTATAATCTGGTATGTTTTCTACAGTTTATACTGCAATAAAGTAAACTAGGAATATTTTCTCCAAATCCAGTATCCTTTGACAGATAATTTTATGTAGTTCTTGGCTCAGCCCGACACCTAGTTACTGTCTGGCCTCCTATTATACTTTAAGTTCTCTGCTAGTCAGTGGGCAAGTGCCTCTTAATTTTGAGCATGCTGATGTGTTGTCAAATTAAAATAAGTATCTTTTATATATTACAGCCCCCAATGCAAACTTTTGCCACATATTTCCATGATGGCAGTCACAGGCATTATCACTTCTTGGTCTGCAAAGGCAGAACCTAATATTGCCACCTGTTTGAGGGCAGCCATCATAGGTAAGCCAGTGGAGCCTGGCCAGGGTGCGTGGAGGCTGCTCCTGGGCCTCCAGCTGCTCTTTATGACATTGGAGCACATTGTATAAGGGAAAAGTGTCTTTGCAGGTATTATAAGTTAAGGAACTTGACATGGAGAAATTATCTTATACCATCAACTTGGGCTCTAAAGCCAATCACATATGTCTTTCTAAGAGAGAGGAAGTGGAAGATGGAACAGCCAGAGGAGAAGAAAATGGCCACAAAGGCAAAGATTGGAGTGATGTAGCACAAGCCAAGGAGTGATGGCAGCCATAAGGTGGAAGAAGCAAAGAATTCTCCCTGTGAGTCTCTGAAGGGAACGAGGCCCTGAAGACCTCTATCTTTTGGCCAGTAAAACTGATTTCAGACTTTTGGACTCCAGAACTGTGAGAGAATAAATATCTTTTTTTTTTTTTTACTCATCATTTCAGAGCAATGGGAGAAATTTTAGTTATATGGAGAAACTGAGAGAGACTGCTGATGAAGAATTTCTTAGATAAGTATAATGAATAAAGAATTTCTTCAGTTTGTGTTGTCTGAAGAATTTCTGAAACTGAAGAATTTCTTCAGTTTGCTGATTGTCCCATCATGGGGGATTTATGCGCTCCTACCATCGTCAGGGCCTGCAGGCAGCCTCCTAAACTCTGTTGAAGAATCATGATGTGTCTCAGACATCCTTGATTCTGCATCAGTTTAGATTTATGTAGAACTTTTTTGTCCAAAGTTCTCTGTTAAATGCTTACAAACTCAAATTATGGCCTTGGAGGCTATGGTATGAAAAATATCTCCAACAGAAGACAAGTGTGTGTGAAATGCCATCTCTGCATGAGGTGATACCCACTGGCTGGCACTGCAGCTCTGAAGTGGTGACATTTGGAAGTCTCTTACACAATGTATGCAGATATGATTTTTACAGTCTCCAGAACAATGTTTATTAGAAATGATGATATCATACATCACTGTCTTGTTCCTCCTGATAGCTAACATTTGATCATTAGATATAGTATTTGTAAATGTTTAGTATATATTCTATTCTATTTCTAATTTGCTAAGAGTTTAAATTTTTTATCATAGATAGATTTTAAATTTTATCAAATAATTTTATCTGAATTTATTGAGATTATTTGTTTTTACTCTCTTAATCTATTAATATACTATTGTTTAAATAGATTCTCTAATGTTAAATCAACCTTGAATTCCTGAAATATAGCACTTTGATATGATTGATTATACTTCCATGTATATTGCTTGGATTAATTCGGCCAATAGGTATTTTTTAGTCTATGCACATGACTGAATTGATTTATAATTTCATTTCTATTTGTTGTTTTTGTATAATTTTAGCATCAAGGTAATTTCAATAATATGAACTGAGCTACAACATGCTCCCCATTTTTCTTTCTGTCTGGACAATTTTGTATAAAACTAAAATAATCCACAACAATAAAATTTGATATTTTCTTTATAGAAAGAATGTTAAATACTGATAGAATTTCTTTAAATATTATAGGACTGTTTAGGTGGTAAATTATTTTAGCTAATTTTATTTAATAATCTTTCCCACAGTGTAATTATTTTATCTAAGTTTTAAATTTAATAGGTATAAAGTCATCCATATTATTCTCAAATTATCTGTTTGATCTGATATATCTAGATCTCTTTTTTCCATTGTTAGACTATTTGATTGTGTATTTTGCACATTATCTTTTTTCTCTTGATCAGTTTTGGCAGATTACTTATCTTTTTAATTATAGTCTTTTTAGTTTTTGAAAAGACTATAATAAAATAGTTGATCTCATCATGGCTGATCTTCATTTTGTTTGATCTTTGTTATGATGTAGTTGTTCTCTAATTTCTGCTCTGATTTTTATTATCTCATTACTTTCATTTTCTTTGGATCAATTCCTTTTGTTTTTCTCTAATGTCTTTACTTTGCCAGTTAGCTCATAAAATTATAATCTTTCTTCTTTTTTAAGATAAGAATTTAAGGTTATAAATTTCTCCTTAAGTACTATTTATCCTTTATCCTAAAAGTTTTGACACATGCATTTTTTCTTTTATTCTAGAGATATTCTAATTCTTCATATAACACATTCTTGAAATTAATTAGTTAAGAGTATAATTTAAGTTTTCTAAGTGTACTTGTAAAGTTTTTTGAACTTTTCATTTTCTCACAGATACACGCTGATAATAAACATTTATAAATGCTCCAGATATTTTAAAAAAATATATGCACTTGCAAAGTTTTCTAGTTATATCAATTAAATAAAAAAATCTTTCTTATAAACTATATCACTTATATCACTTCTTTTAGTGATAAGGAGCCATTTCATCTATATATTTTTTTCACTTCTTAAAATTGCATTTCTCTATAAGTTTTTCTTAGATTTACTGCATAGGTAGGAACTACCACCCATAGATTCCGATACAATATGTCTAGGGTTTCAGGACCTGGGACCTGTATTTTAAGATAATGTTTAAGGTTTGAGAACCAATACTATGGAAATTAGTCCACTAGAAGATGGTTGTGTAATACTCTTATTAGTCTCTAATGTTTTCCCTTGTTTAATCAATCTCTTTTATTCATCAAATCAGTAAGAATTTTTTTCAAAGATATATCAGATATATTAAACATTTTTTAAAGACAAAAATAATTATAAAATCAACCATGATAATGTAATTAATTTTCTGTTCCATGAAACTGAGTTTCAGAATCAATTTTGCTCTTAAAAACCTTCAGTTTGATTTAGTACTTATTTCTTCTAATCTGCTATTTCTTACTGCTATTCTCCTGTTTTAAAATAGTGCCAAGGAATGTTTATATATCATTTATAATAATTTATTTAAACTCACATTGAATTTTAGTCTGGATTATGTCATTTAGTATTATATTATACTTTAATTATTTCATATGCATCTGTCTTATCTGCTTAAATAAATTGTATATTATTTGAGATCAGTATCTGTTTTTTATGCTTATTTACATATATCTACTCCAATATCCAGTATGATGTGGCAAACAGTGAAAAATGCCTTTTAACTGATAGTTTTCAAAAGTTATAGATTTTTAGCATATCTTCTTTTAAGTTCAAAAATTTCAGGGTCTCAAAAAATAGCATCTACTTCAAAGTGATAGTAATCATTTTTAAATCCATAAGTGTTTTCACAATGTCTATTACTGCAGAATTAATTTTTCTTTTGCTCTATGGTAAAATTTAAGAAAAAATATAGTAGACACACTGATATACAATTAATATTTTTAATTTACAAAGTATTTCTGAATTTTTTATTTACTTACTCATAACAACAATCTTATGAATATTAAGCTTCATTTACATTTGAGCAATGGTTTTGAGAGGTGTAAGAAACTGGCTAAAGAATAAACATATTTCACTAGGATGTCTTTGTGCTCTGAGTTTTTTGTCTACATGGTGAATATGAACATCAAAGTCTGACCAGACATATACATTTTATGGAACAAGTGTTAATAAGAATACAAAAACAAATAGACAAAACTAAATTTATTGCACTCATTGGGCAAAAAAGAGATGCATTTGGAAACATAGTCTCACCAGAGTATGAATTAATCATACATATATCATGCTGGGTAAATGAACAGGGTTTGGACTAGTTCTAATAGATTATGACTGGCTCTATCAGAAAAAGAATAGAATTCCCCTAAAGTTTAAGATATTTCAATATCATCCCCTTGGTGCTGATGTAATTGAGCCAAACAAGGTTTATTAGTCTGCTACCTATCCTTAAAGCTTGTTAGCCAGAGAAACTTTGACAGATTTACACAGCCTATGCATGTGCCTGCACAATCTTGTCATTAAGTGCAATAACTTTATCAAAATATTGAGGAACCACTGAGTATGCTATTAAAGAATGGAAACCAAACAATAATGGCTCACAACACCAAGTTACTTTTTGTTTCTCAGTTTGTAAATGAGAAAAATTGACATGCACAAATGATGCTTGTAGCTACTGTTACTATTTGATTTAACCTAGTAATTTGGTATCTTCATGGTGGTGAAGTTATAATAAGCTAGTTAAAAAACTCTACAACTGTGTCTAAATTCTGAATATGGTGAGGTTCATACTGGAAGTCAATCAACCCAATAATAGGTCATTCATCATTTCCTTGTTTCCTAGAGAAAATTTATAAATAGAGCACATTTTAAGGACCCTTCCCAAGCTGAACTTAAGCTGTAGATCAGAGGACCACAGAAACTCCAGAATTACATCATGTTTCTTGGGAAGAGTTTGTCAGTTCAAGTTGACATGTTTACAGACACTGATATAGTTCAGATTAAGTCATATTCTTACATTTCGATTTTAAATGTTCACCAGACTACATAAATGACTCTTTAGGTTGAATATATTATTAGGCTGTTATTGGCTTCTATTTTAAAACTGCATCATCTTTAAGTGCATCAAATTCAAGATTTGTGAGAAGTAACTCTGGAGAGAAATTTAAAATTTAACCTCACCACAACATGCACAGTTTGTAATAGGAAGTCTCATGACTAACTTACTTTGTCATTATCTACTTTAAGTGGTTTTGGAAATGGCATTCAGATATGAAAACAGAGATTTTCTTAAGAATATATTATAACTCAGAAAAACTTCTTTCTTCTTTAAGTAGAAATATTGATCTGAAGATCAGCACAATAACAATCATACAAATGAAATTAGACACTATAATATAACACTTCGATTTTACTCAAGAGTATTTTTCTAAATTTAATGATACTTCACAGACCATTAAAAATATTTTTATAAGTGGATTCTTCTTAGCTAAAAACCAATGCATCAACATTTGTACTAAAAAAATCCCTTGAAAATATTTTTTTCTGTTATTTGAGTGTAACTCAAGCTCTCTTGACTAATTTTTTTTTTTTTACTAAACCTTTGGAATGAAAACAGGAGAGGTTGTTTAACCTACTGATATTTATAGAGAATAGCAATTATTAGCATAATGAAGCAAACTGAGATAAACTTCATAAGCAAGCACATTAATTTATTACCTATTCTATCTAATTAAGAGATCCAAATTATTTTTTAAAACAAGAGGATTTTGAGACAGGAGAATTTGTTAATTTTATAAGTGAAAATTCATAAGTTTGATTCAATGGGATTTTGCAGACTTCGACTTAAAGTAAGAGAGTTCTAATTTGAAAATAGGTCAAGTTCAACGGTCCCTGACTAACTTCCTTGGGGTGAGAAAGTTGTTACTAGATGCATTCCAGAGGATGTAGGGTAGATAATACATACTCAGAATCTTCCAAGTCCTCAATTAGGAGTCCAGGTGGGGGCGGGGGACTTGGCCAGGGGTGTGAGTATGTGTACAGGGGGTGATTCTAAGTGCAGGGAAATGTCCAGAATAGCTACCAGTTCTGTTTGGTGACAAGATTTAGTTGTCTCTCCAACCTTTAACTGCAAGTTCTTTGTGCCTCTGTCATAATAAGCTTAAGAAGCAACCTTGTGGATGGAAGTGATTTTCTTTGTGTTCACAAGGTGGATGAGAGAGAAACAGACAGGAATCCGGGGTCCTTCTCTTGAGGGGGAGTCTGAAGGAAGCTTGGTGAACAACTTTAGAGTACTTATAAGGAAGAGACTCCTTGGCACTGAGAAAATATTATAATGACTAAACAATTTAGGAACTAAATAATTTAGCCATGGGGTGAAGTTGGTCAGAAGAGGAACCAAAAGGCAAGAAGAAAGAAAAGATAGAGGAAAGAAATGGAAACGAAAACCATGAATTACCATTTTAGCATATGTCCCTTATAAACTAAGATCTGAATCTGAACAAAAAGTTCACTTTAAGTAAGAAAATAAGAGGAAGTAGAGAGTTTGGGATGACAATTTGAATCAAGTTTCAAGTTTATGTACCCTCCTCATTTTCCCCATCATTTCTCTTAAATTAAATGGAATGAAACATCTTTTTGATTATTTTATTCCAGAAATAAGTACTTTTTACAATGCTAGATCAAAGAGAGTTGGTAAGGTCTGGGTTTCATCAACCAGAGATTTAGGAAAGTAACTTTTTTGTTCTGTTTTTCTTTGTTTTTAACTTTCTATAAACAACACTCTTCCATGTTTGAGTCTGGATTACATACAGAATACAAAACATTAAAATAAAAGTTCTTTCAGTAATCCTTCTATCTCAGTGGAAAACAGGAAGTCAGAAATTTATGAGGAAAAAAGGGCAAATTTAAGCTGTCTCTAATAACTTAGTTACCACTTTTAAAGAGAGTTTTGAGAAGGTATTTGGAGAAAAGAGCCTCATAAAGGGCCAGTCTAGGGATTTTTCATAGTTCCAAAATAGGTGAAGACCCTGTGTAAACAATATTTTACCTTCTTCTCTGTGTTAAAAATTTCCTCCATGAACAGCAGCAAACACTTGCAGAGCAGGCCTTTCTACCTAGTTGAAGGTGTTATGACCTTGAGGTAGACCCCAGCTAGGCCAAAGTTCCCTTCTGTGTTTACTCCACGTTTTAGAGGAAATTTAGTACCACCAGAATTTGCTCAGATTCTTACTGGGAAAAGTAATCAACTGGATTGACTGGTACAAAAGCAGAGTTAAGAAATTCTCAGGGAGCGGGGTCACTGAATATTTCCAAAAGTTAGGCCCTGAGATTAGTATTGTTTGTATGAATATGAGTAGTGTGTCCTCACATGGTGGAAGTCTCAAAGCATCTCTGTGCAGTCTTTTTTGTAAAAATTTAAATCCCATTCATCAGGGTTCTACCTTCATGATCTAATCACTCTCAAAAGGCCACGTCTAATGCCATTACATTGGGGATTAGGATTTCAAGATAGGAATGTCAAAAACATTCAGACCACAGCACAAAAATTACTTGATTTCTAACCATACTCTACATGCAAGAGCTATAAGGTTCTGCAGAGGCTAGTTAATTTATTTTCATGGGAGAGAAAATAGAGCCCACGTTGAATGGCATTTAACAGTCATTCAAGGAATATTGAGGGGAGTTCTGACATAGAAGCAGAACATATGATCCTTATCCCAGAGGCTGTGAGGACTCTTTTTGAATGTATTTGATTTGTGAAATAATGTAATAAAAATGTTTTTTTGGGAGAGATCACAAGAGCAGGATTTGGAACCTAGACTATGTAGCTTCATCTCTTCGGGTGGTTGCTGATTTCACAAGAGCTCCATCCACAGGGCCCAGGGACTATAATTAAAGCTGGTGGCACATCCCCAGTCATTCACTTTTCCTTGGCTCTCTGGGGCAGATACTATTAATCTACCATTATACTCTTTACCATAGAGGATACATATATCTTTTTCATCCTGATCAACTAGTGCTCCAGAAAAGCTGTTACAGTATTTGGATGTGTCACACAGGATGAAACCAATGACAGTCACAGAGCCCCAACCCCTGAACACATCTGGCTACGGGCTTCTCCAGGACAGTATTAAAAGACAAGCCTATACTGATGTTTCCTTCTAAATGGAAAAAAAAATAAACAAATTTCTCCCCGTGTCTCTTATTATTCTACCCTTAGAGAGATGCAGTGACCCATCTGGTGATTTGGAAGGAGAATCTGAGTGTATTAGTTTAGGATTATTCACTTAGAATTTGTTGCCTATAAGGAATAAACATTCTCTTTGACTGTTCCTTCAGGTTCTGTGGTGGAGAAAAAGAGAGAGAGAAGGGAGGAAAGGTCTTTTCTGATCCCAACTTGTTCTTGGTCCCATGCTGCCCTGGATAAATTCTTAGGTTCAGTATTAAGAACTCCATTTATCTGAGGATATGAGTTACATTCTCCAGCTATGCCCTCATCTTTATCTGAAGTATTACATTGTCTTACTTCTCAATTTTTTAGAATTTTTGTAGAAATCAGAGTGATGCTGATTATTTTACCATCTCAAAATCTCAATAGACAGAAGAGTGTGAACTATAGAGAAGAACACAGAGTATTTAGAGTAACTATTTAATTACACCAATAAGTAAAATTTAATTAAATCAGACCATTAGAAAATCCTAGAGCTGGACTGGTCTTTCCAGGTAACATCTGTGTAGAGTATTGTTATTGAAGGCTTAGGTCAATGGCAGCATCTTTTTCGAGGCATAAGTAATAGTCACCATAGTTTTAAAACTCTAGCCATATCCTACCTTTTCCTTCTCAAAAATGAGGGCCAGTCATTCTCAGATTAGCTACTTACTATGCACTCAGAATGAAGACTCATAAATGAAAATTACACATTTAAGTTGTCAAAATATCAAACCTATTTATCTCATTAGTTTAATAAATTCAAATATTCTTCGGTAATTTCAGAAATACTTGAATTAGAATATTTCAAAAGTACAATTTTATTTTTATTTTTTAGGAAAGGCTGCTGAAGAACACCTTACTGTATTTTTAACTCTCCCTCCCATATAAATAGGTTCAGACCAAAATAGATAAGCTAGTAAATTATACATATATTTGATTATGATTTATTTTTATGTAATGCCATTCTATTCTATCTTGAGAACTAATTATTGTGAGCCTGCTTTATCAAAATATTAAGACAAAATTTTGGTAAACAAAAACACATTAATTTTTTTTAATTTTAAAATTTATATAACTCTGTATTTCTCTCCTTTTTTGGGGTAAGTAAATTTCCTGTTCTCATGTAACTGATGATCATGACTTTAATTACTAAAGTCATATGTTGCAAACAAAAGGGCAGTTTCTATAAGAATTAATATATCCTCCAGTCTTACAAAAGGACTTACAAAATGTTCTCACAGATCACACCTAATTAGAGTGCCTATGCTCTTTACCTTATGCAGATAAAAGAGCACGGAGCTGAAAGCGGAAGAGCTCAAACAATAAAGTCTCAACGAGTTCAAATTAGCCACTATTTAAGGTAGATGCTCCTACATATTACATGTTACATTGATAATAGACAGGACATGTTACAAAGCCTCCCCTTTAAATGAAATGGGAAATACAAAGCAAAGAGGTGAGGTCTGTATTTCCCAAACCTTTGGAATAGAATTTGGCTTTACACATTGATTGTGCTAAGTGTTGAGCACTGCACACGCATTCATGGACAATGTCCAGTGCGCACTCATTCATAGAAAATGTCCAGTCCAGTCCAGGACTAAAGGATTTGTTTTCCTCATGGTTCAAAAACCCATTTCATCATTTACAGATACTTTTCTCAGATACGTATATGACAATGACCTTGCTAGGCTTGCAGCATTTCGAACACCACAGATTTTTCATTAGAATCAAATTCAATTGCATCATTTTCTATAAGAACTAAAGTAATTGAAAATTATTTAGCAACTCATCTGTGTACAACTTTTGAGTCCTACAGAGATTCTTGTATTTCCTTTTCTTCCTTCTATACACTAGCACATATTGAGAGTCAGAGAAAGAGTGATTATATCAGAGGAGACACAGAATCAGTATAGCTACACCCCTTCAGTTACAATGTCTTTGGGAAATTTCTCAGGCACTGGACTAGAGTCTCCACATCCCTGAACTTGTCACAGCTATCAGTCCTGTCTCCACAATCAGCTCCATGCCACCAGGACTTTGTCCCCTTTGTGGTTCACCCCCAACCCCCTACCATATCTTGAGAGCAGAAGCACAGCTAGGCAAGAATATGAGCCTCCTCACTACATTCTCGAAAAGCAGCAACTTTTCAGCAATTCTTTGAGTGATTTGTTGACGTGATGATTAAAAGACTATGATGAAGAAGTGACATTAAAGGAGGCACTGTAAATCGAGGTGGTAAGACACGTGGGGAAGCTTTGCCAGCTTGCCATCTAGTGTCTGGCTGGCTTCCTGGTGTGTTAGAAGTTTACTTCCTCTGTTTGAGAATACACCCATTGTCTTCAATTCAATTTATCAGGCCTGTCACCCTGGCCCAGAGGAGCCTTCTACACTGAGCAGGATAGACTAGATACTTTCTTTATCTTTTCTTGGAGGAGACACAAAAAGGCGACAAAGGCCTGTGATGCAAATGCAAACTGCTTTGCCTGCCAGAAGAATGAAGAAATGAAAAAGAATTAACTAAAATTTCTGTAACACCTACCTTTCTAGGCAGGAAAAGGAATACCTTCTAGCATCAAAAAACAATGGCAGAAGCTCACCAAGGGAGAAGAAAAGATTTTAAGGAATGAAGGGAATCGTAGAGGAATCTGCATGAATGGCACTCTGCCATGTTTGAGGTTTTTCCTAGAAAACCTATATCAGGATCATCTGAAGGAGGAGCTGTCTGGCCAGCATGAAGCCCTGGAAAGGGCAGCAGCTCAGCTCTGGGAAGAGGGGTTGCATGGTAGCTGGCAGTTCCCTCCAGGGGTTGTTTGTTGCCAGCCTGGGTCTCATGGGGCAGGCACTTGAACTTTGAGGTAGAAGGAGAAAAGGCATTTGACAAAGACCAGACTTGAATCAAGATCCTCTAAGTCCTTTTTTCAAGTAGGCCCCTTCTTGGTGCCTTGTCCTCAAGAGTAAGAATCTTGCTAAGTCATTTTAGTGAGAATGTGCTACCTTCAATATCTGATCACCCTGGATATCTAATTAAATTCTTCACCCCCACCACCCTCAGGTAATATCTGATCACCCAGACCTGCCTTCAGCAATATCCTATTTTGTCAGTTTAGCCAGAATCTCCTCTTAGCCCTGATGCTTCCATTTGAAGTTTCCACCCCATTCCTTGGCTATAAATCTCTACTTTTCCTTGTTGTATTTGGAGTTGAGCCTAGTTCTGCACTAAGATTTTTTTTTCGCCTATTGCAGTAGTTCTTGAGTTAAATCTGTTTTTACTACTTTAACTACTGTCCAGCTTTGGGTTTGCTTTGACATAGCCTGTAGAGCTATGAAATTTGGTGGGGGGTAATAGATAAAGCCCAGAAAAATAGTAATAATGGAAAAAGTTCCAAATGATTCACAAGAAGCCATGGGCTAGTCAGTCTATATACAAATGATAACTAAAGTGAATCTAACATTGCAATTCAGTTCACCAGGTATTAATGGGTTGGGCTCAGTAGGTGACGAATCAGCCTGTCTTTGCTCTGATGAGAAGATAAGAAAATTACAGGGGATGAGAAGAGTGCATACGTGGATTTTATTTTCTTTTTTAATGAACAGTTATTTTTGTTTTAATCTTTTTATCACTAATATTATATATAATAATGGGAATACCAAATTATATAAAAGAGCACATTAAGGAATTAAAAATCACACATAATTCTGCCACTGAGGCATAATACTGCTGATATATGTACTTCTGGATTTTTTTTCTATTTCTGTGCATACATTTTTAAGAAATAAACTTTACTGAGGGATCATTTACATACAATAATATATGCCCATTTTAAGTGCGCAATTTGATGAGTTTTGACAGGTATACACAACTGTGTGGTTTTCATCATTATTAAGATATAGAGCATTTCCATTATCGCAAAAAATTTTCTCTTGTCCATATAAATCAACCCCACCTGTACCACACATCTGAGGCATGCACTGATATTTTCTGTTACTATTTGTTGTTTTTGCTTTTCTAGAATATCATAAAATGGAACTGTGCAGCATTTACGCTTTTGAGTCTGACTATTTTTATTCAGCATAATTCTTGTTGCTTCATCCATGTTGTTGAATGCATCAGTAGTTCATTTGTTTTAATTGCCAAAAATATTCCATTATATAAATACACTGTAATTTGTTTATCCATCTATTATTGAACAGTTTTTGGCTATTATGCATAAGCTGCTGAACTTTCAAGAACAAATCTTTGTGGGAACACACATTTTCATTTCTGTAGGTAAATATCTAGGAAGTAAATTGCTGAGTCAAGACGCATGTTTATTAAGTTTTACAAGGAACTGCCAAACTGTTTTCTAAAGCTTTTGTATCATTTTGTAGTCCTTACAGAAATATATAACAGTCCTAGTGGTTTTTTGTCAACACTCAGTGGAGTCAATATTTTTAATTTTAGTCACTTTAGTGGATGAGTATCTCTTCGCAGCTTTAATTTTGATTACCCTGATGATTAGAGATGCTGTTTTTTTTTAAATGAGTTTATTAGCACATCATTATAGTTTTTACTAATAAAACTATTCAAATCTTTTGCTCATTGTTTATTAGTTTTTTTCTTATTATTAAATGATCAGTTTTAAATACATTCTGAATACAGGTTTTTTGGTGAGATTAATGTGTATTAATTATGTTCTAGTTTGTAGCTTGCCTTTTAATTTTCTTTACAATATCTTTAAAAAAGATTTTTTTTTATTTTGACAAAGTTCAATGTATCAATTTTTTATTTTATAATTTATACTTTTTGTATTCTACCTAGGAATCTTTTCTTACCTTAACTTTATAAATATATCTTATAATGTTTTTCTTCTAAATTTTAAAAATTTAAGTTTCAGAATAAAAATTAATATTTATATTTGGTAGAAGATGAAGGTCAATGTTCATTTTTGTTTATTTTTGTTTTTGCATACAGGTATACAATTGTTGCAGCATCATTTATTGAAAGTACTATTCTTTCATCATTAAATTACTTTAGTGCTTGTTGAAAATCTATTGCCCAAAGAAGTATAGATCTATTTCTGTACTCTATCTTTTCCCATTAATCTATTTTTCTATTTTTCCAATAATGCACTGTCTTGATTACTGTAGCTTTATAGTAACTCTTAAAATCAGAAAGTGTGTGTCCTACAATTTTGTTCCTTTTCAAATTTGTTTGCCCTTTTCAGGTTCTTTGCACTCCCACATACATTTTAGAATCAGCTTTTCAATTTCTGTGATAAATCCTGATAGGATTTTGATCGGGATTGTATTGAATCTGTAAATCAGTGCCATCCAGTAGAAATACAATGTGAGCCACATGTAGTTTTACTTGTAGGTGTTTTTTTTTTTTTTAATAGACTTACTAGACCGATAAAATTGGAGAATGAGAAACAAAGAGCATTTGGAAAAGTGGCATGGTTTGTTAGAAAGAGCATAGAATTAGTGGATAAAATATCTAAGTATTGAATCTTGGCTCTAATCTGAGACTTTTGCCAAGTTATTTAATCATTCCAAGCTTTGGTTTATTGATCTGCAAAATGAGAATGACAATGCAGCTTGATTTTTGAATGAGATAATATATCAGGAAGTAAGTCATTATAAATTAATGGAAGAAGAGAAAATCTCATTAATTGGAATACTACCAATTTCATGTTTTGTGGGGAAAAAAATAACTTGTAAGGATGGCTCTTACTGCATGTGTACCTAGTGTGTAGTGAGCACAAGTGTTAGGTTTATAGTGTTTTATCATTATTATATAAGCTGAGGACTAAAACAGTGCTCGAATAAATTAGTTTTACTAATGACTAGAATTGCCTCTGACAAGTGGGAAAAAGGTGATCAAAATGTTGGCATAAAAGCGAAAACTTCATGGGAGAGAGTGATGACAGAACACTAGCCTATGAACTGACCTCAAAGTATCTATACCAAATAGCATAAAAGCAGCGGTCAATATTGTGCAAGATTGGACAGACAAGCTCCTGCATAAATCTGTTGAGGAGCTATGCTGCTATCTGTTCACTGGCTGCTGAAGGCAGAGCATTCTACTTGCTTCCAGCAGTTGCACGACACTCCATTTGTCCCCATCTAAACTGTTTCTGCTTTTATCTTCTCCTCATTCCTTTCCAATGGGTTCCAAATAAGGAATAGAGGGGTAATGAATGCCAAACACCATTTATCTAGTGCTTTGCTTCCATCTGGTTAACTGTCACTTCTTTTGGACTAGCTTCCAGGTAAAACACTACTGTAATAGACAACCATAAAGTTGATAGAATTTCTGAAAACAATAAAAAATATCATTAATCATTTTTGTTAGTACCAATGATGTCAGCAAAGCATTTGACAATGTTTCCTGTAATAAATGCAGATAAGATGGAATCACAGGGTTTCTGAATTGAAAGAAATAATTTCTATTGGGTTATGTTTGTATAAACAGAGTCTTCAGATTTGTTTTGCAGAAATTCTCAAAATCTTTCATGTGCTGATGAATTGTAAATCTCCAAGAAGAATGTACTAAACAGTATTTCACAAATTTGTAGCATTAATACTTATTTTCCTTCTATAGATAATATTCTTTAGAACCCATTTTGGGAATTCTTAGACTCCTTTAGCATCCTATGTTCCTTAGAATCCCATGCATATGATTCAGAAATCTTGTACATAAATATCCCTTATGTACAGTATTTTTCTGTGTTCAAATGTTATCACTTTATACAGCAAGTGACAGATTTCTTACCTTTTAATACAATTCATTCAATTCAAATCAACATTAATTTTTATGTTTTTATCTTATTCACTTGATATGCACAATTTAAAAATTATATAGTTTAACAGATTTTTTTTTTCCCCAGCTGTCTAATTGTACTGGTTAATACTCAACGTCAGTGTCAGCCTTTAGGGTAATTTGGTGCCTCACCAATGGAATTAGAGTTAGTTTTGTTGTAGTTAATATGTTTTATCAATAACTTAAAGCAAGGGCTGGCAGACTTTATCTTGAAATGGCCAAAGAGTAAATATTTTAGGATTTACAGATATATGGTCTCTCAATTGTGCCTCTACAGTGCAAAAGAAACCATAGACAACATGCAGACAAATGAGCATGGCTGTGCTCCAATCAAACTATTTACAAAAATGGGCTACAGGCCAGTTTTGGCCCATGGGTTGTCGTTTGCCAACTCATGACTTGAATGAAGACAAAGAGCATGGTTATCAGATGTGTAGATAACACAAAACTGTGAGGGATATATATTACTTTGATCTAGCACAGTGCAGGATACACCTAAAATAGCAGCTCTTCTTTTTATTATTGTCATGCCTACCACATGACTGAGTTTTCAAATTACTTTAAAAGGATGAAAAATGTTTCTTTTTTTATAAAGAAAACAAGATTCAGATTTAAAATGATATATGCCTACCTTTTTTTTTCTTCAAGAAATAGATTGGAACACATAAAATAAGAAAGACTTTATCATAAGAAAGGGATAACCAGGATGATAATAGAGGTCCTAGCAACCAGGTTTGATTAGAGTCAGTGAGAAACTCTGGAAAAGATTTCTTTTAAAAAATTGTTAACTTCATAAATACAGAATGTTATTGGATGAACAGAGAGGAGGTTTATACAACTGGGGAAAATAGGAACGTTGAAAACCAAGCAAATAAGCAAGACGATTATTAAGTACAGGGAAAATAAAAAGATTTTTAGGGACTACACATAATGCATGACTTGGCTGTGATTATTGCATTCTTGCCATGATGTATATCCACTAAATATGTATAACCAAAATTGTGATTTGGTAAGTCATGAAGACAGGATGTGTAGTGTGGGCAAGGATGCTTTAGTGAAAGAGATAAACCTTTACCTTCTATAGTGGAAAGCCAATAGGTAGTGCTTTAAGCTACAAAATAAAACAATATAAACATTGTTCAGAGGAGAAAGGCATGCACTAAAAGAATCATTTGAAAAAGTTGCAATTGTTACCTCTGGGAGGCAGGAAATAGGGAGAAAGAGGGGCATTGTATTGTTGCTTTTTTATAATGAGGCTTTGAGAAAACCACTTAACTCTTTTTGCTATTGAATATTTGATTAAAAAACTAAATTAAAAAACATAAATTGAATTAATTGGAGCTCATATTTAATTTGACTCTCCTGTTTATTTTCTCACACAGTCTCCTGCAGTTATTCTTACAAAGTTTATGCAAGACTTAGGCTGCAATGAAGAACCTTCTCTGTAGGATGCAAGTGGCCATGATCCATGACACATTTAAGGTATTATATCCAGTAGGTCTATTTATTTTTAATAATGCTTCTATTATAAAACAGTATAATGCACATATCATTATAGAATAATCTAAAAGTGAAGATGAAAAAGAAGAAAAAAATAAAAATGAACCATAATAAGCTTCTAAGAAATACTTGTTAATATTTCATTGAAATCTTTTTCCAATTTTTCAAAAATGTAGTTATACAGAGTTGTATCTTGTTTTAGTCTTTTATATTCAGCAAAAATGTCATAAATGTATTTTTATATCAATACATACATATGTCATAAATAACCCAATCTAACTTTGGGTATTTAATTTACTCTTTTTTTTTTTTTTTACCTATTATAATCATTGTTTCATTAAACATATATTGAGCTAAAATTTGTGTGTACTCTTTATGATTTGCTTGGGAAAATTTTTTAGAAAGTGAATTAGAGTTTAAAGTGAATTAGAGTCAAAATTTATACATGTACATTTTCAGAGTAAAATGCTGAACAGGCACATTTGTGAAGTATAACATACATTCAGAAAAGCGGATACACCATATAGGTACAGTTAATAAAACCAGGATGCTTCAAAACATTCCCCAAACTAGCCTCATATTCTCAGCTAATCACACCACCATTCTTTCTTAAGAGGTAAGCACTATCATCATAGCTTTTCTAATAATGATTAACTAGAATAAATCCTTTGGGGAAACGGGAAATTCTCTTCAGATAAGTAAACTACTGTTACAAAGAAAATGGGTGAATTTCTTCTATCTGATTCTAGATAACAGAGTGAGGTCCTGTAGAAACTATAGTCAGGTTCTGGTTACATATAATTTTTTTTCTAATAATTCAAGTGATTTAAGCAAGAAATGTATGGTTTTAGGGATCATGAGTCCCCAGTTGTGGAAGTGTCTGTGCAGAGGGCAAAGGACGACTAGAGGATGGAAGTTACAGAGGGGGCTCTGGTCTTGGGTGAAAGTTGGATTAGATGATTCCTAAGGCACCTTTCAACTTCAAAATTACTCTCTTCTATGACCTGTTCAGGTACTGAAGATGACCTTAACAACCTAACACCAACACGTGCACAGAGTACCTATTATCCCAAGGATTGGTGAGCAGCTGTTTTCAATTTCCACTGTTGACAGACGAAAAGGAAATGGCCTTTGGTTGTAGCAGTGGAAATGTCAGAGGACAGGAAATGTGAACACTGAGTGTTTGACGCAGAAGAATAATTGCTAGAGATGTTTGAAAGTTTGACATTTGCCTTTCTCTAATGATCTAGGCATACAATGCTATTCACACTTAGAGGCTATGTAGCACCAACTTGCACCTGCCATTTTTGACATGGGTGGAATTTGAGCACATTATGCTAAGTGAAATAAGTCAGACAAAGATAACTACTGTACAGTATCATGTAAATATAAAATCTAAACAAGTCAAACCTGAAAAAAAAAATGGACAGTAAAATGGTGGTTACTGGGTATGCGGGCTGGGAAGATAAGCTTGATGGTATATAAGAGTACAAACTTGTAAAGTGTAGTAAATAAGCCATAGATATCTAATGCACAGAATAATGAACATAGACAATGATATTGTAGTATAGTGATATAATGTGATAATTATTGATTTAATGTTAATCATATTACAATATATGTCTATCAAAGTAACACACTGTACACCTTAAATTTACAAAATGTAACATGTCAAATTTATTAAATAAAAAAAGAAAAAAGATTGATATGTGTCTTTCTCTAATGGTAGAGGCACACCATGCCATTCAACATGTAGACCATCAACCTGCAAAGATTTTTTTTTTTTGATATTAAAAGTCAGCTCCCATAGACACTCTTAACAGCTTCATGTGGGTTACCTTCCACTTCTCAAAAGACTTCAGTCACTGGAAATAGCCTCATACCCCCGAAGAAAGGAATTGATGATTTAGATAAAATGCCCCTTTGCTTAAGAAGTTTTATCTCTTTTACTGCTTAAGAATGTAGAGTTCAGAAAAGTTAAATGTTTTGCCTAAAGTCACACATTCAGCCAACTGGCAAAAATGCCATACCCTTTCTTTCTCACTGTACTGCTTTTGGCTCCCCATTTAGGACTATTATTTACTAATAACTTCAAAATTCATAAATTGTGGACAGGTAACTTAATAAAAGCAAATTACATCTCTAATGTTCTTGATAAAACCTTATGGCAACCCTATTTTAATCGCTTTTTAAATTTTTTTTATGAAAAATTCTATTTACCTTTATGCTGTGTTTGAACATTTGTGAATATCTTGAATAGAACAAAAAATGAGGATTCAGAATGAAAAATTTTGTAAATTATGATTATAGAATGTGAAGATAGGAGGGATCTTAGACAACAGCTAATTATAACCTTCTCCTATGGATGAGAAAACAAAGATTAATTCTTGGATCATTTCTTTGAACATTTCATAGAGCAAATTACTGAATTTCCTACCACCACAACCAAATCTTATTTCTTCATTTACTCAGCACCATAAACTGAACATGACCATGCACCCCAAATTGTCAAATGATTATGAGGACACTTGATTTCTTCCTCTGAATACATAGAATTATCATAAATCCTTGAACTATTCATTAGCATGGTGTAACTGTGACCAATTGTACATTTTACTTAATTTAGCTTATGTTTAAGAAATATATTTTTAACATGCCTAGCTTACCATTTGTACAATCATGGTGCATGTGAGATCTGAAGTAAGATTTAGTCATATTGTTGAAATTAATTTTATAGATAGTTTTACTGATGGTAAAAAAAATCTAACAAGTAAAATATCACGTATATTTCATATTATTCAATTCAATTTGTATACTTGGAAATTATAAAGGGATGTCATAAACTGATATACTCACTAATTAAAGCATATTTTTATTAGAATCATTAACTATCTAAATTTCTAGTTTCAATGTATTGTCTTTATAAGTAATATAGCTATTAAGTTGTAAAATAGAGAATGTGGAGTAACAAAATTAAAACAAAAGTACTTAATTTCTGGTTAAGAAAACATTTTCATATTTACATTTTAAGGGCAAGGTGCATGATTGGCAGGATTCTAAAGATGGCCCCAGGGTTACTATCCTCTAGTTATTCAAACAAATGCTTATCTAGGTTCTATTGTGAGGGGACTTTTCAAATAGAATTAAGTTTACTCATCAACTAAGTAACCTTAAAATGGGGAGATCATCCTGAATTATTTGGATGGGCCCATTATAATCAGATGGGACTTTAAATGACAAAGAGGAAGGGCAGGGTGACAAGGCACAGAACAGGTCAGAGGGATTCCAAGTGTGAGAGGGCCTGGACTCCACTGCTGGCCTTATGATGAAGGAGTGGGCTGGACGCTCAGGGGTGTGGAGGCCTCTGCAAGCTGAGAAGGGCCTCTGGCCAAGTGCCAGTGAGCAATCTAGGACCTCAGGGCTATAGCTGCAAGAGACTGAATTCAACCAACACCTGAATGAGCCTGGAATCAGATTTATCCCTAGAGGCTCCAAACTGTAACAATGCCCCCCTGACACCCTCATTTCTGCCTTGTGAAACCTGGAGCAGAGAAACTAGTGGAACTCATGGAGATATCTGACCTATAAACTATGAGATGGTACTTTGTGTTGTTTGAGTTTGTGACGATTTGTTTGACAACAATAGAAAACTAATATAAAATGCACAAAAATATTACTATTTGGCTACTACGTAAGCAAAAAGAATAAATATACTTTAAATAAAGAGGAATAAATAAAGGAATTAAGAATGCTATTTTTTCTCTGATAGTACATGTGCACAGCCACACCAAGAGGCAACTTTTCCATTGGGACTGAAGTAAACCAGTACCTTTGGTTAGTCACAGGTCTGTATTGTACTGTCAGGTACAAGCCAGATCACGGCAAGTCTCTATCCTGTGGATACTACTGGGAAACTTAATTAGCATGGTACTCAGTCAACACTCTGAACACTAATTTGCATTTTATGAGGCTACATAGGTTTAAATTTCGTATACACACACACACACACACACACACACACTACAAGAATAAATTGTTAATGATGCAGGGACCTTAATAAACTCTTTGTGGATAATTTTGGTTGGGTGATGAAATATAAAATTTAGGTACGTTCATAGAATTTGATATCTAGCATGTGACAGACGTGAGGGAGTTTAGCATGTGCCAACTCAGTGACCTGGAGCAACTTGCCTAACTTTACTATGTTTCAGTTTCCTCACTTGAAAAATGAGGATGAAAGTGCTACCTCCATGAGGGATGCTGTGAGAAAGACAGGAGCTGCTAGGTGCACAGTACCTAGAACAGTGCCTGGCACGTGGTTAACCCTGTGTATCAATTAGTTACTGTTATTTTTAATTCTTAATGGTGTGAGAATTCAAATATAAGGAGTCAGTCTTTGTTCTGTACGAACAAGGCTGTTAAGATGCGTGCCACAAAGTATGGGAAAAAGAACAGTAAGCTTTCAGTGTAGAAAAAGCTCAGGAAAGTATTTCCTGTGCAAGTGGCATTTAGCTTGACTTTCACGTAGGCAGGACTCAGAGAGATGGAAGGATCAGGTGAGAAGTACAGTCAGTCAGTGTAATATAGATCTCTTGGCTTCTTAGGATCTGGCGGGAAGCCCACAAATTCTGATTTCTGTTAACTTTGAGCAGCAATTAAGAACAGAGCATGCTTTCTTAATAACTTATTTTACCAACCCTAATTTTGACTTGTTACTGCATTTATTATTCACTGACAATATTAGAGCTTTAAGAGATCATTTAATACGTTCAGTAGTTTTTACAGCTAATTTTATTAGTCTAGGGAATTGCTCACACCTGTTTCAACAGTCAAATTTATTTATTATTTTACTAAATTCTGTGTAAAATCTTAACAATGCATATATTGTAAGAAGCAAACAGCAAAATGTGGTATGTGTCTTCTGTACCATGGAAGTCATCTTGGACATATGTGGGAATGCTGTTATTCTCTCCCTAAATGTGTTTTTTCCTCTTCCAGCTCTTCCGGCTAGATCTGGGTGACAGGTTACTGTGTCATAGATGGTGTCATTATTTAATTCCTAATTTATTGAGGTTTTTTTTTTTTTTTTTGGTTGGAGCATTTTTCTTCCCCCACACCATCATAGATGTCTAAATGACTAATTTATTATTTTTTATTTAGGTCTCTTTAAAGCCTAAAATCAGATTTAACTGATATTAGCTGTAATCTGTTTACACAATTGTCTCAAATTGAATTATACTTCAATTCTTTAACCCTCAGTATTGACATGATATTAATAATAAAGATGCATGAAATTATAATGATGAAATTTATGAATGGCTAATGGTTGTTAATATTTTAAAATACAAATACATATTAGAAGTATATATGTGAACACAAGTGTTCTTGATCTAGAACTCGTGTTGGAGATGTGTGAATGGTCTTGTTTCTTCGTAATGCTAAGGGATTCTGAAAAAGAATGATTTTTTATTACCAAGTAGAACTAATACAGTCAAATTATTATGATGACCCTGATTCAAAGTTTCAAAGTGTTTTCTAAATCAGATGTTAATACCAGGAACCTAAGCACGCACTCAGGCACTATGTTAGAAAATACTGTGTTGCAGTTCAGAGAGCAATGTTTTCTATTTTCCCTTCATTAAAATGTGCTAAAGTGGACAGCATGGGGTCAAGTTCAAAGCCACAGATTTTGGAAATGTTAAAGAAAAACAGCACTACCATTAAAATTGTGCGCAGAGTTTAGATTCATTGTTGCATCTTTAAAAGACATTTTCTTCAATTACTGGCTTGGTTGATGTGGGGTTTTTCCCTTTTAGTTTCTAAGGCTGGCAAAAATATAATTTACCATTGGACGAACTTGGATTCCTAATTCTCATTCTGTTTCTGTGCCAGGATTAATTTTTATTAATCTTTCTTCTCCTAATCTGAGTTGCTGTGATTATAGTAAGCATATCTCAGTTCGTGTAGTTTTTCATTGTATACCATTAATGTACAACAATAAAGAACAAAACTGGCAGGTAAACCTGAAAAAGTATGAATCTCCTCCATCCCTTTCTTCCTGTCCATTTTTTAACTGCATTTCATGAACATTGGTATTTTGATACTAAAGTTAAAGAGAAAGTGGTTAAATATTTATGATGACTCCTGAAATAATTTGTTTATACTTAAAAGTATCTTTAGCCTAATGATTTGTTCTTTTTTCCAATGTATACTTTTTTTTTCTTGCCACTAATGCAGCTGAGAATGAGTCACTTTAATTGGAAAAACGTAAACTGGCTCCTAACTGCCCTACCTGGCATTTAAAGGGATACCATTTATCTCTAATATTTTTTTAAAAAGTGGTATTTACTCTTCCAAACAGTCTTGTTATCAGGGCATGACATCAGTCTGGTCACTCATTGTCAGTTATTCATAATTAGCCTTAAACAGATGGGGTCACATGTCCTACCCCAGAAGCACACTCACTCTAGCCCAGCTCAAAACCCAGCTCAAATGCAGCTGTCAAGGACACTTATCTTATTCCCCAAATACTTGTAAACTGAAAATGTCAGACTTCGTGCTATTAGAAGCTCACACACAAACTCCATCCACTGTGTTCATAGCCCAACACCAGTGGAGGTTGCTAGAGCTGCTTTGCTGGTTCCAGAGGTAACGCAAATAAAGCACTTGCCAAACGAGAAGTCATTCCACTATGGCTTCCAAGAAGCCAACATTCTAAATGCTTTAAAGTTGAAGGTCTGACTTTGTCTAAGAGAAGAAAGTGATGCAGGTGGGTGTCAGATACATGGTGCGGGGCTCTTAGCCCCTGATAGAGGCTCGCTTTTATTTCCCTGTGTAGAGTTCAGCGCCTACCCTGGAAAAGTCCACAGTCTAGTGTGGGAAGAGAGAAAAGGAAAGAAACTTTTGTAATGGAATTGAGATGAGAATGCCTTTCTCCTTGCCCAGAAAAAGCGGCCTGCGGCCACAAACACAGCTTTTTTTCTTCTCTCTCAGGCTGGTCTCAAATGCATATGACTTAGTAGATACTAAAAACTAGAAGGAGCAGACTAAGAATTTCAAATTATACCTGAACCATACAACTGACCTATTCAACTGGGTTGAAAAGCAAACACTCTCACAAGGATTAAGATGTGTGAGTGTGTGTGTGTTAATATAATTTAATTTACTCCTGCCTTCCTGACACCACACATAGAGGAATTTCATATATGTGTGTGTGCGCGCACACACACACACACACACACACACACACACACACACACACACATTATGGCAGCAGGAGAAAAGAAGAAGGAAAATATTGTTCTGGAGGCACTTTTGGGAGAGAGTGTACCAAATTACTTTCCAAGTTATAATATTCCAACTGGTAGGTGGGCTGATGTGATGCTGAATTCCAAACAAATTTCTCTTATATTGTCCCACTTAGGGATTAAATTAAGTTTATAGTTTGATAATGGCAGAATATATATCTTGGAAGTTGAAGTCAAATTTAGTAGAAGTGGTCAGGTGAGCTATTATGCCCACCTATGGAGTGTAGAATATATTTTAAATACTCTTCGATATATAATTTTATCATTGATGTTTCTGTCAGTTCAAGAATTGACTAAAGATCGGCCTCCTCCTGAAAGCCTTAATCATTAGTGATCCTCCCCAGCACCCTCACTTACGTTTGGACCCTTCATTCAATATTGGCATTTTCCTCTCTACTCACTCTCTGGGCTTGTTGTTTTAGTGTGTTTACTTATACTGAAATACTTGGCTAGATCAGAACCTCTTGAAAATTGTGTCAGCTTCCATTTCCTTTGGTTTGCACAAAGCATTTTGCACTATTTAACAATTTTAAAAATTTAAATTTTTGCTATTTTCCCTAGAAAATTGGTTACTTTTTAAAATAAAAATAAGCGGACTTCCCTTATTTCCAGGTAAAAGATAACAGCATTATTTTAAATAATGAAGTGATTGATTTGGGGACCATATTTGTCTTTCCCTGGTCGGCCCTGAGTTGACACAGGGGTGGAAGAGGCAAAAAATAGTTCTGGGTCTCTTGGAAAAAAAAAATTGTAATTGCCAGCTTGATGTGAGCAGCATAAAGAGAATCGTAGTACATTTAGTTTACAGTAAGGAGAAGTTGGCTTGGTAATTGAGTAAGATGAGAATCCAAAAAAACAGTTAAGTATTTCAGTGATCAAAGTCCCTAAATCCCTGGATTTGACAAAACTGGTTGGCAAAATTAAAATGAGTGCATTATGGAGTTGTTTGTCAAAAAATAATTATACCTACAGGGTTGTTTTTTTTTTTAAAGACTTATTTGTTTTTAGAGAAGTTTTAGGCTTACATCAAAAGTGAGAGGAAGGTACAGAGATTTACATATGTCCTCTGCCCGCTACCACAGGTATTATCTTGGAGAGCTTTTTGCCTTTTACATTTTGGGTACTGTTTAAAACAAGCTAGGCAGAAATTTGTAAAAGCGGGGAAACAGTTCTAACAACTTTGCAAATGTCAAAACCTTCAGAAATTTAAGATGGTACTAAGTGTGTTATGAGAGAAAGTTCACTGTAGTATGTATTGAAAACAGGCCAATGTCCTTATTTAACATCTATGTTTGCTGAGTTAACAATCTTTACTAGCACTAGAATTTTACTAAGTGTTTTACATAGGAAAAGTGATATTTGTAATCATCTTTAGATTTAATTACTTCTTCCTACTTTTTTTTGGCGAGGAGAAGAGAGAGCTTATTTTTTAAGAATTGAGAAGCCTCTATCAAAAATTCCATTTTCTAAGAAAACAATTTATTAACCCACTAAAAGTAAATTTTTGGAAATAAATTAAGTTGATTTCTTTATTATAAAATATAGAAGCAACTTTCCAAATACTTGCAAAATGTAAACTAGGATCAGAGGTGTCTAGTAGTTAAGTGCAAGGGAACAAATATACCAAAGGACAATGGCCAGACCATATCAGACAATAGAACTCTGACCCACAACTTCTGCAGCAGTTGTCCCAGAAAAGTCAGGACTTGCTCAGTGACTGCCAGCTTCCCTATTTTTTGCCGCTTCCACCCCATGTCAATTCAGAGGCAACCAGAGAAAGACAAGCATGGTCCCAAAAACAATCATGTAAGATATTCCGCTCTAGTTAGCGCGCCTCCAGTTCCCTGAGGCCAATAGCCTCCAATCAGGGCATTCTGAAGCCTTCCCTTTTTTCAACGATAAAGCCTTCTCACTCACGTGCCTTCCTTGAGCCTCTTCCAAATGTAAGTGACCATGGTGACTGACTCACTTGCTATAATAAGCTCTGAATAAACAGCTTTCATTTTTCTCATTTGGGTAGTCATTGCTTATTTTCCTAAGTGGAAAATATGTAGTAGAACTCCATGATTTTGAAAATAAGCTGAAAAAATCCTCAGTGGTCTTGGAAAATGTAGTCATGGGCTCTTTATCCATTGAAACACTAAAAGTTTAGTAGACTAATTACATGACATTTGCCTATAGTCAATCACTGAGGCTTGAGACTGCTCTGCATTCACTGGAAATCCTTGAAGTTGTATTTGGGCAGGTTGGTATCAAAGCCTGTCAACAATCAACTAGGTGTGGAACACCTGCTGTACTCAAGTCTTGGAGATCAGACATTCCTAGGATCGACTTGTGGTTTTGCTGTTTAATAACTCTCTGAACTTGGGATAGTAACTTTGTTTTCAAGTCTCAGAATACTCATCTTTATAATGGGGAATAATAAATATCTACCATATAGAAATGTTGTGTGTATTAATTAAATAAGTCAGCTAAAATGCCTGGCACTTAGCCTGATGGTAATAATTGAACACTATGTGATAACATTATATTACATGCCCACCACTATTTTAAATTACAGGAGATAAATAAAACATAGTTTCTGTTCTTGGGAAAATTATTAACTGGAGAAGAAAGAATAATATACAGAAAGTACATATAAAATGCTTAAAGAACTTTATGAGGCAAGACAATTATTGTTAAATTTGGTGGCACAGTATTTAAGTGCTCTGAGGGTAAATTAATGTAGGATAGAGGGGTTTGGAAAGAATGTTTGAAGAGGAGAAATTTAATGTGAGACTTGATAACTGGTGATTGAGAAAGGTGAGGTGAAAAACTCCACCTATCTATTATTCAGTCTCCTCCTATTCCCTCCTCAGAATTCACTCCTGAAATCCAGATAACTTGTGAATCTGTGAAGGGCTTGACTAGCTAACTGGCAGTGAAGAATTCTTATCAGCAAACTGTGGGAATTAAGGACAGTTGGATAGGAAGTGCCGATTATAGAGAGTGTTCTTAAGAATCAGACACCTAAGTGCATTTAGATTTAAATATTTTAGAGAAAGTGGGCAGCAATGAATGCTACTATAAAGTGGTGTTCAAGGAAATTTTACTTAGCTGTAAGGTGGGCTAGCAAAAGGTCAGGGAGACTGAAGTTAGCAAGAAAGTATTGAATAATCTGGCTGTGAGATGATGCCAGCCTGAATTAAGGTGGTTGTGGTAGAAATAGAGATAGGGAAACTGTGGAGGAATGATAGCTGGAACTTGGCGAGTGAGTGTTTATGGGGAATTAAATAACGGTAGTAATTACTACTTATTAGCACTTATTAAATATATTATTTATTTATATTATATTATATAGAATTATATATATATACATATATATGTGTATATATGTATATATATATATATATATATAAGTATCTGGCAAAAATTGAAGACTATGCTCTCAATTTAAAGAAATTTTTTTGAAAATTGTGGGCACATTAATGACATGAGTGTATATAGCATGAAGTTATTAATATGCCAAGTTTAGGTGGTACTTTTTAGAAGAACATTGAGTCATTATTAAACAAATAAATGTACTCATTTAATTTATGAATATTGAATAATATTAATTTTTAAAAACTCACATAATAGGTTACCAATACATAGCTTTTGGTTGAACCTGAAATTAAAAATACCTTGGAATTGGACACTGAATTCCTCTGAGAGCCAAGGAAAGGACTTGGAGCACTTTTAGAGGCTTTTATGGGCCACTAGTTGTCCCTTCACAACTGGCCAGTTGCTACAAAATATCCTACTTTGAGAAGTCTACTCTAGATAATGTTCTCATTCCTCCTCCCAGCTTGCTTGATCTTAAAGTAGTGAATATAAACCAAGATGCTTTTTCTTATTGAGCATTTCATTGAATCCTTTCTTCGAAGTAGATTGCATTATTGTGTGGCAGCTTGCTGGTGCAATTTCAAATTGACTTACTAACTCCATGGCCTGGATTAAAAATTTTCAAGAACTGCTCTACTTTAAACAATAAGAATTCTAAAAACTTTGAACTCATTTAAGATTTCAGGCCCTGTGCTTGATGTTCTGTGTAAGTCATCACATTTAATCCTCATGGTAATGCTGTAAGGTTGACTTTGTTATCCCTGTGTCACTGATGAGTAAGTTAAGGCTCCAATGGGTTGAAATGACTTGCTTAATGGCACGAATCAATAAGGGATGGACACAGGATTTGAACATGAGTTATCTGACTGCAAAGCCCATTCTTTCAGTACTTTCTCTGAAAGAAGACATAAAATTAGAGATGATTCCAAGTTTAATATGGAAATGGTGAGGCCATTGCCAGGGAGGGGTAAGCCAAAAAAGAGAAATGGCTTGAGGCAAAATAGAAAAAGGAGCTGATAAATTTAGTTTAGAATATGAGTTTGGGGTGATGAGTAAACATCCAAATAACTATTTACTCTATAATATTACTACTAAGCACCAATTTTCAAATAATATATATCAAGACAATGGCAATATTCATTGACAATTACTATCAAAAGATGGTACATAACCTTGTGTTAAGACCTAAAGGGGTAAATATGTATTTCCTTTTCTTGTCAGACAGACTTAATTCACAATTAACTACTAATAATATCTGATTACTCTTTCTCTCTTTTCCTTTAGTGCTGGCAGCTCTTTCTACCTCTGCTTCTTTTATCTACATGTGTGATTCTTACTACTGTGCTAAGTCACACAAACTTTGAAGGTTTTATTCAAATCCAGGAATGATATAGAACTGATTAGATGTGCTATATCATCTGAAAAGAACTACAGGAGTCAGAAGATTCTATTTATACTTGCTATAAGAAAGTCAGTCAGCTGCAGAAGTTCTTAGATTAAAACTAATTCAGCATGATTTAAATAAAAAATCGCATTGGGGACATAATTCATAATTCAGACTAGAATACCTTTCTATGTCAAATGAATTCAAGATACACTACCACTTTGAAAAGCAAGAAAGCTGCCAAGGCCGATGCATAACAATACTGAGCAGGGCTAGCTTGTACAGAAGTGGAAGGACTCACAGCATACTTGACATTCTTAGGATGAGTCAATCAAGATAGGATTCAAGAAAATTCCTTTTGTGAAGAGAGGGTTTTATGAGAGAATGGTTATCATTCTTTAGTTTTGAAGATTTAGGTTCATCATGGTGAAATAAAGAATGTGAAGCCAGCTCCGGACCAAGTAAATTAAATAGAAATTACTTTTACCACTTGACAGTAAACTGTAAAATAAAGTATTATATTAGCTGATATATGGTTACAGCAGGATTTTCATGGGTTTAAATGTTAGAAAAATTTGGCCTCAGCTCTATGTTTGCCACTTAGTAGTTGTGTGATTATGAGCAGCTTACCTTAGCTCACTGTGCATTCTCATCTGCAAAAGAAGATAAATCTACCTTCTTTTGGGGATTATTGTGAGGAGAACAGGGAACAAATATAGTAGGTTATCTGGACCATGTTCAGACCATTTCATTCCAGGATCTGTAAGGATCTATAATCTCTGCTTCAGCAGAGTCTGATTTCATATGTTTCACAGGTACCAAAACAGAATGTTGCCACCACAGGTATTTGGGACAATCTTATAAACTCAGAAATTGGGCAAATCTTTTGATGACTTACATTACCTCATGTGAGTAAGAATGTTGCTTGGAAGAGAATAGTCTACAAGTCATAGATAGCCTGAATTCAACTTGGTAGTTTATCTTTCAGTACTCTGACTGAAGGGGCCAAAGAGAATTAAGGAAACAGATCACTTAAAATAATAACTGGAAATACTGAGATGAAGTACTGGTTTAGGGCTTAAAACAAGACTGTCTTAGTGTCTCTCAGAGGCAGTTGCCGATCTTTGGAAATCTACTGGTATCTGGGTCATGTGTACATTCCAAACCTACTGAACTAGAATTGGAGTTTGAGAAAGATATTAGGGATAGAAATCCTTATCTTTTTAAAAATGGCTTCTCTTTATTTGCCTTATGAGAAGTTATGTTTGTTTCACTATTTTCCAGCAACTAATTTTAGCTTTGCTGATTCTTTATACGGCATTTTTAAAAATTTTGAGATAAAATTAGACTTATAGAAGAGATACAAAAATAGAATTCCAGCAATAAATAACACTTCTGGATTATAGAACAAAATATTAATATCAATATAAACTCATGAATATTTATTTTATTCTTTAGACTATAATTCAAAGAATATTTGTTGCTCATGTTCTAATTTTGTTCATTGAAAAATCTTAGGTTGGCTCTAATGCCTTTTGCTATGCTTCCTTCCTTCCTTCCTTCCTTCCTTCCTTCCTTCCTTCCTTCCTTCCTTCCTTCCTTCCTTCCTTCCATTCTTTCTTACCCTTCCTCTCTTTCTCCCTTTCTCCTTTTCTCCTTTGCATACTTCCCTCCCTCCTTCCCCTTTCCTTTCCTCTTTCTTTCTTTTTCAGCCCTTTTCTACTTTCTGTAACCACAAGATTCTTCAGGCTCATCTTGTATTTTTCTAGCCTCATTCCTGGAATCAACCAGCTTTCCAGAATCATGTTTTTCTTTTGCTGTTGTTGTTGTTGTTTGTTTTATAATTGGAAAATAGTATTAGAAGCCAAAATCTGGGCAAGTGTGCTCATCGCTACTGGGCTGTCTTTGCTTCAGGCCCCCTTGATGGACAGAGCTAAATAACATATACAAGTATACTAATTCATACACACATACACATTTATATTTATTTTTGAATCATTTTATCTCTGTGTGTCTGTGTGTGTGAAGATAAACTCCAAATTGATGTGACAGACTCCAATCCAGTACTGCAGGGTTAATTCTAGTCTTTCCCTTTCCTTGTTTGTGTACTTTTCTCCAACAATAAGAAACATAATTCTTCTTATCTATGATGTATTTACCTATCTGTTCAACTTTAGTGTATGAATAACAAAATTTCAGAATACCTAAGTTATACTCTGTGAGAACAAAATTTACCAATTAAACTATAGTGTTCGTGTACAATTCTGCTTATGTACAGTACTCAGATGAAATATCCCTTTTCTAAGTTACTTAGGTTAGCTCCTTTCTTACCCATCACCTTTAGTGCGGTTATATGATTTATTTGTAAAACAGAGCCATTTATCATAGTCTGCATTCCATCTTTACCCACATCTTTATTGGATTATCTATTAATATGCAGTAATAGTTATTTTTGTAACTTATACTTCTGTAGGCTAGGTAAATGTGTAGAGCCAGGTATACTCCACGGCAGTTTCATAAAGAAGAGTTCTATCCACCCCAACCCCACAAATTCCCCTGTGCTACTCCTTTATAGACAACACCCTGCCCACCCCGTGGCTCCTGACATTATTTACTTGTTTTCCTTTCTAAGTTTTTTTTTTTTTTCAGAATGTTATATAAATGGAATCATGCAACATATAGATTTTTAGGTCCGAGTTCTTTTATTTAGCAAAATGCATCTCAGACTCATTCATGTTGTTGCATGAAACTATAGTCTATTTTTTATTTTCACAGTATAGTATTCTATTTCATGGATGTAACTCTATCTAGTCACCAGCTGAATAATGCCTACTTGTTTTAAGTTTTGACTACTATGAATAAAGCTGCTATAAACATTCATGTGTAAGTTTTTTTGTGGGCCATATGGTAGGTACTAAATATTTTTTTATTTGGGGGGGTTATTTTACACTTGGTTTGCTTCAACAAAACAAAATCAAAGAGATCTATCTGGTAAAATAACACTTGCTGTGCCTCTGTAAACAATCAAGCCAAAGCTAATGAGACCAGCTTTACTTTGTCATTATAAATAATTTTTCTGCAATAGTATTTTTGATTATAAGAACGATTACCATAAAGAAAAATTGTGCTTTCATGGAAAATTATGTGTTCTTTAGATAAAACACACCCTTCTGGGTTATCTGATTCTACTTTTGACATTGCCTTTGAGCTATTTTATAACACTGCAAGTAACTAAGATCCTCACAAAATAACTGTTTCTATAGACATGCAGATTCTGTCCTGACTGTTAGAGATAGAATTGACTTCTCTCCTCTCCCATGGAAAAATTCATTTTACTTCCACTAGTACATTCTTTTTCATATTTCTGATTTATAAATGCATCTATTCTTTGTATTCTCTTTTAAACTGTTTTAACATCTGCTTGAGTTCTTTGTTGATTAATGAATAGAATAAAATCTTTAATATGTGTTCAGCTTTATATCTCCAAGAGAGTCATTATTTTACCTTTCAATGAAACTTAATCTTTTAACATGGCTATGCATCTGCCACTAAAATTTAATCTTTTAACATGGCTATACATCTGCCACTAAGCAATGCTTTTGCTACATTCCACAAATTTCATTGCGTAGTATTTTAGTTACTGTTCATTTATAAATATTTTATAATTTTCATTATTCTTTTTTATCTATGATTTGTTAAAGATTTTATAAAATTTGTAAATATGTTTTTTCTCTTACTTTATTTTTTTATTTATTGACTTCTAACTTATTTATATTGTTATCAAACAATACATGTGGTCAATTTTCAAAATTGTTCTATTTTTGCTTTAAAAGAATGTACGTTATTGAGTTGTTGGATATAATATTCTCTAAATGCCCACTGGATAAAACATATTAATTTTTCTTTTAAAATCTTTTATTGATAATTTTATTTTCTGCTTTATCTATTGATTACTGAGAGAGCTGTGTTAAATATTCCACTAGAATAGATTTCGTAATTTCTTGTATTTCTTTTAAGATAAGTGTAGAATTGAAGTCTATACAAGTTTAGAATTATATCTTTCCATGAGTCTTTTTTTATTATGATGCTTTTGATCTTTTTTTTGCTATACGGCCTATTTTGTCTGATATTATTATAGCTACATGGCTTTCTTTTAGTAGGCATTTGCTTGATGTATTAGTTGGTATACAGACTGAATTACAGTTACAAAGATCGCCACTGAACAGTGGCCTAAGTAAAGTCTATTTCTGCTTAATCTGTAATGATCTGCAGATGAGCAATACAGTGGTTATCAGATACCACTGTTTCTATAAGATGTCTAAAGTGCCAGGCTCCTATGTCATTGCTTTGCTTGCCTCCAGATGATGACTTCATACACACTAGGATGGCCCACTTTATCCCCGGCTTCCTTTTTTCTCTTCTGCAGAAAGGAGAGAAAGTAGAGTGGAGGCATATCTATTCTATATAAATATATTTTCTGGAAGCTGTATAAGTCTCAGCAGTTCACTTCCTATTGGCCACACCTAACCACAAGGCCAGTAAATCTGGCAAGACATGCATGTATCCCGCTAACACCTGGATAGTGAGGGGAAATTTTATTCTAAACCTGTTTTGGTAAATCTGTCTCTATCCTGTCTCCACTTTAGATCTTACAATTTTGTATTTTAAAGCAGGGGAAATTTCTTAGCTTTTGCTGGTCCTACATGGTTTCTATTATAACATATCATTTAAAATTGTAAAAAACATTCTTAGCTTGAGACCATATATAAATAGGCAAAGGGCTGGACATGGCTGTGGGCTAGTTTGCTAACTCTGTTTGGTCCTACCTATAAACAATATGTAGTTTTGTAAAAAAAAAAAAATTGTCTGATTAATTTTTGTCTTTTAATGCACTGATTTAATTCATTTGGTTTTATCATGATTTCTTGTATGTTTAGTTTTGTTTCCTCTTATTTCACATTTTACTGTTTCTTTTCTTACCCCAACCCCTTTATTTGTCTTTTTTGGTTTGAGATTTTTTTTTTAGCTTTTATTTTTTAAATCAATGCCTGTTGGTTCATGTCATCTTAATTCTTATTCTAGCTATTTTTAACATGCATTTTATCTGTTATGATATGACACATCATGTAACCTCCAGAAAACCACTACACACTGAAAGGAAAATAAGAGTGAAAAGGTAAATAAATCAGAATATTATTTTAGAAATAGTTTTGATGTGGTAGCCCTTTGATAGTGTCTTAAGGATCCCCAGGGGTACCTCCAACATACTTTGGGAACCTGAAGTTTCAGAAGCTTGTGTGTGTGTTTTTTTAAGCTCTGTAATTTATTCTGCTGGGTGTGTCAGACTGAGACCCACTGAGATTCTGAGCAGCCTTAAAGCATTAGGTATTTCAAAAGGGAAGGGGCCTGAAGGAAGAAACAGAAAGCTCAACTTTGCTTTCTTCATTATTTCTCACAGGATTGATATTTCTGATCTGCTTCTCTCTTCAATGGTGCCCTCTTTTCCTGCCAGATTCTCAAAACTGCTTTGCTAGGCCCTTTATACCATTTCAGATTAGGATCCCAGATAGCCTGTATTAAAAAAAAAAAAGGGTAATTTAAGAGAAATAACAGGCTCACACAAAGTCATGCTAGTAATAATGACTCTGTTTTCTAGTTTCAAAATTCTGATTTGTTTACATAAATATTCAGCTTCTCACACACATAAGTGATGACTGTATTTCTGGCTTTCATCAGTGAAAAGTCAATTTCTTTTATTTAAAAATGATTCTATAATCAGTAAAGCTAAGTTTAAGTCATGAAATGTCTCTGAAGTCATTTTATCTTTTAAAAATATGGGCAATTGGTATTTGAAAACATCAATATTTGGTTTTTATGTTCAAGGCAATCTCTTGGCTGAAATTTTTACATTTAGTGGTCTTTTAAACTACTATATCTCCTAGCTAAAGCAAATGATTTTCCCACAATAAGTATTAGTATTCAAAATTATAGTGTGATTATCTCTAAAAAACAATAAAGTTTTGATTTTTATGGTTGATTAACTAGGTTATTGCAAATAACGTCAATTTTGAGTTTGGCATGTCTCCCAGAAAGCAAACTTCTCAGGCTAAACTTAAAGTTCCTTTTTCCATAACAAAGATCTGAATCCATAAAATCCTTTGAGATTTCTTGCATCCAAAACAGACATTTCCCAGGGTTTCATATGGTTTTCTGGAAAGCTCTTGACCCAACAAGTAGTTCCATATGGAGGCAACTGAGCTAATGAAGCTTCACTTCCTGTGAATTCATTTTACTTTAGATATTCTATTCAAGTCATTCTTTCAGCAGTCATTAGTCCCTTCTGCTTCTGTCCCAGCTTGTGTTTTGTTGAGGGAAGCCACAGAAATCATTAGTGACCCAACAAAGTATCTTACTTATGTTTTTAGCCTTCAAGTTAACAGGGTATGCTATTTTGTCCTTTGGGATTTATTAGGTAGCTTTGTAATAGGGTCTGCACAGAATGTGTGGTAATTAGGTCTTAGGTATATGCCACAGCAGGAATATCAGCAATGTTCTGAGAAACAATGGAAGACTCAATGCCATATTTTAAGTTTGAAGACATATATTTAATTTCAGATCTGTCTGGGAAAATCATGTAATCTTTTTGTAGCAGATACTGTCAAATGTTCCACACCGCCCCTTGAGAATCCCTTTAATTATATCTTTGTACCCAGGACCTAGCTTCTGTGTATTTTTGCTTCTAATAACTGACAACTATGGCTGTCTTCGTAGAACTGTTATTGGTTCCTTGTCCCATACCAGACAGTGCCAAATGCCTAGGAGTCTACATTCCTATCCCAGGGGCAGCTGACTGCTAGTGACTAATGATGGGGACACAGGGTGCAGGTCAGGGAAGAGTATAAAAGCCCATCACCTTTACTGAGATCTCCTGCCGAATCACGCTGAGGCTGGGACTTGCCTGAAATCACACCATTGCTGGATCCTGCCCCTCTTAAATTCTTACTGCACAGGACTACTGTAAAAATAAGATGACATATCATAGGTAAAGAATAAAATGGCTTAATCAAATGACTTGTTTTAACCCTAAGACAGGGGGTCACATAGATAGGGCTACTTGAAGCACTGAGTTGAGAATTTAAGTTCTATTCTGGACTTAGTGGATTTAAAGAAAAGCCATGATTAATTAGCACATGGGTCACTCTTTCATTAAACCTAGAGGAAATGAAAAGAAATAATGCTTGTTTTTAGAAACTGGGTAGGGAAAGATTTAGTGGAGTATAAAGAAGCTACCCCAAAACCTGTTAAAATGAATAAATCTCATCCAAGAACTGATTGGCTTTCTAGACCCTGTTTTGTTGCTACTGACAACCCTGGGTCTTCTCAGAAAACTGCATGTATCATAAAATTTGCATCTATTTCAAGGGTTTAATATCTCCTTTAAATGAAGGCTTTTGATAAAGAAACATTGAAGGAGTTTACAGCCTTTTTCATGTCATGGTTCTTTTCTCAAGATGATATTTTTAAATTACAAAATAAAATTTATAGAATTACAAAGAAAATCAGTGATGCTGAAATATACTTTTATCCACAGATCACATGAGCATCTGTAACACCATCTAGAATATCTTCCTGAGACAACTGCCTCACTCTTGGCTAAGACTGGATCTAGCTACTGAGGCCATTTCTTGCTCCTACCCAGCCTCATCCATGGCATTGGGTCTGGGTGGCTACACTGGTAGTGATTGGCACTGTTGTCGAGCTTTAGGAAAGCCTAGAAAGGTCCAGGCTAGAAGTGTCCAGGTCTTTTTGGAACCAGTCCAGGGAATGTTCAGAGATTATTATTGGGTTTTCCTCCTGAGTTTGGGCCAAAACAAAAAGAAATAGATAATAATATTAAAAATAGGAATTAACCTCAGTTGCTAAAATTTCAAAGGTTTTGAAATTTCAGGTTTAAAAACATTGTTTTTGATGGGAATATTCTTAAAAATGTATCATTTTAATATTTAATAACAGAATTTTCTGAGAATTCATGGCTATCAAAAGTTTGAGTATTGGACTTTGTATTATACATGAAGATTTTTCTGTAATGAAAAGATGGATAGTGAGGACAAATCATGGGTGCTGTGGTCTGAATGTTTACGTTCTCCCAAAATTCATATACTGAAATCTTAACTCCTAAATGTGATGATATGAGGATGTGGGGCCTTTGGGAGGCGCTTAAATCATGAGGGTGGAGCCTTAATGAATGAGATTAGTGTTTTTATAAAATAGACCCCACAGAAAGCTCTTGCCCTTTCCACCACATGAAGACATAACTATAAACCAGGAAGATGGCCTTCACCAGAATTCTGGTGCCTTGATTTTTAACTTTTCAGCCTCCTGACCTGTGAGAAATAAGTTTCTTCTGTCTATAAGCCACCTAATCTGTGGTGTTTTGTTATAGCAACCTGAATAGACTAAAACAATGGGAAACAGGGAGTAGTACTACCAGGACAATTGTTCTAGTTCACTTTACTAAAGAAATTTCTGATATGAGATTGGATATTAGACACCTGCTTTTTCTCATTAAAGTGAAGTATAAAATGCCATGACTGCCTGACTTCCTGGGCAGTGCAAAAATAGCTTCTTGTTTCCAAACTCATCATTAAGTCAAAAGACCATGTAAGTTTCTCTCAACTGATTTTATTTTCATTCAGAATATTTTCCTTAACCTTCATCATGAATATCCTTTATTGTCAATATATTTCCAAAAATTATCTCATTATTTTATTTTATTTCAACACATTTATTAAATGACTAGTATGTGCAAATGCCTCTGCCATTGTGAAGCTTTCATTCTAGGATTACAGAGCAACATGTCAACAAACAAATTGTCATAAAGGTGATGACTGCTTCAACAAGCATCAATAAAAAATCCATTAAGGTACAGTATCACATAGCAACTAGTTTAACACTGGGGATATGGGAAAGCTTTACTGAAAGTGTAATATTTGAAATAGATATTAAGAGATGTATACGAGTTGATAGATGAAGAATGGGGTGAGGTGTGATCCAGGAACAGGGAATATTGTGTACTAAGGTCCAGAATGAAAAGTACTGAGTTCAGTTTGCATGGAGGTGGGTGGTGGAAATGAATCTGTAGCTAGATTTGCAAAAGAATTCTGGGTTTCAGCTTGCAGGTATCAAAGAGCCAACTGATATTTTTCAGTATAACTCCAGCCTACATGTATAAGGAAGAAACTGGTGACAGAGAAGGAGATTGTTGTGATAGTTCCAAATAACAAAGGACGAGGCCCTAGACTTAGGAAGTATAGTAGGAAGATAAAGAAGATGCTGGATTTGAGAGACATTTCTAAGAGAATGAGTAGCATTTTGTGAGCAACTTGATATAGAAGGTAATAATGAGGAAGGAAGCGAGGTTTCAAACATTGTTGGAAGTACCTACAAGAAGTATTTCCAGACTGCTTGGTTCCCACCACCTACCCACTTAACACGTGACTGCTGTGGTGAATTCTTTTGAATATGACATACCTAAGTGGAGATTTTCTTGGTACTTATTCTGCCCCATGTTCTCTGGCTTCCTAAATCTGTATCTGTGGTTTGGTGTCTGTCATTAATATAAAATGTTCTTAAACATTATTACTCCAATTACTTCTTCCATCCCATTCTCTCTTTCTTCTCCTTCAGGCATGCTAATTATATATATTTTATACCTTGTGATATTGGTCACAGTTCTTGGATATTACACTGATGTCTATAGGAGTTATGTCTCCTGGCTAGATCTCTCTTCTGAAATATAAATTACTAAGTCCAACTGATTAATGAGCATCTACATTCAGATGTCTGTACTCCAGGCACAGACATAAGCTACTGCACCTTCAACCTAACCTATTGCAAAAAGAAATAGTTCTTTTCCCAGTAATGATCCCTCTCCATCTCCCATCTCCCCTTCAATGTCATCAGGAAAACCACTACTTCTGTTTCTTATCTTGGAAATGGAGTCACATTTAACCTTCTTTCCTAAACCAGAACCCTGAAGATATCTTTGATTCCTTGTTGCTCTTTACTTCAATTCTTGGTCATAAAATCCTCAGCCTCAGGAAGAGATGTAAGAAGACCAGGGCACCCCTTTCTGTTTGCTAAAATGCTTTCCCAGATGCTTGTATAGATGTGAGCAGAAGTCCTCCTGTGCACACTCTCAATCAGCAAGTGAGCCATGTCCCTCTCCAGGAACCAGAGATACCAACCACAGAAGCCTCCGCCAACAGTTTTGTGAGTTATATAGAGACACTGAGGTCAGCATTCCCTTGTGTTTTATTCTAAACACTGTCTCTAGTAACTAGTTTTTTTTTTATTACCTATCTATCATCTATTTACTTACCTACCTACCTACCTAGCTATCCTTCCATCCATCCATCATCTATTATCTATTTTTAATAGATTATGGATTTATATGATGCAAAATTTATAAGATACAAAAGTTTATCTAGAGTGAAATAAAAGTCTTACAATTCACTTTTTCCTCTAGAGGAAAGCCTATAAGTTGGTGTGTATCATTCCAAGATATAAGTACACAAACACAAATGTACACACATCCAGAAATTATTCTCTTTGTTACACAAACTGTACTGAAGTTTCTTTATCTTAATACACTTTGGAGATCATTCAATATTAATACATAGAGCTGCTGCCTTATCCTTTTTAATAACTACATTTTATTCTATTTATCGAAATTGATTTAACTAGTCCTCCACTGACATTTAGATTGTTTCTAGTCTTTTGCTATTATAAAACAATGCTGTAATTAATATAATATTATTATGTTGTGATTTATTTTAATGTTTTAAAAATTTCCCCTTAATTTGGTTATGTTCAATATTATAATTTAAAAAATCTGATTTAAAATGTTTTATTGGTAGCATTAAAAATAGCTTTTATAATATACTCAATCCTCTATTGGAAAACATCTAGTTATTGCCCACTGTAAGCAATGATGATATTAATATATTTTCACTTTGCTTTTTCTCTCGCATTTTGATTATGTCATTATTTTTAAAGTATTCATACTTCAATTAATTAGTAAGTTTTAAATATCTTTTGAAACCCTACTTTAATACATAACTATATCATTGTATTTCCATTATTTCTCATCTCTGAACACTACCTCCACATTTTAATGGTTATATTTATATTTATACATCTTTGCAGTTTATTACTAAAAAAACATACTCATTTTTTGTTTGCTCTATAAGATGGTTTAATTTCAATCTTCTGTTTAAGGGACCTAGTGCTCAAGTGCTAATTCTCCTTTGTCACAATTTTTCCTCATTTATTCACTGGCTCAAATCTGTCTTCTAATGTTTATTCAAGAAGAGCTCATGACAACTATATTCTTTAAATTTAAACATAATTATCTGCTGCCTTACTTTTTAAACTTTTTATTTTGAACTCATTTTTGATTTACAGAAAAGTTGCAAAAGTAACATTAAATTTCTCTATGTAAACATTTTACAAGACTATAGTACAATTACCAAAACAGAAAATTAGCTTTGGTGCAATACTGTAATTGTATTATTTGAACTTCACCATATTTTAAAACAAATATCTTTTTTTTTTCTGTTCTCAGAGCCTATCAGGATCTCATGTTTTAATAACTTCATATCTCCGTAGTCTCCTCCAATCTGTGACCGTTTCTCATGATCTTAATATTTTTGAAGAGCAGTGATCTATTATTTTGTAGGATTCTTTCAATTTAGGTTTGGTGGATGTTGTCTTTGAGTAGGTATATGTTTTCTTGGTCCTGCTATCTCCTCTGTTGTGTGAGGTGCCATTGTCTTCTAGTAATTCCAGCTTTTGTGGAGACATCTGAAGTCAGCCTTTTATTTTGTCATCTCTGCAGAGATGTGTTCTTCCTAGACCAGTCAGCAGGATAACTTCCTGGCTCTCTGTGAAGCCCAGTATGACTTATGCATAAGGAACGTTAGCGTTTCCTTTTCTTTGTGTGACCAAGAGTGGCAGCTGCCGGGCACCCCACAGCATAGATGCAGAGATGGAAGATTGGCTCTCACCGCCTCAGCCCTGTCTCTCTTGCTGCTCCATAGTGTCACATATGGCAATAGTAGATTTCTACAACAGGTTACGTATTTCATCAATGGTGGCATGTACTATTTTGGTTCTCTTCCTCTTTATTGTTTTCTGGTCTTTTAAGACAGAAGAGGGCAGGAAAGTCTTACTTTTTTATTTTAGTCTAAGGTGGAACTGCTATGCCAGAGAAGGAAGCACATTGATGCAAAAGTACTTCTGGGAAGCGGGGCGCCATAAATTACACCCCTTGCCTTGACAACCATTTGCAGAACCTACGGGCAGGACCTGCCTCATTTACAATAGATCTCAACTTGTTTACAATATACAATCACATGACCTGCAAAAAACCCCAAATACAAAAGTCTGGCAGGTGAGTCCCAGCAGCGGTCTTTCTACCCATCAAAAATAACCACTGTTGGTTTCTTAAATCATTTTGAGTCTGATTGGCTTAGCTGCCTTCATTATGAAGTGGTAAAAAGAGTTGTAAGCTACTTTTGCCTGAAATATTTGGCCTGCATTCCCTAGTTTCTGTTCCCACCGTGGCACCTCCTCAGAAACACACAGTCCTGAGGGTCTCTTTTAGGATTCAGAGTACATTTTCTGCAGATTTAAAGTTGAAAATAGGCTCCAGCCTCATTGAAACTGTATGTGGGTAGCTTCATTTTGGTTGTTACGGATTATGTAGTCTTTGTGGTCTTGCCTTAAAACTTAACTACCATATGTAACACTGTTTCCATAAAAATATGTTCCAGATCCGAATTATTGCTTTAACATATGAACTTGTTAACTATATCACCTGTTCCTAAACATGCTGCCTACACAGTGAGAGAGAACTAATGCATTTGCAGAACAACCAGCTCCACCTCAGCTGTCAGTGTTCCAGGCATGGGAAATCTGAGGGGAAGTGCCACACAGATCCAAAGACTATCGTGAAGATGACAGAATCTGATGACCTGGCCTGTAGTAGACTTTCAATAGCTTCCTTATTAGGTGATTTTTCACATGACAGACTGAAAAGCCATTACTCTATTAGTAAAGGACAGAGCTTAAGCAGTATAATCAAAAGATCTGATTATTTCTATGTCATGAATGGGAGAAGAGAGCTGGAAAAATTTTGGAGAATGGAGAATACTTAACTTCTCTCCCTTCATTATTTCATCTTAAAATTGGGGGTTAAAATAAAATGTTATTTTTAAATTACCTAAAAGGTTTGGATGATAGGCATTTGAAGTTATATAAATTGAAAAAATTTAAAGTAGAAAAGATATTACTTTCCTCTCTTGCTTATTTACATTCCCTCCATCTCACATGCTCCATTTACTTATGTTATTTACTCAGGTTTTAACTTCTGAAACCAGTATAATTTTAGTGCATTTAGACCTGTACATTTTTTACTGCTGGACATTTGTTGTCACAGTGGTTTTCTTGAGCTCTCAATTAAACATACACATACTCTAAACTTTGCAGACTCCCTGTTCGATGTATTCTCGAAAGGTAGTGGATTATCAATGGTTTATTTTCAGTTGAAAAAGTAGCAAAAGGTACGGTAATATTTTCATGAATATTTAAATATTATTGCTATAAGTGCTCTCTATCAAGTGCATTCTGAGACCTTATTAAATAGAAAGAATTCCTATCTCAAGTGCAAATAAATTTAGAACATATAAAATTTTTAATAAAAATTATTACTTTATTAAGAAGCACACTTGCTTTAGTATGCCCGCTTGAGAAAAGAGTAATATTCAACATTCTGCATCTGAGATGCTCGATGTAACGTTGTCTGCAGTTTCCCTATAAAATCTAGCAATATGCTTCAGGTCAGCTACCCTGTGATTCAAGGCTCAAGAATAAGAAAGTGAAAGAAATCTAACTATGGGAGGGGAACACACAGTGCAATATATATATATATATATATATATATATATATATATATATATATATATATATATATGCCTTACTGAAACTTACTAGATTTTCTTAATTAATGTCACCAAAAAATAAATAAGTAAAAGAAAGTGTAAACTACCTAAATTGCTGCTATAAAAAATAGGTTGTGTCCAGAACATAATGCACAGATGTCCATCCTCAGCAGGAAGCAGCCAGGAGAGGCCAGTGGACATCCCGGGAGTCGCAGGTTGTGGAGAAGCACCTAGTGTCACTTTTGGTGAGGAAGCAGTGTTCTGGTCTCTTCCACCCTTGACTAGGCCCACGTGACTTCTTTTTAACCTTCTTTATATAGCTTAAATATATAAATAGTGTGAGTGTGTGTGTGAGTGTATGTGTGAAAGAGAGAGAGATTTACTATAAAAAATAAAACCAAAACCCCCCACCCCCCAAAAAAAACACTTAATAGAAACCATTCAACCCAGGTTTTTAATGATGGGGATTTAACTCTTTCCCCAACAGATAAACCTCTGGGGTCTAGGCAGAGATTGTGGTTTTGGGTTTGAGCTCTAGAAGAAGCTCTTTCTAACAGAGTTTTATTTAGCAATTAATCCAATTATTGAGCATCTACCATGTGTCATCTAGTGTTCTAGGTATTGAGACTCTAGCAGTAAATAAAAATGATACACTTCCTACCCTATGGAGTTAACCTTTCAGTGGTAGAAAGATAAAATGTATATAATATCGCCTGAGATAGTGATAAGTGTTAGAAGAAAATAAAGTAGAGAGAGAGTAGGAGACGGGGGACATCATTTTAGGATATTCCTCCCTAAGGGACTGACTTTTGAGCAGATCCACATGTAGCAATTGAGAGGTTGGGCCATGTAGATGAATGGGCACAAAGAAATGCAGTCAAAAGAATCAATAAATTCACAGACTCTTGGGCAGAATTGGGCTTACTCTCTCAGAAGCTCTGCATGAAGGTCCAAATGGCTGGATGGAAGTGAGTGAGAGGGAGAATGGAAGAAAGGTCAGAAGCCAGATAATGTGGGGACTGGGAGGTCATGGTCAGGACTTTGGACTCTCTTATAAGATGAGAAACTAGATTTATGTGATACAGTCATCACTTTAAATCTTGAGTGATGCCACTGCAAGAATTTAAAAGAGGAGTAGGAGTTATTCCTACCCCCATGGATTATAATCCAGTAATGTAGATTTAGAAAAAGAATACTTAGAAAAATTATATCTTAAGTGGCTTTATGTAATATATTTTATTGTCTTTGGTTTTTAGGAATAGGAAGAATTGATATGGCCAGATGCAAAAATGGAATCAGTTCTGTGTAAAGCAAAAAAATCACATGCTTATCAGCTAAAATAACACTGATTTTATTAATTTGATTCCTAAACATGAGTTAATCCCATCACAAAGTTGATATTATAAACTAGAAAAGGTACAGTACTTTTGCTACTGGTGACAGGCATTGCTGATCACCTACAGCATGCTTCCTGATTACACTGTGTTTTCACAATCTTTTTCTTCCCTGGAATCTAAGCAGCACCAAGCCAATAGCAAGACTTTAGCATACAAGACATATTTAAAGATTTATTTGCTGTCTTACAAAGTAAAATTGTAGACAAGAATGAGATTAATCACTTTTCAAGCAATCGTTATGCCTCTATACAACAAAGGTTTGGTGTTAAATGCAGAAAAGAGGTTAATTTTACTTGAAGATGAAAGAGAGAAGAAGGTGGAAGATATTTTTGAGTACCAATTCCAGCATTCTCAAATTTAATAAGAATTAGTCCACCATTATCTATCATTCTGTTTTAGCAATAAGAACCTTCATTTCCAGTCAATGTGCTCCAATATTTAGGCTAGTTTGAGAACTAAATTTATAAAGAAAATATTTTTTAAAATTGAATTTCATAAAGTTTGGTAGTTTAAAGAGGGTTTAAGTTATTATTTCACAATCCTATTACTTAACTAAAGCATGTTCAAAAAACATATTTGAATATGAGATGTTACTAAATTTAAAAGATAAATTGCACAGTTGTGCTCTTTATCCTGGGCTAAAGGAGTCTTGCAAAAATACTTCCATGATAAGGATCCTTTCTTATCTCTTTCCCTATGCTTGGCTTTTGTTTATGTAGCTGACTGGCCTGTTGAACACAAAGTGACAGCTGAGTAGTTAAGCTTAAATAAAATCAATATCCCGAACTGCTGTGTTTTAAATTTCTCTTCAGAAAAAAATAATTTCTTAAAGAGCCTACCTAATTCTTGTTTAAAAAATTTTTTTTATTTTTATATGAAATATTAGAACTATAATCTGCATGATGAGTTCTTCATTCCTGCTTCAATTTTCTAATTTGTAAGTAGAAACACCAAAGTGCCAAATTTTACTAGCTGTTTATTTCCTGCCTCCTTTCTCTTTGAAGAAAGAAATCTGACTATAGGAGATGAACACACAATGTAAAAAAAAAAAAAAAGGCATATATTCTTACTGTTAAAATGTACAGCTGAAACTTATCAGATTTTATTAACCAATCAGTGTCATCATAAAAAATAAATTAATTAACTTGAATAAATAAATAAAGCCAGTAGGGGTTGAGGGGAGGCAGGTGCTGACCTAAATAACTTCAGAAATGAGAGGTCTATAAGACTCAGGAGAATGGAATTGTATGTAAGCATTGCACTCTAGTTGATAAAGGTGTTTCTCATGGGTTATGGGATAACAATTTTAATATTCCTACACTCGTGTATTGGCATTAAGCTATTAAATTAATGGATGATGGGTAGTTCTCTCACTGTTGAAGTGGGAGTTTACTGATATAAAAAGGGGAGGCTAGCATGATCCATAGTATAATGAATAAGAGTTGGAGATATCAGTATGAACTCATGTTTAGTTAATATAGATATAGATAGTTACATAGATGTAGATGGTTACATGTAAGCAATACTTATAGATGTATATATACAAGTTACATGTATATATGTACATATACAAGTTAGTATATGTACATACAAGTTAGTATATGTACATATATACACATACATACATATATATATATATATATATATATATATATATTAGTATACATAAATATAATACACATGTATTTCCTTGCTCTTTAGCTGAGGGGTCCTAAAAGAAATGATATTCCAGTAGCAACAAGCTCTAGTTTTCAGATCTTGGTTTCTAATGTCATTCTCTAATAGAAGGTATTAGGGCTCTGTAGAGAAATGCTGGATTTTTAGACTGAGGCAAGACATAAACAAAATGATCATGGAGCCTGTTATAGTGCCAGAAAGTAAAAGAATGGTGAAAAAGAAAACAAAATAAAAAAATTTAATGATAAAGATATGTCAAAGGGACATGAGCCAAATAAAAGAACTATGATTAATCAAAGCTGGAACAATTTGAACAACAAAGTAAATAAAGTAATATTGGATTTTAACCTAACATTTAAAATAAATATTCATGGGCCCATATTCATACAAATAAAAGAGTAAACAAGTAGATGGAGAAGAATAAACAAATTTCTTATGTAGAAAAATTCAAAATAGAATATGTAGATGTTTTGCTGTCAAGAAAGCAGACCATAACTTTCTACTCCTGAAATGTGGCCTGCACATACTATGACTTCTTTCTAAAGAGTACAGTATAGAAAAGAAGAAAACTCTGTAATATCTTTACAATGTTTTCTTAAATCCAAAACTGTTCTAAAATAAAAATATTATTTAAAAAGTGAATCCTGCTAAAGTTTGCAAAAAGTAATTCAAATGTTTTATTAAACTAAGATGAATATTCTTTTTAACTGTTTTTGTGTGCTTTGTGTTAGTGTAATTGGGAAAGTACAAGAAATTGAAAGAGAACAGAACCTTTAATTACTTACTGAAAGCTATGTCTGGCTGCCTTTTCTGTGTCTTCTGTAAGTAATAAGAACATTTTAAACTAAAGGTTAGCTCTGAGAGGAACATTGTACATGAAAAAAAAAAAAAGACCAAGTGCTTTCTCCAGTGTTTTTATACCACTGCAGTAAAAAAAAATACTGTCCCTGCACATAAAAACATTTTACATACTATAATCCCAAAAGAATATTCTTTACGTATTCAGTGAATAAAAGTATGTTAGCTTTGAGTTATTCTCTTATGAATGGGATTTAAACTTGCAAAGCACATGCTTACAAATGCTAGAAGTAAAATGTTTAAAATGTTTAATTATGGCTTATAAAACTGTTGATACAAATGATCTTTTGAAACTAAATGGAAAGAATATCTAATACAGTTAGAAGGTTCACCGACTGAATTTTCCTAGATTTTTGTAACAAACAAAAATTTCTTTAAATGCAATATAGTTTTATTATAAAACATATAAACCTGAATTCAATAGTTTTTTCTACACCTATTATTCTGAAACATTTTGAAAAATGACATTTTTTTAAATGTTGTAATTTAAGGCACACTATGCTGTTTGCCAAATAGATTTTGACAGTACTGCTCCATCAATATTTTACTGAGAATAAAAAATGAACATCAGATCATTTTACTTATTCTCTCTAGAATCTAATAACTTATTGCTTTGCTACAAGGAAGTTCTGGTTCTTCTAAAGAATATGGTCTTTTGAAAATTCTCAGGAAAACTTCACTGCCATCTGTCCACTTTTTATTTATGCATTAATAAAAGCCTTTTTTGTCAGCCCAAGACTGGTGACATTTTGCTGGAGCAAAGCTTGGTAAATATTGGGTCCTTTCAATATACTCCATTTTTATTTCAACTGAATGGATAATGATGTCTGATATCTGACCTGTCAGGAGGAATGAAGGTTATATTCTAAGAGCAGCCTATCTGGGACCTTCCCATTGGGTATAGCTAAATTCTCAGTCACATTTGTGGCTTGACAGAGCCTTGGACTGGAAGTCTCAGCTCTGACAAAAACTCTGGGTCTGCTCTTACCCACTACTAATGCATTTGGGTAAATCCTTCCATTGCTTTGAAGCTGAATTTTCTCATATGAAAATGTGAGAGGTTTTCTTTTTCTCTTGTTTATATCAGTTTTCTTCTTTTTCAGTTTCTAATAACCACACAGTACAAATTAAGGTGAAGGAATTAGAAACCATTCTTCCTTGTGATGCATTTGGGAAAGAATCAAGAAGACTACTGATATGAGTACAAGTGATGTATGCAGCCGACAGATGGATAAGTGCAAATCCCATTGCAGTTATATAGAGTGTACGAATCAATAAAAAAAAAATGCACATTTCATTTTCCTGACTCGTTAAAATATCTAATACAAAATTGTAACCCTAAACCTTGAGAAGAACTTTCTGCAGTTTTGGAAAGGCCTTGCTTATAATTGGAGGATGAGGATTCAACACTTAGTTGGCATTTCTAATGACATCACCAGATATTTTTCAAATCTAATCTACTTTTGTTGTAACCATAGCAATAGTTTTCTAGGCAGTGAAGTTGATGGAATTTTATAGAATCTTAGATTCTTTAGCTTTGTGGAAGACACAAGATAAATTCGTAAAGATACATCACATTGATTCAATTTTTCTCTTGGTGACTGATCTTATCTGCTTTATATAGAGAGATCTATACACACATTATATATCTACATAGATCTTTACATAAAATTTTTTATTAGTTGGAATGAAAATAAGATATAAACATAGATGCTATAGAGAATATTACCAAATCTGACTAATTTATAAATGTAAATTTGCTATATTCAGTGATTAAAGGAGAAAAATTATATTGTCAACTCAGCAGGTTTGGAAAAAAGTATTGATCATATTCAGCAATCATTCAAATTACAAACTTTTTGCAAAATATGAGTAAAAGAGGACTTTTAAAACCTGATGAACAACGTTTATAAAAATCTGTAGTAACATAAGTTAAAATGAGATTTTGAAATCAGAAAATAGCTGAGGACAGCTACTATCACTATGTACATTAAACACTGCTCTGAAACTTTTATTCATTGTAATAAGCCAATAAAAAATGCAAATATATGGTGATAGAAGGAAATTTAACTTTGTGAGGTGAACACACTATGCAATATATATGTGATGCATTATTGAATTGTACACTTGAAACTTAATAATTTTATTAATTTTAATTAAAAAAGGAAAAATTATAAAGTTAAATGTAGAAGAAAAGAAACAAATGGGCATTATTAGCAGGTGACATGATTACATAAAAATATCCACATAATCTATAGACAAATTATTAGTATAAGAGAGTCTAATCATGTCCTCATATAGAAAAATGATATACAAAAAGTAAGTTGCATTTTGACAAATTGACAACAAACACAATTTAAAAAAGCTACCGTTTATAATGGCAATTTTCCCCCAAAAGTATATAAGAACAAACTTAACAAAAGATATGCAAGAACTTAGTTGAGAATATAAAAAATAATCCAAAGATATCAGAGAACAGCCTTTTTGTATTTTGAAATATGTCATGTACACAAAAGAATGCATATAAAATAAATGTAAATGTAAAGAATAATTTAAAAACTGGAATACCTTACTCCCATCTTAGGAAGTGCACTAACAGTCTGTCTCTTTGAAGTCCCTCCTTGTCTGCCTGCTCAGATCCACCACCCGGAGGCTTATGTTACCCACTTCCTAGCTTTCCCTTATTTTTTCAAACACATAGTTATGTATCTCCAACTATTTATTTAGCTTTGTCTACTCTGAGCTTCATCTAAATGAAATCTTATCATATGTGTCCTTCTATAGCCAACTATTTTGAGCACACATCTAGAATTATGCATGTAACTTTCGTACGCATACTTTCTCTGCTGTATGGTTACCCACTCTGTGGATCTATAACATTACATCTCTTCATTTGACTCTCAGTGGATACTTGGGATGTTTTCAGTAATTTTAGTACTGCAAACAGTGCTTCTGTAAAGTTTATTCCACATGTATTTCTAGGGTGCCTGTGCAAGATTTTTCTAGAATACATGTTTAGAAAGATAACAGTTGGGTTGGAGGATGTACCGAGACTTACACTTTACTAACTAATGGCAAATTGTTTCCCAAAGTGGTTATACACTTTTGCACTTCTGTTACTAGAGTGTGAGAATTTCTATTGCTTTTTACTCTTGGTAACACAAATACTGTCAGACTACTTAATTTTTGTGTGTGATAATATCTCACTATGGTATGTGATAATATATCATTATGATTGTATCTATTTCCTATTACTGTTGCAACAAATTATCACAAGCTTAAAGCATCACAAATTCATTATTTTATAGTTCTGAAGAACTCCAAAATCCTTTTCACCATGCTAAAGTCAAGATATTTGTAGAGCTAGTACCTTCTGGAATCTCTGAAGGCAGAATCTCTTCCCTGCTCTTTTAAGCTTCTAAGATGCCAGTCACATTCCTAGGTTTATGACTACTTCCTTATCTCATTTTATCCTCTTGTTTCTGGTGTCACATCTTATATTTCTGCTTTTGATCTTTTTGCCTAACTTTTATAAGGATTCTTATTATTACATGAGAGTAATCCAGGACAATCCATCTCAAGATCCTAACTTAATCACATTAAGAAGGTCCTTTTTCCCATGTAAAGTAACATGTTCAAAGTTCTGAAGATTAGGACAGAAATATTGTTTTATTTTATTTTATTTTTATGTTGAGATATAATTGAATATAACATTAGTTTCAGATGGACAACATAATGTGTATATTGTGACATGATCACCACGATAAGTCTACTTAACATTCATCATTACACATAGTCATGGTTTTCTTCTTGTGATGAGAACTTTTAAGATCTACTCTATTAGCAACTTTCAAATATACAATACACAATTATTAAGTATAGTCAGCATGTGTATGTCACATTTTTAGAACTATTTATTTTATAACTGGAAGTTTGTACCTTTTGACCACACTCATTTTGCCCATCCACCACTCCCCATCTCTGGCAATCTCCAGACTGTTCTCTGCATCTATGAGTCTCTGTCTGACATATTTCATTTAGTGTAATGCCCTTCAAAGTTCATCCATATTGTTGTAAATGACAGAATCTTTATTTTTTTATAGCTGAATAATATTCCATTGTGTATATCTATCACAATTTCCTCATCTATTAATCCATCAGTGGACGCTTAAGTTGTTCCCACATCTTGGCTATTGTAAATAATGGTACAATGAACATGGAGGTGTAGACATCTTTTTGAGTTAATATCTATTTCCTTTAGATAAATACCCTGGAGTAGAATTGATGAATCGTATGGTAGCTCAATTTTTCATTCTTGGAGAAATCTCCATGCTGTTTTCCATAGTGGCTGTTCTAATTTGCATTCCTCCTGACAGTATACAAGAGTTTCCTTTTCTCCACATACTCACCGACACTTGTTATTTTTTAGTTTTTTTGATATATAACAGGTATGGGCTGATATCTCATTTGTGGTTTTGATTTGTATTTCTCCGAGGGTTAGTGACGCTGAGTACTTTTTCATTTATCTGTTGGCCATTTGTATGTCTTCTTTAGAAAAAGTCTATTTTTCAATTGTATTGTGTTTTGCTATTGATTTCAGTTCTTTATATATTTTTGATATTAATCCTTATCAGATATAAGATTTGCAAATATTTTTTTCATTCCATAGGTTGCCTCTTCATTTTGTTGATGAATTTCTTTGCTGTGCAAAGCCTTGTATTTTAATGTAATCTCACTTACTTATTTTTAGTTTTGTTGTCTTTGTTTTAATCCAAAAAGTCATCACCGAGACCAATGTCGAAAAGTTTACTGCCTTCCTTCTGTGGAAGTTTTATGGTTTCACATATTTAATCCATTTTAAATTAATTTTTATGTATTGTGTAAGATAAAGGGTCCAGTTTCTTTTTCTTCTTTTCTTTCTTTCTTTCTTTTTTTTTTTTTTTGCATGTGGCCATCCAGGTTCCCAGTACCATTTATTGGTGAGACTGTCTTTTCTTCATTCTATATTCATGGCTCCTTTCACCGGGTATCAATTGACTACATATGCATGAGTTTATTTTTTTAGCTCTCTACTCTGTCCCATTGATCTATGTGTAAGAACAGTTTTGATATGCACCTCAATAAAATGTCTTCTTATTACTTCTTTTAAATTTTTACCTTATTCAGCGAACCATATTTTCTTTGCTAACAAATGACATTACATTTTGAGTAATGGTTTATTTCTATTGATTCGTTAAATAAATATTTTAGCACTTCTTTTAAACCAGACATTGATAGAAGTTCAATACTGACACAGTCCTTAATTACCTAAGTTTCAATCCTGCTAAATTACGAGCCAAGTACTGCCAGTAGGATCCACCACCCCATCCCTGACAGGGGCCAATTAATATTTCTAAAACTGCCTCTGTACCCCAATTTTTTCAGATATACTTGGAATTCTCCCCTATCTTTGTTTCATATTTCCTTGAACATTTGTGTTTGAACTGAAAAAAATTGATCCTCTCTTCCTTAAAAAACATAAGAATTCTTTTCTTTAAAGAATTGAATGTGGAAATCATATTTTGGATGACTTATCTAAAAGGTAAAACGTATTACTTTTAAATTCTCTTAAACTTATATTTTTATGTGTCCAGTCATACAAGGTTATAAGTGTATAGGCCCTAATACCTAAAAAATAGGATTGATTAAAATTAAAAACTTAAATTTACTAAAAGACACTACAAGAAGGGAGTCAAAAGCCAAGTTAAAGGCTTGGAGAAAATGTTTACAATGCATGTACTTCATACTCTTATAGATACATAAAGAACGCTTATAAATTAATATAAGGAAGATGTTACAATGAAAAAATAAAAAGATGACTAAAACAGGTACTTTGCAAAAGACGGTATCCAAATGACTTCTACACATTTGAAAAGTTTTCAATATCACTTACGATCAGGGGAATGCAAATGAAAACATGCTCATCCACCAGAATGGTTAAACTCTCAAGCATGGACAACACCATGGGTTAACAAGAATGTGAACAATTGGAATTTCCATTCATTGCTAGTGGAAGTGAAAATTAGTATAGCTATTTTGGAAAACTCTCATTATCTTCTAAAGCTTGATATAAACCTATCTTATGTCCCAGCAATTCTAATTTTAATTTAACACCAAACAGAAATGAGTATATCTGTCCACCAAAGAACACAAACAAGAATATCCATAGAGCAGAATTTATAAAAGACTCGACATGAAAATGACCCAAATATCCATCAAAATTAGAATAGATAAATAAATTGTGTCATACTTTTAAAAAGAAATGCTATGCAACCATGAAAAAGAATGAACTACAACCACAGAAATAACATGGATCAGTCTTGCAGACAATGCACAGTGAAAGAAGACAGGCACCAAAAAAATACATTCTGTATGAATTCATTCATGTGAATTTTAAGATTCATCAACACTAGTAGTTTTGTTGATGCTAATAGTCAAAAATAATAGTAAATAAAAGGTAAAATAGTAGTTAAAATAGTAGTTTCTAAGAGTCTTTTATATGGAGAATGTTTCACAGTTTGATCTGTGTGGTAGGTACATGTGTATATGCACTTACGTATACACACACACACACACACACGCACACACACACACATATGTGTGTGTGTGTGTGTGAATATGCATTCATTGAACTGTTTACTTAAGATATGCGGCCCTTACAGAATCAATGCATAGCTCAAAACAGCAATCATAGATTTAAGATTTTTCCGGGTAGTGGTTTTAAATATGTCCATAAATTCTTTAATATGTTCCCCTCCTTTCAAAAGATAAATCCCAATTTCCTGCCCATCGAAAATTAGAGACCTTCTTCTAAAGAATCAAGAACATGAAGGTGTGCTGCTTCTAAAACTAGGCCATAAAGAACACTGGGGCTTCCTCCTGTTCACTCTTTTATGTATCACTCACTCGGGGGCAGCTAGATGCCATGTTGTGAAGACACAGGCCTGTGGAGAGGCCCATATGGCAAGGAGCTGGGCTGTCTGCCAATAGCCAGAGGTAAACTGAGGTGCCCTGCCAGCAGTGTGTGAGTGGGCCATCTCGGAAGTAGTTTCCTTAGACTCAGTGGAGCCTTTAGGTGACTGCTGCCCTAGCTGATATCTTGACTGAAACCTTATGGGAGACTTTCAGCCACATCCATGCAGGACGACACTCTTGAATTCCTGATCTTCAGAAACTAAGAGAGAATACATATGTGTTGCTTTAAACTTCATCATAAAGTAATCTATTATGTAGCTTTAGACAACTAATATACCCCTCTGCTTCAGATTCATCTGCACAATGGAGTGAGAACAGAATTCATTTCATGTACATCATGTAAATATGATCCTTTTAGAAAAATGCTGGCAGCATTATCCAAAATAGCCATTCACCAGCAATTCTTCCAAGTATGCTACATGTTGAAGAAAATAGAATTGTTTGCTTAATTTTAAATCTCTCCACAGTTTTTTTTAAACTACCATGACTTAATTACTCCTTAATTTCAAATTTTCAAGTCACAATATTTACCTGGAAAACAAACAAACAACCCAACTTTATAGCATTAAAATCTCAGGCAATATGATCTTTGAGATGAGACATTTCTACTCAGACCAGATCTCACCTATACAAATTAACTCATACTTGTTCAAAGGTAAAGTCTTTATTGATAGAGTTAAAAGATATCAACATTGTTCTTCCAAATGTTTAATTCCACCTGTCTTTCTAAAGTTCATCTATTAAGTTATGGTGGCCTTTTTATATGCCACTTTCCCTAGAACTGAATACCATACTTACATGGCAAATAATAAATGAAAAGTCACTTTAATGAAGATTTAATAAAAGGTACTTTAAGAAAAGGAAAGTGAGACACATCTTTATTATATTAGGTAAATTTAGACAAAATATAAAAGGTAAAATCAAGATACTGCTTGATAAAATTAATACAAGATGACCCTTATTATCATCTTAAATTGAATATATCCTCTTAAATTAAATTAAAAAATACATGGAAATAATGCTAGATAAAAACACATTCTCTCCAGAACATGCTAAATGAGTAGTTTATTTAAATTATGCTTCAGTTTTCTTCTAACTAGAATATATTATTTACCATTTCTTATATTAAGTTCTATTCAGATTTATAGTTCTTGCACCCACTTAAAACTAAATAATTAAAAAATTTTTTGAATTAAAAAACTTTTTTCATGTACTTTTTAATGTGGGTAAACACCTAGATAATACTTTTGGAGTATAAAATTGAAAAGAGTAGATAATCTGAGAATTCTTCTGGCTATTGCAGATGAGTTCATTATCTTTTTTGTCTTCTGTTTGTGCCTGAACTCAAGTTTGAAACATAAGCCATTAAAAGGAGGTCAGCATCACTGAGATATGAGAACAGCTTTGATTATAGTTATTTCTGTGAAAGATAAAGAAGATTTATTTTGTTCTGATTATAGGTTTACTTTTCTCTCAGGGCAAGTTTTAAAATAATTTCCAACTTTATCAGTAGTGTTAAATGATTTACATTTATTCTTCCTGATAAAAATTGAAGATAGAATTCTTTTTAAAACATGTATCTTGTAATGGAAAGAGAGTATAGCTTGGAGTTAGGCCTTTGGGTAAAATCTGCTTTTGCCATTTACAGCATTATCTCTAGCAAGTATGTCCATGATCCTCAATCTCTCCATCCATTAAATGGGGTCTCAAGAGAATCACTTCTTGGATTATGAAGATGAAAAATAAAACAATATTTGCAAATCTTGCAGTATAGTCTTTGACTATAGTACATACTCAGTAACCAGTTTCTATTATTGATATATTCAACTATTATCATTATTTCTTATTACCATTACTAATTCATTCATATCAATTTCCCTAAAAGGCATATGATAGTGATCACTTACTTATTGAAAACGATTTTTATGTAGATTGGCTTTTCCTGAATAAATGCTTTTAATGTGCTTGTGTGGATAAAGGAAAGGTGAATGCATAAATTGTCCTGTGAAGGTAGTGCCATGTCCAGGTTCACCCCAGCCTCAAAACACACACCCTTCCTGACATGTACTTCTGTATTAGTCTGCTAAAAATAACAGAAACAAAGCACCGAAGACTTAAGCTGAGGGTGAGATACTCATTTTCTCACAATTTTGGAGGCTAGAAGCTCTGAGATTAAGGTGTTAGCAGGGATGGCTTCTTCTGAGGCCTCTCTCCTTGGCTTATAGAGGATCCACCTTTTCTCTGTGTTCTCACATGGTCTTCCATCTTGTGAGTGTCTATGTCCTACTCTCCTCCTCTGACAAGGACAACAGTCATATTGGATTAGGGTTCACCCCAACGACTTCATTTTAACCTCATTACCTCTTTAAAGACCTGTCTCTAAATACAGTTATATTCTGATTACTGGAGTTTAGGGCCTCAACGTACATATAAAGTTTGTAGGAACATAATTCTGCCTGTAACAATTTACACCATATGGACTTTAGGAACATTCATGATGGTGGTGCAAAGAGATTTGAGACATCCAACAAGGTGGCTTGTTTCCAGGTAGAATTCTGTTCATTGGTGGGGTTGAGAGTGGAGAACAGTGAAGTTTAAGGATGTTGAAAGAAGCCTTTGCCAGGCTGGATTTGACTATAGATGCTGATAAAGATGCTGGGCACTCCAGAGCAGCCTCTCTAAGGAGCATAAATGCAGCTTAGGTCATGAGGGGCAGCAAGAGGATTCCAGTCACTTTGACTGAAACAGTAGGTAATCAAATGGTTTGATGATTCAACAGCAGAAAAAGTATCAGTATAACCTCTACATTAGTAGACTAAAGGAGCAAAAAGCATATGATTATTTTCAAATGGTGCAGCAAAAATACTTGATAAAATGTAATACCTATTTATTACTTTAAAAACACTTTAAGAAAACTAGCCATAGAAGATTTATCAACCTTATAAAGGCTCTAACTTTAATTCAACTTTCTAAGGTTCTAACCAGAAAAACAAAAAATATTTTAATATTTACATTCATAAGAGGAAATTTAATGCAGAGAATTTGTTATACAGATAATGGTTGAATGTCAAGTGTTGGACAGTGAGGGACCCACAGGGAGTAGTTAGTACTTCAACACTAAAGGTCACAGGGAGGCGATGTCATTAATAGCCAATACTTTTGAAGTAATGAGAAAGGTGAAAAATACCCTAGTTCTCTCTTTTTCTCATGTTCCAATCTCCTGCCAGTGCCTTTGGCTAGACCCGGTTGGGAAGCATCTGGCACAAGGGCACTGGGATATGCAACTATAGGGGTTCTTACATCTGTAATAAAGAGCTTACATAACAGGAGAAGAGCAAGGAGTGGATCTGTGGGTAAACAAGTTGTGCCTGGTACAAAGGTTTTACCCTAAACCAAAGTAGCATCATACTTTGTGGAGAAGCTTGAGAGACAGTGCCATTAAGATTAGGATATGGCCATGATGTTTAATAAAACTCTGACTTATAAACATGGCTGAAGTGATACTAATGCTGCGACAAGAAAACCACATAAGAAGTATAAAATTAGGAATGTCATAATATGGTAAATTTGATAAAATGCCATAATAGATGGATGATATGATTATCTATCCTAAAAATCAATGGAATTAACAGAAAAATAATGAAAACTAATAAAATCTGGCAAGTTTCTATATTCAAGATAAATGTAGCAAATCAAGTGTTCTTCTATATTTCAAAATAGAATATAAAATACTATTTACAAAACCAACAAATAATATAATGTATTTAAGAATTTAGCTAACCAGTAATGAATAAGCACTTTTCAGGAAAACTTTTAAGCTTTATTTAAGGATGCAAACATCTGAGTATAGTAAAATGTATACTTTGTTTATGGCGGCACAACAGTATTCGTGTAAATTTTCACAATATTAATATATAAATTCAATGCAATTTTAATACGACTGCTGGCCAGGTTGGTTACAGAACTTGACAGATATACTGTAAAATGTATGTGGGATATTAAATATCCATGAACGGCTAAAACAGCTATGAAAAAAAAAAAAGGCAAAGAGCTGAAAGGCACTGGTTCAACTAGCAATAAGTACTACAAAACTGGTAACAAAAATGCTCAAAAACGTGTGCAAGAACATGCAAATGGAACATGATGGGAAGTTCACATCTATAGAAAATATGGTCTTTGATGAAGGTAGAATCTCAAAATAGGAAAGTGGTGGTTTTTCAGTAGGTAGTACTGGGAATAGTAACTGAGACCTCTTTATGACACCATGAAGGAGAAATCTACATAAATGAAAGATCTTAATAAGAAAGAAAAAATTATAAATCAATAGTTTGTTTCTACAGATTGTGTCACAATTTGTTTAACTGTGCACTTCATGAAGGACATCTGGGTTGTTTCTAGTTTTTGGCTATTATAATAACGCTGCTGAGAACATTTGTGTACAGGTTTCTGTGTGAATGTAAGTATTCATTTCTCTGGGAGAAATGCCCACAAGTGAAATTACGGGGTTGCATAGTAATTATGCGTTTAGTTTTATAAGAAACTGTGAAGCTGTTTCCAGAGTGGTTGTACTGTTTTACATTTCCACTGAAAATATGTGAGTGATTCAGTTTCTCTGCATCCAGCGTTGGGTGTTGTCACGATTCTTCATTTCAGCTATACTGATGAGTGTATAGTTGTATCTTCTTGTGGTCTTAATTGGTATTTCCCTGAATGCTAATGATGTGGAACATCTTTTTATGTGTTTATTTGCCATAAGATGTACTTTTGAGGTAGAGAAAATAGTTTACTTGAAGAATCTTGAAGCAATAAATCCTGGAATGGGGGAAAATACAATAAACCTATTTGAGTAAGGACTTGGAAGTATTTAGAAGAAGCCAGAAAAGAAAATTTGGTTAAAAAGCCAGAAAGGAGCATAGAGAAAAAGAGATTCTTGACGTCAAAGACATCCTGACATTTTTTAAGTTTCATATCCATGGTCTGCTTTTAACCTCTAATGACCCCAGCATATTGGCTAATAATGGCCTCTATTACAAGTTCATGGTTCCCCTGTCCCCCAACTTTGTTTAAGTCCTGCAACTCTGCTGTTTGTACCCTGGAGGAGAAGGGATTTTTTCCTTACTGAAAACCTCACTTGTCAGACTCTGCCCCTTTCTCTCCTGCTCAAATGAAATTTTTATAGATCAATAAGCCTTAAAATTGGGACTTAAGGACCTAAATCAGTATACAGATATATTATCTGTGCATTTTTTTGTAGGTGGGGGCACAATAAAAAGTTTCAGAAGTTACAATATTTTTTATAAAAATTGGAAGATTTCTTTTAGTTATTTTCTTACTTCTCTTGGAAAATCAAAAGCTATGGTAACACTGGGCTTGCATTTTGCATTTAAAAAGTGACTAGAGACTTAGCAGCTGCCTTTAGTCAGGCATGTGTGTTCTAGTTTGCTATAGTCTCCATCTCTCTTTATTGTTCCCCAAGATGTGGTTCAAACACAGAAAATTAAAACTAGTAGATCAACAGTAGAATATCCCAATTTAAAAATTCTTCCCTAATTTATTTTTAATTTTACTTACCTGTCTCCTACACTTTTAAATGGCTTCTTATTGCACTTAAAATAAAAAAAAAAAAACAATCTCCTATATGGTCTTACTGCTCTACCCTTAGCATTTACTATTCTCTTCCTTCTTCATCATTAATCCCATCCCACTTTCCTCCCATTTAAAAACTTGACTCCTTCCATACTCCAGGTCTCATTTTAAGCATCACCTCTTTAATAACTGTATAAGTTGGTCACCAGTAGAATTTTGTAATTATGTTGAGTTGTGTATCAATAAACTCATGTCATGTAACAAACATCAAAGTCAGCAGCTTACAATAACCACCTTTTTTCCTCTCTCTCTGTGGTTTGACTAGATAGACTACTGGTTTAGCATGGTATGGCTAACTTTTATTGGGCTCTCTGATCACCTGGAGTCTGGACAATCTAAGATGAACTCACATGTCTAACTGTTGGTAGTCTGATTGCTCTGGCATCTGAATTCTTCTCCATGTGGACTTGCATCCTCTCAGGCTAGCTCAGGCTCATTTACATGGTGGTCACTTCAACTGCAGCAAGAGAAAGACTCTCAATGTTCAACTTCTTTTCAAGCCTCACCTGGTGTCACATTCGCAAAACTCCATTGGCTAAAACAAATCACACAGTAAATGAAATGATGAATAAATGAAATTGACAATCACTTTTAAAGAAAAATACAGAATTGACTTTAATAGAGACAGATCATTGAAACAAAACTAATTATAATAGAACAAAGAAATGCAAGAGCTTCCCCAAGTAAAGTGGCCCATATGGCTTCACAGGATATACTAAACTGTCACAGATAAAATAATCCTAGTTAAGACTAGGTAAGAGTATATAAAGAATGGATAATTTCAAAGTTCTTTCTGTACATTGTGGATCATTGCTCCCTATACCTGACAAAGATTGAAACAAACAGGAAATTACATTTGTTAGTATTGATGTAAAAATCTTTAATACATTATTAGCAAATACAATCTAAGAGTACATTAAAATAAAGAAACCATTTATTCTAGAAATACAAGGGAAGATCAATATTAGACAATCCATTTGTATAAACCATCTTATTAAAAGAGTTTGGGAGAAAAATAATATGATTTTCTCTACAGAAACAGAAAATGTATTTGACAAAATTCAACATGCATTTATGTAAAAAAGTCTAAATGAGGGAGGAATTAATGGATACTTCTTTAACCTATCATATTTGTGTGTGTGCATGTCCATGTGTGTATTTCATTGCCAAAGGCTTCATTGTACTTAATGGAGAAACACTGAAGACTTTCTTGTTAAAGTCAGGAAAAGGGTCTTATATTAAACATTAACTTAGATGAATTACTCAATGTAATTAGATAAAAATAGAACAATTAGAGGCATAAGAATGAGAAAGAAAAAGGTAGTACTGTCTGTACTTGAAGATGATGTGATTATGTATTTGGAAAATCTCAAAGAATAAAAAGAAATTTAGTTTAAATAAAACAGTAGTAAAAAAATTTTATAAAGCAGTAGGTTACAAAAGGCTTTATCTAGTCATGCATTCAAACACAAATCAGTTAGAAAATATAATGAAATAGAGACTGTGTTTATGACAACAATAACAAAAACTGTTATGACATTAACTTGGTAAGTAATTTTAAAATTCTCTGTAAGGAAACTATAAAATACCGTAAAAGACACAAAAGCCGAATTGATACTAAGTTGATGAATAGAAAGACTCAGCAGCATGAAGATGTCAATTATTTCTAAAAATGACTTATATATTTAATATATTCTGTATAAAAATGCCATTGGATATTTGGGGAGGGGGTGTTCATTTGTAAGAAGATAAGTAAGAAAAGCTATAAAATCCTGTAGAGGAAGAAAAGCAAGATACAGAGTTGTTCCCTACTAAATATTGAAAGATACTATAAAGCCTCTATAATTAAACTTTGGTTTTGGTTTATATAGACTGAACAATGAAACAAAATAGAAAATTTAGTAACAGCTTCAAGTGCATAATGATATTTAGCAGTGTAACAAAGGAAGCATCTCAAGTAAATGGGTAATAAGTAGGCTGGGATTACTAAAAAACTATGCTATAAAAAATCATTCTTTATATTGAATTCCAGAAAAATTGCAAATGTAGTTGAGATTTACATATGAAAATATGACATCAATCAAGTACTAGATAAAAATATAGGCAAATTTCTCTATAACTTGATAGTAAGGAAAACTTTTTAAGTGTGATTGAAAACTCAGAAGCAATAAAGAAAAAGATAAGTTTGATTACATTAAAAATTACTATTGTGTTCAATTGCCTCTGTCAAAACAAAACATATCAACAAAAATAACAACAAAAAAAGCAAAAAAAAAACATACCTGGACAAATATTTGCAAAATATAAATATCTCTAATATAGAAAAGCTTCAAAAAATAAAGAGAAAAATAGGCCAACAACTATAATTAAAAATGGGCTATAGATATGAACAGTTCACTCAGAGAAAATCAGACTTAAATGGCTCTCAGACAAATGAAAAATATTTCTTATAAGAGAAAAAAAACACAAGACTGTTATGGAATATATTTTCTCATTGATCAGGTTGTAAAACTCCAAAAGATTAACATAATTTGGTAGATTGTGCAGAAACAGGCAATTTCATACTTTAGTGGTAGAATTGCAAAATTGTACACTGTCTATGGAAGAGTGTACAATTTGTTATGCTGCTAAATATCTAGCAAAATTATATAAGCATTTGCCTTTTTACCTAATAGTGGACTCTAGGTAAGAAAGAAGGGGCTAAATATATATTCACCCATATAGTCACACCCACAAACACATACATACTTTCTTGTATTAAAAATGTAGAAATAGTTAAAAATAAAAAATTTTAAAAGTTGCCCAAAGAAGGAGAGAGAAAATGGAGTGGAAGGCATAAGGATAGAAACTATATTTCTTTGATTATGTGCTATGTTGTAGATTTAATTTTATAATTTTAAAGCAATGTAAATCTTTTGCATAATTATAAAAGAAAATTCAGTTTTGAAAGTAATCCTTCAAAGTCAGAAGGAAAATGAAACAAATGAACTTAACTCTATATGCAGTTGATAGCACAGCGGCTCAGATAGTGAGTTTACAACACTATACCATAAGGACAAAAAAATTACTCTTTTCAAAACTCTTACATTTTTGATGGTGGTGTTGGTTTGTTATTCTGAGCCTGTGTGCGTGTAGTGTGTGATAGAACAAATAGCCAAATTATCTGTTTGACGTTAAGAAGTAGGCCTTTCAGAGTATGAGGAAATGTAAAATGGATGAGATTATGTAAAAGTCTTGTAGAGCTGTTTTTTAACTTAAAATTTTAGTACAAATTCATAATGTATTCTATCTTAAAATATACACTTACTAGTTTATTTCATCAAAAAAATTTAGGAAAAAAAATGACCAACTCTGCCACAATAGGTATCCTCAGGTTGTAGACTTGTGCTAAAGAAACTAAGGTTTTTTGGAGAGTTGTGCCACAAAGATTCAGGGCTCTTGGAAAGTTACCACAGACCGAAGATAGAACAACTTGAGAATCAATAAGCATCATAGTTTATAAAATAAAACACATCATATACGTTCAACTCAATGAAGAAATATTTACTCCAAAATTAAACCTGAATGTGACCAGACATAATCTAACTATTGATCTAAATATTAAATTATGATAAATAAGGAGTCAGAGGAACATGTTCAATGACACCACATGATGCAATCAGCAAAATCTAGATAATGAGAAACCTCTAGGATCATGATTCTGTTTCTTCAACAATAATAACAAAAATTGCAAGGACAAAAAAATATTAAGGAAGAACCTGTTCTTGAGACACATCAACATAGTAGTAATTGGACTTGATGTTGGACCTTGTTCAAATACCAGTGCAAACATACAACTAAGAAAAATAAAAAAAAATCAAGGAAATTAGAACACTGATGAGATTTTCGATAATATTAAGGAAATACCATTGTCTATTTTTGCCTGTATTCAAAGGAAAACTTCTTATCCTTTAGGGGCATATACAAAAACAATTATATCTGATATCTATAATAAAATATATGATATGATGCCTGGAATTTGCTTAAAATCTGTGGTGGGTTGAAATGGATATGAGTAAAGGAATTGACATGAGTTGATAGTGTTGAAGCTGAATGGTGAGTTCATTTGGGCTCTTGCTGTCTATTTTTATATATGTTTATAAATTTTTATAATAAAAAGCAAGGAATCTTAAGAAAAATAATGGTGAGAAAAGATATCCTTTGTATAGAATCTATTCCCTTCACACAGAATTTCTTTGAAAGCTACTTTATAAGAGCTTAGCCACTCACAGTAGGTTTTTACACCTTTTTTCTTTAATTTTAGTATGAGCATGTCTCAGCCCAATTTTAAAGTAATTGGAATGAAACAGAAACCTTTTAAATCCATCCTGTACATTTTCTTTAAATTCATCAAAAGCAAAACACAGTCATCAAGAATTTTTAATTCTATTTTATATATATTTGTATATATATAAAATCAGACAGGTTAGCTTATATTGCAATAACCAACAGCCTAAAAATTCAGTGGCTTATAAAAAGTTAATTTTTTTGCACACACCACATGTCCCTTTTGGGTAGCTTGAGGGCTCTGCTCATGATAGTTGCTTAAAAGCTGAGGCTGATGGGGGCTCCATCTTGACGTGTGCTTTCACAACCTGGAGATAAGTGGAAAACAAATCACAATGAACCAAAAGCTGGCTCTTAAGGGTCTGTGTGGAAGTGAGTTATCACTTCTTTGAACTTTTTATTGGACAAAGCAAATTATGTAGCCCACAGTGCAATGGGGTGAGGTAAATAAACATCTTGCAGAAAAGCCACCTAATATTTATCCATAGTAATACAATCCGCCACACCACACAGAAATACTTTGTGTATTGCACTGAAATATAATATAACATATTATAGTTCTAATATAATAGCTTGCTTGGATTTGTAAAGAAAATGTAATATCCTTTGTTTATAGTGATCTTGTTTCCTTTATGACTTCCCAGCAATGGAAGAGAAGAACTAACATTTTAGTTCGTATAGGTAAATAATGAGATAGTAATTTGAACAGTCATCTTTGTTAATGTGTTATGTCTTTGATTTTCTAGTTTTTCATCTCTCTCCTGGCTTCTTCTGAATTTTCAAGATGACATCTAAGGCTTAATTGATTATAAAGCAGAGAAGAGACTTTGAGACTTTGAGCCAGTGTCCTCTGGCTCCTATTGTATGTGAGTTGGGTGCTGGGTCCCTGCTGGCTCCTGTTGAAGTCTGTGGCTAGTGAACACCTGGGTGTTTTCCAGTGGTGCCTCCAGCTCTTCCTAAATTCTGCTCTTTCTGTAGCATGGGTTCCTCTAGGGCGTGGTTGCAGTTCCCATTTGGTAACAGGAAGGTGGTCATCTTGCAGTTCCTGCCACAGAACATTGTCTCACTATGGCAATTCCATTCCAGCAAGCTCCTCAGCCAGACCTTCAGGTGCCACACTTTTCTGTCTAACCCTTAATGAAATCAAGAATGAAACTCAAGTCGTCACTCTGCTGCACTAAGCTGTATATGGATGGTAGACTGCTATCAGAAAGCAATCTTCCCAGAAACCCACAGAGGGAATGGAAGCCAGAAGAGACTGGCATCACTGGTGTTTGCGTCCCTTAACTCTTACTTCACCCCATCTTTGGGCCTCAGGGGGAAGTTGGGCAGATGCATCTCACTGGTTCATGCCTCTCCTACTCTTTGTTCTTCTGAGCATCTCTTGAGACCGTAAAGGATCAGGCTTTTCTTTCATTTCCGCTCAATCATATCTTGCTTTTACCTTAGAGTTAATTATCAAGTTAATGGCCTCTACTTTTCAGGTAGAAAGAAAACCTATGACCTGGAGGAGAACACTGAATGTGGGTCTTCCAGCTTTCTGGTAACTATGCTAAAAGAAGAGAAAAAAAGATCAGAATAACCTTTCCTTCTCAACAACGCCTGGCCTTCAAGTCTCTTGTCATGCTGTAAAATCTTGTGAATGTCAGGTGCTGAATTTTGCCTCATTCATTCTCATTAACTCCTCCTGTAAGAAATACTAATCTCCTCCCAGACATATGGATGCTTTGGGCTGGCCAATTAACAAGGTCATAAAAGGCAAAGAAGAAAGCTCATAAATGATTTTCAAAATATTATTTTATTTATACTTATTTTCTTTGTCTTATACACTTTTATAAATGTAAATTTGTATCACAAAGTAAATATATATACATATATATATTTATACACAATAGTCTAAACAATAAGAGAGCAAAATTTTTCTTATTCATTTTAATTCTAACAGATCTGATCTATTCTACTTTCTGTATATGTGTGTGTGTGTATATATATACATATACATATACATATATATTATTTATTTATTTAAGTGATGACTCAGGTAACTCAACTTAGGCATGGTTATTAGTATTTATGACAGACTCACCCTGCACAAATTTGCATTATTTATTCACTTTTCAAAAGTAAAGGTATTCATTTTCCCAAACGTGAGTCTAAGCAATAAGAATGAATAAAAAAACATGACTTGATTATGTTGGTGCCCAATCATGGGATAAGTGTAGGTTTGTTCAGAAGAGGAAATTTGGAAACTATTAAAGTAAAATGTTAGGTAACAAGCAGGAAATAGATTGGGAAAAACATGAGATATTAATTGATACAGTTGAAGCTTAGAACTACAGCCAAGGCAAATGTCAGGGGAAAACCTGAGAATGTGCCAGTACTTAGACTACAAAATCAAGGATGAACATTTAATTCATATTGAAACAAAGAGCTTTGGCTCTCTCATACCCCTTCTAGAAACCACTGTGTGTGATCGCTTGCTGTAATACAATTTTTCTAAAGCTCTTCAAAAGCTCTGTAGCAAAAGAATCAAAAGCCAGAAATGGACCTCATGGATTAAAAAGGATTATTTCTTTATCATATGGGAAATTGCCCAGCAGTCTTAATTCAGTTTGCTTTGATGATAACTTAGTTTCATTATTTTTCATTTCTGTTTCTTTCTAGAGCAACTTTTTCTTTATTATTCTGACTATAATCATTATCACTTTGTTAGTTAATTTCCTGATAATAAACTTAATTTTGAATTCTGTTGGGTTAAGTTTTTTGTGTGTTCTATTGCGTAAATTGTGAAGTGTTAAAACACACACAGAATTTACTTTATAAGGTAGATTGCTTCCACAGAAACACAGGATTTATAAATAACCTGGCAACAAATGAGATTTTTACTTTAATGTAATTCTACACTAATAAGTAGATTGTGTTCTAACCAATTATCAGTCAAAATTTTATTTTTAACTCTTTGAAGAAAACATAGTGCTACAAAAAGAAAATCACAGATAGTTGGTAGGTTCCTAGACATAAAACTAAAAGTTCATTTATAGAATCTGGACCTGAATGTCCTTTAAAACTATTCTAGTCTTCTCTCCTTATTTATTGAAAGAAGAGAATGGGGCCTATACAATACAGTGAGTTGATCAAAGCCACACAAGTTGTTAGTCCAGGTTGGGCTGGAGTCTGGGGGATCTTGACCCTTAGAATGTGGCCATTGTTTCTTAGCATGTTCTGAACTCACAAAATAGTTAAAAACTATTTAAAAGCCCAACAAAAGTGGGTTTTGTCATGAGCCTGAATGTCTTAGCATATGCTGGATTATGTTGAGTTTGCAGATTAACTTTGAAATCCCAGTAGTTTAAACACAACAGGAGCTTGTTTCCGGCTCTGGCTCCATGTCTGGTAAGTATCCCCCAGGACTCTGTTCTCTGTAGTCATGTGAAGGCCCAAGCCATTTAGGGTCTTTAGTCATGCAGTTGCATTATCAGGCAGGTGTGGCTTTTTCAGTATGTGGCATTAGCCATTTTATAGTGAAAAATAGTAGGAGATACTTAGGATAAAATGAATAATAAACACATTAAAAAACTCTTTTTGAATGCTAGTGCTTGAATAAAAGCAGATCATTCTGACCGTGAAGCAGCCTTTAAAGGAGATGTCTGTGTACTTGGCAAGAAGGATTTAGAAAGTTGGACCCTGATTCTCTTCCTGGAGAGGATGATAGCAGTGTGATCCCATGTTTATCAGACTTCATTAGAATGGAGTTTTGACTCATGAGAGAAGGGAGATGTTCAGAGGGCATGTTCATATATATATCTTTTTACAGTTTCATTTGGCAGATAAGATAGCTCTCATCACTTTAACTTTATGGATGGGATGGGGAAAAACTCAATGGAATTTGTGTCAAAAATATTAATTGACAGTTGTAAGGCTGTGTGAATAAGACATAGTGCTTTCTGGACATGACAAAGAGCTTTCCCTCAGGTGTGTCCATGGACACAGGATAGAAGGGAGCAGAGCTAGGATTGGAATCAAATGTCCTGATTTCTGGTCGATGGCTCTGAGCTCTGCCATGTATTGTTTAAGCTAGAGGACAAATGTCATGTGCGATGAGTGATTCTAACAATGGAACCTTTCATCTTTGAGTATGGTTAAAAACCAATATTCCTTAATCTTACATCTGAGACTCTTAATCTGGCTGAGCTGAGACAAAGATACTATTCATACAAACATCTCCCTCTTCCTCCATGCTTTCCTCAACCCTCTCTTTTTCCAACCCAATATCTGCTTGAATCTATTGAAAAACACATGGGAACTTATACAATTAGTGAAGGAGGGAAGGAGGGGTTGTAGTCAAGAGTGGTGGACCATGGAGGGAATATTATGGCAACTACCCCTCTTTGAATTCTACAGATTCCATTTGAGATACCATGACTATTGGTATTTAAAAGTAATTTTCATGAGAAACCTGGTATTATTCTAGGCAAAAAATAAAAGCTATGAGTTAACAGTACCGTTCAGGGGACAGTCTCAAGAGCCATGTCATAGGAATGGAAAAGACCACTAACCCTAGCTTTGCACAGGACTCTGTACACTTTAGCGTGCTGAGGCCTATGCATATTAGGGACACTCAGAAATTGCCTTTTCGGCATGGACAGTGTGACATTTCATTATGTGCAGTGATGATGATAAAGCTTTTCTAAGTGGCTTTATGCGGACAAGGACAAGTGGGGTCAGAAGAAAGAGTGAACAGTAGAGATGATACTTCCTGGTTGGTTTGTGGGCCCATGGGAGGAAACTGTCTGAACTCTTGAATAAATAAGTGGAATCTATTTCAGTAAGGAAGGGTGTTCGTCAGGGCATGCGATTGTGTTCATGGGAGCTATGAAGCCAGTAGACATTAGGATCGCACACTGTTAATAGCATGTAGGCTCTCTATTCGGAAAAATAAATCAGCCAAATCAAACTAATTTTAATTGTTAAATCACTACCCATCCAAGAAAGTGATTGCTTGCTTTAAGATAAAAAACACTTCCTGTGCTATAGAGTGAAATACTTGTGATAGTTTTAGATAATGCTTCTCTTTCCAAAAAAAAAAAAAAAATATATATATATATATATATATATATATATATATATATATATATATGTACGTGCGCACACACACACACACACACACACACACACACACACACACGTATAGGAAACTACTGCAGAGCAATTTCTGAAATAATTCTGCAGAAGGCTATGCTTGGAAGCTGAGTAGGGCTCATGGGAACCAATCCCAGCTTGTTTTGAGAACCCAGAAGTGTGTTAAAAGCACATTCCACATATTCTGCTCCCAGCTTCATTCTTCAGTGCTTGATAGTTTTTAAGAGGATGACAGGTTTCCTTTTGTACTTTGAGCTATTAAATGTGGCCGTGGCATTGCAGTGGTTCACAGCATGGAAATGAAGTATTTGGTCAGATCGATGTGTCTTCTCTTCCTGGTTGCAGAAAAATGGCTGGCACATTCTCTCACCACAATGGGCATTCACAGATCTTGCTTATCTTCAACTGGAAAAACAGACAACAAGCAGGCTGCATTTGTCATTTACACAAACTGTTACTTCCTTACTTTACATGTAGAAGTTGAATATTTTATAATAAATACCTACAACACAATGCTCATAAATTATTATACAAGGCTATCATTTCATAACTCAATAAGAATTATTTATTTTCTTTTTCAGGGAATATGGCTTAAATTGTTTTTGCTTCCAAAAATGACAGATTTTTTTTCCCAGTGGACTTGTCATTTTCTCCCCAAATGACTTCTAAAATTTAGCTACCTGCCTAGCTTTCCCCGTACTCTCACATGGACCATCGTATCTCTAAAATAGTCATCTGCTTTCTACTGATGAAGATCTGCAAACTTGCATATGCCCAGCTAAGAATTTGCAGAGTTAGCTTAGACAACTGAGTTGAATGAAAACTAAACCAGTAATGATGTAGATAGGTTGAGGAGAAATTATATTATTTTATGTGTTTTCAACTCAGTTTTAGAAAATATCTATATTTTCTTATTTTAATATCTTTGTTTTTCATATGATAAAAGTAATACATGTTCTTTGGTAAAATTTTTGAAAAATTAAGAAAACATTAAAAGGAAATTAAATCAGCAATTACACCAATCTTAATCAGCCTTTTGGTATATTTCTTTTAGTTATTTTTCTCTGCATATATACAAAGGTCTCTCTCTCTCTCTCTCTCCCTCCCTCCATAAATATATATATAAATATATATACATATATATTTATTCATATATATGTATTTTTTTCTTTATTTTGGTTACTCATGAGTTTATATTCTACAGTTTTAAATAACACCTTTTTTCCCACTTCCCATGCAAAACAGTATTGATGTATAAAGAAGAGAAAACAAATTTGATTCAGAGAACTCGAGTGTTCATTCTTTCTTTCTTGCTGTCACGGTAGGTAACAGCGAAATAATCCAAGGTCTCAATGCTCTCAGTAACTATCAGCCTACGGCAGAGTATGATGTTCGGCATCAAAAATGTGTGCTGTACAAATGCAGGATTACCTTTCCCTGAAAATATGATTCACTTGGAAATGCGCTGTTTTTCATTTAATTTTGTTAATACTCCTTGAAGGTAGGAAATATGATTATATCATTTTATAGCTAAGGAGACGCAGAGGCAGAATTTTAATTACTTGTTTCCCCAGGGGCGGAACAAAGATTTGAGCACATGTTCACAGGATCCTGGTCTTTTTTCTTTCTGTGACAGCATTTGGCTCTCTCTACTGCTGCAACGACTGTCCCTTACAGAGTGCACACTATGTGCCGCCACTGCATGAGACATTTTGCACATAGTGTCTGACTTTATCTTCAGAATCCACTCTGAGGTTACTATCAGTGTCTACATGTTGTAGATGAGAAAATTGAAGCTTACAGAGATTAAATCATAAATTCAGAGTCCCTTAATTAGTAACTGATTTGAGTTGGTTAGTCTCTTTTACCCATGCTTTTTCCATTAGCCTCACTTCATCCATTCACCCATCTGGAGTGTAGTTTTATTGATTACAAATGAAGATAACACTGGCTGCTCCATGTACCAAATGTGATTGCTCTATTTGATTAGTGCCTAACAGAGTGCTGGAACACAATATAGTTCCAGTAATTGTTAACTGAATGACTGAGTAGGTAGTGTGTGTAAATTTGCTTTGTGCATCAAGAAGAAGGAGTCTAGGTGCACTATGACCAAATGCATTAAGACAAAAGGGAAAAGGGAAATGAAGTATAGAATGACATCAGCTCAACCTTTACCTTGCTACATAGGCCCTTTGGATTGGGGATGGAGGAACAGAACACCAGCAAGTAGTGCTTGCTAGGGGAGTCTTCTGCTGTAATGGGAGTTAACACTATAATTGAAGAGTTGTAAAAAAATAAATAAATAAATAAAAAGAGAGTTCAATAAACATGACCACATCAGCAGAAAAAAATAAAAACCATTAAGGGGAAATGGCTTGACTTTGAAAATCAATAAAGAGAAAATGGACCAATTTTTTAACTATAGAGGCAGCCTAATATATTTATTTACTTTTTGTTTTCCTATTACATTATTCTAGAATATCAAAATATTAGTCTAGATTTTTTCACTTTCCCCAGATCTGTCCTAGGGAGACACTTCCCTAATCCGGTGTTTGTTTACTCTCTTCTCAATTTGTATTCCCACAGATGTTGCTCAATTAAAATTGAAGCTTTTCACCTTTCCTTCCCAAATGCTTTCTTTCCCTACCCTCAAGACTTCCAAAAACTTCTCTATTAAATCTAAATCTGTCTTTTGTGTATTACATCCAGATGTAAGATAACTTCCAGAACACAATTTCATTTAACTCAACTGTTACCTTTTTGTTTAAGAAGTGCTTATTTAAGTTTCAGTGGCTGATCTGAGCCACACTGATTTCTGTCATCTCTCCTATGCAACTTGTGACATAGATGCCTCATGGTAGTCTTGAGACAGGGATAAGACCTGCCTTATTGCAGGACCCCTCTTCTGTGATATCCCTGAATTGAAGATGAGGGAAGATGGAGGAAGCTCCAGATGTAATAGTAGCTGCAAAGCAGAGAATGACCACAGAAATCAAAGCCTGGAAGCCAACATAGCCCAATTCCTAGATTGTGAACATGCACCAAAGATGGATCAAGGTGAAGCCTAGCCACCGGTTTATTTTGTTTCAAATCTGCATATTTGAAGACTAGTCTTTACCATGAACTTTTTTTTTTCATTTGCCGTAGGAAGAAATAATATCTGGATCAGCAAGCACAGATTTTTTTTCTTTTTCTATCTCCAGAAAATAAAGATATGAATTCTATTAAGAATTCTGTAAAATTATTGAGTTTTATTTTTAGCTTGACTTTTCACCTACAAGTGGCACCATCAGGCTCATTATATTTTAACAAAATCTTTGGTTGATTAACAATATGTTTTATTATAGAAGGCTATAAATTGACTGCTAATTTAAACAGAGCTCTGCATCCTGAATATATTAAATCTTTAATATAAATCATAAAAATTTTACATGTAAGCATTCTTTCCCTGATAAAAGGAAGAAAGTACTCATTTGTAGATAAACAAACTCATTTTTGGCTGTTTTTAGACATATGCTTTCATATCTCATCTGTGTGAATGTGTATAAAATTTAGAAAATAAATTTACTCTCTCAATTTCTTATCCTATAAAGCCAAAGGACAATTCATTGTCATTATTGTTAATTTTCCTGATAGGTTTTTATAATCCTAAAGAAAATGTTTATAAATTGGTGACTTTTCTTCAATTTTTGTTACTACATTTGTTGTTCCTTATTAAGTTTCCAGAACTTTCTCTCATTATTAAATGTGTGCTCAGGTGGTTATCACAACATTATTACTACAGAAGGGCCATTCATTAGGAATGTTAACTTGACTAGTAGCTAACTTAGGATCCCTTTGAGGCAGCCCGGACAGAAAGGGATTAAAGAATCAGAGGCAGCTGTTGGTTTTCACTGATGTGGTTGAAATTATGAGTGAATGGTCATTCATTAGTATAGAAAGCTTTATCATCATGATTCTCTGACATTTTCATAATCTTCTTTATTTCATGATGCATAGCTCATGCATTTTCTTGCCCTTTAGCATCATTTTCAATTCTATATTTAAGAAAAGAAATTCCAGTTTTGGAAATCTGTTAAGAGGTACTAATGTTACATAATATTTGACTGTAGTGGTAAAAACACCTTGTTAATTTATCTTTTTCTGAATTCTAAGGTGTAATCATGTCCTACACCACTCGACTGCAAGATCTTAAATGTCTTGAGAAATGTAGTTTAGGGAAAATAGCTACTTATATGAGTTTGAACCATAATATTATCCCTAAATCTATGAATCTGTGAATTATTTAATCTCTATGTCTTTGTTTCTTATCTGTAAGATGGAGATAATGATATCCATTTCATGTAGTTGTAAAATACTTAAAAGAACATTCATTTAACTGTTCAATATATATGAATTCCCTTTCTTCTTCTAAAACATGCTTCTGAAATCATGATAGATGCCCCATCTATCAAGAGGTCTAGCAATAGCATTTGACAGAAGATTCATATTCCTTCTAATATATTTATCATAGGGCTGGGAGTCTCCTCTCTTAATCAACTTCAAGGCTGTGGGCATCACACAATTTCCTTAAGTGTGAAAACTCTTCAGCCATCTGCTTGGGTTACCATTTTATTACTCTTACTAACTGTGTGACCTACAGTGAGTTCCTGAATTTTTTGTGCCTCTGTTGCCTCATTTGGAAATGAATTGATTAACAGAAACTATCTGTTGGGTTACTGAGGTGAGTTAAAACATGTAAAATGTTTACATATATAGTTCAATAAATGTGAGTTGCTGTTACCCTTCTAATTAATTTAAGTGTTTAAAATTTCCAATCATTTGAAATAATAACATGGGTGATTTTTATTGTGTGTATGTGTGTTTTAGATTATGCAAATATTTTCAGACACATTATCTCATTTACGCCTCCTCCAGACTCTGTGAAATGGTCATTACCATCTCCCAACTGCAATTTCTGCAATGGCTAATAAAAACAAATGATGGAAACACAGGTTGGTACAATTTTTCTTATTCCAAATGCTGGGTATGCTTCATTGTGTCACAAATGCAATTTGGCTTTTAGTATAGCAGATTGTATATCAAAATCTCAAAATTTGCTACTGAGGAAGAGCATTTGAAAGAAGCAGATTAAGAACTTTCCTGCTTGCAGATCCTGTCAGTGTAAGAACAATTGCTTTTTTCTCAGAAAAGAAAGCATAATAGGCATGTGTACCAGAGTGGCTGTCCAGAGAGGTAGTTCTCTCTCTGTCTCACGGCAGTAAGACAACTGGTTTGAAATATCGTATTTGTAAAAGGCTCAAGAGAGGACTTTCACTATTGTGATGGAATATTTTTATGTATTTTACAAAGTAAGGTAGTCAGACTTATGGAATTTAATGCCATGGTCCATGCTGTTATATATTTTGGGGAAATAAGAAGGGAGGACAAATTGAGTTCAGGGAGATCACCATAGGGAGTAAGTGTTTCCAAATAAGATACTTAGCCATGGTGCCTGATTTTAAATAGGGGATCAATAGTAGCTTGGATTCTTCGAGAAGGAACAAATTTAGTAAACCAGACCCAGAAAAGATCAACTATAAAAAATTTGCTAAGTTGGTTTACATTGAAATTAATAACTTCTGTTTATTAAAGCATGTAACTAAATGTGTGAAAAGATAAGCCATGGAATGTGAGGAGATACTTGCAACACATTTATCTAATAGAAGACTCATGCATATCCTCAGTTTCTTACTGTAAAAACAATGAGGCAAAGACAGATAACCCATTAGAAAGACTAGAACAGGTATTTAACAAAAGATTTCCAAAATTTCGATAAGTATATGAAAAGGCTCTCAACATTTTTAGTTATCAGAGAAATATAAACTATAATTTAATACTTCTAGGCAGCAGTCACATGACTACACCACTGATGGGAGGAGTGTAAATTGACACAAAGACTTTGGGACACTGTTTGGTAGTGTCTATAAAATATGAACACACCATATTCTATGAACTAGCGATTTCATTCCTAGATAGTTGCCTATGGTTCAGATAAATGTATCTAATTGTGAATCATTTGTAATAACCCCAGGCTGAAACATCTTAAATGTCCATTAGTAGTAGAATAAATAAATTAATTGTGCTATATTTTTACAATGGAATACTGTACAGCAAGAAGAATAAACACATAACAATAAAATGACTTAAAGATAACAAAAAAAATGACTTTCACATGCATGATGTTACACTTAAATAACCAGACACATAAGAGTACATATGACAAAATACTATGAAGTTCAATGCTGTCAAAATTTATCTTTGATGGTGTAAGTGAGGATAGTGGTGACCCTTGTTGGGGATTAGTGCCTAGAAGGGGACTCGAGAGATCTCCTGAGATGCTAGTAATATTCTCTTTCTTGATCTGATATTGGTTACAAGGGTGAGTTCACTTTATGAAAATTCGTCAGGCTATTCACTTGGAATTTATGTACTTCTCTGTTATATGTTACATTTCAGTATAAAATTAAGAAACAAATTGTGTTACAGAGAATCTTCTATGTCAAAAGTATCTTGTCTTTTTTCTAAATAATGCACAGACTTTATCAAACCCATCTTAGATGTGTTCTGAGAGAAGCCAAATGCAGAAAGTACATTTTGTTTTTGAAGAAAAGAAAGATTCAGAGCCTTGGCAGAAAAAGTTTCTGTGGAACTGAAAGGGTAGTAACCAGTTTGGACAGGGGCCTACGACAGCTCTGGATTTAAAGAAGCACACTGATTTTTCACTCACCAAGCCAACTGAAAGGGTGAGGAAAGCTGATTCTGGCAGCCTGAACTCAGCATTTAACAACTACCACACAGCCTCCCCCAGGAGGTTCCAGCTGGATTCTCGCCATTTTGCAAACAGTTGGGTGCTGTCCTGGCATCCTCTTCTTTGTATCTGGTTGGTCTGAGAGACACTGTTTGTGCCAGATTCTGCTGATCTTTCCAGGTGAAGCACCTCAGAATTGAACACTTTGTTCAGCACAACCCATGGTCCAAGAGAGAAACCCTCTGTTAAGAAGGAGATTGAGTGTGAGCCATTAAGAGAAGGCACCAGTGTGGCACAGAGGACATTTGTGCTAAAGCTGCTTTTTTTCTTTCTTCTGCATTATTCCCCTGTTATATTTGAACTAATTTAAAACGTCATTCTGCTCAAATAATGCTTTTAATAATGCCAAAGTTATTTATTGGAAGGATTTTTTAACATTGGCGATCCCACTGTACTCTTCTTTTTTATGAAGAGGGCAGGTCTGCATAGGCCACATCACAGCCATCCACTGCCACTCAGTGCAGTACAAGACGAGGTGGTGAATATGGAAGGTGGCGACACACCTAATGTGTAGACCACTTTTAACATCTCATCTCTAGGTGATAAATTATTTTTAGTAATAATCTTGAAATGACACATATAATAACAATGACCAAAAAAGGGACAATAAGCATTTTATTTTATTGACTCTCTTTAATTATGTAAATAAAAACAATAATATTAAATAAAATGTAATAAGACTAAAATGTCTGTAAAAGGTCCAATTCATGTAAGCAACAAAAAGATTACACTTTATTTTTATGATTCATTCTTTAACAATTAAAATAAATTTCAATTTTAAAGATATTATTCAATTCCAGTAAAATTTTTCATGCATAAACTAATATTTGTATTTACCAAATAAAAATGTTGTGCCTATCCCTGTTTTAAATTTTAGACATAAGTAAAAATTTCAACTGGTCACATAGGGTGGCAGAATTTAAGTAACTCAAGTTCTATTTCTTTGTTTTCACAATCACTGTGCTGTCATGGTTTATTTAGAGAATATTATTTAAATGCAGGATATGTTGTTCTCCACGTGTTGGAGAACTAAACTGAACCTGAAGTAATCTGGATTCTTCCTATTATAAACATATTTTCCAAATGAATTTATATACTTGAGTCTGCCCATGTTGGGGGGCCGCCTTGTAAACTAGAAGTTTTCTGAATTAACTTTTTAATAGAATACAATGTGTTTTGTTTTATTTTTAAATAAAGAATGAATAATAAAAAACATCCTAGCTTGAAACAAAACTTAAAACTCATCAACTCAACACCAAAAACCAAAAAACCCAATTAGAAATAGGTAAAAGATTTGAAGATAACGCAAATAGCCAATAGCCACATGAAAAGATGCTAAATGTGGCTAATCATTAGGGAAATGCGAATCAAAACCACAATGATATACCACCTCAACTTGCTTTAGGAGCATTAGGGTGGCTGTTATCAAAAACAAACAAACAAAAAAACAAAAACAAGAAATAATAGTGTGGGTGAGCATGTGAAGAAATTGGAACTCGTGCACTGTTGGTGGGAATCAAAAATTGTGTGGCCATTATGAAAAATAGAATTGTAGTCCTTCAAAAGATTAGCATATTATTCATCAATTTCACTTCTGCGTATATACTCCAAAGAATTAAAAACAGTCTTGGAGAAATAATTGTACACCCATATTCAAAACAGCATTATTCTCAACAGTCAAAAGTCAAAGCAACCCAAATGTGTATTGACAGATGAGTCAATAAATGAAATGTAATATATATATATATATATATACATATATATATATATATATATATATATATATATGTATATATATATATATATAATGGAATATTTCAGCTTAAAAAAATTCTGAAACATGCTACAACATGAATAAAACTTGAGGGCATTATGCTAAGTGAAATAAGCCAGTCACAGAAGGACAAATATTATATATTCTTACTTATATGAGGTACCCAGAGTAGTCAAACTTATAGAAACAAAGTAAAATGGTTGTTGCCATGGGCTAGGAGAGGGGAAAGGGAAGTTGGTGTTCAATGAATACAGAGTTTCATTTTGCAAGATGAAGAGAATTCTGGAGGTAGATGATGTTGATGGTTACACGACAATGTTTACTTAATACCGAACTGAATTGTACTCTTAAAAATGGTTAAAATGCTAACTTTTATGTTATGCATATTTTACCACAATTAAAAAACACTCAATAAAAACTGAAATAATGATTTAGAATTTAGATTTTTTAAAAAAAGGATGCTTTACATAGAAGCCAGAGAAAGGACAACTTTCCCCTATAGCACAATCTCTCTGTATTTTTGTGCTAACAAAGATGCTTTGCTCTGGCTTAATACACTGCCCACCTACGGGGGAAGGAGCAGAAAAGGTATGGGCAGAATATAGTGAGCTGGAAGAAAAAAAGTCTTGACATGACTGAATTCATAGTTAGGGCAGGTAGAGAAGTCATTTCTACTTTTTTCCCAGTTATTAAAGTGCATTCAGTATGAAAATCTTTAGAAGGTCTGGGGTGTATAGTGACCTAGTGGATGTGGGAGGAACTATTCTGCCTTCCACGCAGAGGAGACTGCTCAGTCTTTGACAAATCTCTTTATCCTTTTTAGATAACAAAATATGAAAGATAGCAGAATGTGCCATCTCAAATATGCCACTTTGACATAAGGATTATTTTGAGCTGAAAGCAATTGAGAAGGAACAAATACAAGAAAAGCTCTCTGTCTTCCCCTATTTGCCTAAAAGTAGGACATAAAACTGCAAATGTGTTCCCATTTTTCTCTGCACCAAGAATGACAGAAGTTGATCACTGGAGAAAACTCTAGACCCTTAACAGCCTAGAGATGGACCCAGAGAAATCTACCTCACAATTTTTGCCAACATTAGACCTTATCTACAATTAGTTTCCCCATATTTGCCTACCCATTATTTGCCACCCATAAAAATTTAAAGTCCTTTTCTTTTGCCTTGTCACTTCTCTGAAAATTTCCTGTTTTTTGTTGTCATTAATATGTTGTGTAAGCCCAAGTTCTAACCACCCTTTTGAGTTATTCATCACTGAGTATATGCATGTTACGTGTGAACAATCCATGGTAATAAATATTTGCTTATAGTTTTCTTGTTAATCTGCCTTTTGTGACCCCCTATCTCCTGTTCATTTCCCTGGGACAAGACATAATGGCTGTGGTTTAAGAAAGGCTAATGAAAAGTAGAAAGAAAATTAAGAAACGCATATATCATTTAGCTTTGCTGTGACAACCTAAACCAAAATAGTCTCAGTGATTGTAGTAACATTTATTTCTCATTCACACTACTCACTGCAGGTTGGTTGTCATGGCCTCTTTCTAATTTCTTCTCATTCTGGGATCCAGACAAGCCATTCTCATGGCAAAGGGAAAATAGCAAGAAGCAAGTAGAAATTCTCTAAAGATTTATCTGCTCACTTCCATCACTTTCAGTCATAATCTATTGGTTAAGCATATTAAATGACCACACCCATTTCTGGTATTGATTTTGTATTTGTGTTCTTTGTAACAAAGTGTGGTAATAAGCAATCCATAGACCTCACTCATGTTACATATGAGTTATCATGAGTTGGGTCCTGCTTCTCTTCTTCATGTGCCTTTTTTTTATGATACATGTTGAAGGAGAAGTCATTTTCATGGCATTCTCATGGCATGAAACCATCTTGGTCTTGTGACAGATGGGAAAAGAACAAGATGGTTGGGAGAAACTGTTGATGCCTCTTGACCAAAGTGCATGACATAGCAGTGGGGACAGGATGTTTTTGCCTTCCACATTGAAGCAGCATTGCCAGTTACATGACAACAGGTGAATATGTACAATCCTCTTATAGGCAATAGGGTGAGTAAGTAATTGGGGGCAATAATTAATGAGGAATAATTTCAGTTGTTGGATGTAGCAAAATATTTAACAAATGGCATCTTAAATTGATAGGGTTTATTTTTCTCATATAAAAGAAAGTCTGGAGGCAAATGGTTGCTAGTGTGAAATTTAGTTTCTCAATGATGCCATCGACTCAATATTTTTTCCCTGTCTTTCTGTTAGACTTTCCTTAATGTTAGTCCTTCATATTTATGTGCATTACATCTTAATCACAAGAAGGCTGCATAATTCCAAGCATCACATGCAGATTAAAGTGGAAAAAAAATAGGATGGTGCAATCCCATCAATTTTTTTTTTAAATCAAGAATCTAAACACTTTTCTAGAAACCATTCCATTCCTCATACCAGAAACATTACTTTCATTTCATGGTATAGCACTTGGCTCACCTGAGTTGAAAGGGCAGTTAGAAAGTATTTAATGATTACAGACTAAAATGAAGACAGGCAAAGGAGAGTGGGGCTAGAATATCATTTGAATTAGCCAATCACTATTGCCTTCCATAGAAAATTATTAGAAAGGATGGATGGTTGAATCTGAGCATTTTTTATTGTTTACAACTAAGAACAAAAGGAAAATTTACATCCTTTTTGGTCTAGTTGATTAGCTTTTCGTTTGATATGCACATAATTTCTTCAATAATGCTATTAAATCTTTCGAGCAATCTAGTCTCATAGAATTTATGTAGGTATACTTTGCTATTAAGGAGATAATTGCTGTTTTCCAAACACTCAACCTATGGAACTCACATCTTCCCTGAAAATGAATCACAGTTATGAAATTATGGAAAAAGATAGACTGTAAGAGAAAAAACCTTTATTTTTATTTGACTTGCTTATGTTTGTGAATGCTTCATAAATCTTTCAAGAGAGGTCTTTTGTGTTATTAAAACAGAAATAATTGTGTTGCTTGATGTGTTACACAGAAGTCAGGACTCATTTTCAATGGCAGAAACACATACTTGTGTCTCGAGAGGGATGTGTTAGTAATGTCTCTTCCCTGTTAAAATCGTGACCTGCTCAAAGGAGCATGACTGGCCTGTGAGAGCAAAGCATTTCAGGAAAGCCTAAGGCACAGGGGATATTTCTGTTACAATAACTTGGTTTCTATTTTCTATGAATCCAGAATAAGTATGGATTATGGAAGGTGTAGAGGAAAAGGACATCTCCTCGACCAGCTCCTGGCACCATCTCCCTGCTCTAGAGGCTATCCAGACCACTGCCTGTGATTGGTTGTTAAGACTAGAAGGGCCTTTATTGTATTTAGAAGAAGCTACTGGGCATCTAGAAAGAAGTCAGTCAAAGAGGTTGTATTTATTTGTTAGAGATGTTAAAACAAAGCACTGCAGAGTGGTTGGCTTAAATAACAACTTATTTTCTCACAGTCCTGGAAATTAGAATTCTAAAATCCACATGTTGGCAGGATAGTTTCTTCTGAGAAACTTTCCTTGGCTTGTAAGTGTCTATCTTCTTGCCGTGTCTTCACACGATCTTCCTTCTGTGTGTGACTATGACCTAATCTCCTTTTCTTATAAATGCACCAGTCATATTAGATTAAGGGCCCACCCACATAACCTCATTTTACCTTAATCACCTCTTTAAAGTTTCTATCTTCAAATACAGATACATTCTGAGGTACTGGGGATTATGGCTTCAACATATGAATTTTTAGGGGACACAATTTAGTCTGTAACAGAGAGTTACATATGAATATAGTTTTAGGAGGTGTTCATTTCTCTATATGCTGATATCCTATACCCAAAACTGTATTTATTTCTTCTATTGCTACTGTCCACTGAGTTTTCTTGATCTACTTTGTCTTGTTTCTACAGTTTTGCTGGTAGACATGCATCACAGCAGTAGTAGTATCTGCTGGACCAACATTTTACTCACACACACACACATGCACACACCACATGCATTCCCCATTTACTGATTTGTTCTCTGTCTGACTCTTGGTGTCAGGCACCCAAGGACCCTGGCCAGGAGAACTAACTGTCACCATAGCTGTCAACTCAATTTAATGGACAGTGAACTCTAATTATTCAGTCTGGCCAATGTTATTGAAATCAAGAGAAGAAGATCCATATGATTTTACAAGGCACTTGTCATTTGAGGTTTTGTTTATTTATTTTTTGTTCTGATTGCATACTTGAAAGTAATCAAATTACAACTAGTTTTTTTTATCATCATAACATTTTTGGGGACGTGGATAGAAAATTCCTATTATACTAGTTTGTTTAATAAATAAAGAAGACTAGCATGAAACTGAACACACAAGACTTTGTGATTTTTAAATAGGGTAAAATTCATATCTATTTCACTAGGACATAGGAAATCCATGTGCTCGAAGCAGCCACTTGAATATTAACAACTTGCAACTCTTGATAGTCTTTCTCTGTGCTTTGTCACCATTACACTGGTTTGTGTAACTTCACTGGAATAGAAATCATGTTAAAAGAAAGCTCTAAGGAGCAGTTAAAATTCTGTCTTCTTTAACAAGGGTGCCCTTGAGACTCTGCAGGCTTGGTTTATTTATGTGGAGAGATAGAAGGGTCTAGAAAGTAGCAATCTCAAATCTGAAGGGACAAAGAGTCTGTTTCACTCTACTGACATGAACTGTCACCTCCCCTGAGGGATGGGATCACCCAGAGAGCTGTGAGATCACAATCTCTTCTCACACTTCAGACTAAAAGCCCATGATACACCAGAAAATCCATCTGCTTCACCATTCCAGCTCCAACCTAGTTTTACTCACTGCTTATTTTTGTACCGTAGCAGCAGGTGCCCATGACCTTGAACCTGGTTGCTTCTTACTTGACCACAGCATCATGTGACAGCAGCTTGCAAATGGACTTTAGGTAGAGATGCAGACATGAGAGCAATCAGAAGAGAGCTAGATTTTTAGCTTGTTCTTATACTGGTCTTTCACTTGTCTACTTTGATCTTCACTGCTGCTGTAGCTCAACCACTAGCTGAAAAAAAGTTGACAGATTTAAGTGAAATTGAAATGCCACTTTTACAGTCAAATATACAGGGCTCCACGCACAGACACATCAAGCTATGAAGAGTGATAATGACCCAGGGTCTTACTAACGCCTGAAGCAAAACCATCAGAGACAACCCTTTATTTTATCTATTTCTGCTTTATCTCCAATGTATTGAGAAACAGGCAAAGGTTGGACACAATTTCTTGCCCAGGCCTAAGCTGTCTAGATTGTTATTCAATGGAATGGGATTTGAGGCTGTGGAGAGAATATCTAGTGTGAATTAGTGTGGAGGCTTGTGCCATTTTGAGTGGGTGTACTTGTCATGGGTTAAAGAGAGTGGATTTATAAATAACCCTGCAAATAGTTAGACAATCATACCCATTCCTGAAGGGGCTGGTCACCTATTTTTTAATAATCAAAATGTATTTTTAAGTGTTTTAAGATTTAAAACACAAATTTCTAAAAGGTTTATAAAATAAAGCACAGATTTATACTTAGACACTAAAATTAGTTCTATGATTTTTGGCAAATAAGGCAAAAACAAAACATTAAGTAAATTCATTTTTATTTGTTTACTTTAAAAAGTATGATTTTCCTAAAACAAAATATTTAAAAAATTCTGAATAGGTCTATTTGAAGGGATCCTATTTTGAAGGATCCTTCAACCTAGTTTTATCAAAAAAAAAAAACAACACAGAAACATTTGGTTGGACATCTGCACCTACTCTCTGTATAGGAAGAAAAACAATATTGAATTAAACCATAACAAAGGGAATCCTGAAGGACTGTGTTAGCATAGAACAAATATTTTGTTTTCTCATAATTTAGTTTAAATGCAGGGCAAGAACCTCGAAAATTCTCATGATAACATGACTTCTGAATCTTTTAATGGATTCTGAATTTTAGTCATTTCACAACTGTCTTCAAATAATACCAGTGAAAACTGTCTATATCACATGATTGTTTGCTGTGAGTGTGCACAGCGTGGTGGCTCGTAGTCAGAAAAAAGCAGAGTTGCTTTTGGCCATGGACGTTCATGGGTAGATTTGTGCTTTCCCCAGACAGCAGCTAGCCCTTGGCAAGTTGGGAATAGCCAAGGCACCTTTAGATAGAGCAAACATGATTTTTTTTTTCAAGAAGAGTTTTGAAATGTCAACCTGTCATTTTAGTTTTTGGTTTACCCACCAATGTGTGGTCTATATCCTATAACATGAGAGCATGAAACTAGTCTAAACATTTTTAAAGTAAATTAAATAGCCTTATAGCCCTTCCTTTAAAATACATCAATCTGACTCTTATATTTAGATTTTTTAAAATGCCCTTTTGAAATTAGCTGACAATTTTAAAAACAACCATAGAAAGCCAAAGTAGATGCCTGCCAAAGGAAAAACAAACAAACAAAAAAAAAAAACAAAAAAACAAAACAAAACAAAAAAAACAACTTTAGTTTCAGGGTAATTGATGCTAATCAATTTCTTTTGAAAAAAGCTTCAGAAAATTTAACCACTTCTTATTATCACTAACAGACTAAGTAAATAAATAAGTAAATGCACAAATAAAAATTATCACCATAAAGACAGGTTACTAATATCCTTACTTGCTAAAGCAAGAAACAATATATTTTAGTTATTATACCTTTTATTTTTATTTATTTTGAAATAATATTTTATTATAGTTTCAAGTATACAGTACATTGTTTAGACGTTTACATAGTTAATGAAACGATGCCCAGATTCCTCTATCTTCCCTCTGGCTCTACATGTAGTCATTACATTACTGCTGACTGCATTCCCTATGCCTTTTATTTTTAAGTTTAAAGAAAAATATCACTTTGAAGATTGTTTAAAATTGGATTTGTACAATTCATTCAAATTGGGCAGTAAAATAAAAGGGAAACCGATAAACTGATTTCCTCTTCAAAGAAGGATGGCTGATGGCTTGAAGCCCACTATTTTGCCAGAGTGGGGTGTCACTTGAATGAAACTGAAGTCATCCCGAGAATAAAGAGATGAATTAGAAATGCTTCCCATTTCTAACTTCACACTTTGACTCACTTGTACCTACAGGTATCTTTCTTCCTTCTCTAAAAGATAATTTCTTCTCTAGTGCTCTAGACCCCATTCCCTCCATTAACTATGTGTTCTTGCGCCATCATCATTACTTCTCTTCTTCTTTTGCAACATCTCTCTCCTGGCTCTTTGGCTGCAACTTAAATCTAATAGATTTCTCTTACAATAAAATTCCCCGCCCCCCAATTCTGTGCCCAGTTATTTCTCTCCTTCCTCTCATGGCTAGATGTTAAGAAAGCCTCGTCTAATCACCAGCTTTTCTTTCCCGTGTGTCGGCAACCCTCTGCCGCTGAGCTTTCTCGTCTTTGCCTCCACTGAGCCATTCTAGAAAACATCACCAGGACTTCCTAACACCCAGCCAAACACCATTATTTAGCCTTCATATTACTCCTTCTTTTGCAGCACTTTATAAATAACCTGTTGTTCCTTTAAATATTCATCATCTTGGGTTTTAAGAAACCTACTGCAGCTGGAAACCTCTCCAGCGGCAACTTCGCCCAGACTTTTCTGCTCAGCTTTGTGGTGCTGCCTTCCAACCCACTCCTCATTGAGAAAACTGAAAGACTCCCTCACATTCACTCACACCTGTAGAGTGAGTGGAACTGAGAGATACAGATTATTGAGATGTTGGGAAGATAAGACGTTCAGCTTCACAGATGATAGTGTTGAGGGACTGACACTGAACAAGCCTTTATTATAACCGATTTCATTTTCTGAGCTCTCATACCTTGGCTCACATTAGAATTAAGGATGTGTGATTTGGAAGCAGCATCATTTCTTGGAGTTCACTGCTTCATGAGCGTATGGGCTAATGGAGATGGGAGACGTGGCAGTCTGGTACAAGTACGTTCTTTCTTTTTCTTTCTTTCTTTCTTTCTTTCTTTCTTTCTTTCTTTCTTTCTTTCTTTCTTTCTTTCTTTCTTTCTTTCTTTCTTTCTTTCTCTCTCTCTCTCTCTCTTTCTTTTCTTTCTTTCTTTCTTTCTTTCTTTCTTTCTTTCTTTCTTTCTTTCTTTCTTTCTTTCTTTCTTTCTTTCTTTCTTTCTTTCTTTCTTTCTTTTTCCTTCCTTCCTTCCTTCCTTCCTTCCTTCCTTCCTTCCTCCCTCCCTACCTCCTTCCCTCCCTCTCTTCTTCCCTTCCACCCTTTCTCCCTCTCTTCCTCCATCCCTCTTTTCCTCCCTCCCTCTTTCCCTCCCTCCCTCTCTCTTTTTTTAAAATTTTGCACATAGCCTAAATTACTTTATATTTGCCAAGACTCTGGATTATGTTGAATCAAAAAATAAGTTTTTTTTAACTATAGGCATAGTGAAAATCATATCTTTGCAATGAGTGTTATTTGTAAACTACCAAGAACAGAGGCAATGGGGGAAAAAAAGGAATGTGATGTTAAAAGCACAAAAATAATTGGCCCTGAAAAAATCTAATTTTTACAATCACTTGCCAATATTTTAAAAATGTATAATTGAGGACAAATAATTTCTACAAAACACAGCATTTAACCACTGGTACCAATGTTTATGAGAACAAGGATGTGGTCAGTTTTGTCCTTGCTGAATTTCCAGGGCTTGGACAGTTCTTGTGATATTACAGGTACCGTGTAAAAACCTACCAGTGGAGTGAAGTCTCCAGTTATGCGCTTATATTCATGCGATTCGATTTTTAAATGTTTGTCTACATGTTTGTTTTACTGTCTCTGACACCACTTATGGGAAACAGTGAAGAATCTCAAGAAAAAGAAATTAAAAAGTTATTTTTAAATTTGAAGGAGTTCAGTTATTTTTATGTTCCAGTTTTTTGGTGGTCATTTAGAAGTGTATAAATAAATCATCGAACTTTTATATAAGTTTAATTCTTTAAATTTGTATAAATATAATTCATAATACATCTTAATTCCTATTTAAGAAAATGTAAGCCATTCAGCATACATAATTTATTATATTGAAAACATATTTTGCTTTCAAACTTGCTGGTAATTCCTCACATTTACAAATATAGGATTGATAAATATAAGATTGCACTTTTCCATAATAATATGATTATCACTAGAATTGCTCATTCATATTCAAAAAGATGAATAACAAAGCCATATCTGGAATAATTTTTTATATTTTCTTTCAGGGAGTGAGACAGGCCTAAAAAGGAAGAGCCCTAAAAATGACACAGACTGCCGACAATTATAATTATATGAATAACTATTAAGAACTATTCCTTTTCACACATATCTGGCTGTGATAGAAGACTGATCTACATTTGCCTTTGAAAGAATGTTTGGAGTGGCCAGCTTTGAACTTGCTGATATCAGCATCTACTAACTGTTGTCACTATTCCTAAGAACTCTTTAATTAATACCTTGCCAACAACTGCACTGGGTGATAATTAGAGGATCGTCAGGTTCCCAGTGGGCAGAGACTTCTGATTTCACTTTAAACATTGTTGCCTGGTTACAAGGCCAAGGTTTGGGTCACTGCAGTCTTTTGAAACAGCAGTTTCATTTTTGCCCAAAAAAGGTTCAAAAACAGAAGTGGAAGTGATAGAAAGGAGTCAGTCTAAATCCAAGTCTTTTAGAAATTCTATGTTCCTTTAAAAATTGGGGTTTTTATTTTTATTTTCAAACATGATGTAATATATGTGGATATTCTTTCCATTCTATATTCTCAGTAGAAGGAAACTTTCTATTTATTAAGTGTTTCGATGAGATAAGGAAGAAATTATGTAGCAAAATTATTGCTTCATGAAATAGATTAAATAGCTAATTTTTTCAAGTATATATCCAACTAGAATGTCAACCAAGTAATTAATATTCATTAGAATCTCACTGAATTAATAAACACTGGGTTAGATGCTGGGTTTATGAAGATTCATTAGACATCTCTGTCCTCAAGAGACTTACACGGTTGAGGGAAGATAGACAAATATACTAGAAGAAGCAGGACTCAGCTCCTGTTCATTTAAAAACATTTTCTCAAATGAAACCAAGCTGTGTCACTTAGATCTGCTTTCTGGGTCCCTAAACTTACTGCCTGAGTTTCTTTTCTCACATTAGATTTGGGAGCCCACACCCCAGGAAAGTCATACGGCATCTGTTGCTTGCCATTCCCACTCTATTCCCTACAAACTGATTTAAAACCTTAAGCAGGCAGAACTTTTCTTAGTGCTGCTAATTATGCAGCTAGTTTAACAATCTTTTCTAGGATTACAGCTCTGTCTCTGGAAGGAAGGCTGTACTAGTCCTGTGAGCTTGGGCCCCACCCATCTCTCAGCTGAGTGCTTGGGATCCTGCTACTCAAGGACTGGGCCTGCTTGCCTGGTGCCAGGACCTCTGCAACCTCAGAGGTGCCTTTGTGTGAATTAGAAAACAGCACTATGTGTAAATAAAATGCATGTTTTGAAATATATATGTATATTGGTTTATATATAACAATATATATGAGATATAAAGTACATATATATTGTCTTCTAGTTTCTTTATGAGTATGTAAGTAATAACATGTATTAAATAAATGTTTGCAAAACTAAGGACATATTAAATGTGTTATTTTTGAACATGGCTCAGAATTCCTATTTATATTAAATATTAATTGACAATATACTTTTAATATAAATACATCAGATTTCATCTTATGAAGAATATATCACAATTTATTTAGTCAGTTTCTAATTATTGGTCATTTAGGTTTTAATTTTTTGCTATTACAAATAAAGTTAAAACTATTGCTCATCTGTATAAATTTTTTTTTGCATTTTTATTATGAGATTATTAGTAGTAATCAACCTTCAGTGCTAATCAGTTTTGGAAGCAGATATGTTCTCCTTGGCTCTTTAATCAGGCATTTTCTTAAATATATTTTATAATTAAATTTTACTTTGTGTTTAGCTAATAAGATTTCTATTTTTTTTTCAGCGTAATGAAATAAATCAGTCAATGAGAGCCAAAAATGTGCCCTAGCCCACCTTGCAAATTGATCCTCACTTATCTGAACACACATATATGAGTCCTTTCAGGGGCTGGCTTGGAAAGTGAGGAGGGCCCTCAAAGGAGCATGAGATTGGGACGCTGTGGCCCCAATGATAGAGTGACTGGTAATCCTATTTTGCCTCTCAAAAACTAGTGTCATCAAAGGTCTTCTCCCCAATCAACTATTTGTATTTACTGAGTTGAAACATCAAGATAATGGGAGGTGCTTGCTCTGGGTTGAATTGTTTACCCTAAAAAAGATAGGTTGAAGTCCTAACCCTCGGTAACTCTGACTGTGACCTTATGTGGAAATAAGGTCTTTAAAAGGGTAATGAAGTTAAAATGAGATCATTAGGCTGGGCTCTAACCCAGTTGGTGTCCTTGTGCAAAGAAGACTTTTGGACACGGGGACATACACAGAGAGAACTCTATGAAGAGACAGGAAGAAGATAGCCATGTGAAAACTGGAGTTACGTTGCCATAAACAGGGCGTGTCTGGGGCTAACCGAAGTTGGAAGAAGCAAAGAAGGATCTTTCCTCTACAGGTTTCAGAAGCATGGCTCTGCCAACAGCATCTAGCTTCCCAGAACAGTGAGACAATACATTTCCATGGTTTTAAGCCACCCAGTTGGTACTTCGTTATGTCGAACCAAGGAAGGTAATATGATGTTTATATGCTATGACTAATGACGCCAACCAATATTTGACCAGGGTTTTTTTGACTGCAGTATTTATTAGAGTTAAGCTGCCAGATTAATCAGATGTATTCACATATCTATTTTATTTCTTCATTTAACAAATGCTTATTTAGTATTAACTAGCTCCTTCATATATTAATTTCGAATAAACCAATGCCTCAGATATCTTTCAAATATTTTTCTCAGTAGTAATAAAAGAATATTTCAGAGACGGTTCTTTCTCACCTCTTTGTTTATAACTCAACAACCAAATAAAATGTCCCTAGCCATTCCTGACCATGCTAACTGTCTCTCTTCCAATTTTGTGTCACTTTGTAGTACTTGGTGGTTCTGTCTATTTATTTCATCCCCTTAACTCAATGAGAATTTTGTTTAATTTTAATTTTCAGCAAATTTGTCTGATCAGTGATATAAGAGGTTTTGTGTATATGTAGACATCACCTTCAATGTAACAAAGCATTTTCAATAATTATCCTGAGAAAATTTTAGTTCTGGATAAAAGGCAAAACTGATGTTTAAGTTATCTCAGTAAACACCAAAACAGCACATAGGTTACTAAAGAGTAATATAGATTTGTTCATTATCAGACAACATCAGATTTCCAGTGACTCTATAAGAAAGGAAATTAGAGTAATGACTTTTCATTAAATTATGAACATGAAATCTACCTCAATTGTGCTAATAGAAAACACTAATGTTGATCCTGGTATAACTTCCAAATTTGTAAACATTAATGCTTTTCATTACTCATAATCATCATTAAAACTTGAATACTATCTATAAAAGTAGACACTATTTTCAGATGCCAAAACCTAAAGCAAGAGCAGGTGAAGTTTCTAAATGTAATAAAATGCCAGGCAGAAATATGAGGCTATAAAAATGTTTATTTTTATCGACCTTTGGCTCTCTAGGATTTATTAATAGTCTATCTTATCTATTCATATAATATTATTTAGGGTATTTCTGTAAATATTTTATTTATTGCCATAATTTATAACATTAAAGCATTTCTGTTACTACTTTATGATCTCAAATGGTTTTAAATTTGTTATTATGTTCCAAGACTTCTGATCTCTTTTGACTTCGACATATCTTTTAAAACTTTCAGCATATATTACTACAGAGCTTGGGAGTGGGGAAATGTAATAATGCCAGTCTCGCAGGGCAAGCAGTGAAAATTTTCTCTAATGTACCTTAGACTGATGAGAATGGAAGAACTCTGTAGTTCTAGCTCTTCAGTCTAACTGCAAGTGATGGTGAGCTGAGTGAAGTGTTCACGATGCAAGTAACCCAACCCTCAAATGGTGGGAGGAGGAGCTAAAACTCAGCTTTCTGACCTGTGCCAAGGTTTTATTTCAGAAGTAAAAGACTGTATGGTTATCTAATAGACATTCTATTACTGGGAATCATTTCTTTTACTGCTGTACAGTTGATGTTCTTTGCCTCAGAGAATAGTTTATTATATTAACCTTTCTCTATTTTATAGAAGACTTTCAGAATATCTTTCATTTTTAAGGTATTAATCAGACAAATGTTTTAAAATGGCTTCTGGCTTGCCCTCTTTCAAGTTTTTTGCTAAAATATTAATTCAGAGTTCTATGGTAAATTAAGACAGGCAGATGACTATTACCAGATTGGACAGAATATTCAACAATAAGGCAAATAGAGCTATATAATTAAAAAAGTAAAACAAGCTGTGGTACACACATGAAACCAGGAGGCTTCACCTTCCTCAAAATAACTAGAAATATGATTCTTCTCTCCCGCATGACTGCTGCTGCACAGAGGGGCCCAGATAGTGTTCTCACAAAGTGATTTCTCACTGTGCATACCGAAGAGGAGAACCATTTTCAGAAAAGCTCTTTCTTTTGGATAGAAGTATGGCTGCAAAAGCTCCAGTCACACCTCTCAGGTCAGTATCCATGGAAACAGAGCAGTGCCTCACTCAAGCTTCATTGGCTGGTTAGATCAGGTACTCTTTTTAAAATCAGTTGGTGGGGCTGAAGATAATCTCACTGATAGGCTTCAGCCCAGGACTCCTGCTTTCCCCTGAGACTTGTCAGGTCACAAAGATTAGAGCAACTCTCCGAGTTAAACCAGGGACTTTAGCTTAGAATAGTAGAAATAAAAACTGGAGAGGTAAACAGTAAAGACTGCTAAGAGTTAGGACAAAATGGAGGATAGTAGGATTTATAAAAAAATAAAATTAAAACAATTAAGTGAAAAACACAAGGACTGCAAAGAATTAATAGAATGGCAATCAAAATCTGCATTGGAACTATTTAGAGAAGAAAAAAATGAAATGATACATATATTAAATTATGATATGGAGAAAAAAATAAGAAAAGTTTCAGAAGACAGAAGAAAAGAAAAAAGGAAACTTAAAAGTTATGAAAGACAGAGAAGTTTAACTTAATTACATAAAAAAATAGAGAGCCCATAAATAGATCCACATAAATAGAGTCAATTGATTTTTGACAAAGGAACACAGGCAATACAATGGAGTAAAGTAGTTGTCAATAAATGGTATTAAAACAACTGGATAGCCACATTAAAAAAAAATAGAAAAAAATGAATGCAGATACAGTCTTTACTTTTATCACAAAAATGAACTCAAAATGAATCATAAACCTAAATGTAAAACACAAAACTCTAAAACTCCTAGATGATAACATAGGGAAAACCTAGATGACATGAGTTTGGTAATAACTTTTTAGATCTCACACCGAAAGAATAATTCATGAAAGAAATAATTAATACAGACAACTAAACTAAAATATAGGCTAAAAATTTTAACTGGCACCTCACCAAAGAAGATTCATAGATTAAACAAAAACATATGAAAAGATGCTCCACATCATATGTCTTCATGGAAATGATAATTATACAATGATAAGATACCAAAACATACCTATTAAAATAACCAAAATATGAAACACTAAAAACACCAAATTTTGGTGAATATGTGGAGCAATAAGAATTTGACTCATTGCTAATGAGAATGCAAAATAGTGTACTTACTTTGGAAGACATTCTGGTGGTTCCTTATAAAGGTAATTGTTCTCTTACCATATGATTTAGCAGTTGTGCTCATTGGTGTTAACCCAAGCAGTTGAAAACTTATGTCCAAACAAAAAACTGCAAATAGATGTTTATAGCAGCTTTATTCATAATTGCCAAAACTTGAAAGCAACCAAGTCTATTCATAATTGCCAAGACTTGAAAGCAACCAAGTCTTTCAATAGGTGAATGGATAAATACATTGTGCTATATCCAGTAGATAGAATATCACTAAAAAGAAAAGAGCTATCAGACTATAAAAAGACATGACAGAATCTTAAATGTATATTATTAAGATAAAGAAGATAATCTAGAAAGGCTAAATATTGTATGATTCAAACTATAATCATGTTCTGGAAAAAGCATAATTATAGAGACAGTAAAATGATCAGTGACTTCAGGCATTGGGACATGGAGATGGATTAACAGGATTTTTAGAGCAGGAAAATATTCTCTATTATACTATAATGATAGAAGCATGTCATTAACCATGGATCCAAACCCATAGAATGTACAACAATAAGAATAAACCCTAAGGCAAACTACAGACCATGAGTAATTATGATGTGTTAATGTGGTTCATCAGTTGTAACATATGTACCACTTTGGTAAAGGATATTGATATGGTAATGGTAGAGGCTCTGCAGGTGTTGGGGGCAGAGAGTATATGGGAAATCTCTATACCTTTCCTCTCATTTTTCTGTGAACCTAAAACATCTCTAAAAAAAGTCTTAAAAATTATAGTTATTCCTGAGGAAAAAGTCAGAACAATGGAAATAGAAGTTATAATTGCGCATAATTGGAAAAGATCTCTTAGACGTTAAGAAAAAACAATGTATATTTAGGTAAAATTACTTTTTTTGGTCCAGGAACTATTAATAAAAAATGACTTGTATCTACATATTTTCCAGGTAAAATTGTCAATTACCAGCATAAAGACAAATTTTAAAATTATTCAAAAAAATTAGAGTATCCATAGAGAAATAAAAATAATTCTGGGTAAATTACTAACTTTCAGGAATAATAGAGCCTGTATTATCTCCAGAATTTTGAAGAAATAACTTTGTGACCTAGACATTTTAAAATCAGCTAAATTACTATTTATGTATGGTGAGAACAGATATGAATATAATAAGAAAATATCATATTTATGTTCATAAATTAAAACAAAATTACGTATAGACCTAATTTGGTGAACTTAGAGCTGTACTGAAATAACAGTAAAAAAGTAGAGATGTCATGGTATACACTATGGACTGAATGTTTGTGTCCCCCTCCCCACCACCACCAAGTTCATATGCAGCCCTAGTCCCCATTGCGATGGTATTTGAGTGAATGGGTTTGCCTGAAGTGGGGCCCCCTTGATGGAATTGGTGCTTTTACTAGAGGATAAAGAAACCAAGGCTCTCTCTCTCCACTATGAGAATACAGCAAGAAGACTGCGATCTGTAAACCAGAAAGATGGCTCTCGTCAAGAATTTACAGTGTTGGCACCCTGATCTCAGACTTCCAGTCTCCATTACTGTAAGAAAGAAATGTTCGTTATTTAAGTCACACAGTCTGTGGTATTCTGTTACAGCAGCATACACTAAGAAAGTATGTAAAGATGGATTGTGAGAATTGGTTACTTTGCAATTTAGAGTCAGATATAAATTATAGTAAACATAGTTACAAATATAAATAATTATGCAACTGTATATATAGGTATTTAAAATAATATGTATATACTTTACAATAATAATTCATAACATTTACTTGGGTTTTATACTTGATGTTACACTAACAAAAATGAGGTATTGGGAAAACAAGGAAACAGTAAAAATAGAGTTGTCTTCTGTTAAGAAAGTCCAAAAGGTATTAGTCCATTTTTACCTTCATAAGCAGAGATAGAAATTAAGAAATATTTTTTGAAAATTCAAATGTAATAAGTAGTAGTATTAAAATAGAATTCATAATTTCTAAAACTAAAAAAAATTAAGAAATGACAGCCTAAATACATACAGCAAAAGGATAAAAACAAAAAAGTAATAAAGCAAAATTAGAATTGAGAAGATTTAAAACAGTATATTATGTCTATCGATACATTAAATATGTTATTTTTTTCTCATAAAACTAACTTTGTCAGTACTCTAGAAAAGAATCAAAGGTTTACAACAACCAAATAAATGTTGAATTCAGAAAAAAGGCAATTTCACGTTGTTAGGAAAAGCTTTCTGGCATTTTTACTCATCCTTATCCCAACCCCTACCTGGCACAGTGGTGGTCTTAAAGAGAGAAGCCCATGTTCCCAGTGTGAAATCTTGGTTTTTGCTTAAATGTTACCTCCATGATAACTACAGAGAAAATATCTAAAAACCACATGCAAAAGGCAGTGAGAAGGGAATCAAAATGAATCATTATAAAAATTTAAAATTAACTAAATATAAAAGAAGACAGTAATGGAGTAATTGAGGGACAAAATAGATATAAGACATATAGAAAACAACGAACAGATGGTGTATTATAGAATTGTACACTTAAAACCTGTATAATTTTGTTAACCTATGTCCCCCAATAAATTTAATTTTAAAAAGAAAAACAAAGCAAAGAACAAAATGGCAGAAATAAGTCTTTCTTTATCACTAGTTACTTTAAATGTCCATGGATTAACCCTCTGATAAAAAAAAGCAGAAACTGACAGAATGGCTAAAGAAGCAAAATAAAAAGCCATGATTCAATTATATGCTGTCTATAAGAGATTCACTTTGATCTAAAGTCAAATTGGTTGAAAGAATGTAGAAAGATATTTAAAGCAAATAATAAAAAGATCTGGAATGGACATATTATCAGACAAATTAGACTTTAAGTTAAAAAATTGTTAGAAGAGAAAAAAAGACATTAAAAATTAATAAAAGGGTCAATTGTTTAAAAAGAAATAAGAATTGAAAACATGTATGCAACAAACAACAGTCCTAAAATATATTAACTAAACATTGCCAGAATTGAAGAGAGAATAGATACTTATACAACAATAGAGACTTCAGTATACCATGTTCGATAAGGGGTAGAATATCTTCTGGTCAATAAGGAAATAGAGCAACATATTAAAGAACCAAATCTAACAGACATGCAAAGACCCTCCCACCCAACAATAGCAGAATACACATTATTCTCAGATGCTTGTGGAACATTCTCCAGGATATATTATGTTAGGCCACAAATGAGCCTCAATAAATTATAAAAGATTAAAATCATACAAAGAGCATTTTTTGACCACAGTAAAATGAAACCAGAAATAAATAACAGAAAAAAAATAAAATTTAAAAATTTGTGGAATTAACAACACACTCTTAAACAACCAGTGGATCGATAAAAAACTTACACTGGAATTTAGAACATATCTAAAAATGAATAAAAATAAAAGCACAACAAACAAAACTTATGGGATGCAGTGAATGTAGTGCTCAGAGGAAAACTTATAGCTATAAGTTTAATGCCTACATTAAAAAAATTTCTCAAATGGATAACATAACTTTATACCATGAAGAACTAGAAAGGAAGACCAAACTAAACTCAAAGCTCTCAGAGTAAAGGAATAAATAAAATATAGAGAGATAAATAAAATAGAGAGTAGAAAAATAATAGAGAGATTCAATAAAATTTTAAGTTGGTTATTTGAAAAGATCAATAAAATTGATAAACATTTATCTATACTGACAAAGAAATAAAGAGTATAAAATTAACAAAAATCACAAATGAAAGTGGTGACAATAATATTGGCTTACAGAAATATAAAAAATTAATTATCTCACAGTGTGGAGGCTGAAAGTACAAAACTAAGATGTCAGCAGGTTGTTTCAAGCCTCTCTCCATGGCTTATCGATGGTTGTTTTCTCTCTGTGTCTTCACATGCTCTTCTTTCTGTGTCCTAATCTCTAATTCTTATAAAGACAGCAGCAATATTGCATTAGGGCCCAATCATATGATCAAATTTTAACTTAATTGCCTCTTTAAAGGTCCTGTCTCCAAATGAAGTCACATTCTGAGTCATCAGACGTTAGGACTTCAACATATGAATCTGGGGAGAAGGGTCTGCATAATTTACTTTATAATATTTTGCCTTCTGGCTCCAGTTTATGTCTTTTTCACATGCAAAATACATCACCTCATCTCAATAGCCTCACAAATCTTAATCCAGCATCAACTCTAAGTCCAAAATATTATCAATACTATCTAAGTTAGGTGTGGGTGAGACTCGAGGTATGATTCATCCTGAAGCAAAATTCCTCTTTAACTATGAACCTGTAAAATCAGATAAGTTATGTGCTTCAAAAACTCAATGGTGGAATAGGCAAAGGACAGATATTCCCATTCTAAAAAGGAGAAATCAGACATGAGTGATGGATTTCAGGCAAATCCGAAAGTTAGCCAGAAAAATTCCACTGGATGGTAAAGCACAAGAACAATCTTCTCTAGCTCCATGCTCTGTCCATCAGGTTCAGCGGAGTTGACCTTTCCCCTGTGCTCACCACGGCAAAGGTGCTGCCTCCTCAGCTTTGAACGAGGGACCTGACCCTTTGGGAACTGAGGAACATATAGCCTCAACCCCAAGCCTGTGTCCTGGCAATGGCAGCCTGCCAATGTCTGTATTTTTCTCTTTTCTTGAAGAATAACGCATGTTTTCAGCCAGATAGCTCTATTGGCCTGTCCTGTAGAATCCCAGAAATCTGACAGCCTTTCTTCATTTTGTCTTGTTTCTTTCCCTTCAGTTCAAATTGACAGGTTTCGTTAGTATAACCCTGTCTCTATTCCAGGCTTCTGCTGAGATGGCTCAGTGTGTATATAAGTCACATGACTGTAGTCTGTTTTCAAATGGTTGTCCAGTGACACCTTTGATGTTCTTTTCAGAACACAAGTTCTTATTTTTTTTTTTTTTTTGCAATATGGATAGGCCAAGAATTATTTAAATTCTGATTTCTTTTTGCTTAACAATTTCTTCAATTTGTCTCTCACATTATACCATACACAGCAAGAAGAAACCAAGCTGCACTTTCAACACTACTTAGAAATCTCATCAGCTAAATATTCAGGTTCATCACTTATAAGTTCTAGTTTCCACAAAACACTAGAACACAAGTTCTAGTTCTTTGCTACTTTAGGGCAAGGATCATTTTTTTCTCCAGTTTCTAATAACTTGTTCCTTATTTCCATCTGACACCGCACCAGAAGTACCTTCAACATTCTTATTTTTATCAACAGTCTATTCCAGGCAATCTGGGATTTTTCCAAAAAAAATTCTAGATTTTCAAAATTCTTCCAGCCCTTACCCATTTTCCCAGTTCTAAAGTCACTTCCACATTATTAGATATTTGTTACAGCTGCACCCTACTTCTTGGTACCAAAACTGTATTGGTTTGCTAGGCCTTAACAACAATAAAAATTAATTTCCTCTCAGTTCTGGAGACTAGCATTCTGAGATCAAGCTGTTGGCTGGCTTCTTTTGAGGCCTCTCTTCTTGGCATGTGGATGGCCATCTTCTCCTTGTGTCTTCATATCATCGTCCCTCTGTGTGTGACCATGCCCTGATCTCTTTTAGTAAGAACACCAATTATCAGACACAGACCTGGTCACATGACTACATTTCACTTTAATTGTCTCTTTAAAGGCCCTGTCTCCAAATGCCTTCACATTTTGAGGTACTGGAGGTTAGGAGATTAACATAGGAATTTTAGGGGGTGTACAATTTAGACATAGCACATGCCAAGAGTCAATTAAACATTCTTACTCCATTGCATATTGATCAAAACTCCTGTCATTTATTATTTACCATACAATTTATTAATTAATTATATGCCATCTTTGGTTATTTTCTAATCCTTTTAAGTATTATTTGTTAAGATAGTAAATTCTTCACATCACTGTGTTCAGCACAGCACTCATCCCTAGATAGGTACTGAATTTGAGCATTCTCAAATTAAAAATATTTTGGTAAAACATTTTATTAATGATTTTACCTCGAGGTTTTTCAATATGGAATCTGGACACTTTAGATCACAAATATTTTCATTATTTATGTATTTATTAAATTCACTTAACAAAAATTATTGAGTCTTAGGTAATGTTATAAGCTCTCAGGATAAGACAGTCTACAAAACAGAATCTGTGTCTTGCTGAAGTTTAATATCTTATTTGCCGAGACATATAATAAGTAAGTAAACTTAGAATAATGCTACCTAGTTTCAGCCACAGGAAAATACAAACACCAGATAACACACACACATACACAAAATGACTAAAAAATTATTAAATTAGATAAGATTAACAAAATAAGAAATATCTAAATAAATACTTGTAATCTAAAATGAATTGTAATGTAATTTGTTAAAAGGTGATAGTTTTATTTTCCTATTTTAAAGAATAAAAAATGGCGAGGTTAAAAGAAAAACCCTCTTCCTGGAAACAAACAGGCAGACCAGACAATACTTTTCTGTTCCCAACTATTTCCCAATAATGCAGATTCATATCATTGCAAACATTGTACATAATCTTTCCTTTGATGATGCATACATTTAAAATAAAATGCAATTTTTAAAAACTTTCATACCCTTTTAAATGTATGGTTTATTTTTAAGATTTGATTTTATCCTTCAGGTACTTGGTTACCTAATTCATAAAGAATTACATTCATTATTGTTTTTCCAAATTAGAACTCCCAGAATGTTAAATGGGTTATCCATTTTAAAAATTGAAAAGGACATCAGACTTGTTCATTTCATTTCTTCAAATTCAAAGAATAAAAAGTCAGTTAAAATACAGGTAAATATTAAGCTTCTTATTATCTAAATAATTCAGTACCTGATTTAAGGAAAATATTTTCCAAAATGAGTATGCAAAGATTCTTGTTTTATTTGTTTCACTTCAGTGTTAATAGACAGATGATCTAGCTCAGAGGGTCTTTTTTTTTTCTCAGTCCACATGTAAAATCAGGTAATTAAATATTTTTGCTATACTCAGAAATTGCAATTACAAGCAATAAAAAGAAGTAAAAATATAAAAATTAAATTTCTCACATTACAAACAACAAACTCAGGGAGAATCCAAGGCTGTGCTCACCCCAGGTTTTTCTCCTGGTGGGACTGGGAGAGGAATCCATTTCATTGGCAATATCAATTCACAGAGGATGGTGTTCTGTACAGAAACTAATTAAACGAGACCCTCCAGAGTTCATTTCACTTTTTCATAACCCATATAATTTTTATTGCATTGTGCACTGGCCGAATATATAAACAGAACATAAATTAGCTTGGTGAGGGGGCATTGTGCACCTGTCAATAAGCTGCTTAGTCATGTGCAACTTATATTACCGTCATATCATTAAGTACTGAGTTGGGAGGGGGCTATGCAAGGGTGAAGAGACACCTTTTCTCAGTGCACTTACTAATCTCAGCCTTTTTTGTTTCTACTGTACTTTTCCTCCCCTCCTTCACTGTGGGAGGCCTTTGAAAGGACTGTTATCAGCTATCATTAAACCAGCCACCTGTCTCCTTGGCAACCCTTATCAAGCTGTACCAGGCTGCTGGGGCGCTAGTAAGTACCTTCATTCCTGCACTGAATGAGCAGTTTCAAATTGTTACCATGTGGGATACTGACTCATAAAATGTCTGGAGAACTGTGTCTTAGACAGCCTGCAGTCTTTGTGGTATAAGAAGATGTATTGGAATTCACTGGCAGTGAATTAAAAAAAGTAAGGGGGAGAGAAAAATTCATTTCATAGCGACAGGGAAAAAAAATCTTGTTGATTCTCTTTTCAAATTGATGAATAGTTTTATAAAGAATGATCAATGATATGTTGTTAATATTCTAATTGTTTTCTCCATATCCATATCTCAGCTTACAGTGCACTCTGTCTAGACACTGAAATAAAATGGGAAGCTGCCTCCTTAGGCTCTCTGATGGCTCAATATTCAGGCTGAAGGAGATGCTAATGGCCATCTGCTGTCCCTAAACCATGTCTCCGGAGTTTCTTTCCTTCTGCAGAGTTCCAGTTTTGTTAAAAATTTCAACCCTCAATCCAATACATACACATGACTCCAGAGTAAATCCTGACCAATTTAAGCCAACAATAGTGATTTTATTTCTTTTGTCAGTGATTGGCATAAGAGAGGCTCTGTGACTTAATGCCGATTAATGAGAAAGGAGGGGACAACAACTGGGAGGCTTCAGAGGGAATCTTAATAAAAAATAAGCCAGACAGAGAAAGACAGATACCATATGATTGCACTTAAACATTGAATCTAAAAAACAAAATAAACAAAAGCTAAAAACAAAACAAAACAAAAACAAAAACAAAAAACAAAAACAAAAAACCCAGAAGCTAATTCATAGATACAGAGAACAAATTGATGGTTGCCAGATAGGAGGAGGTTTGAGGGACTGGGTGAAAAAGATGGATGAATTAAAAATACAGATTGACAGTTACAGATTAGTCACAGGGATGTAAAGTACAGCATAAGGAATATAGTCAATAATATTGTCATAACTCTGTATGGTGTCAGGTGGGTGCAGGACTTATCAGGAGTGATCACTCTGTAAGTTAGGCAAATGTCTAACCTCTATGCTGTATACCTGAAACTAATGTGATATTGAATGTCAATTATAATTGGAAAAAATTTTTTGAAGAGATATAGAGAAAGAAACAGCGTGATGCTTTTCTTACTGGAACTGAGATAGCCACCTTGAGGTCATGAAAGTGATGGCCTGAGTTTGGCAGAGAAAAGAGAGATAGGAATCTGCCCCTTGATGACGTCATTGAGCTGTTAAATTACCTCTTTGAAGTAGCTCAGCATTGGAACTTTGAACAGTAAGGAAACTAATACCATTAGGGGTTCTGAGGGTTACAAAAAATGGTGTGAGGGTTAGTGGGATATGGGAAAGCATAAAATAAGGGATGCAGGCTTGGAAACTAGAATAGAGATAACTTTTTTAGTAAGTTTACAAATTTTAAAAGATGAAGAGTAAAAAAGAGCCAAAGTCTCACCTCTCTATCAGGAAATGTGAAAAAATGTTACCTAAAGTTGATAAATCAGGAAATAAATATCTAAGCTGATTATTTCCATAGTAAATCTTTTTGTTCTGTTATTTGAGGGACTGAAGGCCTAATCACAGGTCACCCCAATCCTCAACACATATGCTTTAAAATAAAGCCCAGAAGAGATACTAGGTATCACATAATACCTAGAACTTAATACCTAGGACTCTAGAAAAACTTCCTGTTAAAGATGTAAACCTAACGAGGAGACAGACCTTCCTAAAACACGGCAAAGAAAACTGCATCAGCTAGCCTGTATTTTATTCTTAAACATGAACAGACTCCAAGGATCATGAGGAAATAGTGAATCCTAGATAATGATTGTAGAAGATTTTTAAAAAATTAATAAGGCACAAATGCTAATTGGGGAGATTTTTAAGGTTAAAAGCTTGTAACTAGTAGATAAATACATTCTAGAGACCTAATACGCAGCGTAGTGATTATAATCAGCATGCTGTATTATTATAAACTTCAAAGTTACTAAGAAACTGGATCTTAATTGTCCTCACCATACACACAAAAAAAATTATATGACATGATAGAGGTGTTAGATCATCATATTGCAATATGTAATTGTATTGAACCAACACATTGTACATCTTAAACTCACACAATGTTACATGCCAATTAGATCTCATTTTAAAAAAAACTAGCTAACAATAATGGAAACAGATGTTTTGAAAAGCAAAGAGAACTTTGAAAAACCTCTAATTAGAACACTCAGAAAAACTTAAGATGTTGCTCCTTATAAAATGAGAACAAAATGAAAAGAATACACAAAGAATTTGAAAGATCTTTCAAAGAATAAAAATATAATTGCAAAAAGAAAAAAATTAAATAGAAGATGAAAAACAAAGTGATGAAATTTTCCAAAATGTATTTTAAAAGACAAGGAAAGATAATTAGGATGCAAGGTAGGTGGCTGAAGGCACATATAATTCTAACCAAGAGGTTTACTATCAAACAACTGACAGTTTTAGAAAAAAAAGAAGAGAAAGAGGAGACAAAATTGCCAAAAAAAATCATAAGAAACAATTTCCTAGAACTTAGAAAAGAAAATGATTTTTAGATTCAAAGGAACAAGAAATTTACAAAAACCTGATGCTTAGAAAAAGGCTGCTAGCGATTAGATTGCTACTCGAGATTAGTTTTTCTTGCAAGATAGAGGTCTGAGGAAAAAGAAGTTTCCAAACAACTTTTAGGATAACTGATATGATGGACAATCTTGAGGATATGATAAGGAACATTATTCTTTTAGCAAGAAAAGTTAATGAGACACTAAATGAGACACTAAAAACAATACTGTATAAGAACATCATAGGAAAGACAAATGGAAGATTAATATATATTACATAGTGACTATCAAGATTATACTTAAAAAAAGTATATGTACTTAAATTTAGAAAAGTGACAAATAGTGTTACTAAAAATGATATCATTCTCAAACGTTCTTGAGAATTGTAATTAATACAAGCAAAACCTTGTCTTTCATTGAGAAAAGGCATGAGGTATTATCTGAAGTTGATAAATCAGATTGTAATACATTTCCAAGTAAACATGGTAAATTAACCACATGTAATTATTTTCTTTCCCCCAGAGATCCCATTAAAATTACAACAAAAGAATAGAAAATTAATCTAAGATGACAGAGAGTATGGGAGAGGAAGCTCCAGTAGAAAACAGGCTTATAGACCTACCATCCCAGTTTACTCTAACACAATATCAGTAGGCTCTACCTTACCACCTCTGGCAAAAAGACAAAAATCATTCTCTAGAAAGCGCTAATGGCATCAAAGTAAAGGCTTCCAGATACTGGCATTTCTGGGTTCCCCTGCATGTGGGCTGGTCACTCTCAGTCACCTGAAGTGGATCTGTCCAGCCCACAGACAGACTTCCTGATCAGCGTTTTAGTGCTCAACTCTTTTTTATTTGTTTGTTTCTTTCTTATGTAATATTTGACACACAAAAAAATATGTAATGTATATGTAAATTATAAAGCATAATAATAAAACTCTAGTATAATTACAATGTAAGAGCTGCTAAGATATAAACACTGTGACTTTCTTTTCTATAGCATATCTTCCCTTTTTAACCACAGTTTATTACAGATCTGGATTTTATATTCATCATTTTATGCTTTTAAAAAATACATAGTTTTACATATACATATTTTTGGCTGGATAATATATTGTTTAGTTTATTTTTTGGTTTTACATTTTTTTCATTTTAATAATCAAATTCTGAATTCTAGATTTTGTTTTTAATCATTCAGCCTTATAAGGTTTTTCTAGAATAGACCAGAGAGGAAATATTTTAGCCTTTGTGGGCATATGGTCTCTGTTGCAACTACTTAACTCTGCTGTTTCAGCAGGAAAACTGCCATACACAATGTGCAAATCACTGGGCATGGTTTGCTATTTGCAAAAATAGACGGCAGGGGAGTGTAAGACACATGTGGGCAGGATGTTTGTTTTGTTAAATACGGTGTTACCAGACGCAGTGTCAACTTCACCCCAGTGACATACTTCTCTCAAAATGTCCTTGAGATCCATTATTAGAAATGGAATTGTAGGAACAGTATGAAGTTGTGATGTATGTTTCTGAGGTTCTACCTACCTCTTAAAAGTATACCTTGTTAATAGTGCTCATTTTCTCATGCTATTTTCCAAAATTATTTTTTTCAATTCCTGCTACTTCTGCCTCCGTAAGTGGAAAAGAAATGAAACTCTGTTATTTAATTTAAAGGATTTTATCACTAATAAATTTGCTATGCTCTGAAATATTTTCTGGCTTTTTATTTCTTTTATGAAATATACTTTCATATCCTTTGTCTGTTTTTCTATTCAATGTTTTTTAATGATTTTTAGAACCTTTCATATATAGTAAAAATTAATACTTCACACGCCAAATGATGATAAGGCATCATTCAATTCTGAAATTAAAATCTCAAGTTATTGCTTACTATAGTAGAGCACAGCCATGTTGGTGAGGCAGTCTCTTCCAGCGGAACAGAGTGCTGATATTATATAGGACTTTTGGAAAGCACTGAGGTCAGGGATTAACGGAATTCCAGAGCTAAAAGTGTTTTGACATCCCCTAGCAGCAGTGCGGTTATCTGTGTAAGACTGTGTTGATTGGTTTGTATGCTGTAGTGTGTAATTGGAAAGTTAATCCCTGATTGACAACTGTCAAAGCTCTAGGACTCAGTGATTGGTTGGCTTGCAAAAGCAACTTGTCTTTGATGCAAACAAATTTTTTTGGTCACTCACTGCTATGGTGAGAGAACTATATCAAGATTTTTCCATAAGTTTGTGGGACCTTTTTAAATTTCACCAGCTATTTAAATATTGTAGATATTTCCCCTATTTTTACATATGTTTTAACTTTAATCAAATTTTTTTCCTAAGAACGTTTGAAGTTTTACGTAGACAAATTTATTAGTTTTCTTTCTTAATAGTTGGCTTTGCTGTCACATTTTTCCTTGAACTTCTTTCACCTCCATGGCTACTGAAAAAAATTTATTTCTTCTTAAGTATTTATAGTGTTTTAAAATTTAAATCATTACAACAATTAAATAATTAATCCATTTGGAATTAAATTTAGTTATAGATATTAACTAATATCTTAATATTTAATGAAATAAGGTTTAACTTCTTATTTCAAAATGAGGTGCCATTTTCCAATTGCCTTTGATCGAATCATTTATAATTTCTCCATTTAAAGAACACATTTATTATATTGTAAAATATATACATATAGATATGCTTGTGAACTTGTGTATACATCATGTGTATGTTGATTTCATTTCTAGAATCTTTATCTTTCTATAAAAGTGCCACATATTTTTACTTACAATAGCTTTATATTTAAATAATTAAAAGGGCAACCTCCATCTCATTTTTCAAGACTGCCTAGCCTACTACTGTGCGTTTACTTCTCTATAAGAAATTTTAAATCTTCTTGGCAACATCTTCCCTTTCCCCCACAAAAAATGTGACCTGATTTTTTTTTACCATAAATGCATTAAATTTATGTTTCTTTGGGGAAGGGATGTGTGCCATCTTTACCATATTGTCTTACTATCTTGAAAAATGTAAATTTCTTGAATTACTCAAAATTTTTTTATTTTTCTAACCAAAGTTAACCTTTGAGAGCTATGAAACCTTCCCAACAATATTTTTTAGAAGCATAAACCCTCATCACTCAGAATAAAAAATTACATGTGTAAAAATTCATAACAATATTTCTGTGAAATAATTTTTGAAAATATATCCATTAAAAACTGATACTTTTTATAATAGTTTTACAAACTTTTTTTTTCTCCCTATGAGACCTGCTTATTTCACACATAGTATTTTTCCACATGTTAAGCATTAAGTTAATAGTATTATTTTGTTTTCAGACATGTTGCCATGACATGATGGTTACGAGCATGGCTTTTGGAGATGGTCTACCTGAATTAAATTTCTGACTCTTCCAAATACCAGCCGGGTAAAAAAGTCACTTAAATTCATTGTCTCTTGATTTCCTTATTGATGGTGTTGAAAATAATCTACCTTAGAAAAGGTCTGGCAAATACATAAGTGTTAATTATAATTATTAAAAATAGAATTTTTTAACTTAATTATCTGTATCTTGCCACTTCTCTAACTCCCTTTATTTTTTAGCAGTTTTAAAGCTTACATTTTTTTAAGTAGTGTATATACCTGCAAATAATTTTGGTTCACCCTTTTCAATATTTATACTTATCGTTTATTCTTGTAGCTTTATATTGGCTAAAATTTACAGAAAAAAAATCAATGATGGTAGATGGTTTATTATCATAATAGGTATGTCCCTAGTGTTATTAAATATGATTGTAATTGGTGGTTTTTGATTATGATAAAGGAATAGCCTACCATTCCTAGAAAAAATTAAACATTTTATTTGTAACAATAAATGAAAGGTAAATTTTATCAATGGCTTTTGGGGGCATTTTTGGAATACTTATAATATTATCCCCCTTAAAATACTAATATGAAGAATTATGTGAGCTTAATTCCGAATGCTGGTCTTTCCATGAAAATTAGACTAGTATAGTGTATTATAGTTCTATTAACAGCTAGAATTATTTTACTAATAATGCAGCAGGTATAATCTGAATTCATAAACTCAAATGTCATTTTCTTTATTTTCTATAAATATTTTTATTTTGACTCAGAGCCCTCAGCCTGCTTAGCTTGCGACCATTTGAAGGCTCATGATACTTCCTTCAGGTGTCTGCCCACGTTCCAGTGTTTAAGGAAGTGTTGCAGTACTGACTATCCACACAGGTTACCATCAGTTACCCACTGACCCAGGATCTTCCCCAATCCAGTGGCTCCCTGCTCTTTCCATGTCTCTCTTGGGACTTCAGAACATTTGCAAGCTGAAAACATCAGGTCAATGGTCATGTCTCCATAGACACATCTTTAATTTACTTCTTCCTGTGACATTGCCAGTCAGCAGGAATTTATGATCCATTAATCACTGCCTGAGTTTTGAGAAACTCAAAAATGACTACTTTCCATAAAAGCAGCAAGAGCTTTGCTTTGGTTCCTTCCAATCAGTGCTAAGACATGTTTATAATCCATCATTTCTCAGGGGCAAAAAAAGGGTAAAAATGAAAAGCTATGTTTTCATCTTTATCATTCTAAATGTTTATAACTTAACAGCAATATTCTTTTCAGAATGTTTCCATCCATGTTCATAATTGAAAGTTATCCATAGTTTTTTCTTGGTCTTTCTTTGTCAGATTTTTATATCAAGGTCTTAAATAAATTTGGAAGCTTTAAATCATTTTCTATGCTCTAGAACGCATTAACTAAAGTCAGAATGGTCTCTTCCTTGAGGTTTGATAGAATTTACCATCTGTATACAGAGACTATTTTAGGGTAGTTCTTTGACAAGTTTTAATATCTTTCATGATTATTAGTCTCTAGATTTCAGTTTTATTAATATTCTCTTTCCTGCAACAATTTAATAAAATATGTAACCATATGGTATGTGGAAGCTAGTGGTCACTTGTGACCTCCAGATCTTTTCCTGTTAGTCTGTTATGGCTTTTCTACCAAATTGTTTCTTATCCTCTCTGCTCCCATATATTCAGCCAAACTTGCCTTATTATTTCTTTAAATTATCTCTACCACAACTTCATATGCAATTTGCTGGATATTTAGAGCTGAAGAACTGTATTTACAGCTCACATCAGAGACCTGGAATTCGCAGTTCTTACAGGAATTCCCTCTAAAACAATGCCGTGAGTTAAATGAAAGTAGTGACATTAATCAGCTGTACATTGTTGCTAGATTTTTCAATAATAAGATATAGACTAATGATAAAAACTCAAGAATGAAACTGGGTATGAAGCTCAGAAATTAGTTTCACTACTTTGAGTTCTAAAAATCCTATTAACTATCTTATTCTCTCACTTTATAAAATACTTATATAATAGAATTGAAGCCTAGGAAAGAGCTCAAATGACCGAAAATGAGAAATTTTGCATTTATTCAGGAAACAAATTATAAAGTTAAATAATCTGTGAATCTTTAGCATTCTTTATTGTCATTAGGTGCCAAATATGGCCTCATTTCAAGTTTAGAGATATGGGCTTATGCTGTTCAAATTCCTAGAGTAGAAAACAATTATGTTCCTTAGTGAAAAAGATTATTAGATAAATGTAAAAATTTTTCTAAAATAGTATTGTGATATAACATATATATATATACATATTTATATATATATACACACACACGTATATATACACACATACATACATACATATATACATACATACATATATCTTTAAATTGGATCATCAGTATACTACACAAAAGAACTGATGAAAATTAGTTTAAAAGTTCTCTCCTTACAATAAAATTCAGGTGTGCATGAGAAATATGATTATGACAAAAGAGAATTGTCAGAAAACCCTGACTCTATTTCATTCAACCATGACTCTATTTCATTAGGACCATGTTGCAGTTAGTAAAATGCCTTTTTCCAAAGGTTAGCACCAACTCAGAAAGAACCAGACAGGATTTAAACAAACCTAAACAAATTAAAACTCCATCATTCTCAGTTCTCAGCTAACATATGCAGGACATTCACATTTTCTAATCTTTCAAAGAGATCTCTGAAGAGACATTTCATCTAAGAGTGGTGATGGGGAAAAACGATGTCTATATAAATATAGATTCATAATGACAAATATTTCTATTGCAATATTTCCCTTAATTTCAAAAGTAATATGTGCTCAAAAAAATAATTTCAGCAAAAACCAAAATCTAAAAATCAATAAAATAAACATTTTTTTTTTTCTGTTGGACAACATGTTGTGGAGCAAACTTGTTAGAGTGTAATCCATAGTCCCCTGGCTTGGAAATTATCTGGAGCTGTTTATTGATGATACTTGCTCTGGGCCAGTGTCTGAAGCAGATGCTATCATCACTATAGGGTGAGGAAAATTCTCTGGAGTAATTTATTCTTCAGACTGGCCAATAATAGTTGTTAATTCAATTATTACTTTCATAAGTAATAACACAATAAACATCTTTTACATGAATTTTTATCATATTTTATTTTTTCATAAATAAAAACTCTGTAACTAGAATCATTGAATCAAGGTATGTAAACTCTTTTCTGAGTTTATGTTGATACGTTTATGTTGATAATACAATCCTCTGTATCTCTACTTATTTTATTACATGTATTTTTTTTATTTTGGAGATAAAAATATTACAATGTATCTCTAAAATAATGACTGTACCAAATTGTCCTGATATTTCTCAGTGCTTTTACATATATTTACTACTATGTCATTTGATGCATGAAGGTTCATATATTTAATTTTTGATAGTTTGAATTTTTCTCATTAAAAATATTTCCTTTTGTCTTAGTAATATTATCATTCCTGATTTTTTGGGATTATGATAGTCAAACATCTTTGCCCTTCTATTTTCTTTAAGGTGTGCTTATTATAAAAAGCAGATTAATTAGTATTTTGAGACAAAATCTGAGTACAGTTATCTTTAAAAGTGACTCAGTTTGTTGTTATCAATTGTAATTAATGTTATGTTATTTTTCTTCCATCTTCATTTATATTTATTATTAATATTTTCTTATTTTCTTTTTATTTTTCTTTTTCTTTGCTGGATTGACAGAGTTCTTTTTTAAAAATTTACTTTTTCTGCTCTGATGGTTTGAAACTTTAATTATGTATGTATTTTTGCCCATGCTTGTCCTTCTGTTAATAGTTAAATTTAAACCTACATTTTTTATTAACAAACCGAAGTTGAATAATGATTTGCCTCCTTCCCAAACCAAGACAAAGGCCAAGTTTTTTTTTTTTCTGTTATGAATTGAATGTTTGTGTCCTCCCAAAATTTATTTGTTGAAACTCTACCCTCCAATATGATGATATTAAGAGGTGGGAACTTTGGGAGGAACCTAGGAATAGATGAGGTCATGAAAATGTAGCCCTCATCAATGGGATTCATTCCTTATAAAAGTCAGGAGAGAGCTTGCTTTCTCTCTCTGCTCTGCACATGTGAGGATACAAGAAGACAGCAGCCTACAACCTAGAAGAGGATGCTCACTGGAACTCCACCACGCTGGCTCCCTGCTCTCGAATTTTCAGCTTCCAGAATGGTAAGAGATAAATTTGTGTTGCATATGAATCACTCAGTCTATGATATTTCTGTTATTACAGCTCAAATGAACTAAGACACTTAAGTCTGCTTTTTCAGGAATTCTTTTGTAATATTCATATAACAACTCATGATAATGTTTTGTCATCTATACATTATGTTCTCTGTTAACCAGTATCTTACACTCTTAAAATTTGTGTTTTGAAATTTTACAAGGTTAAAAATCCCATTATAGTGATGAACTGCCTCAAATTATTTCAATAAAATCAATACATAAATGGAATTTTTCTTATTCATATTATACACACATGTGTGTATGAAAGAGAGAAAGAGAACAGACTGTGGATTGTGGCACTGAATTTGATGTATTTTCTACCCAATCTTCCTAACTCCAGGTGTATCGGTCTTTTACACTTGATACATCTTATTATATAATTTCAGGGTAAGGTTTATGAAAACCATGTGAAAAATGGATTCCTGACCCAAGTCTGTCTCACAGAGGATTAAATTGTACATAGATCCACTCTGTTGTCTTTTTCTCAGTTACTTCCCATTGTGTATTTCCTATAGCTTATGGGGTAAAAGTTTGTGATAGAAAAGGCCTACTTTCTGAGATTGCCTCTACCAGCCAAGAGAGTAAATCAGAAGCAATAGTACAGTCTGGGTTTAATGGCAGAGATTAGCTCTTTCTCAGAGACCTAAAGGATGTCATCAAGGTGGTAGTTCCCATCCTATTCTTATTCAATTCACTTCTATATTCTCTGTAAAACTATATGCATGATGGTGGACTAGAAAAAACTTAAGCGAATGTCAGACCCGATTAAATCTGCTACACAGGTGGCTTCTTTACTGAAAGAGGTGAACATGGTCTCTGGCAACTTGTATGAGATCACAATTCTGGCAAATGTTTTGTTTGTTTTATAAATACCTAAGAATAAAGATTACCAAAAGCAGTTTGCATTTGCATGGGAAGACAGAAGTACACATTCACTCTTATTATGAGTCTACGTTAATTCTCCTGCTTTCTGTCACAATTCTGATTGCAAGGATCTTGCAGGAACAGTTAAAAAGCCTCATGGGATGCTCTGTAGAATAACATGATTATCTGATTTACTGACATGGAATCCTGTATAACATCACCTGAGACCAAAGGACACATTTTACAGTAGTGAAGATGTGACAGATATACTATATGAAGTGACTCATTGAAAGTTTAGCTCGAAAACAAAAAACAAAAACAAAACAAAAAACAAAAAAAATTAAAGACAGCTCAGGAAGACACTTACAGAGCCGGCTTTGTCCTCCATAATGGTATATATACATTATATATTCGATAGCATTTCGTGGTTCACTAGATATTCTATGATTTTTCCTGTAAAAACATACCTGATAAGGTTAAATTTATAAATTAAGCACGGTAAAAGTTTAATAATAATACCTAGTAATAAAATAGAACAATTATTACAATATATTATACTAAACGCTATGTGAATATGTTCCTTCTCAAATTATCTTAATGTATTACACTTAACTTTATTCTTTAAGGGAGCACTTATAGCTTCTCTTTGGTATATCTGAATTGCCAGCATCACTGCTCTCAAGCTTTGGGGCAAATATTAGGTAAAATAAGAGTGACGTGAACACAAGCACTGTGATACTGTGACAGTTGATCTGATAATCAAGAAGGCTCTTTCTAAGTGACTAAAGAGCATAGAGTGTCTACAGCTTGGAGATGAACAAAGGGATGACTCAGGTCCTAGGCAGGACAGAGAGGGATGGCGAGAAATTTCATCACAATGTAGAATAGCACTCCATTTTTAAATTATGAATTATTTACTTTTGAAATTTTTTATCTAATAGTTTTGGACTATGGTTGACCTCAGGTAACTGAATCTGCAGAAAATGAAACCAAAGATAAGGGGAAGCCATTGTAGTTTCACTTGGTCCCTCTTTCTTGCAACCCCAAATCTGTGTATTTTTATATACTTTTTTCTGTCTTTCATTTTTTTCTTTGCTTTTATTTCTCTTTAAAAAACATTCTCTTGACATTTCTCCCCTTCCCTCATTCATCCTATAAATAATTGTGTTATCTGAGTCTTTGTAATTGAGATTCCCTTTCTCTACTAGTTTATTGAAATTATGAATGATTTTATTTTTTTTCAGGTTAATACAATAATTTTTGAGAACTTTTTCTCAAAGTTCAGATTTCAGAAAGTTGCTATGTATTTTCCAAGCTTATTCTTGATTTCTCAATGTCTTGAGCTACTGAAGACAGGCTTATATAATTTTTTACAAATTGGAATCTCAAAAAAATATAACAAATTGTTTTTGAAACCCCATTACCTCAAGGTAGTGAAAGCCAGTTTCAGCACAGAATTCTGCAACATAAGAATGCAAAGGCTTTTATGTCAATTACATCTCCATAAAGCTGGAGGAGGGAAAAATCTGAAAGCAAAAACATTCACATATAAAGATACTTAAAGATACTGCAATTGTTATTTTTCTATAATATCAAGAACATAGTTGTGCTATAGAGTTACTGATACGTTCCTGCCTCAAAGGCTTTACAAATAATCAAGACAGTGTTAGTGGACAGCCATAATCCAGAATTTAATAAATGAAATTGTGAGATGTTTATTGTGGCTTTTTCTAAAATTAACATTTTATCATAAAAACCTTTAAAAGAATGTTTTGTGGAAAAAAAGATTTCAGAGAATATGAAAGAGGAGACAGTATTAAATATGTGGCAGATACTAAATGTCCTTTCCAGAAAGGAAATTTAAAAAAAACTATCTAGAAATGGAAATATGATAAAAAAGCAAAAATCATAGAACTTATTTTGACTTTTCACACTCTTTTTTTTCTTTTACTTTCATTTCTCAGAGTTTTTCTACAGTATCTTTAATTTTAAAATAATAATACTTAAAATTAATTGAGTTTTTTTTAATCTGTGCCAAACACATACAAGTAGCAGGAGTGCATGAAAAATGAAATGATTGATTTCATATCCATATAATTTAGCCATATAATTTATAATCTCTTGTCCACCACGGAGTAGGTTTTCACTTTTTAAAATCAGTTCAAAACCTTTGCCTCCAAGCCATTGTCTCAGTTGAACAACCAATATAGTCCATGATCCACTCTTTTACACCTCTAACACATGACCCCTTTTTTTGGTTTTCTACAATCTTATCTCCTTGACCTTTCCTTGAATTTATTTCCATTCTAACTTTTTTTTTTATTACACTAAACCACCTGAAAGATGACACACTCCCATTAGGAAAAGTAGTTCAATGTTGCAGCAATGTAGTTGAGTGACTTAACAAAACGGAATTTCTAGAGAGCAATGTTGTTTGAACATGAGGTCTCCCTACCCCTAGTCAATAATTGGGATATGTCATCATAGTAGCAAATGTCTACCTTTTTCCTGCTAAGGATCATTGCCCTCGAGGCTGGGGTGGATGGTGAGAAGTAGGTTGAATAAGAAAACAAGGTGGAAGTTCTGGTTAAGATGGCTGAGTAGATAAATACTGTACTCTCCTCCTCCCTTGAGCACATCAAAATTGCAACTAAATTACGGAACAATCAACCTGGAAAACCATGTCTTATAACTAAGAATCTAAAGAAGTCACATCAAGACTTGAGGGAGGAGCCGAGTCACAAAATCTATGTGTGGAGGGTTGAGAATTGGGAGAGATATCTCAGCTGCAGAGGTCCCACCTGAGGAGTGAGGGGTCCCATTCCCACATGTCTCCCCAGCTCAGAACACCAATGCCAGGAAGAGGAGGCCCTATAATGTGAAAATCAGTAGGGATTCTTTATCTGAGTGAGACAGAAGGCTGCTGGAAACTCAGGAAAACTCTTGAAGGGCTTGCACACAGACTGACTCTCTTACAGGCACTCACCCTGGTCTCCAATGAAAGGTCAGTGGCTCAGGGGACATAAAGGGAGAAACTGAGTTATGTGGCTTCAGGGCAAGGACTGGAGGAACAGCTGCTATTGTCCATATGTTGAGTCCTTCACCCAAATCTGAATCTGTATTAACCTAGTGAACACCACTTTCCTCACCCTGACTACTCCCAGAGACCCTGCTCCATCCAGTTCACGGACTGCTCTAGGCTCTTACTGCAGCAGGCAGCCAGGTCAGCTCACACTGCCAGAGGATCTTTTAGCATTGGTTGGCCTTGGCATTCACTGCAGTCTTCCTTAAAATCTCTCAAAGTTCTGCAGGCCCCAGACAGGTAGCAGCTGGTCTTGCTGTGCCCTGTGTCTTTTGCTAAGTGGACCCAGGCTCAACACTAGAGCCAAATCTGAATCTTCATTAACCTGGTAAACACTATTTTCCCCACTTTGGTGACTTCCTGAGACCTAACTCACTTACTGCCTGAAGTTTTTTCAGTAGCTGAACCTTACAAAATCCAGTATCCATTTATGAGATTGCATTATAAGATTCAATGCAATCCCTCTCAGTAAAGTGGGAATAGAGGGAACATACCTCAACATAATAAAGACCATATGTGACAAACCTACAGGTAACATCATAGTCAATGGTGAAAAGCTAAAAGCATTTTTCTTAAGATCAGGAGTGAAGAAAGGATGTCTACTTTCACCACGTTTATTCAAAATTGTATTGGAAGTCCTAGTTATAGCAATTACACAAGAAAAAGAAACAAAGGACATCCAATTGGGAAAGGAAGAAGTGAAACTTCATTATATGCAGATGACACAATACTATATATAGAGAACTCTAGAGTCTACCAAAAAAACTATTAGAACTGATAAATGAATTCAGCAAACTAGCAGGATACAAATTAATATTTATAAATCAGTTGCATTTTTATACATCAATAACAAACTATAAAAAATAAAAGTTAAGAAAAAAATTTCATTTACAATTGTATTAAAAAAGTAAAATACCATTTAAATGGTTGTCTCTTTACCTGTTGACAGTTTCTTTTGCTGTTCAGAAACTTTTTAGTTTGAGGTAGTCCCATTAATTTATTTTTGCTTTTACTTTCCTTGCCTTTGAAGTCAAATTCATAAAATCCTCTTTAAGTCCAAGGTTCTCGAGTTTAGTTCCTCTGTTTTTTTCTATGCATTTTGTTGTTTCATGTCTTATAGTTAGGTTCTTAATCCATTTTGAGTTAATTTTGGTGTGTGGTGATAGACAACAATCTAGTTTCATTCTTTTGCATGTGGCTTTCCAGTTTTCCCAGTACCATTTATTGAAGAGGTTTTCCTCTCTCCACTGTATGTTTTTGGCTTTTTTGTCAAAAATTATTTGCCCATTTAGAGACTCCTGGACATAGATAATAGACTAGTGGTTCTCAGAGAGTAGGGGGGAAGGCAGGAGGTAGATGGGATAAAAGGGGTCAAGTATGTGGTGACAGAGAGATTTCTAACTATGAGAGGTGAACACACAATGTATATATGGATATAGATATAGATATATATAGATATAGATAGATAGATATATAGGTAGATATAGATATAGATTAGATATAGATATAGATATAGATAATATAGATATAGATATAGATTTAGATATAGATATGTATGTATATGCCTTACTGTTAAAATGTATAGCTGAAACTTACTGGATATCATTAACCAATGTCATCATAAAAAAAAACTACAAATAAAATAAATTAAATGCCTTGGGATAAATTTTACCAAGGAGATAAGAGACTCGTACTTGGAAAATTACAAAAGAATAAATTGAAACAAGATACAAATAAATGAAAGCATATACCATACTCATGGATAGAAAGAGTTAACATTATTAAAATGTCTGTACTACCCAAAGAAATCTATAGATTTAATGCAATCCCTATCAAAATACCAATGGCATAACTTATAGAACTACAACAAATAATTCTAAAATTATTTAAAATATTTAAATTATTTACATGAAACCACAGAAGACCTTGAATAGTCACAGTAATCTTGAGAAAGAAGAGCAAAGCTGGCAAACTGATGATTGCCAGAGATCAAACTATACTACAAGGCTATAGTAATCAAAACATCATGGTACTGGCATAGAAACAGACACATTGATCAATGGAACAAAATTAGAGAGCCAAGAAATAAATATATGCCTATATGGTCAATTAAACCATGACAGAGGAGAAAAGAATATGCAATGGGGTAAAGACAGTCTATTCAATAAATGGTGTTGAGAAAACTGGACAGATACATGCAAAAAAAGAAAGAAAGAGAAAGAGAGAGAGGAAGAGAGAGAGAGAGAGAGAGAGAGAGAGAGAGAGAGAGAGAGAGAAAAGACCACCTTCTTATACCATATACAAAAATACAGTCAAAGTGGATTAAAGACTTAAATGTATGACCTGAAAACAAGAAAAAATGAACAACTGGTACGACATCAAATTAAAAATTTTTACACAGCAAAGGAAACAATCAATAAAATGAAAAAACAGCCTACCAATTGGGAGAAGATACTTGCCAATGATAACCAATAAAGGGTTAATATCCAAAATTTATAAATAACTCACTCAACAAAAAAACAAACAATCTAATTAAATAATGGACAGAGGATATCAATAAGCATTTCTCCAAAAAAGTCGGACAGTTGGCCAATTGGCACATGAAAAAATGTTAAATGTCACTAATCATTGGAGAAATGCAAATGAAAACCACAATGAGATATCACCTCACACCTGTCAAAATGGCTATCATCAATAAATCAACAAACAAGTGTTGGCAAAGATGTGGAGAAAAGGGAACCTTTGTGTATTGTTGGTCAGATGGCAAATTGGTGCAGGCACTGTGAAAAACAGTATACGGATGCCTCAAAAATTAAAAATGGAATGACCTTAAGACCCAGCAATTTCACCTCAGTTGTTTATATGAAGAAATACAAAAAATTAATTCAAAAGGATACATCCACCCCATGTTCACTGCAGCACTATTTACAATAGACAAGATATGGAAGCAACCTAAGAGCCCATTACTAGATGATTAGATAAAGAAGAAATGGTACATACATGCAATGAAATATTAGTCAGCAATAAAAAGAAATGAAATCTTGCCATATGACAACATAGATGAACTTAGAGGGTATTATGCTAAGTGAAATAAGTCAGATAGAGAAAGGCAAATACCATATGATTTCATTTATATGTGGAATCTAAAGAACAAAATAACTGAACAAACAAAACAGAAACAGATTCAGAGATACAGAGAACAAACTGATGATTGCCAGATGGGAGGAGGGTTGGGGGCCTGGGGAAAAATGTGAAGGTATTAAGTAAAAATTGATAGTTACAAAATAGTCATGTGGCTGTGAAGTACAGCATAGGAAGCATAATCAATAATATTATAATAACTATGCATGGTGCCAGGTGTGGAATGGAATAGCAGGGGGAATCACTTTGTAATTATATAAATGTCTAACCACTGTGCTGTGCACCTGAAACTAATATAAAATAATACCAAATGTGAAAAATACAAACAGACCAAAATAACAATGAGAATTTGATTGCGAGAAGAGTAAATGCTGATGTCTGTTTTTAAACATTCTCTAACTCTCAGATGCTTTGTAATGTTCCTTTTTATGTCCGGTCACTTTCTAAAGGTTTAGCCTCATGCAAACACTGATGAATCTCTCAAACACCACAAACACTAGAGAAACTTTGATGTGAGTTTAAAAGGGTTGTGTGTAGAAAGGCATGGTGCTACGCTACAGTAACAAAACTAATTTTTGTTAAATGGGTTTGTAGTATCCCATAAAGACAGATAATAAATTGAATCTGATTTGATGGAAAATGTTCCATTTTCCAAAACTTGCTATAGTTAATGAGGATGCAGAGTTTCTTAGCATCTGCAGTGTGACTATTTCTGCCTAATTGTGAAATGTTAGCATTTTAACTCAGTAATTTGGGGAATGGAGGGGCATTGGTGGAACATGTGGCCATTTCCTGGAAACTTCTGAGGTCACCATTGAATGGTAAAATAGAATTTTCCTAATTTCCAGATTAATTTAATATCTGTTACACCAAGCGAGGAAAATATCAATAGGGTAAAAATAAGCTTTTAAAGAACCAAGTATATAAAATTCCATACATTTGTTCCCAATTATTGCTTAACTAATCCATGTTTAATGCTAAGCCAAATTTGAATTCTGGAGTATTTACAATTTAATTAAGTGTTCCCTTCTGTTAACTACAGAACTACTAAGCCATTATTTTTTACTGGCCTCTTTTTGCCATGCAGGCTGTATTCTGGATTATGTAACAGAGCCCAGGCTCTGCATTCACGGGTGTCCCTCTCTCCAAACAAGATGCTGGCACGTTCCATCTCATGTACTGTTCTAAACCCTCTCCGGTGCAACGTCTCATTCTTGACTTAAGGCAGATCATTTTGTTTAACCATATATATTTATTTAAAATAAACCTTGGACTTAAAATAATTTTCTTGTTGTTAGTGTGAGTGCTATTTCCTTCTAAAATGTAAAGAAAGTTGGTTTCTCTGAATTTGTAGCATGAAAAAAGCCAGACTCTCTGTATAACAGAACACCAAAGTTTTGGCTTTCTTTAGAGACCACTGCCAGCTCCGGATAAGATTTTTTTGCATTCATCTTTGGCTAAACTCTTTTGATGTTACATCCACAGCCAAGTCGCCATGTCTTGTCTTTCAGCAGTACATTTTCTCAGACTATGGAGCTGTCAACATCGGGGTCTATGCCTATTCCTGAGCTTTTTTGCTAAAAGAATTCCATGTTCATAGGAAGCTTTTGTTAAGATATGAACCATACAAATAAACAAATAGATCTTGTTGATATTAACAAAAAACGTTCATTTTAAAATACATTTTTGAATGTTCTGTTTATCTGTATGATACTATTAATATTGTTTTTATTGATCTATATCAGAACTTCTGCTCTTATGTTAGAAGGAAAAAATATTTGAAAAGGTTCTGAGAAACACTGTCAATTTTCCAGTATCTACAGATAGACATAAAGGCAGATACAAGAGACTATTTCTTACTAGCACCTTATATCCTCAAATTTAACAGGATTCTAAAATGTTTTGGCTACAAAGTGATACTATAGAATAACATATTGGTTTCTTTCTGTTAATTACAAGAGCAATAAAAAATTACAGCATCGTGCTCTTTGCTTTTGTTTATTCAATTATTTAGTAGCATATGGAATTTTGTTTTTTGGCAAGAAATTTATTAAAAATTAAATAGTTATATTAAAAAATTAGTAGAGATTTAAAAATAAATAATCTGTTTAGATTTTTTTAAAGAATAAAAAGCAAAAGAAGGAAGTAAATCTCATACAGTTCAAGGCTTCAGTGTTTATGAAGTCTAACAGATATTCAGACCAAGTTAACTTTAAACACATTAACAAATATGATAAATTACAAACATAGAAGCATATTGCTTGAAAATATGTCATATTTATTTAATCTCAGTGCTTTATTATAAAATTCTGCAAAATGTACTTTCTCACGCAGCATAAATGCTTTACATTTGTGGCTGGACTTTGATTAGTGGCAGTGATTTAAATGGCATCACCAAGATGTATGTGAGGTTGTACTTTTAGAAAAGAGAAAGAATATCTTATAAGGAGAGGGCTGTGTTTTAGGAATGTGCTAATTTAATGGCAAATATTCTTCTACAGAAATTTTGAGAGAAATATTCCTGACATTGGAGATAGTGATTTTTTTTTGTCTTCCTCAATAAGTAATTTTATTGCTGCTAAATATGCAAGAATATGGTTATATGAAAAATAGCAAATAACTTGACAGTTAATCTCTATATTAACTGACAAATATTAGGCTTGTAGGAAATAGATCTATAGTATCTACTATGCATTGTCTCCGAAGTTCCTTACATCACGAACTTTGTGTTCTATTCATGAGTATGAAAAGAACCCAGTTCTCTTCTTACGATGCAGCTTTGTTAGGAAAATTCTTGTCTGTCTTGTGTGACTACGATTTGATTCCTAGCTAAGGGTTGTTGATAATGTTGCTCCAGAGTTTGCAAGATGTAGCCTGCAATTTTGTTTGATTATTGTGAAGAAGCTGAAGAATGCCAGACTTGTCTCAAGGACATCCTTATAAACACAGATTTCAAAGCACAGAGCACAAAAGACCAGCACATTCAGTTGCATATTTTAAGCAAAGGGAGGAGAATAAACTTTAAACATAAACAGATCAGTTTAATAAAAGCATGTGGTGATCCAGGCAGAAGAACCATCAGCAGAGACTTTGTGGCATGGCTCATCCTTTTTACGGGCTGCTGTGAATGAAATGGTCAAAGTCATTGCTCATAACCATCCAATAGGCAGAGACATTTAAAGACCAGCTAGCATCATTACTAAATAAAAAAATTGCTTTAGGGTAAAATTCAATTTTGTCTATAAATTGACACTAAAACTTCAGGACAATGATGCATGAAATTTCTTAAATATTTGAACTTACTTATATGGAGAAAATTATTTCTCCTTCCCTGCCTCACCCCTGGTTGGCCAGGCAGATCCAAGACCAAAGTGGATAGAACCATAACCCTTACAAAGGAAGTGCGGTGCATCACCCACTTACAAATATGCTCTGTGCACATTCGACTCTTTATTTCATTAAACAACATGTTTTATACATTTATTGTCAAAGGTCATATTTAAGTGGACTAGAAGAGATGTGGATTATTGTAATATGCAAAGGAGTCTACAACTAACTTATTACTTTGCTGGGACTTCCCAAAATCTCTGCCAGCCTTAGCCAAAGGATTCTCTCAGAAGCTCCTGTCAACTTAAAATAGTTGACAGATCATTGATATTCTCAGCAGAATGTCTGAAGAACTCTTTGTTAGAATCACTTATTAATATGTAGTACACCCAAACTGATTTTCAAATCATGTTTTTTTATAGCAAGAAATTACCTTGGCCAACATTTTCGATATGATCGTTCAATATTTAGAAGTATTTTTGCTTCATCTAGAGCAGTTTGTCAATATACTTAGAGCCAATTAGAGAGTTCTCTGATCCTTGGTAGTTTAAAGTGGAATTATTTACCATTTATAATTTTAGTTATGTAATTGAAAGAATAGTTAGAGAGATATAAGTGTTCAAAGGCTGAGCATGTAGTGTAGGCAATTAATAATCCAATAAAATAAATTTTAGTGGGTAAAAATATCATTTGAATAAATGCATAAGTGCTACAAAGTAAAGTGTCAAGAAAATTATTTTTTACCAAAATTTATCTAACATTAAAAAACAAAAACTTTTGGAAAATTTTCTAAAGTGGTTATTATATGCCATAGCATAAATGCAAGTTTTCCTGTAGTACTTTTTCTTTTCTTTCTTTTTTTTTCTTTTTACAATTTCTATCTCTTTAGCTATAACAAAATGCTATTATTCTGAATTAAAATAAAATTGAAAATATTTGAAGATTACTATAGGCACATTTAACAGTGATTAGGAATTAAAGTAGCTGAAAAAGTGAAATTGATAAATTTATTGATTTTTCTAATGTCAGATCATGACAAAAATGTCATTTGCTGAAAATCACAAACTTTTTATTACAAAGAATTTGTTGATTATAGTTTTTGTTCTAGATTATAAGCTTCAATAATGTATTCATTAATATTTTTATTTATATTATAAAGAAAGTGATTAGTTTTTAACAAACCGCCTGTGGTTAAGTACAACTTTCTACCATTTTCTAGCTGTGTGAACCTAGGACAAAGTACACAAACTCTTATTCTCTGTGCCTAAATGTACTCATCTGTAAAATAATAACCTATTCCTACCTATTATAGTTCTTAGGAGCAATCAATGAGTTAATGTTTTTAAAGCACACAGAACGAGTCTCTGTGTTTGTTAGATAAGTAAATAATACAGGATACCTCATTTTATTGAGCTTTTTTTTTTTATTGCACTCTGCATATATTATGGTTTTTACAAATTGAGGGTTTATGGCAACCTGACATCGAGCAATCAATCTATTTGAAAAATCTATGCTGATTTTCCAAAATCATTTGCTCACTTTGTGTCTCTGTCACATTTTGGTAATTCTCACACTATTTCAAAATTTTTATTATTATAATATCTGTTACAGTGATTTGTGATCAGTGGTCTTTGATGTTCCTGTTGTAGTTGTTTTGAGTGCCACAAGTGTGTCCGTGTAAGATGCCAAAATTAATCTATAAATGTTTCATGTGTTCTGTGTTCTGACTGCTCCACTGAGAGGCCATTCATTCCCCAGTCTCTCCCTTTCTCCTCAAGCCTCCCTATTCTCTGAGATGCAACATTACTGAATTTAGACCAATTAATAACCTTATGATAGCCTCTAAGTGTTCAAGTGAAAGGAAGTATCACACATCTCTCACTTTAAATCAAAAGGTAGAAATAATTAAGTTTAGTGAGGAAGGGGTGTTGAAAGCTGAGATAGGTTGCAAGCTTAGGCTTCTTCTGACAGCCAGGTTGTGAATGTAAAAAAAAAAGTTATGAAGAAAATTAAACATGCTACTCCAGTGAAAACATGAATGATAAGAAAGCAAAACAGCTTTATTGCTAATATGGATAGATCAAACCATTCATAACATTCCTTTCAGCCAAGACCTAACCCAGAGCAAGGCCCTAACTCTCTTCAATTCTTCTTTTCACCTGCAAAAAGATTATGACTCTCTGAAGGTTCAGATGATGGTTAGCAATTTTTTAGCAATACAGCATTTTTTATTAAGGTATGGACATTGTGTTTTGACATAATGTTATTATACACTTAATAGACCATAGTATAGAGTGGTCATGTGGAACCAAACCATAAACCAATGGGGTATGCCTGTATAAATGTTTGTCTGACAAAATAAACATTTTCCTTTGTCATTATTTTCTTCCTATCTGCCCCCCTCCCTGCATCCCTCCCTCTTTCTCTACCTGCCTTCTTTCCTTCTTTCCTTCCATCAGAAGGTGACAGTAAAGTTTGTATTGAGATCACTAGCTAACAGAAATTTTTATGGTTCTACTCCCCACATGTATTTTATCTTTTCTCTCTCTGTTTGTACTATAGATTTTTTTTTGATATCTTAAGGAAATACTGTCATCCAGAAAAAATGAATATATAAAAATCTGGACTGAATAGCCCAAGGTGTGTTCGTAATAAAATCATCCTCATGTAGGTAAGATTAGGAGACAGGGAACGGTTTGACATTTGCTGACATTAGGAGCCAGAGCCTATTTTTTGGTGCTTGTTTAAAGGTAATGGAGCCCAGAACTTCTTAATGAAGATAATAGGCTGGCATGATTTAAGGAATTTTCCTTTATGGAGCTGATAACAATCAAAAGTCCGATGCCTTATTGTAAGCGCTTTGGGTATCATTTCATTTTAATGTTGAATGTGTGCAATTTGGGGTCACATTAACACAAGTGTGAGTTAGATATTCAGGCACAAGCATCAAAGTGAAGAAGAAGCAAGAGAAGCTAAAAGGAAAATAATTAGTTCAAAGATCAGCAGTGGATGTATAAAATATGCATTTTAAAGACTGCTATGAATGCATTGCCTTAGGTGTATGGAAGCTTGTTAGCTTTAGATGGGAATGGGGATTGAGGTATAAAGTCTGAGAGGTTGGTGGCTGAAAGAGGCAAGGAGCAGCTGGGTAGGGATGACAGTGGGGTACTTCTTGGGGTGGAAGTAGAGGAGCCAAAGGCAAACTTAACCATTTCCTAAGATAACTCTGACTCTATGACTATTTTCTAAACCACTCACATTTTGAGAAGTGCTTGACAGTAGTTTTACAAATTAGGGTGTGTGGTACAGTGTTCTAAACTGTGCTTCAGGAAACAGGCTCTTGGTTAACTCGTGTTCAAACTGAAGAGAGATCGAACTGAATTACATTGCCTCAGGGACAGTACATTCTACACTCTGGGCAGAACTAAACCAGCACTGACAGAGGCTCAGCTTTAATCTCTGCTTCAGCTAAAGAGCAATTTTATTTTGCCTTGAGAATGTATTGGCTATACAAAAGTGGAATTTCAAGAGGATTTTATCTCTAAAGTCACACTAAATATTACCTCATTGCTCTCTTTATGTTCTCACTTAGATATGGAGGTACTTCCAGTTACCATTATGCAGGATGGTAAAATAAAAAGGTCTCATTAATATCTCATCTGATCTTTAGTATTAGCACTAAATAGCCTGTCATGATCTAGTCTGTCATTAGATATATTGGTGAAGATACATATATATTCAGAACTTGAAGAAATAAAAGAAAATTTTATATTTATGATCCTTATATACTGTTGACTCATTTTCTTTTATATAAATCAAGTTTTGTTTTCCTCTTTAAATATTTCCCCCTCTTCTCTCTCAATAGATGTAGGCATTTATTAATTTTTTCATTCAGTCATCTATTTTTCAAAAATTTATTGTTACCTAAAATATATCATATACCACACCAGGAGATGGACCAAAGAGAGTTTGTGTTTCTAGTTCAAAGTGTGTCTATTTGTAGAGATCAAAATCTGTGAAGTGGCACAAGAAAATTTTAAATCTTTTATTGATACAGCAAAAGGAAAGCATATGTTCATAAAACTGGATTTAAAAAATAAAAATATTGGCTATCTTAAAAGGAGAATATAAATTTAAGAAAGGTTCTCAATTTCAAATCATTTTGTTATTCAAAGAAGAATTTCAGTTAACTTGCATTCTTCAAAGGAAGTTAAATATTTTTTAGAAAGCTTTTTTCTTCATTTTTTATACTATTCAGTATTTATATATTATCTGTATCATAAAATATTTATGTATACAAAAGCAGAGTTTAGTCAAAATAATCCAATATCCAATTTTAACAATGATCAGTTTATGATTATTATTCTTTCACCCATGTTTCTTCTTTCAAGACTTTTTCCTACACTCCCCAAACTTACTATTATAAAACAAATTCTAAAATCATGTAATTTCCTTTGTAAATACTTAAGTATGTAATGCTAAAGGAAAAGAATTTTTAATATTATCAGAATACCATTATCATACCTAAAAAAATTAATAATTTAAAACAAATTGTACAAATCTTATAATTTCACCTCTAAATACTTCTATATGTATTGCTAAGAGATAAAATTTTTTTAAAAACTTAACAATACCATTATCACACCTAAAAAATAATGGCAATTTAAGAAATATCTTTTAAGATCTGGTCAGTGTTTGAATTTTCTTAGTTGTCTCATAAAAACCCTTTTATAGTTACTTTGTTCTAAGTTCAGAAGACCCACGTTGCTTTTAGTTGATAGATGTTGTAGATCTATAAAGTTTTCCCTAAACATACACACACACACACACATACACACAAATTTTCTTGTTGAAGAATACAGGTCATTTGCCCTATAAAACTTCTTACACTATGCCTTTGGCTGATTGAAAACTTGTGCTGTTTTTAAACATGTTCTTTTGTCCTCTGCATTTCACACATCATTGGATTCAGAGGCTTGATCAGGTTTAGTTTTTCGGCAAGAATACTTCCTAAGTGATGCTGTGAACTTACATTATATCAGGAGGCACATAATGATGAATTTTTCCTGTTTGTATTACAGGAAGTTTGCTAAGCAAGTTTAAATATTGTTTGCTTCAGCCATTTGTTTACGAAGTATCCTATTATCCTTTCACCCAATGCTGTTAGCAGCCCTTGATTATTATTTTTAGGTCCATTATTCCTTATTTCACAGTGTTATAAATAACAGTGTTCTGATTCTAGCACTCTTACTGCTTTTATTAGCCATAAATCTTCAACAAAAAAAAATTTCCTCATTAAATGTTTGGTTATCTTGAAATAAAGGTTGTAAAAGAAAAGTAGGATCTATTACAGGTATTTTCCCTTCATTATCAGTTTTAGAATAAGGACTTGTCCGAGCAGCCTCCAAAACTAAACAATAATTTTTCTCATCATTAAAAATTAATGTTTTAAAAAACATATTTAATATTTTAACTCATTGGTTATTTTTGATGCTTATATTATTTCATCTTTGGCCTGTAGGAGTCTTTTCAAATTTACTACTATTGTTATTTTAACCTGAATCCATTAATCATTGAAAGCTTCCTTGAATTCTAATATTATAAAATGTTCTAACCTCATCCAATATACTTCTTGCACTATATATATATATATATATATATATATATATATATATATATATATATATATAGTGATATTGATATTGATATATATCAATCACTTCTCCAATTAGAACTGTCTTCTTTCTATGGAAAATGGTTTTCTGAGACTAAATTTTGAGCTATAGTTGTTGTCGTTAGTGGATTTATTATTGCTTCCAAAATATTTAGTATGTGAATCAAAAAAATACAATTTTTAAAAGAAAAATATTTCATGTTCATGTAACATTTTTAATTCAAATTTAAGATTATAGATTTCTCATTTAGTTTCTTTGATTTTATATCTTTTTTCTTTCTGACTGAAAATTCCGTTTCCAAATGACATTAAAATAATTACTTATTTACTTTATATAATAAATTATATTCTGTATTGTGTATATTATATGTAATAGTTTTAAAAGAATATGAACATTATATTTGAACTTTGAACAATGTGGGGGTTAGTTGAATATAGTTTGGGCTCCCCAAAACTTAACTACAAATAGTCTACCATTGACCGGAAGCCTTACCGTTATAATATAAAGTCAGTTAACATATTTTGTATGTTATTTGTATTATAGACTGTATTCTTACAATAAAAAAAGCTAGAAGAGAGAAAATGTTATTAGAAAAATACATTTACAGTAGTTATTGAAAATAATCTCTCTGTAAGTGAACCTGCACAGTTTAAACCCATTTAGTTCAAAGGTCAACTGTACTAACAGTATGATGCTGAATATTTTTTTAAATCTCTTTTTAGTTTTTTTATCCTTAGGCTATAATCCATTAGGGACATTTATGCAAATACTATATTTAAACTTATTAGAAAGTAATTAACCAAATTAACTATTTAGTTAAGTTTACACACTTTTGTTTTTAATTTTAAGAATAACTTTTTAAATATGATATTATTTTGGTAGTAATTATGCAAAATGTTTACATGGCCCCACAGTAAAACCTAAAAATGAGGTTAGTTTGCAAGAAGTCTAACACCCATTAGAGACATTCTTTTTCTGTCTTTCATTCTTCTATAGGAAGCTGTTTTTATTTGCTTTTGATTAATCATTTGTTATAATATAAACCAATATGTCCACAAATATTCATATCTTTTTCTTTCTTTAATAAAAGGCAGCATATTATACACACAGTTGTGCACTCTTGTCACTTTTTCTTTTATGCTGCCAGTTCTCAGAGGCCAGAGAGAGTTCCAGTGCTGTCTTTCTGAGAGTCCTTGCTCACCTTCACTTTAGCTCTTGTAGGTTGTATTGGAATAAGTGACATTGTCTCTCGTTGGTGTCTAAGATAGGTTACACTCTCTCAAGAAGAGTTTTTGTCTGTCATCCCTCTTGTTCTTTTTTCCATTTTGGTCCCTTAAGCGTCATACTTATCCGAAATACTTGATATTTTTATCGCGTAGATAGTGCTCATTCTTACTTTTTAGAGTTAATGTAGTCTTTCCTTATGTGTTATAATTTATTAGTTATGGACATTTGAGAAGAGAAGAGAGAAGAGCTAAATGTCTGGGCTATTGCCTAACTGTTAGAACTGATTTGACAAACGAATTTAAAAGGTGAAAGATAGAGTTTAGTGAATAAAAGAATGTTATATACTTCATGTATTAAGGGCAGCTTAGAGAGAATATTTAGGAAAAAAAACAGGCTTAGAAAATTGGTTTCACTCAAGTTGGAAGATGCCTAAATTCAATGTGATTTCATTATCATTAATCACCATCACCATCATTGCTCTAATCCCAGACAAAAATCAATAGCTGACTTCTGTTTGTTTAGGGTTCTTTGCTATTTGCTGGAGATTTGTGCCACAATGAGTTATCTTTGAAAAGGTTCAGCAGTTGTTGTTGCAAGTGTAATGCTACACCCACAATAGACAGGATCACAGTATACTAACTATTGAGTTTATGGAAATAGATTCATCCATGAAGAAAAAGGGCAGAATGTAGGTTGGTAAAGCAAGTGAGTCTGCAAAAATAATTAAGAGAAGAGGTTTGTACTTCTGTGAACATGCATTAAAAACCTAGTAGAAGCCCTATTTTTCAATACCAGTAGAATTAGGTGTTTGTTAATTATTCCCCCAAAAAAGAGATTAAAATCAGAGAATCATTACATAAGCAATCATGCCTTTATATAAGGTATCCAAGTTACTATAGACAAGATTGAGTTTCCTTCTTTTCTATTTTATATAAATCATATTTGTATCACAATGAGTGGGTACACAAGATAATGTACAGAATGCACTCAGCAAGAAACTGGGGCAACTTAAAGACTTATGTGACAGGCTCCTTGGCCATTTAGATCTCATATCTAGTTGGAAGTATAACTCATACATGGGGGATATTATGTGAGACATTTTTATCTACAGGAAAATTGAGAACAAAGGATATCAGTGACCACAGATTATAAAGAGACAGGCCAGATCCCATATGCAGACATGCTAAGGGTGACCTCCACCTACCCCCCCCCCCCCGCAACATGCACACAGCATGATCTGGGGCCCTTAGCCATGATTCATCTTTTGTATGCAAAAGGAGTCAAAGAAATTAACTAGAAGATGATGGGGAGAGATTTCCTTGGAAAGAGTTGCTGAATGGCTCTTTGTCCTGGCTCCTAGTCCAATGATAGAAGGAAACACTCTGGCAGTGAAAGTGCTCAGAAGGGAAGCTGGACCTCTCACTTTAAATAATGTGTTCTGAGCTGTTAAAATTAGCTGAGCTGTTGACAGCAGCCAGAAAAAGAAATGAAAGAGCACCTATGAGTACTAAGACTTTGAGAGGCACAGGAAGTGGGGCATGCTTCTTGCCTAAAGAAGTCTGCAGGTGAAAAGTTTCTGGAATCATCCTGATGACAGAGCAGGTGGAGAGATTTATGGAAAGACAAGTGTGCCTGAGTGCTTCTGCGAGTCAAGGCAACTTTGTCAATGTAGGTAGGCTGGAATCATCCTGAGGCCTTCCTGCACAGGCAAGATGACATAGGCAGAAAAAAAGTTGGGTGTGCCATCGGTGAGAGATGCTTGAAGTCATCAGGCGGAGTTAATGCCAGCAGTGATTCATTTGCAGTCTACACAGAGGAGATCTCTGAAGATTTTACAACAGGGCCATACAATTAAAACTGTAAACATGCCTGGAGACACCTGCTAAACTTGAGAGTGCAACCACTTTGCTAGAGTAATTCTTCCTCACCCCTTCTTTCTCCTGCCACTTTGGTTCTGAAGGAGCTCGAGGCGAAAGAGAGAGCACAAAAGGAGAAATGAAAGAGTAGGTGGAAAATAGTGAAGATACTGACACATCTTCATCTCTCTATTCTAGTTCTGAGCTAGGCAAAGAAGAAGACTTCAACTTGAACAGTTTCGAATTGTGATTTTTCAGATGGAATTGAACTACCTAATACTGTTAATATCTGAAAGTGACCTGAAAGGTTATAGAATCTGAGATGTTTTCCTCATGTGTAGATGTTTTCCCTGCAGTCCTCCCACATTCATATACCGCACCATTCTTACTGTGTGTGTGGGTCTAACATTTGTCCATGCTTCTTATTTCCTTCCCTTTGCCTGCGGTGCCCACCCACCACTTCTCCGCTTGTCCTTTCACAATGTGGAGGACTATCCCTCAGAGCTGATGCCTTTCTGTTGGTAGATAGAAAAAAATCAAAAGAAAGAACAGATAAAAAGAAATAAGTGTATAATCCAAAGGATTTCAATAAGTGAAAGAAATGCTTTCTGTCAAAACTACTGAATATTTTGCTTGATGAGACTAGGATCTCTAGGCATGGAGTCTCAGAAGTCAAGAGTTGCTGCAGTGCTATTTCGAAGGCAACAGTGTGGCACTCACCTTCAGCTAGTGGCGTGGCAAGGCTCTGTGGCCATCTCTGGTCAGCAGACTCCGGGAGGTGTAAGCTCTCTCAGCTGCCTGCACTGTCACCTGCTTGTTTTTACCATTAAGTTTTTGAATTGAGAAGTAAAGACCAAGAAGGGTAAGCTATCTGAAGTTCACAGGTCGAGTTCTTTTATTAAAAAGAATTAACCAAAACGAAAAAAAGTTCCCTCTGCGCATACTCATGCCAGTGTATCTGTTAGCAAAGAACTCTGTGTGAAAGAAATTATGCATTTGGTAATATAAAGTGTTATGGTTTTTCCTAGTTGAGTTGCTGTGGAGTTAATCCCAAGATAAAGAGAAAAGATGCTGACCTATTTCTGTAAGGATTAACTCCTCAGGCAACTATTCTAGGTGAACAAATGTCTGATCCATTTCTATGCGTGAATGCCAGCCTATGCATTGACAGTGACAGGAGGCCTCTGCTGAGTTGCAGCCAAAAAACAGAGATGGCAGCAGCCTCTGAGTGACTTGATGGCACCACTACAAGAAGCCACTCACCAGGCCTAGATTCCTAGGAGTCAGTTACAAACCTGTGTCAGGAATCTGTCTGAGGCTCAGCTCCACCATCAGAGCATGACAATGTCTCACTATCCATCATATTCTTGCTCCGTGTCCGGAAGCAAGCATTCTGGTGGAGCTGTGATTTCATTGCTTTGCTGCCACCATGCCTGTGTTTCTGGGACAGAAAACTCAGTTCAGTGCTGCTGCCTGCCTTTCCTCTGGGAGGCCCGGAGTGCCATGACCTTGAATTTGATGTGATGAATCTTCACAGGTCTGTGAGCCTTTTGCCCAAGAATGGAAAAGTCATTGACCCCAAGGTGTTACAGTGCAACCTATGCATGGTGTATATAGTGAACTTTGGTTTCTGATGACCTGGATTTGAATGCCCGTTTTCCCACTTACTGGTTGTAAGACACTTGGCAGAATATTTCATTTTCCCTATCTGTAGAAAAAGAGGATAATGATAGTACCTAATTCACAGGGTTGACAGAAAAGTAGATAAAATAACAGATATAAAGCACTTAGTATAATGTCCTTTTATTAATGAATAGCAATATCTAATAACAAATATAATAATCATCAAATAGATAAATATATATCTAATCATAAAATCTAATAAAACTACAAGATTCCAGTCAGATCTTGTCGCTATAGGAAGATCTCTCAAGCTGTCTAAATATTTCAAGTAGTGTAAACAGTGAGATCAAAATTTCCCTGGACACCAAAATTTTGCAAATTTTCCGAAAACAGTTATGAAACGGTACCTTTTCAATGCACTCGGCCTTTCCGTCTCTCCTCCCAAGCTGTTACAGCTTGCCAAATCGGCTTCTCTCTGAGAGACATACATTGAACCCTCTGCCTAATCCCCAAGAGAGGAGATCTTTGCTGGTTTCTATTTAGAATGGGAAGGCCACGTCTGAGAGGTGTGAGTACAGTAGACCCCATGGTGTTCATGCTTCACAAATTGCACAAATGTCCTCCTCCATCAGCAAGTCTAGGACAATTGGGGACACCTATTGAACTACTCAAAGTGTAACACAGTGACTCAGCAGATTTGAGGATGCCACAGGAGCTTTCTAATTTGATAATGCAGTTACTATTTTAATTACAGAATTGAGAAATAGAAGAAGTAATTTTTGTTAACTTATATAATTATAAATATGTTTTATAATCAAGATGACTTTTCATTAATTTCTTTGTTCTGCATTTATGTATATTCTTATGTACAGCTTGCCAATTTAATGATTAAAATACAGAAAGTTTAACAAGAGAACAACAAAGTTTAGACAATTGAGATATCAGCCCAGGATCTGAGGCATGTGTGTGTGTGTGTGTGTGTGTGAGTGCGCGCGTGGGCGCGTGCCACGGAGGTATGCCACAGTGTGCAAGTATCTGACATTTAGAAAATGCGGTCTCAAGCTATAACCTAGAGTGATGCTAGACACATAGATTGTATGATGGTGCTTGTTTAGAAAACACATGCAGAAGCAATAGCAAATAAACATGTAAATTTTCCCTGGGACTTAGCTTCTTGGAACATTAGTAGTTGGTATAGTCTCGCCTCCCTCTCTCCTGGTACAGAGGCCGGGCCTGGACTGGGTGAGCACACACTGTGGCCGGCCCAGGGGCCAAGGAACACAGGCTGATCTTGGCATGGGTTGGCATGACTGACCTCTGACCTTTTCCCGATGCTTCTCTTCTCCGTTTTCTACACAATCAGACTCCTTCCCCATGACACTTCTCAGGTTGTTTATGTTTTCGCTATTTCTCTTGGTTAACAGTATCTATCAAAATTATATAAACAGCTAAATACTTCAGTGTATTAGCAAGGCTCAGAAGATGCTGCTGAGTCCCTTAGCAAACATTTCACAAGACATTTTGTAATTCTTCTCTATAGAAAAGGAAAGGAAAAGGCAAATGCTCCATGTTGACCTTCTGCACATTAATATACTAATTTATTTATCTAACTATTGTTCAGAACCAGGTAGTGCTCTGACTATGGTTTTCTGAGATTCCTTAAGTGTATTCATAGTCTGGACTTCACACTAACATACCTTCAAAATGTTCCAGTCACACAATGCTTCCTGGAGTTTTACTCTTTAGCAGCATTCTTGAAAAATACAGGCAATTTGTTAAAGTACTTTGCTACTATATAAGTTATATCTTATGCTATCCTAAGGTGTTTATTAAAAGAATTGACAGTGTTACCTTTATGTAAAAATAATGTCAGAATAAGGAGGCTGAGTTTAAGTTTGTCCTGGAAATGTGTCATGCTACATATTCATTGTTCCATGGAGAACCACACAATTCTCACCAAGTTTTATACTTAAAGTACTTGGTGACCCATCTGCAACCTCTTCTAGCCTATTTTACCCACTCATTATGTGTCCTATTAACACCAATATTCAATGTTCTTTTCATTCCATGTTCCTGCACCTTGGTTTTGCCAAATATCAGCGTTCCATGTATAACAACAATTACTTCATATTTCGTACACTCTGTGCACATTTCTGTCTCACATACTAGACTGCACAGATGTCTAATATGCTAATGAGATCAAAGTCATCATCTGTTATAATTTCCAGACTGTTCTATTGGGAGACTGAATCCTGAGAACTAGAGACGTTTTTATTTTCTGATTGTAAACATATTCATCATCTCTCATATAATTACCTTACGAACTATATTTTATGTAGAGATATAGTTTAAAAAGTCACAGTTCAAATGTCAAAAAAGATATAAGGGAAAACAGTAAAATGACTTTTTTCAACCCATGTTCATATTCACCCTGCTTTTTCATCTTCATTTTATTAAATTTTCTTCATCTTTAATGAGCTATTTCATGCACATTAAAGTCAGTATAAATATTCCTTTGCCCCCTCTATTTTTGCACAAATGAGAGCACATTAAATATACTATTTTGCAATTTTATTTTTAATTTAACAACATATCCTTGAGGATACTTCCTTACCAATACTTAATGGGGTCCCTCTTTCGTTTTTTATATATCTGTATAGTATTGTATCATTTGATAGCACTGTCACTATCTAATCATTTACCTGTGAATGGACACTTGAGTTCTTTCCAATCTTTAATTTTTACAAACAACGTTACAGTGAATAACCTTGTTCTGCCACTATTTACGTGTGTTGACATCACTCTAGAATGCATTCTAACAAGAGAAATTGTAAGATCAAAGGTACTTGCTTTTGTAATTTGAGAGAGAATGCCAATTTGTCCTTGACAGAGCTTATATCATCAAACTCTCACTCAAGCATGACTTTTGACTTCACTCAGGCTCCCTTGTTTCTCCACAGGTTCTCCAGTTTTGCTGTTTTCAAATGTGATATTTCACTAATATGACAGGTTAAGATCGACAACTTACTGTAGTTTTAATGTGCTTTTTTTTTATTCATCTGAGTGAAGTCAAACCTCTTTTCATTATTAAGGGCACCTTTTTTTTTCTGTGAATTATCTATTCATGGCTTCTGCCTTTCTTGGGGAGACCATTAAAGGTTCTTTATCATTGGAGGGATTAGATCTGTGAGTGCATTATATGTTTCAAATATATTTTCCCATTTTGGTTCTTCTCTTTTAGATTTCCTTAAGAGGTTCGTGCTCCAAAAAAGCTTTCCATATTTTATTTCCTAAACATATTTATCTTTTCTATTATTACTTCAGGTTTTGGGGTTATACTCCCAATTCTGTCTCCTCACCTCAGGGACATGGTTCAGCTCTGCCTCTTTTCCATTCCCTGTATTTTGGCCTGAAAACTCTCTCCAGGCCGTAAGCTGGGGCAGCCTTGGCATAGGCCTAGGATAGAATCATTGACCATAGGGGATGTATACATTCAGATTTAGTTGTCAAAAAGTTTTCCCAAGTTACGGTTCCAACTTACAGTCCCACAGGCTTTGTATGAGAGTTCCAGTTATCCCATAGCCTTGCCAACACTGGTTATGTTAGTCTGTACTTCTATTCATTTTGGAGGGAACGGTTTTATTTCCCTGATGACTAATGATACTCAAGAGAGGAAAAGATCAACTGTTCTTTGACTTTACAATCCCAAACTGTAAGCACATAATAATAGACCTGTTTTAAAACCAGCACCCATCAATCAATCCCTAAGTGTCCAAGGACAGAATGACTCTACAGAATGCCTCTCTTTGGCAGTCCTGTGTTGATAGTCATCAGCCACAACCCTCTCTGTGTCCTGGAGCTGTGTTTTCTGAATGGTACCTTTAATAAACAGAAGTTTCTAGTTTTAATTTACTCTTATTTGTTACTTGTTTCGATTATGGGAAATGTTTTAGTGTACTGTACAAGAAATCTGTGTCTACAAAATTATAAAACATTTTCCTATGTTGTATCTTAGAAATGTTATTGTTTTACCATTCACATTTAGATCTGTAATTCTCTTGGAAATGAGTTTTATTGTTTGGAGTGAGTTAGAGGTTAGCATAATTACTTGTGCTATATGCATCCAATTTATATAGAATAATTTATTAGAAAAATTATATTTTTTCTTTTTTAGTTGCTCTGCAGTGACACTTTTGAAAGAAATCTAATGTTGATGTAAAAGCATGAGTTTCTTTCTGGACTCTATCAAGTTAGATTTCCTTTGTGGGAAGATATTTAGATATAAATTCAATATTTTTGGTTAGAAGATTACACAGATTTTCCATTTCTTTATGTTTCTTGTGATAACTTGTGTTTTATTAGAAATTTATCTTTTTCATTTAAATGTTCTAGTATTGAAATAAAGTTGTTCATTATATTCTCTTCATTTATTTTTTCCTTCATTTATGACAATTTCAAACACAAAAGTTGAAAGAGCTTTAGTGAACATCCATATACGTACCACTTAGATTCTACAATTTATATTTACTACTCTTCAATATTTTTCCTGTTCTAGCATTTTTATGCATATGAAATTATGTGGTATTTTTTTCTAAATGTTTTATATTTAAAAATATCTGTAGCAGTGCTCCTTTTTTCATTTCAATATTGATATCCTTGTTTCTCTTCTTTCTCTTTTTGTTAGGTGGTAGAGGAGGTTTAGTCTTGAAAGGACTGTGTCAATTTTATTAATTTTTTCAAAGAAATAATATTTGACTTTTGAACATATGTAGTTTGTATTTGTATTCTATTTTATGAACTTCTACTGTTTTTTTTTCTTCTACTTATTAAACACTGAATTACAAATGTGAAAGAGTTGCTTACAATGAGTAGAAAGGTAAAATCTTATTCTTTTATAAACTGATTTCTAGCTTAATTCCACTATTGTCAAAGAGAATAGTGCATGTGATTTCGGTTCTTTGGCACTTGTTGCCTTTGTTTTATGAGCCAGCATATAGTTAATTTTGATATCTCTATCTTGTATACTTAAAAAATATGTACTCTATAGTTGTTGGTCTCAATGTTTTTTTTTTTCTTCCAGGTATCAAAATGTTTATTGATAGATACAAGTATATAAAATCAGGCCACAAACATGTCTTGATAAATTAAGTAGACTTAATTTCAATACTATAATAAAAGGGACCAATTCAAATTCTCACCATTGATTTCACACCCACAAAAACCACTTTACGGGCATTAACAATCTCTCTCTCTCTGTTTTTTTTTTTTTCTTTTTTTTTTTTTAATGAAATAGGGTCCATTTGTTAAGTAGAATTTTTAAATATTTCTTTTATTTACTAATTGTTTCTCTTTTTTTATTGAGGTATGTTAAATTTTCCATGATGTTTATGTCCACTTTTGTAGTCCTTTCATTTCAGTTTCATATATTTTGAAGTTCTATTATTTGATGCATACAAAGTTAGGATCATTATATTTTCCTACTCAATTGACTTTATTATTGTTTCAGAATATTCATTTTTATCTCTAAAAATTCTTGCTAACGTGATATTACTAGAATTATACCAGTTTTCTTTTGATTAGCATTTTCATGGTATATCTTTTAACACCCTTGGACTTTAAAAGTTTTTATTCTTATATTTAAAATTTATTTCTTGTACAAAGAATGTAATTTTGTGTTGTTTTTCTATTTCTAAAATCTTGAATTTTTACTTTTAGTGAAATTATTGATATATTTGAGCTTAAATATACCATTGTAATATTTGTTTTCTATTTGTTGTTGCATTTCTGTTCTCTTCTATGTTTCTGTTACTCATATTTTTAAATTCCTTTGAATTAGATTATTTTTATTACTTTGTTTTACTCCCTTTATGAGCCTTTGGTTATTGATTTTTTAACATTTCTTTAGTTGATGCCTTAGAGATTTGAACAAGCATCTTCTACTTATGAAATTCAATTTATTCAGTAATTTTACCATTTCCAATACTGTAAGAAACTTAGAATATTTAAAATCAATTTGTCTACTCTTGCATGATATGCTGCTTCTTTTCATTACACACACAAATGTGTGTATCTCTACAGAAGACGTTATTATTGCTTTATACACTAAATAATCATTTACATTTATCTATCTAATTACTCTTTCTGCTCCTTTCCATTCATTCTTTCCTGAATTTCCATATTTCTATATGAGATCATTTTCCATTTGCCTAAAAAACCCCTCTTAGTATTTCTTTTAGTGAAAGGCTGCCGGTGATGATTTCTCCGCTTTTTTCTGAAGAGTTCTTCATTTTTGTCTTCATTTTTGAAAAACATCTCTACCAAGCATAGAATTTCATTATCTTCCAGCTTCCACTATTTCTGTTGAAAAGTGAGTTTTTAGTCTTATTGTGGCTCTTTTAAGTTGTGTTTTAATTCTTTTTCTCTTCATCTTTTGTTTTCAAAGTTTTACTATGATACACCCTGGAATGGATTAATTGTATTTATTCTGCTTGGGGTGCATAGCATTTCTTGAGTCTGTGGTCTGATGACTTTTATCTGCTTAAATAAATTATGTCACTTTGTTTTTAATTATTTTATTTCCTTTCTATTTTCCTGCTGTAATTTTAATTGCACAAATGCTATACTTTTTAACTCCATCCCATATGTCTTTTACTCTTTTCTGTAACTTTCATAATTTCTCTGTCTATAATTTAGACTAGATATATTTTTCTTATTTAAATTTCAGTTCAAGAATTCACTCTGTAGTTGTGTCTAATTGGCTGACAAAATCATTCTTAATTTCAGTTAGTTTGTTTTTTCAGTTTAACAATTTCCATTTAATCATTCTTTAGTTTCAAGTATACTGCTGAACTTCTCTATCTTATAGTTTAATTTTTTGAATGCATTAATCAAAATTATTTTTAAGATCCTGTCTTATAACTTCATCATTTAGAGTTCAGGTAGGCCTGTGTTATTCTCTGTGATTTCCTTTGGCATTTAGTAATAAGGTCTTGTCTTCTGGTCTGCTTGATATTTTTTGTTTGAATACCTACCATTATTTTTGATAAATTATAGAGAAAATTTGAGAATATAGATGTTATTTATTTCCTCTAGAAATGATTTATTTCTGCAACTGTTAGGTAGATAAATCAGAGGCAGTTAGATTTGAGGCAGATTCTCTTGAGCTAGTCAAGGCTTTAGCATTTAGGAATGGTCTATATCTTCTTACTTTTAATATGTAACCCTTGGGTGTTTAAACTAAACACTTTAGTTATTCACAAGCTCATATTCTTCTGAACTAGCCTTAAACTCAAAGTCCAATTTTTATACACAAAATCTGTAGCTCTGCTTAGCTTCTGCTTTTATATCCAAATCTTAGCTGCTCAAGTCCTTGCTACCTTCAAACACAGTTTTAGGGGTTTTGTTTGTTTTTTAACTTTTCTAGCTTTTTTAGTTCTCACAGTAGACTTGCTCTGCCATCATCTGTAATGAAGTTCGCCAATGACATAACATAATACTTCTTAGAATTTTCTTTGAAATATTAAATATGATTTTTAATTCTCATACTTTTCATAAGATTGCTGAACTTCAGTTATTAGAAATGAAGCAATAAGCATATGCTTTCTTCTTTGACTTTCAATCCTCTCTTACATTTTGTTTTTATTATTTTACAGTATTAGGGAATAAAACGTATTTATTATATTCTGTCAATCAAATGTTTAGGCTTATTTTAGTGATGGTTTTGCTATCAAATATGGTTAATGTTTACCCAAAGTATTTCTGACAGTGTTTCTTTAATCATCAGTTGGCTGAAATTTTTTCTTAAGTAATTTTTTAAGGGTTTTTGGGAACAGAATTCCCTAGAATACTGAGTTCTTGAATGCTCAAAACTGTTTATTCATAGGCTTTAATACCTTTATTTTTGAATTAGAGTTTGCTGCTTATGAAATTCTTCACTCACTTTCTCTCTCCCTTTAAAAATATCTTGCAGGTGGTTTTATGTTTGAGTTAACTTTCTCTTACATGTTATGCCACTGTAATTTGTAGATTAAAGTCTTTTATCTCAGGAAAATTTTAAGTTATATCTTATGTTTTTGCTCTATCCTATCTTTTTTTTCTGTGTGAGTGTGTTTTGTTTCTAGGAGTAGAATCACATATATGTATACATTATTTACTTTTCTTATCATATGCACATATAAATTTTTATATTTTTATTTATTCTTATTTCTACTCTATGTATATTGTATATTCTGCAATATTTATTCACCCTTTCTCTGCTAAAATTTACTTCATTTATTTAATGGTGACTTTTTTTTCCTTCTACTTATTTACTAAGCTCTTTAAGTTCATATTTTATCCATTCCTGTTCTCTCACCATTTTCTTCTTGAATTCTTGCCATAGTAGTCTCTTGCCATAAAGATTGTTCTTCCATTAAGTTATTTTATTTAATATTCCTGACAAAAATAGTTGTCAAGAACTGTTATCTGCTCCATGGAAAATTATTTCTTATGAATATCCTTCATCTATTAAGAAAACTTGCTACTCTTCCTTACAGTACTTTTACATATCTGTCACATAGCAATTTTTATCACTCATGCTAAATGAGTTTGGTTTTCTTGGATGAGTAATTTGCAAAAGTGTCCCATGTAAAAGGATGGGGCATCTTTTTTGATACTAAAGTTTGACCACTTATAGAATATATGGCTTGCTTTCTATATTAATTAGAAAGTTCTGTCTTCTCTGCTCCTCTGAACAAAATCAAATCCAGGAGTGTCTTCTGCAGTCATTCAGTTGAACCTGTTTCTATAATACTGCTGCAGACAAGGTTTTTCTTTTCAGAAAAGTCTTTTTATCTCACCTTGAGTGAGTGTATTTTTGGCAGGACTTTCTATGATGTGGTGTTTTTGATGTTCTATGAAATCTCTCCTTGGCTTTTCTTAAATTTTTTCTCTAAGGATCATGCATAAATTTTGTTATTTTGCCAGCTTATTACACATATTTTTTGAGACTTTTTCTTGCTTTGCTGAACATCAAGTTTTTGGTTTCTATTTTTTTTCTTCCTTTTGGGTATTTTCAAGATGGAAAGGGGGAAATAAATGTTTTAAGAACCCAGGTCATATCTTGTATTGGGTATTTACTCTTTTAAAGATAGTGATTACATATGTGCATACAAAGTAAAAAGGGAGAGCAAGTTACATTTGCTATGTGTTGTGTGTGCAATAGAGAGAGCCCACTGAGAGGCTCAATTAAAAAAAAAAAAGTCTTGGGGGGATGGGATGGACTCAACTGCTGAAAGCGGAAAAGCAAAATCAGGCATGAAAATATCTAATGAATACATGTATTTTTCAAGTGGAATGAATGCGTTTAGGAGATTGAAACAAAAAAGAAGGATGGAATTCTGTTCCAGGGTTAGTATCTGGTGAAAATAGACTGTTCATGGTTATATCTGGTTTGCAATGTGATCCAGGATAATTGGTTATGAATTGTGGTCTATTGAAAATGAGAAGTAAATCTTTGGGGATCAAAATAAAGAGAGAAATTTTAAATGTTTTGGAAGAAATAGAAACAGAAAATATGTATTAATCATTAGGAATATTTCTCAAATCTGCTTCTACCCTGGCATGGCTTGAGTGGTGTGGTGCCAGGACAGGCAACTTGCAACAATACCTAGCTTACAGATACTTGGAAGATGGGAAGAGGGAGAGATCATTTCTGTGAAAGTGGATGAGAGAGGATTTCACATCAATCTCCGAAAGTCTGTATACATTGAATGCAAGGGCTCCCTTGGGATCACTTGGGCCAGGAAAGATGCACCCACATACATCTGAGGTGGGTGGTGAATGAGAGTCGAGCATTAACTGCCTCCCAAGGAAAGCGAGGAGATGAAGAACCCTCTCAAGGACTCACATGCCAACTTAAACACTGAATAATATTGATTTGCAGTGTAATTTACTTAATCTTTGTGTTTTTAGGTATTTCATTTACATAAATTTTAATTATAGCCTTTTGACATTTTAAGTATTCATAGGAATGATGGTAGAGACAAATTCTTTGAAACTAGACACCAAAGAATTAAATTTGAAAATGTAAGAATTGAACTGCAACAACAAAGACTGTTTTTGTAGATGCTTCACAGAAAATTGAGACCAGAAATATCCTGAACCCTCATGTCAGAGTCACAGGTGGTAATGAAAAGACATGACTGTCCATTTTGTCTTTCTAGGACAATAATATTTTACATTATGTAATTCACTAAGGTTACATAAGAAAACCACTGCATCTTGAGAGTCAGATAATAGGTCGTCACAGAAAAACAGCAAAATGACAACTCTGTGTGTGTGTGTGTGTGTGTGTGTGTGTGTGTGTGTGTGTGTGTGTGTTTTCAATGCCAGATCCTGTGGGAAATATAGCTTTTAGAGGTGATGGATTAATTTTCAGATGATAAGGAAATTAATCCACTAACATTTTAAAATGAAAGAGGAAACATGATGGAGGTATACTTACTTAAAATGATCCCTTTTCTGGTGCAGAGGAAAGATTAAGATGAAGAATTTCGATTTAAGACAAGCTTGTAAACATTTAAAATAAAAACTGTTAAATCCATATGGCATTAAGAAGAAAACACCTGTCGTCACCCCTAGCAACTACATGCCAGTCTGACTACCTATGAGCCAGCAGTTATAGTGTGAAGCCAACAATTGTGTTTCCTTCAATAATGAAGAAAGACTGGATCGAAACGGGGTGATTTACATTATATAAAAATCTTCTCAATTCAAGTGCAATATGTATAGAATAGAATCAGTCACAAAGTCATTTGAATTTTAACCTGGATCTTCAATTTGAGATAAGTCAGTTAAATGGAACTTTCTCAGATATTATTTCGTATGTGGCCCTCTAGACAGGTTATGATTTAATACCTTAGTATTTTTGTTTATTTGTAACTTGAAGGTAATGATACTTGGTACTATTTATTTGAAAAATATTTTCCTATTGTTGAGTTAGAAATATTTTAATGTAGTTAAAGTTTTTACTCTAGAGCCCAAAGGAAGGGCATTCACATTAAGATTTTGGCATCTTATAGGATGAATAGGGTCTGCCAAAGGTCTACAATTTTATAAGTTCTGGAGACTTTTGAAAAAAGGTAGTAAAAATAGAAAAAAAATGTATATATATACATACACATATGCACACACATATATAAATTCATATATATGTGTGTGTGCATATACACATACACACATATATATATAATATACACATACATATATTATGCTTACACACATTATATGCCTATATTATATATAGGTTTTACAGAATACATATAGATATTATATGTAATTTATATGCACATATATGTACTTAAATACACATATATCATAAGTACTATAAGATTTATTGAATTTTGGTCAACTTCACTGACCAGTACCAAACTATTTTGACCATTGTTTCTTTGTAATTTTAGTTAGATTATTCCTGGCCTGAAGTAAAGTAGCATTCAAATTACAGAATCACAATTCAATTTCTTTGACAGGGTTCTGACACACAAAGATTATCTGTGCCCTGAGAGTTTCTTCTATATATGGTCTATGTCACAGCTTATTATCTTGGTGTGAACTCTGGTTCCCCCTCAGTGACCTCTTTTACACAGGAAGTACTCAGAAGTTGCTCATCTGTGTTTGTGATGTAGTCTCCAAACCTTCCTCCTGTTAGCTGGGGTCTACCTCTCTCTTTCCTATGTGCTCCTTGGTGTTGCTTATGTCACAAGGCTTAAGTCCACGCTTGGAGTAGTAAGGTTACAGAGTATGGCTATCCAGAATATTTCCTAATTTCTAATTTAAGAAACATATTAAATTGAGGTTTCAAAACTTATATTTTTAAATTGAAATGCTTTTCTGTGTTGCCTTTTGCATGTGAAACAAACTCAGACATTCCAAGTCTGCCAAATCTATTCAAGAACTTGGAATTCATGTTATCGTGGTTCCCACTTTGGAGGGAAATAGTTAAATCCCTTTGAGCTCATTCTCCCAGCTAGGAAGCAGGCAAGTGCAAGCAATCAACTACAAGATTTTCAGATTTATTAGAAATGTAAGAAGACAGTTAATTGTCCAGTGAAAAATAAATGTACAACCGGCTAGGCAAGCTTATAAAGAAAAACTTGAAAAAGTGGTCTTTAAAAATTAAAAATTGGTGGCTTAAGGCCATGGTTTCTAAATCTAGAATTTAATAAGTTGTTAAGCCAGACTTGCTCTTTTAGAAGTAGCTGTAATAAATTATAAACACCTCTGTTAGTGATTCATTCAGTTAATATTTTTGACATATTTTCCCCTTCGATTGTCAACAGAGAAAAGGACAAAAGCATTCAGTGTGATGATTCACTGAAATACGTTCTCAATTCCTTTCCCAAACTGAGTTCCCTTTATCCAAAGGTTCAGAAGAGCATCATGTAAATCATTTTTGCAATATGTGTGCTTTTTGTTCTTCTGAAATGTAGTCGGTTTTCCATATGCTCTTCGCCTATCTGCTTTAAAACACTGGGATGCGCTACAAAAAGTTATATTAAGAAGGGCTATAAAATCTACTATGCATTTTTTAATTAAACACTTACTCCACTCTGGTACTCTCCTTACAAATAAGAACTCATTTTGTCCTCAGGACTGTCCTGTGGCGCAGGTGTTATTATTACGGGTCTTTCACAGATGAGGCGAATGAAGTATGATGCTGAAGTCACTTTCTTGCAGAGCTGGGCTGTAACCTGAGAAGTCTGGAGACAACCACCTGGACTGAGCTGTTATTCTTGCTGTCTTGGATCCTTCTTAAAGATGGATGCTTTTCTGTATTTGGGAGACCCCGCCAGTGACCTGATTTTAGTTATATATTTTTGGACCCGAGGGGCACAGAAATGAGTTAACCATATGACAGAGTTTTGTCCTTTCTTTCTGAAAACCCTTCTTTTGTTTAATCATTTTTTGGTTTTCTCCTTCCCATCTCCACCCTAATGTACTTAACATGCCACTCTCCTGTTCTTCCTCCATGTGTTTATGTAAATGCATGTAACTATATCTTTGAAAACTGTCAGGATAGTTGTGCATGTGTTTTAAAAATTACATAAATTGCAACGTGTCATGGATCTCCTTCTGCTTTTTTTCCTTTTTTATTTAAAATTCTTCTGATCTTATTGATTTATTTATTTATCTATCTAGCTATTTATTATTATTTATTATTATTTTTAAATAAACATTTATTTAAATTAGTTTCCAATATACAGTACATTGGTTAGACATCTATATTGTTCTTAAAACAATTCCCCCAATTGCTCCCTCCCTCCCTTGACCCTCCACCTAGCCAACACATTAATGCTTAATGCTAACTACATTCCCTCTGCCATTCTTCCCATCCCAGTGACCATCTATCAGCTACTAATTTGTACTTCTTTAATCCTTCATCTCATTCCCCCAGCTCCCCAACCCCACTCCCCCCTGTCTGTGACCAAATTTCTACTCTATTTGTGAGTCTGTTTTTAATTAGTTTGTTCTTTTTGTTCCTTAGATTCCACATGTAAGTGAAATCATATGATATTTATCTTTGTCTGACTTATTTCACTCAGCATAATAACCTCAAGGTCCATCCACATCGTTGCAAATGGTAGGATTTCATTTTTTTAAATTGCTAGTAATATTCCATTGTATATATGAACCATAATTTCTTTATCCAATCGTCTAGCCATGTTGCTCTAAATAAAACGAGTTAATGGTTTCTGACTGCTGCACAATACGCTACTGAATGCTCCTATCACACTAATTATCTTTTCCTCCACTGATGAACACTTATGTTGCTTCCAACTCCTTGCTATCATAACTGATGCTATGATGAATATTCTACATGTGTCATGATGGATTTGGACAGAAATCTCTCTGGTATGCACCTATGGATAAAATTGCTAGATTCCATTCATACTTAATTTCTTTAAGTATTTTTAGATCTCTCTTTAGCTGAGATATAGTTTATACTTCCACCCATAATTCATACTATTTTCTTGTCCCACATTCTAACCAGCACTTCTTATTATTTAAGTGTCTAACTTTTGCCGATGTGATAGAAACAAAGCTAATATGTTTATGATGTAATGCCCCATTCGCTAAGTCAGAGCTCAAACCCTCACTTCACACATTTCTACCATTATTTTCTTGAGAGAGTGCTGGTGGTGTGGTAGCTGTGGGCAGCATTTGAACTTTGTGAAGGCAGAGAAGAAGGTGGAGAACCAGCAGGCCCTCTATTCCTCTGAGACTCCTATGGTCCAGCATGGAGAGAGCATGGCTGATGGTGTAATGTGGTAGAAACTCTGAGGGAAGAAACGCAACTTATTTTTCAAAATTCTGAAAAATTAACAATTTATAGTGCTGATTCATAAATATATTTTTAAACATCATTTAATATTTTTAAGTTAGAAGTTATAAAATATTTCATATATTCTAAAATAATTTAAATATATTTTTTCCTATTCTCTTTAGAAATTTTACCTTTCATATTTCAATATTTTATGAATTTAAAATTTGTTTTGGGATAAATTTTGAAGTAGGAATCCAGATTTATTTTAATACTATATATCAGCTAATGTTGCCAACACCATCTACTTAATAAGCCATATTTTCCCTCATGATTTTCAATGACACATCTGTCATATACCTTGTTTCTAAGTCTGTTTCACTATGCTGTTCCATTCTTCTATATGTCCTTGTGCTGGACTTACCTTATTACTCTTATTTCTGAAAAGATATTGTAATTATTTGCGGAAATTTATTATTTTGTACAATTTTTAAAATCAACAAAGAAATTCCCTGCAAACTTCTCCTAGAACATTTAATCTAATTGGTTTCACCTAATTAAGTAATTTATGGAGATTCACACCTTTATAATTTTGGGCATCCCAACTATGAACTAAGTATATATTCTATTTCTTTAGACAGTTTTGTTCCATATTTCTTAATCGAGTTTGGATACTTTTCTCCATAAGGAGTGTGTGCATTCAGCCATGTATAGTGCCTGGGGTGGGGGCGGTACTAGACTAATTGGGGGGGATCACGTTGTAAAAAACATAAATGTCTGATCACTATGCTGTGCTCCTGAAACTAACATAAAATAATACAGAATGTCAACTGTAGTTGAAAATAAATTTTTAAAAAATGTATGCATTTTTTGTTAAGGTCTATATAATTCCTCATAATTTTTGCAGCATCGTGAGTGGAACTTTATTTTCTTTTATATTTTCTAGTGGGCTATTACCAGTTATGCAGAAATACTCTTAATCCTGTATATAGCACTCATGGTAATCTTAAATTAGTCTACTATTTTATTATTCTCCTAACCCTTATTATATTTACTACATTTATATATCTTTTTTTCTTTGGTTATCAGCACTCTATTGAAACTTATAAAAATACTTCTAAAAATTATTTATTAAAAATGAAATTTGGTATGGTTTTTAGTTGTTAGATTCTTAGTTTAAGAGTTTTTAACATAAATAGGTGTTAAAGTTTTTAAGTGCTTTTTCTATGTTTATTGGGATCACTATGTGGTTTTTCTCCTTTAGTTGTCTTTTTTTTTTTTATGTTAAATCGTTCTTGAATTCCTGGGAAAGATATAATTTAGCATGATGCATTTTTCCATAAACCATTTAATCATATAATTTAATATATTATTTAAATGTTTGCATTTATGTGAAATTGTCTTACAGTGTAATTTTTTTCTTGTACTGTTCTAATAGTAGCATCATAAAATAAGTTTGGCAGTTTTCTCTTTTTTTATTTTATAATGGAAAGTTTCTGGAAAGTTTGGTATAACTCAACTGTAAAACCACCTAGTATTGGCAGTTATGTTGAGGATAGGGAAGGGAGTGGGAGTGTGGTGGATAGGTTTTTGACTGGCATTTCAATTTCTTTGATGGCTATTGGTCCATTTAAATTTGTTTGTAATTTTAACATCTCTAAACAAATCTAGTTAAACACCTTCTTTCATGATTATTTCATTTATACATATGATCTCATTGTTTTCTTGATATGGATGGAAGTGTGTCTAAATTTTTGTCTTTTTAAAGACTCCTACTTGTGTTTTGTTAATTATTTCTATCATTATATTTTTGTTCTCTATTTTCTTGTTTTCCAATTTAAGCTATAAGTTTCTTTTTAAGTAAATTTTAAACTACTTCCTACATATAGACATAAAGTATTTTCATTATCATTCAGTTGAAGAGGAATTTTTCACTCAAGTGGCTAACCTCATAATCAGCTCTTTGTTCTGCTTCTATAGACATGCTTGCTGCATAGACCAAAAGGCAAGGTGACCTTGAGATCATCTGAAGACTCACTCTCCCCTTTGCTTATTCTGTCTAAAGAACAGATGTATTGTTTTTGCTAAATTCCTGTCTGAGAATCTCATGAGCCAATCAGCCCATGCCAAATCCCATAAAAGTAAGGTTACCCGTGAGCTCGGGACCCAGATCTTCAGAGTGCCAGCTCTTCTGGGACCACCGGCATGATAAACCTGAGTTCTCCAATTCTCCGAGTGGTGCTTGGTTTCTCATCGGTCTGATTTTTATGCAACACAATGATTAATATTTTTTAAAAATTTCCTCATGATATCTCATTAATTTAATGGTTATTTTAATGATATATTTTTATTTTTAAATTTCAGGTACACATGAAGTTACCTAGCTAAACATTGTTATTGATTTATATGACTGTTGCTTGATTATCAAAAAACATGGTATATATGATATTTATTATTTTTCATTTATTGAGGTTTCTCTGTAGCTTAGTGCATAGTCAATTTTTATGGTTGTCTTCTGTGTGGCCAAGAAGAATATGTAGTCTGTGTTTATAGGAGGTAAATTTTTCTGTTTATTAGCTCAAACACATCAATTTTGTCTTCTGTCTTTTTCAATTATTTTATTGTTGGTCAATTCCTTGTCAGAAGAAATTTATTGAAATTCCCATGACTTGTAAATTCAACTAACCTATGCCCTCCAATTTTGTCAGTTGTATTTCTAGTTGTATATTGGCTTACAGTTATAAAATCTTCTGAATTATTGTTTTTTTTTTTCCTAACAGTTAACAGTCTACTTTATTTTTTCTGATTTTTTTTAAGCTTCAAAATTTTATTTTGTTTTATGTTAAAGTTTTTTCCCCTCGTTATATTTTGGTTCATATTTTAGGTATATCTCTTTCTTCAGTTTTATTTTCAAACTTGCTCTGGCCTTTTGCTTAAAATTACTTCTTTTAAAAATATATAGATAGTTTTCATATTAATTCAAGATGAGTTTCTCTTGGTTAATTTAAGCTTTTATTTTTTGTAATTACTCTTATTTAAAAACCATCTCTATCTTATTTCATATTTTAATTTACCTCATATCTTATTTCATATTTTAATTGACCTCATATCTTTTTGTTTTTCTTGTAATGTTCAGCCTTCAATTGGGTCTATGAAGTTTTCTCCTTATTTTTAAAAAAGTTCAACATTTTATTGTTAGTATCTTGGCGATTTTCTGATTACCAAAATTTGTGGGTTTTTTTTGGCATTTTCTAAAGCTTCTTAATAATTATGTCTTCCTCTCAATTAAGACAAGCTCTTGGCTGGTATCTTTCTCCTAATTTCTCTCCCACAAATTGTCATGCTAAAATATTTTTAGTTTTACACCCACTAATATATGTTAGCCATTGATTATTTAGATAATAACAAAATTATTATATTTCTAGTCATTTATATTGTACATTGATTTTTCTTCTTTCTGAAGACCTCTACCAAGAATGCTCTCAGAGTCAGGCTTAGCTTGACAATATTTTTAGTTTATGCTCACAGTTAGATAATAATTTAGATCTTTATCTTTTGTGTTTTGAAATTATTACTCCATTGCTTTCTTACATCTTTTCCAAATTTTAGGACAGTCTGTCATTGATTTTCTTAAACATTGCGCTGATATATTTAGCTGTTAAGTTTTTCTTATCTATCAGCACTCTTAGTTTGAAGCTGGGAAATTTTAGAAAAAGATTTCTCTATATATTTACCCCCACCAGCACACACACTTCATTCTCTCTTTTCTTCTGAAGCTCCTGCCAACACTTTTTCTGCCCTTAGCTTTTGAAATTTCTTTCCATCACTTAGTCCATTTCAAAAACCTGTCCTCAAAGCCTGTTCCTCAACTGTACCTTCTAGCATGCTCTCAGAGTCAGCTAGAAGCATGGTAATATGCTAATTTCTTTCTACATTCTGTTAGTCAACCCATTGAATGTATTTTTTTATGTCAACGATTTCAATTTTTTACACTCAATAACCCTTGAACATTACTTTGTGCATGTGCCTTTTGTTCCTAGTGTCCTTCCTCATGCCCCTGAAGGTATTTATTTATGCTTACTTGACAATTTGGCTCTAGCTGTCAGTCAATACTGTGACTTCTGCTAGGTTGTTTAGTTCCTTGCTCTTTATGATGCTGATGTTTCTCAAATGTTGTTTTACTCCTGTGAGTTCTTATTTTCCTTGGAATTCTGTTACTCTGGTGATATGGGTCTGGGAAAAGAGAAACAATCTGAAATCTCAGCTTGTTCTCTCTCACAAGAGGGTTGCATTTGGGAGCTGGAGTCTCAGGACAGAGGAGCCTCTGGTCTTGCAATTTAAACTCTATGAATCTCCATCTTCATTTCCTCTCCTCCTCTGATGAGCCTCTCCATGGGGAGACCCCGAGAGCTCTCCCATATACTGCTGCTCTCCATGCTGCCAACCTAAGAATTTCTTAATCCACAGAGTGTGGTTAGGGTGGTGGGGAGAGGAGCAGATTTCAAGAGATGACCATCTCTTGGCTATTGGAGCTTTACACTGTGCATGCCACAGTGTCCTCCCATAAGACTGTGTCTCTGGCTGGCACAGGACAATGTACGATTCTCTTTTCCACAGAAAGAAACAGGTGGACCACAGCCACCCTGTGTGTAGAGTAAGAGAGTGAAAGAGAAAAATGCTCAGCTGGAGCAGCCTCTTCTCAGCCTAACCTCTTGTTTTGGCAACTGACTCTCTTCTATGCCTAAGCTACTATTTCTCTTCCAAACTGGAATAAAACTTTCTCTCTCTAAGTGTTCCTTATGGTTTTTATGTTATGTTCAGAGATTAATTAACTGACCCACTTTGTGGCCTCTCCAGAATGGGTTCAGGAAAGAAAACCAGCAGCTCATGAAGGCTTACCATCTTCTCAAGAACTAGAAATCCTTGTGGGCTTCAGGAGAAAATTCCTGAGATAGTATTTCTTATTATATATATTCATTTGTCTCTTTTTGAAAATAATAGCAGCAAGATGTCAGCATCACAGAGATCAAAAGATTTAAGTACAATTTCGACACTACCAGTTAACATCTCTGTGACTCTAGGCTTTTAACTTATCTGAGTTTCATTATGCTCATCAGCAAGTTGAAAACATTACATTAATACACTTTTTATTCATCAGTTTCTCTGTGTCAGGTATTGACATGAGACCAGAACTACTTCATAAGAATGCCAGAAAAGTCAAAGGTGATACCATGTGAAATAGCTATATAGGCCACAGAGTACTATACTGAAGTGGAAAAACTGCTTTGTACTTAAGGACTTGGGCTCTGGAGTGAGAAAGATGTGTGTTAAAAGCTTGTCTCTGCCACTTAGCCCCTTTATTTTGAGCATGTTACATAATTTCTGATCATTAGTTTCTTAAATTGTAAAGTAGAGATAATGCCTACATCAAAAGATTGCTGTGGATTTAATAATCTGATGAAGCACTCAGGTTACCCAATGCCTGACATCTACTATGTATTCAATAACCAATGGTTACTATTAGTATACATTTGCTCCTTCCTAGAATGGCCATGCTTCAATAGCTTTAATCTCCTCTCAAAAGAAATTAAAGGGACAGTGACCTAAGAGAATCTGATGCTGCAGAATCTAACTATTGTAAGTCTTTTGCTAAATACCAAATGACAGTGATCACTCTTTCTTGCCAAAAGAGCATTTGAATTCTTGAGTTCTCTGGCTCAATATCAATAGCTGGGTTTTTTTGAATGGTTGCCCAAGAAATTGGTCTCATGTAGTGCCACTGTATGTTAAAAAAAAAATGCTTTAAATAGTAACAATTCAAGATTTGAGGAAAATGTGTGTGGACTGGGTTAGTCAATGGAGGGTGTGGAGGAGGGTGTGGGTAGAAATAAAAAAACAGAGGTTACAGATTGAAGAGCAAGAATATCATTCTAAGACACTAGGCCCTGACAATTTCAGTGTAGATTATGATGGAAGCTATTTCTATTCTATTCTAGAACTAGAATATTTCTCCTGCCTCATACAGTACTACTAGTCACATGTGGTTATTTCACACTTGAAATATGGTTACTGTAATTGAGTTGAAGTTAAATTTTATTTGATTTTGATTGATTTAAATTGAAATTGAAATAGCCACATGTAGCTAGTGGCTACTGTTTGAAGTGTATAGTGCTAGAAAAGGGAAATGGCAAAAAATGATGTCAGATTAAAAATGGGTAATGAAGGATTGAGAAAAATAGGCGTTTATAAAGACCCTCAGGGGAAGACTTAGGGAGCCAGGAGAACACGGATATCTTTTGTTTCATTCTGGGTCCTTTAGATAACCATCTGTCACCATCGCATTCAAAACCCATTGCTTCTATAACCTTGTCATCACCCTGCAAAGCCTGTTAACATTTCCCTTGTCATAACCATAGCCCATGCTTGGAACCCAGGGGAGTAGCACACCATATGGCATGGAGCTCGATGAGGAACCACACTGATGCCAGAGCCCAGAGATTAATATTCATGGCAATAAGGGAGTGCCTTCTGTACACGCAACCCACACCACCTTATATGCTGACATGCAATGGGCAAAAAGCTGCCTGGTGAGGTGGCGATCTGATCTCCCCAGACTTAGTCATAGAAAACCAAAGCCTGTAATTTGCTGAAAAGAAATTTCAGCTCAATTTCTTGTGTGTTTGGGCAAGATGTATATTTGGATATGGGAAATATTTTGTGTGTGTGTAGTTAAAAACAAATAGCACAGCACTATAGATACCAGCACTTTGCACATGCCAAGTTTAAAGAAAAAATGCACATCCTCTTTTAGAAGTAAAAGATTTGAAGATGACCTCATGCTTATTTTGTGTTGTGTCTTCTCAGCCTTTTCACGATTATCTGGAATTGTGCTGAGGTTTATTGCTCAGAGCGTCCCTGATTCAGATAGCTCATCAAGTATTCCCCAGGATCACTTGCTTACTCACCTGAGTACAGAACCAGGTGTCTGAGTCCCTGTTATGGCCTCTCTTTCTGAATCTATGTAGTGGGAAAATCTTCTGTAAGCAGCAGACGAGTGGTTCATTAGAGCTATTCCCTGATGATTCTGGTTGCACTGGAACAATCATAAAATGAGGGTTACAGAAAGATTGATGTGTGAAGGGAACATCTTTATTCTTGGTCACAAGGAGCTTTCCCCAGAGAGGTGCAAAGAGCAGGCCCACCCCACCCCACGGAAGGGTGCAGTGAAGATGCTGTGACCACTAAGATTCATTGGCACATGGTAACAGCTTTTAGTGGCTAGAAATTTTTTGTGGTTTCTGGGAGACATAATGGGTCTTCCATGGTTATGGTAGAAAACATTTTCCCCCATATACTGAGTGATGCTGAGATACTTACAGTATATTTTGGAACCGAATGTCACAGTTTACAGGAATATGAAAAGCTGCAATTGGATATATTATTGCCCTAAGCCTTAAATTAATGTAAAGGTTACAAAAAAAAAAAAACCTTAAGATGGAAAATTTCTCTATTCTATTACTGAATAAAGATACTATAATTAGACCTGTGGCCTTTATCATTTATCTATCTATCTATCTATCTATCTATCTATCTATCTATCTATCTATCTATCTATTTATTTACACATTGGCACAGTGACCAGACTTTTTTGTTATAAAAAATGTTTGCAGAAATGAAGAATGGATAACAATTTTAAATAGGATGAATTTCCTTGTTGTTTTTCACAGTTGACTATGTGCAACACATGTAAACACAGGCAACAGGCATGATGGAAGGTTGGTGCAGAGCCTTTGAGTTCTCCTTCCATTGTGAGATACCCGGGATTTTCTCTGGTTAAAATTCAGTTGACCTGGTTTTGTATTTTCTTTTATGTGTTTATTAATTGTTACTTTATTTTCTAAAGTTGACTAAAAGAAACAACAACAATAATAGCAAACATTTACATAATGCTTATTGTGGACCTGGTAATTATTCCCAGTGCTTTATAGAAATTAAATCATTTAATCTTCACAACTCAATTAGCCCAACACTTTTAAATACTTCATTTTAGAGATAAAGAAACTGAGGCACAGTTTTCAGGAAATCTAGAGCTAAAATTTTTGTTTTTAACTGCTTCGTTGTGTTGGTCCTAGTAGAGCTTTATTAGTAATAATTTTTAAATAATCAGCTAGTTATTGCTTTAACATTGAATTTTAATTTGGCTTGTGCGTGCAGACCTGTTGGAATCCAAGAGAATGTTTCCTGCCCAACAATAAGCTATGCGAAGTACTGTCTAACCCAGGGAACCCACCTGGATTCATGGTCTTGTTCTCAGTTTTGCTGAGTAATTTTTTTGTTGGCATAGATAGTGGGCCCATTTCTCTAAACAAATTCATATTAACCAAGCCATGAGAAGGTGAAATCAATTACCAAATGATTGGATAGTCAAGTTCTCTGCCTTGTACCAAGGAGACCCCAAAGTCTCACCCAAAGTGTGCTTAGTGGGCTCACATCAGTACAGAGGGAGGGATCTTCTGATTTGAATATTAGCTGGCATCAGGTTATTACAAAGTAATGGCTATGCTATGGACAAACTCACTATTTAGACTAGACAGAGCAAACCCTTAGGTCAGGGGACCCTTGACTTTGAGCCACAAAAATGTTTTCTGGTGTGGCTCTTCCTTCTCAGAACTCCCAAATGATGGCATTTGGTTTAAATATGTTTATACTATCAGTCAGGCAAGTGGCTTTTAGATTTTTGTGACTGATACACAATAAAAAATATATTTGAAATTCATATATACCATGGCCTGTCTTCCTCTTCAAGTTACTATGGCATTTTATCTTCACTACCTTGCATTGGGTTTATAGAGTGAATCACAGAAGACAATCGCAGGCACTTAGGAGATACCTAACTGATATTACTTCCTCTTTGCAGAACGTGGAGACAGAACTTTTCTCATTGGGAGAGAAATTATTGTACCTTCCAGAGAAATTACATCCTGTCTGTAGTGTAGTGCAGAAGCTGCTATAACACAAATGCATTCAGTTATTCATTTTCTCAATAATCCTTTGTTAGAAACCTGTTATTTCCTTTTAGCCCAGTTGGGCAGGTAATTAATTGATTTATTAATTTTTCATAAAGTGCAAAGTGTCATTGCTGATACATTGTTGTAAGAACTCTTAGGCACTGTGCATCTTAAACCAGAATTACCTTATCAAAATAAATAAATAAATAAGTACTTGAACAATGGTAAATTATAATGATAATTGACTAATGTTTTTTTTTTTTTTTTTTTTTGTGGTAACACAACTAATATCTTAAAGAGCAACCAAAAATAGAATGCAAAACTAATGGTGACCTTCAGGTTTGGTCTCCTACTCCATAAAGTACACTTCATAAAACCTAGGTTTTAGATCTGTGAAGCTGAACAGATGCACACAAGATTTACTTTTTAGTATTCTTTTTCTTGGCTTGAATAAAGCTCCCGCTCTTCCACGAAATCCTTCTTGGCCATATTATCCACTGTGAGCACGTATTCATGCAATTCTTTTCATACTCGCTTTTCATATATGGATTTGTGACATCATTAACTCTTGCATTGATGGTTCCACTTTTCCATGTGTGAGTGCTCACTGCTAAATGAGTTAGGTGCTCTTTTTGGACAGATCCTGCTGACCTCAGCTGTCATCGCCCAGCACTAGTACATGCAGTGTGAGGGTGGGCACCCACTGAATCTGCTCAACAAAAGTGCCTCTCATTCTCAGGCCATCAGGAGGATTGGGAGTGTGGAAGGGGGTGGCCATCACTGATGGTCAATGTGTAGCCTTCAATAATCTGCTTCAGAAAAAAATTTTGATTTGAACAATCTGTTCTTTCTTTTCAAAGGGCAGTTTTCTGCATACCATTTGGTTTACTTTTGGATTGCCATGAAAATACAATGAAGAAGTAATTTCTTTGAAGAAATTCCTCTATTTCTAATCAAAATCTACTTTCAGCTACCAGACCTGCCTGTTCTTTTAAGTCCCCAAGCCCTCATTCTCAACTTGCTTCTCTTATGTGTGTTTCCACCAAGAAGACTGGCACTTCTATATGGCTCTGTTTCCTGACAGCAACAAAACAAAACAAAACTACTATGATTGTCCCCAGCTGTTGGAAAAGTGAAGAGTGTAATACTGTTTTCTAGATTGGCATTCTTCCTTTCTTTTTTTTCTTCCTTTCTTTCTCCCCTTCCTTTCTCTCTTTCCCTTCCTTCCTTCCTTCCTTCCTTCCTTCCTTCCTTCCTTCCTTCCTTCCTTCCTTCCTTCTTTCCTTCCTTTCTACCTTCTTTTCTCTTTCTTACTTCTCAAGAAGCAGAACCTAAAATAGAGGTTAGATTAATGTTTCCTTGACTATTAAGAAAAGAAAGGGCACATCAGGGATCTAAAAAAAATTCTCCTTCTGAAGAGAGACAGGAAGGAGAGTGAAATAAAAATTCTCCTTCTGAAGAGAGACAGGAAGGAGAGTGAAATAAAAAGGGATTTTACAAAATGTTTGACTTTGAAAAGAAGAGTGAGAGCAGACAAGCATGCTTATGGGAGTAAGGTGTGTGTGTGTGTGTGTGTGTGTGTGTGTGTGTGTGTTTTGGGAGTTTGAGAGAATGAGGCTGAGAGCCAGGGATATGAAGTGACATAAATCAGGCTTGTGCTGAGTTTCCTCCTTTTTATTGGTTTGTTCCCTGTGGTGCTTTCCCTAAAACTGCTTCCTCTTTTTCTATATTCATTTTGTTCCTAGTCCAGAAGGTCTTGGATGATGTTGGCAAGATGCTAAACATCTGGGTTTTGAGAGAGAGAGAGAGAGAGAGAGAGAGATCTATAGTTTAGTAACTTAATCTTTACTTGTCCTTTGGGATGCTCTGCATCATGTGGCTCTGAAGGCCTGATGAGTCTCTACTTGGCAGACATCTGTTAAGCACTATACAAATCACGTTCAATGCCCCGTTTGTTTAATTAAGTATTGGATAAGAGGTAGTCACCTTTATGACAGTCTCATAATAACTAGAGTTATCAAAATTATATCATTACAAATATGTAATACTTTAAAATGTTTTATATAATTTCTATCTGTATCATTAGAGCTCTCACTTTTAGAATGTTGCTCTGTTCCCAGCCCTGAGATAAGTGCTTTACATATATCAGCTCATTTAATCTTCACAATAATCCCAATAGGTTATTTATGTTATCTTTCCTATTGTGTAATAGAGAAAAATGAGGTTCATGAAGCTCCATGACTTGCTTAGCATTGCCTAACTAGAAAATAGCATAACTGATATTTAAATGTGGGTATTTCTGACTTAAGAATCCTAGACATGTTTTTGTATTTTAGTTGACCATTACAAATATTAATACAAATAATGAAACTATCAAATGAAGCAGTGAGATCTCCTACTCTGTTCATTTGAGGCTATTTAATTAAAATATTTGTTTTTAAGTCTTTGCACTTTATTTCTCTACTTATGTTTGCTCCTCAGTTGTTAACAAAAAGGAGTTAGGTGCTGGTTTATTTTTAATGAGTAAATTTTAAAATATTCAGTAAATTTGAGGCTCCATCCTTACTACAAGCAATTAATTTAGACAACAAGGAGGCATTAAGTTAAAAGTTATTGACCATAATTGTGAAAATAATATTTGGACTGATCACATTCTTTCTTTCTAAATTATAAAAGATTGAGCACAATTGCTATCAATTACTTAATATTTTTATTTATAACTTCTTTAGTTATTTATTTCTACATATCAAACTTCTCCAGAATCTAATAGTTTAATGCAACACCCTCTTTTTTATTTCTCACAGGTTTTATGGCTTAAGAATTCAGGAATAGCTTAGCTGAATGGTTCTGTTTTGTGCGACATCGACTGGGGTCACTTAGTGTTTTCAGCTAATAGTTGTGTTGGTCTAGAGTAGTGCTGTCCAATTACATATATGCATGTAGTTTTAAATTTTCTAATAGCCACATTTAAAAAGTGGCTATTAGAAATTCAATTTAATGACTTATTTTATTTAACCCAACATATCTAAAATATGTGTGTTCCATGCTGTTGAGATGGCCCTGACTCCTGGTGACTATGAATGAGTGATGTCTACAACACCCTGTCCTCAACAGCCTTGCTCAGGTCCTGTAGTCTCAGACCTACAGCTTCTTTTATGGAGTCAATCCATCTCACCTAAGGTCTTCCTCTTTACATCATTTAAGCATATAATCAATATTAAAATTTTCATGTATTTTTTGAAATCCAATATGTATTTTACTCTTACAGTACAACTCAGTTTAGACTTGACATTTTGAAAACTCAATAGCCACATGCACTAATGGCTTCTATATCGGATAGCACAGGTTACTAGAGACTTGATGATATCTTCACTTCCACGCTTAGCACTCTGCTGTAGTTGGCTGAAGGGCTGGGCTCGGCTTAGTCTCTCTTCTTTCTCAAGGATTCTCAGGATTTTCCTCATGTGGTTTGACTTGCAGGAAGTTTGCTTTCTTATGAGGTAAATCAAGTTCCCAAGAGATTGAAGTGGTAGCTGCCAGTCATTTTAAAAGATCTGGCATAGCATTATTTCCTCTGCACTAGGTACAACACGGTCCAACCCAGATTCAAGGGGGTGAAAAACTGTCCCACATCTCAATGAAAAGACTGCCAAAGAATTGATAGCTATTTTTAATATACTAAAGAAACATATTATTTTATCTTAAAGAATGATACAGTAAAGTTGCATGTTTAAAAAAATTGCATACATTTGTAAGATATTAAAATATAATGTATAATTAAAATAAAAAAATAGTTACACATATTTTGTAGACCCTGGAGAATTATATTAATATATGAGTTTATCATAGATGTTTAAAATCATATATATACTTTTAGAAATAAGAATTTATCATGTGGTTTATTTCATACTACATTCTTAATTAATAACACCCAATATCAACTCAACATTGTTACTACAGGAAAATAACTTTTTTCTTGTTCTACTATATTTTCTAATGCTCCCCTATACTATGATGAAAGCAAGAGATTATTTTAATTTTAAAATTATAACAAAAGCATTATAAATCATTATTTTATTTCTTTTAGACTTTTATTTCATAATTGTTTTGCCATAGAGGTTCTGTTAATGACTCTAAACCCTGCTTGGATGAATATTTAGCAAACTGGAGTTTGTTTTTTGTTTTCAAAGAACCTGCTTTAAATATGAAAGGGGAGAATGCAGCAATTACAAAACACAGAGAAACTTAGAGACTTGTTTTCTCTTTTAAAAAAAATTAACAGATATTTGAATAGGTCAGATGAAACCTTATTTATATTGAAATCAATAATTTATGAGTGCTAACCACAAAAAAGTACAGAGAATAAAGAATCCAAAGAACTGCTGTCTTAGAGTAGTAATATATTGCAATTCCAAATACATTAGTCTGTCACTAAACTAGAGAATGGCAATTGAGCCAGACTAATTTAGCACTGCTATCAAAAGTCCTGGACTACTCTCTAGAAGGAGGCAGCCTCCATGACAAGTTAGGTTTCACGTAAACTCATTGTTTTTGACAATGATGGGTCTCTGCTTTTGAACTTGTCTACAGTCTGCTGGGTGGAGCTGAGATTAGATAGTTTATCAGTTGTAGTATCTCTCCATAATGGATCAGTGGAGAAATAGACCATTATGTGGATTGGAATCGACTCCCTCGCGGTAGCAGCAGATGAATGTACTGGGTCCATCAATCCTCAAATTTCATGATGTGCCTGAAAATACATGGTAATTAATAGTGTAATCAGTATGGCTAGAAAGCAGAAATTATGTTTTCATTTAAGATCTTCACTGGATTATGCAGAAGATGCCAATATACAAGTCTGCACATAAACTAGACAGTTTATTTTATATGATTCGGTGATTCGGTCATTTCAGTTCTCTTACATGGAACTGCAGAAGTTTATGTACTGGAATTTGATGAAGGAGTTTGGAGACTGGAATAATCAATAAATTTGCTATTGGTTTGTCAGGAACTTTAGAAATTTACTATCTCAAAAGTTTGAATTGAAGTAGAACTCTTATCCATGGTGTACACTGAATACCTAAGGCATCAGATTAAAATTAATTTTGTAAATTTGGACCCAAGAAACAGATAAGATGGATTAATCACATTAAAATGTATTTAATTTTCATTCATTCAACTTATTTATTTACTGTCTTACTATGTTCTTACCTTCAATTTTACACTTATTGCCAAAGAACATTCAGTAGAAGAAAAGTGATCTAATATTTGTTTAAAAATTTTTCAAAATCCATTTATAAAATTATTTACTATGTGCCAGGTACTATGTAAGGCAATTCACCTTTACATTTCTGTTTACTGCTCACAGCAAATAAATATTATTATTACTTCTATTTCACAGATGATGAAACCAAGGTTTAAAGTAATTAAATCACTTGGCCACTATCCCAAAGCTAGAGTGGCAGATAAGAAATGTGAAGACCGGTTTGCCAGTTTCTTGAGCTTTAGCTCTTAATCATTGTGAAACAGTAGCAGTGACAGTAGTACCAGCAGCAGCAATAGTAGTATTCATCATTAGCACTCAGAGGGTGCTCACCACATACCAGTGTCTGACCTTCATCCCAGGGAGTGCTAGACTCCCCCAAGATTCTTGTGAAGTATCTCTTATTGGGTAGCAGTTATGTGGTTGGAAAGAGTTATTCTATCCTTTCTCCCATAGCGATTGGCTCAGGAGAACGAAAATGTAAACCAATCAATGAACGGCATTGCCTGGCATAATCCAGGCAATGAATTCTAGAATAGACATATGATCCAATCAGACCAATGACACATGAAGGTGGGTTTGCTGTCCAAGTATATAGGTACATAAAAATCAGAACCGAAGGCATTGATTGTGAAATAATCATACCTCTACCTCTGCATGTCGTCCCATAGGGCACTAATGATGAGTTCACTCTATTTCCAGTTTCATAGCTCCTTAGAGACTTTTCTTTGAGAGCATAAGAATAAATAACATAAATCAGATCACTGTCTAAAAAAAAACAATGTCAAGACAGTTATGGTAAATTGGAGAATTACATGTCTTCATGTAATATCAACTATGCAGAAAATTTTCGAACACTTCTACATTGGGGGTTCTCAAAATACAGTCCACTCACCAACAGCAAGTATCAGCATTACCCAAGAAGTACAAATTCTTGAGTTCCACCAAAAAAAAAAACAAAAAAACAAACAAACTACTGAAGTAAAACCTTTGGGAGCAGGGCTCAGCAACCTGTCTTGACATGCCCCCACTTGATTCTGCAGCACACTAAAGTTTGAGAAACTCTATTGCATGTGTGTTAACACTTTACCATGCATCTCTCCTGTTATTCCATTCTCATTTTTATCTCTCCTATCTATATTTTAAAATGTGATCTGTGCTGTCATCTATACTGACCATTATTTGGATTCCAAATACTGCACATTATAAAAAAAATTAATTCAATTCTATATGTTTTATACATTTTTACCTCAGAAATAAATTCTCACTGCCACTATAGCAAATAATGTTTTAGCAGCCAGAGTTTTCTTAATATTTCACAAGCTTGCACTTGTGAAATTTTAACAAGAGAAATCTGTTTATATTTACATATATGTTTGTATGTATGTAATATATTTTCATAAATCAGCCCTCTAATTCTTTTCTAAAAAAGTATTGCATGCTTTTTACTTTATAAAACAAACTTTCATGCTTTTTCTTTACACATAGTTTGTTAAAAATCATTCTGCAATCCAGTTGCATTATTAAAAATTTTTTATGTATATACACTAAATGTGCTAATGGTGTGTACACATGGATGAGAAGGATACACATCAATCTGAGGAGAGCGGTTGCCTTCTGGAGAGGCATGGAAGGGAAAAAAATGGGACTAGAAAAATCATGAAAAAGAAATCACTTTGTATCCACAAAGTCATATTTTTTTTAGAAAATAAAAATCTGAAGCAAATGGTATAAAAAAAATTAATATTGTATTAAACTTCCTACCTACTCCCAACAATATTTAATAACACTTTAAAAAGTTTATTTATTTCTGCTTTCATGATTTGCAAGTGGATTTTATTTGCTTTGCTATACTTTTAAAAAGGTAATTATCTCTAGATAATTAAGTAGATGAATTTTATTATAAGATACTCAGAAATACTCAGAAAACTGAATAAGTGTAATGAATTATATTTTTAAAGTTATACAGCTAATCAAATATTTATAAAAATGTGAGTCCAGAAATCACTGATTGGGGGCAGGGGGAGCAAAAAATCTCCAGGTTAACATTCTACATTACTGTAAAATGAGTTGTTTAATTTCTGATAAGCACTGCTCCTCAAAGTCTTTCTCCTAAATGAAAAGCTCTTCTATCTGGATCTCTGCTCCTCATTTGGGGGAATTAAGAACTTAAGAGAAGGTGAGGGAAGGTGAAGTGGACAAGGTGCTGTGCCTCTGGGGAAGGGGGGTGGAAGTGGGAAGTTGGAATGGGGTAGTGGGGGTGAGGAGGGTTGCGGGGATAAAGAGGATGGAGGTGGAGAGTTTGGGGGTAAAGGGCTCGAGAAAGTGTTTTGGCTGTTTGCTTTTGGAGGAGGATATATATAAATATACATCTATGCAAAACTTATGAGTTGATTGGGAGTGAACCCTGAAATCTGCATGACCTTGGTTCCAATTCTGAACTAAAATAAAATAAAAGAAAATAAAAATCTCAGTGCCAAAAAAGAAAATATTTATTTTAGTAAACTGAGGTTGGAGAAATGTCTGGCTGGACCCCATAGCTGTTCTGGCTTCTCCAGCTTTTTTTCTTTCTTCTGTTTCTCCAAAAGCTCCACATTGCCTAGAGGATAGCTCCTAAATAAGCATTAGTTTTGTTCTGTTTTGTTGTTTTTGATTTTCCTGGAACAATGAGTGAGGAGGTAAGGATTGCAAAATTAAAAGTACAGAATGCTGGCAGCATTTATTTACATGCGTGAGTTACTTGTAAAGTCTAAAATGAGAGAAAATGTGTTTAAATGGCTACCTTCCTGAGCCTGAATTTTTAACCAGTAAAACAGGGTAACAAAATCTTCCTACCTGTTTTCTTAGAAGATATAAATAAGTTGAATTTGTAAAAAAAAAATCCTTTCTTGTCAGATAGAACTCAGTCAAGGCTCTGCCTGTTCCCCATGCATGCACCCTTAAAATCCACCGTGCAAGCAAAGAACTCTGGGAATTTGAGGGAGCACATTAGACTGCCACATCTAACAAAAGACTTCATCTATGTAACACTTGGGTGTTGAATGTGTAATTTATGCCCATGTGCCCAAGTATACTATGGTGGAGTTAATTAATTTGAAGGCTGGTATCAAGACTGCACTAGGCTAATTCTGATTCAGCACACTAGGGCTAGCAGCTGTCAGAGGAGCTGCTCTTTGAATATTTCATTATGAAATATTATTTATTTTAAAAATTTAGTTGTATCCTCCACCCCCATAAAACTCTTATTTTCATCAGCATCCAGGTATGGAGGCCCTGGGCCTGCTCCCCAGCATTGCTTCCTGCCTGTGGATACTTCCTCTATTAATTTATGTGTTATAATTACTTGCTGTTCACTGAAGATTTTTTTCACAGCTACTTCACTGAGGTGGATGCCTATATATTCCTGGAAATGTGATTCCTTCAGAAAAGCTCATTTAGTAAATATTACACAGAACAACTGTCATTATGTATTCCATAAAGACACATGGTGCAGGATGCAACTGGGAAGAAGACACTGAAAGATTTTGTTAAAATATCTCAGTATTGCTCCAAACCCCCAAATTTGTGACTATTTCTTACCTCACAATTTAAAACTCTACCTACTTTTTGCTCAGTAGATATAGAATCAATATGTTTACTCCATCATAACCAAAACTGAGCAAAAGACAAAGTGAGTAAGTGGGAAGTTACAGCAGTGCAGCTAGTTTTCCTTTCTCATGGTCCACGTCCCTTATGGCACTGGTTGGTCACCCACAGAGTGTAAGAGAGCAGGACCTGGAGGAAGATCACCTGGGTGAAAATCCCAGCTCTATAACCTTGGGCACGTTACTGCTCCACTCTGTGCCTTGATTTCCTAGTCTATAATAGCAGGGCAAGGCTGACAATAGTACTAACATTCAAGGATATTGCAAGGATGAAACATATAAAACACCTGGATATGTGCCACAGTGAGTATGTTCTCAATACACATTTTTCTGTTATTGTGAAGCACATATTTCAAATATATCATTTCCCATGATTTAGCCTGATGTTAATTCAAGTTATGAAAATATACTACTGAATATACTACGATTCCAGAGTTGAATTTTGCTTTTAACAACAATATGCATTTTATTGATTTCTAGTTATATGATGACTTCTCAAGATTATTACTTTCATCATATTAAATGTCCCTCTGTAATTAAGTTCATATTCAATTAAATAGAATTTGACTACTTTCTTTCAGAAGTCCATTCCAGAAGATAATTCCAATAAGCAGATATACAAAATATGAGATCATATAATAAGTGTTAACTTGTTATTTTATTTTAAAAATGATAAATCTCATATGGTAAAATACTAGTCAAAATTTCTAAATAAGTAATAAAAATACTGAAAATTACATAAATTTTAAAAGCAAAAAAAATTTAATTGCATTTAAATTAAACAGGCATTTACTGAACTACAACTATGACCTAGATAAAGTGATATGATGCAGTTGTTATTCTGTTCTCTGGAATCGGTGACAGAGTCAGACAGATCAACAAGGGCAAAAGACAAGAGTTATAATAGAGAGATGTGTAAATTACCATGAGAACAAACTAAAGATAGAGCAGCTGTGGAGGAAAATGAATTCATTAGAGAAATGAATGCTTTTTTTTTAAGGTTAAGTAACAGGGAAGAGTGCCTTATTATTCAGGCTAATGCGATTTAAAATAAAAGGATATCAGTTCACACAGCAAGGTTGACAGAAATTAAAAGAATGACAATATCAAGTGAATGGGAACATGTCTGGAAATAGAATTCTCATGTGATGCTGGAGAAAGTGTAGATTGGTACAAATGTCTGCGGAGCAATTTGGCAATACCCAGTAAAACTGAAAATGCCCATCCGTATGCTGTTCTATGTATATATTGTAGAGAAACCCTCAGACGTATGGACAAAAAACAAAAAAAATGAATATTTATGGTAGCACTGTTCATAATACTGAAAAATTGGCAACACTCTAAAGGTCTGTCAGTAAGAAAATGAATAAGAATCCATTGGTACATATTGTTTTATATTCATAAAACAGGTTCCTATACAACAGATTAATAACTAGAGCTATATTTACCTCAAAGATATAATATTGAATAAGAAGTAAATTTTAAAAAGATATCTGTATATATTTTATATATATGAAAAATTTTAAAAGATATATATGGTCATGTCATTCTTCTAAATAAAAAATATAAAAGTATATATATGCACATATATTTTTATACATTTACCATAAGCTAAAAGAATAAAAATTAAGAGAAGTTGACTTCTGGGGAGGGAAGAAACAAAAAGAGACAGGAAAAAAACAGGGAACTTAAATTCACTATTTCTTTAAACAAATCTGAGTCAAATCTGAGAAAATAATGTATTTTCAACTTAAATTATTTGTTGTACAGAGAGTTCCAAATTTCTCTTTCTACGTGGAATATTAATGTGAAGTTTCCTATTTTATATTCAAAGGTTGTGTAAAGAAAGAAATCAGAGATTAATTTGTGTTAGCAAGTTTAAAAAAATAAATAATAAAGCAGAATCTCACTCTCTTCCTCCACCCATTTCTCGAATGTAACCACAGCTGTGCCTTCTCTCGGCTTGTGCGTCCTCCTGTGACAGAGACTTCGGGTCTCCTCCCTAATAACTTTATTTCAGTGCTTGTCTTACTACAATCAATTCTGGTTACAGAAGTCAGAGCTATCTTTTAAAAACTAATTTTAAACTCGATCATTGCACTTACATATTTAAATTTCTTCCAAAGCCACCCAACTGGTTTAGAACATCATCTAACCCTTTGCACAGGCTCATGATGCCCTCCATGAGGCTTTCTTGCCCTCCTGGCCCTTCACCCACTGCTCCTCCTGCTTTGGCCATACTTATGTCCTAACCTCGAATCCACCAACCCTGCTATCTGCTTAAGGCTACACTGGCTGTTCTCTCTGCCTGGAACATTGTTTCCCCTCATTATTAGATGGCTGTCACATTTTTGTGGTTCAGATCTGACCTTAACATCTTCAAAGAGACTTTGTCTAGGGAAAATACCCCATTTATTAACGTAATTTATTTATACCTCATTTATTAACATAATTTATTTATTACATTATTAATTATTTTAATTCTCTGCATAGTGCTTAATTATAGCTATTTTCTCGTTTATTTATTGTCTGCCTGTTTGGCTAACTCAAACTTTATCACCAGCACACAGATCAGGGAACCACCATTACACATTTCAGTGAATCTTTGTTGAGTCAACGAATGAATGAAACTCTGTTCATAAAGATCTAGATGTTAAAATTCCTTATGGATCATTAGATAATTCTTTCAAAACATAGTTGCTCAAAAATATAGCATGTTTTGGCCAATGATTACCAAATGCAAAATCTCTAATGTTATTGGGAATGCATTTTAATTATATAAAAGGAACCATTTTCTTTCTGCTTTTATCATGCTTTTATTCATGAATTTTACTAATGCTAAGATGACTTAGAGTTTAGCATCAATTCTATGCCTATTTTCTTGTTATGTGAGGTATAAGTGTTGAATAACCTTGTTTAAATTAATAAGTAGAAGGTCATGAGTGGTCTTAACAGCAGTTTTACAGTGCTTTATCTTTGATGATTATGTGTCAAAGATGACAGTGCTCTACCATCAAAAACACTTTTTTTTTTTTGAAAATCAGCTGGAACCATGCAGTCTCCTTCTATTTTATTGAAAAGAAGTATTTGGAGACCACCAGACTGGCAAAAGGGTAGTTTACATTCTCAGCACAGACTCCAACATTCTGCTGTGCTCCAGGGCTAGGCTCCTTTGCAATTCAGAGAGACAGGTGAAAGGCATGCCTAGTTTTTGTAAGGTAGGAAAAGGGTGGTTGTGAAGTAGGGATCACAAAAAGACTATGACCTCAGTGATGTTCTCTGAAAGGTCAGATTTAGCCCAGAGTAGATTTGGGTAAAATGAAAGTCCGCATGGAGGTGAGTGTGCATGTTATGATGTCCTTGTAGGCTGGGGTGAGCACACGGGTGTAGAGCTACAGGCAACTGCAGCCTTGAAAGGCAGGGGCCAGGAAATAGAAGAGGGGATTAGGAAAGGTGGTGGGAGGGTGTCAAAGGCAAGGTTTTTTGTTTCACGGTTTTGAATATCAGTTTTATGGGCACAAAACCCTTTCTTTGCTTTATCTTCCTGCTTGCCCTTTCCTCTCCCATTTGCTCTATTCCCTTCACACACCAGAATCTCTTCCTGTAGCAGTTTTTTTTTTTTTTCCGGAAAAATTATGGGTTAACTAGTTGTAGAGCTCAGTCAGGGAACGATACTATTTTCTTCTATTAAAAAAGAAATAACTCTAAGTTCCAAAATGACACACATGTTTAAAGTAATTTTTTTGTTTTTTGTTTAATCTCACATTTTTTAGACACCCCTAAGAGAGGAGAGGAGAGGAGAATGATTTTGGTAAAGAAACAAGATAGGTCTTTTCTGGCAGTCCTGGAATGGATTCATTCCTAACCTTTGAAAATGATTCACAAGTGTGACACTTCTTCAGAGTTCTCAGGTTGAACCATGTAATAAGCACATGGCCCTCCCTGCTGTCTGTAGCCTGGTCACACTCAGGGTGCTCTGTTAAACCACATTTCATTATGTTCTGTGGGCTGTCAGGTGATCCCAAACAGATAACCACAATGAATGCTTCTCCATGTCACAGTGAAACAACCCCCATTGTCTCTGAGATAAATCAGAGAGGAGAAAACACAAAGCAGGCTGAAAGCAATTCTGGCCTTTATAAAGGAAAGCCCTGCTCAGGGGTTTTCCCTTGCCTTTAGTATACTGACAGGCCTTCTGCTGGGTAGAAAATGTGGAACGTGAGAATAAGGTTCATAATGTGAAAGTACCAACATGTTTAGGGCATAATAGGTTAACAGTATTAAGGTTATAGTTTAATTTTCTTTGAAAATTTTATTGTCATCTTCCCAGAGATCAGTTAAATTCTCTTTTTATGTTAATAGTGATAAGTATTTTCTAGAGTTGTCATATTCTCTATTTGTATCATTGAAGAAGACTGAAGTTTGGCAGTCTTCAGTCTTTCTCTCCCTGATGTCTGTTTGCTTACCTCAGTTCGCTCTGTCCCCCTCCTGCTTCATGGGTCATGAGCGTAATTTCCTGTAAGTACTCACTTCACTGCAGTCTGTTCCTCCAGCAGGTTAAAGCGTTCCGTTAGCTTTCCTCCTGGTGTCTTCTTACTGAGTTTCAACACCCTCCAGGGTTTCTTGACAGAAAGGGAAAACACCACAGCACCTGCTATACCAAATTACAGTCTCCAAGGGCAGCCCCTTTTCTTTCCTTCTTTTTCTCCAAGCACGTTGCTTCATCCTCCATTCTGTTTATGTAAATAGACTGTTCTATCTAGGGACAAGAACACACCCACACTTGAATGGAAACAAATTCTCACGTCTAAGCCTCCATTCTTGGCTGTCCTGGGCACCGCAGATAACTGCCAGATGGTTGCCGAGTATTCCCACCATCCTTTGGAGTCTAGTTTTCCTGGAAATTGCCTGTTCTGGCCTGCTGAATTCTTCTGTAAGCAGGGCCCTGTGGAGCTGGGACCAAAGACACCACCCGACCCATGAGTTGCAAGGATCTTCTCCCTGGGAAGCTGTGAGGATCTTTCAAACGGGAATTAGAGTCGGAGAGCCTTGAGTCAGCCTGGGAGAGGTTGCAGAAAGGTCCCTTTGGGGTCTGCTGCTCTCAAGACTTTTATTAAGACTTTTGCATCTCCTGGACACCAGCTAGCCCTGTAAGCATAGGACTTGTATTTTTCTTTAAAAAAAAGAAAAGAAAAGATAAGAACATCAATAGCTTATTCCTAAAAACTAAATAATTGAGTGGCATCTCCTCATTTCCCACTCTTCTGCCACTTCTCTGAAATAGCCACACATTCACAAAGTATTTGTTGTAGTCCTGCATGCATGTGCTTCCAGGCTTTCTATTGATGTCCTGCAAATGAGAAATAACTTTAAATAAAATAGAATTATGCCCCATATACTGAATTTATTATTTAAATAGTTCTATGGAATTTCAATGCACGTGGTATTTCCTTGCCCAAACTTCATTTTCTCTCTTGGGGCAGGAGTAATAATGTGAACCACTTGTTGCTCATTCAGTCACATGTACCTAATCTCTTTTTCCTCTTAGTTGAATGAATGATTGAATTATCCAAAGAGGTTAATAATTTGAAACTAAATTTTAAATAAGGAAATCAATGTTTTCATAGCATTGTAGAGCCTAAGGGTTGGACTCCACTTGAAAGGTCACTTTGAGAGCCACGTATTCATTGCAAATCTCTACCTAATTCAAGCCCAGAGGTCAGTAAGCCTCAGTTTGCATATGGCCAGTGACAGGGACATAGCTATTTCCAGAAGCAGTAAATTTTTTGAGACAACATACTATAGTGGGAGAAAAATGTTATTCAGGAGTCAGCCATACCTGGGTGAGTTGAACTATTTTTTTTTTAAATCACTGTATTTAGATGTGAGACAAGTTATTAAAATGCCTCTATATCTGCTATATTGTGGCTTATGTTAAAACTATATGCACAGACTTAAAGCACTACTCTTGATTTGGAAACTTTTGGGATTCAAAAAAAGGCTAATAATAAAGTAAGCTGTAAATTAATTATTTTCATCTGGAGTCATCAAATCTACACATTTGCTTATCACTTGTTATCCAGTATCAGACTGATACTGGAGATGAAAAGATAAATAAAATATTATTTTTTGTTACAATATAAACTAAGGTGTATTAAAATTGTTAAGAGTTTATTTGAGCAAAAGTCTATTCCAATCAGGCAGTGCCAAACCAGAAGTGGCTAGGAGCTCTCCAACAGGTGATTGTTGGAGACTTCTATTTAAAAAAAAAAAAAAAAAGGTGGAAGCAAAGTAAGGAAATCATCGATTGACTATAGCTTAATGCCTAGTTGTATCTTTGTGACTCACTGCCCCTAGGTTTTTATTTTGTAAACTTGAGTAATTTACAGGCTTAGATTTTGGTTTACTTGTCAAGGCCACCATAGCCTCAGAATCACCTCAGTCTAATGGCTTTTTGTTTAATTTAATATCTTGTTTTCAAGACCTTCTAGGAGAGGTAGACGAGTAAACACAGAACCATAGGATCACATGTGGAGGCTGGGGAATGCTAGAGCAGATGATGCTTAGTTAAGCCTTGATGGAGGCAGAAGTCAGGCCTCAGTGAGTGGGTGATATTATAGGTTGTGCCTGGGAAAGGAAGGAAATAAAAGAAAGAGCATTCCAGGCATGGCAATCAAACCCAAGACATTTGAGAGAGCATCTGCTTCTAGGGAGTCACAGGCAGAACAATATGAATGGTGTGCACTGTAGATATAAGCCAGCAGTGATGAGAGATGAAGGCAAAGTAGCTTTTTATTGCTGCCATACCAGATTAACACAAATGTAGAATTTTCAAATAACACAAATTTCTTATCTCCCAGTTATGTGGGTCAGAAGTCAGATACAGAGCATCTCAGCTGCATCCTCTGCTAAGTTTTGAGGATGATTTATTTAAGAATCAGCAAGGCTGAGTTCCTATCTGAAGGTTCTGGGGAAAAATTTACTTCCCCAGGGGGGGAAAAAAAAGGGTGGACGCAAAGTAAGGAAACCATTGATTGACTATAGCTTAATTTTTTTTTTAATTTACTTCCAAGAATAGTCAGATTGTTGGCAGGATCCAGTTTCTTGTGTGTAGAAACTGGCTGTCAGCTGTGGGTCACTTGAGTTCTTAAAGGCCTCTCTCTGGTCCTTTCACATGACTCACTACATCTCAGAACCATCAAGAGCACCGGATCCTCATGTTTAGAACTCTCTGACTTTTTTTTTTTTTTTGGTCTTCTGCTCCCAGGCAGAGACTACTTTCTGCTGCAGGTGCTCATGTGATGAGATTGGGCCCACCAGGCAATCCAAAATAATCTCCCTATCCTAAAGGTCTCAACTTAATCACATCTACAAAGTTCATTTTGCCATGGGAATGAGGAAATAGGCAGACATCACTGAGATAAGTTGATAGGAAGGATAACCTGGAATTTCCCCCCTTAAATGTACATCCAGACAGTAAACAAGTGATAAAATGGAAGTGTTCATCACAATAGTTTCATTAGCCTTAGAAACTCTGGTCCCATGTTTCATGTCTGCCTCACCCCAGCCTCCCTCTGTGTGTCAGCATCTGCCTGGCTTCCAACTGAGTCAAGATCATTCCTTAAGTGAGATTTCAATATGCATCAGAATGGGGCATGACTGATGGAAAAAAGTGGAGAAACCCTACTTTAAGCCTTTCAGCCATATGAGGCTTGACGAGTTTTTAATTATTCCCCATTTTGCAGTTGTGACCCATTAAACAAGATTTATTTTCTAGTGATACAGAAGGGTAGCATTTGGACTAAGGAGAATGATGATAGCTACTTTTAAAGGGATAAAAGTTATTTGAGAGGGGGTTTTTAAGATTTTGGTATATTAGATTTTTAAGTCAATTTCTTTGGTTTATAATCATATCTTGCACGTGATATAAATCTGATATATGACTGAATGTTTTCTGGAAAGTTTGAAAATGAGCTAACCTAAAGCAGAAATTTGATTTGTAGGCAAATGAGACACAGCCGAGAGGGTCATTAAAAATTTCTCACAAAGAGATATACCTGTTTCTGTAACTGTATTGTCTATCTCAACAAAATACCACACTCATTTTTTTTTTTCTGATTGAACTGTGATGTAAGATTGATCTAAAAAGTAATTGGTTTACATCTGACTGATGCACAGTTGTTGTTGGTCCTGTTGACATGATGAGTTCAGGCTGCTTCAGTCACGAGCTCTGTTGAAAGGTTGGCAGACACAGGGGACTACTCCCTGACAACCATGCCCACAAGCTTTCTGATATAGTGTCACACATTTGTCTGAGGATGCTAAACTTGGCCATCAGAGATCCATGAAGCTTGTAGAGGGGCATGAGCTAGATTTGGATATTTATTTTAATGAAGGGTAGAGATTTATGGAATTCTTCATAAAAAATGATGCCCAAACATAGTACCACTCTTCATCCAATTTGCTTTGAATTTTAGCTATCTCTGGGGACCTTACTGTTCGGTAGCTAGTCAGACATGAGTGACAAGAAAAAACAAGGAATAGAGGCCTGGCCTAGAGGTTATCCAAAGAATTCCCTATTGGTAGTTAGAGAATCCCTCCTGCATCCCCAGAGACAGAGAACAGGAAGGCCATAACTTATAGCTGGTTTAATCTGGCCACAGATGTGTGAGCAGAAGGTACTACCCTAACCTGCCCGTAACATCAGCCTCATTATACCATTATTATAATACCATGTTTATGCCTAGAAATTCATGAATCTGATTATAACAGACTGAAATCTGGGTAAGCACATGCACACTAGGCAAAGAGTTATATGGCAGCCAAGTGTCAATTAAAATGACCTAATATGTCAATCACCTAGGAATGCTTTTGTAACCACCCATCACAGCCCAAATATAAAAAAGACCATCCCACTTCTGGAGGGTTATAGCTTTCTTCACTGAAACCCAGTTCCTCCCTTGGAGCATGTTCTGTCTTTCTAAAATATACTTTTAATAACTCTTTCCTAAATTTCACTGACCTGTGATTCTTCACTGTGACAGCAAGGAAGAACCAAGGAAAAATGCTAATCATGCTTCTGTGACATTATTCACCCCATGCCTCTGGGGCAATGCTGAAGCTCAAATCACTCCCAAATGGTAATATTACTATTTATCTACTTTTGTCTTTATACACCTTCTATCCATTGGTTTAGAATGGTATAACTTCTATTTTTTTACACCACAGAAACAGAAAGGCATCAAAACTTCATTTTAAAGACACATTTTAAATTTTGAAGGAAATAGATAACCATTTTGAGTAGCAGTGAGCCAAAGTTTAAGAGGGAAAGATAGCCTTGAACATAACAAGATTTTAAAGTAGAGCAAATCAGAGGACAGTGTTAATTAGTGCTAGTCCCACATGTCACTTTGCTGTCAAAAACAACATAGTCAAAAAGAACAACCATTAGCAGAAAGTTTCCCAATGTGAAGACAATAACATACAGTATAATGTGGATACTTTGTCTCTTCTGGCTTCAGGGTCATCCTGAAGGTCCTCAATTTAACATTTTCCTATATTTCATAGTTGTATTTTAAAAGAAGTTAAAATTATGGCTACAAGTAAAAGTAACCTATACTGCAGAGTGTTCTCCAAAGACTCTTTCAGGGCTTTTTTCTTTTCCATGGAAGTTGGGACATCATTGTTTTCAAGCGTAAGGTGATAAGACAATGCTCTGGGAAAATCCCTATGGGATCACTTCAGTTTCCGGGGGGTGACAGACACTTCTGTGTCCTTTCTTTATTCTAAAGCTTCTTTAGTTTCTAATCAAATCTTGCTTTCTGTGAATTTAGGGATAGAGTATCTATCTATGTCTCCAGGTTTGAAGGGCCAGCTTGACATGGCTTGATTCACTGCTCCTCCGTCTGGAAGGGTTACGTGTCTCCTTGACATTGGGTTTGGCCAGATGGCTCATGGTACCCTTCTCTGTGGGGTGATTGTACTGACCTAATCCTTGAGTTGAAGTTTGGCTACATGACTTGCTTTTGCTGATGAAATATGAATGGAAGTGATGGACGATCCTTTCAAGCAAAAGCTGTAAAAGCTATCTTGTGACTCTGTCATCTCCCTTTGCCATCTAACTGAAATTAGCACATCTCAGATATGCTGCTTCAGGAGCAAAGCTGCAGCTGATAAATAATCATATGAATGAAAAATAAACTTACCTTGTTTTCCTAAGCACTGAGGGTCACCTGTTATCATAACATCATTTAGCCTAAGCCAAATGGTGCATTAACTTAACACTGGATGGTACCCTCTCATAGGGACCAAAATGTAGAAATTAGCCCAATTTGGCTAGTCAGAGATAAGAATGGAGGTGAGAAGAACAGCAGTGATGCTGACCCAGAGAGAGAAACTTATTTACTAAAATTTGAGCCCTAAAGGCATGAGCAACATGGGTCAGAATGGAAAGAAGCTAAGTCAAGGGTCCCAGGCAAAAATCCAATGATTCATATATTCATTTCTTATTCATTCAACAAATACTGTTTTCTATTGATTTAAGATTTGGGGTGAACATCATGAACAGTGGAATGTGTTTGTTTTGTTCACCATCATATTCTCAATGCCAGAAATTATCCTGAACATATTTTAGAGACTTCAATACTCAATAGTTTCTTTTTGAATTAAGGGGGCCTAGTAGGTGCTGTGTCTTACCTGGTTGAGCTAGAGGAGCTCTTTGTATTTCCCCAGGACTGACTCCCAGATCTGATGGTATACTGGAGCTGCAGGTGCTATGCACATGATGACAGAGGTCAGCAGAGGCTCAGACATAAGCCATGTGCAGCTGGATGTTCCTGATAAAAGCAGAAATGCATCAAATATGGGTGTTCCTAAAGTAATCATATGCTCAGTCTGATTGAGTTGTCTCACCCCATGGGAAATGTCAAGAGCATGATCTTTGTGTTTTCACATGATCTTCCCTCCATGTGCATCTGTGACATAATTACCTCTTCTTATGACAACAGTCATATTGAATTAGGGATGACCTTCATGACCTCATTTAACCTTAATTTCCTCTTTAAACCTCTATCTCTAAAAGCCACATTCTAAGTCACTGGGGTTTAGGACTTTAATATATGAATTTGGGGAGGACACAATTCAGTAGGAAATGTCAAAATATAAGGGACAAACAAGGAAAGTAAACAAAAGAAGAAATTTAAAAAGGGACAGAGAGAGACCAGGGGGATGGAACAAAAGAATTTCCTTTAAGCCAATGGAGAGAATTTCTAGAAGCATGTATGTCCGATCTACAGGTATTTGTTAGATAATGGACAAGTGATAAAATGACTAAATAAACAAATAAAAATATTTTTGTTCAAAAGCTTTTGTTTTCTAAGGCCAACAAATCTGAGCTTGTTTACCCCGTAAGTTAGCTCACTAAGAACAAAACAGTAGAGTTTTCCAGGGTGTCAAATTCTAAAGATTGGAATGTTCTCATTCATCTATCCTCCTTAGATAAATGTTAAAATGAGAACTCTATATATAGCACTCCTGTGAAATTCACAAATATCAGGAACTTACTGGAAGCTAGAATGATCTGGTTCTATCTTATGGGTATGAGTGGTGGAAGGGGTTGAACTTCTACTGGAGGGTGCCTGGCCTAGCTGATATTTGGGATGTTTGCAGGGAAGTAGGTGTCTAAGGGCCTCTTTCTCTGTGTCTTCCAGCTTGTCATGGGATGCTACCAATCTTGGCTTCCTCAGGGCAGAAACTACACTTTATTTATCTTGTGCCCTGAGGACCTAGAGCTATGCCTGGCACTTAACAAACATTGGTTCTCTATCCACTTGAACCTTGCCATCTGTGGTACACTAGTGGCTAGGCATTAGATGTGCAAATTGCTCCAAAGCAGCAGCTGCACTCATGAGCCCCTAAAATTCTAGTACATTTTAGTCTAGACATAGAACTTCAGTGAATCTATGAAATTTTATGTAAATATTTCCTTTATGAATTTAAACAATTGGATAAAGAAGGTTAGTTAAGATTGGGATGGTCCACTTGATAGACTAGCAGAAAGAATGTTCATTTTAAGGCTATGTGAACCTTTGAACTACAAAACAGGAACATTAAATCATAGAGCATGTTGAGGTCTTAGTGCAGGGGAAGAAAACGTGATCCTTTTGTGCATGACTACCAAAACCACGATTCATGCTACAACCATTTTCTCAATCTGGAAGGGCTGCAAGTTTAGGAACTTACTTCGGGAAATAATATTTCTATGCTAAATCCAAGTATTACTTTTATCTCATAGAGAAGAGATTTGCCACTTATAGGCCAAGTCTTGGTTCTCTTCTAGTAGAGCTTGGATGATTAGACATTTTAGAGGAAGTGAAATTTTCCCATACCTGCTTGATAATCCACCAAAGGTGAGCACAGGTAAATGGAACAATTTCTGTACTTTTTAATTCTATTTTTGCCTTCTCTCATCCCTCCAGGCTTCCCTCTGCAAAGACATTCATTATTCTGGGAAGCCTCTCTTTTGATCCACCAAGGCTAGGATAATGTCCCTCCCATATGCATTCATAGAACACTGTGTGAGCATCTAAAAATAACATTTTCACACTCTTTATTAAGTGTTTGCTCTCCCATCTGTCTCCACCCAACACTTGAGATTCTTAAGGGCAGGACTTTGCCCTTCATTACTGTGCCCTATTATTATTTACAAGGAATCTTTGTTTAATGACTAAGTCACAAATTATTCCCTAGACCTGAGATTGAATAATCTTTATCATACTTTTACATCAAAATACAATTATCTAAATATCACCATTTAAAAACCAGGTCAGATTTATCCAGTATTTTATTAAGATAAATACCCAATATAGAAATAGATGAAACAATTTTCATTTTCACTTTTACTTACAACATTAATTGTGGCTCCCAACACGTCCTCTTGTAATAGCTACTTAAGAAAACCACTGTAAAAATTTAGTATAATTTGGTATAATTTACATTCGAATTTAGCTCTGTGCCACACTGTCATAAATAACCATAGCATCTACAAACTCCAAATTACACTGTCTTAAAGAAAAGAGAACGTGTTTTTCTTTGTCATAGAATGAATCCGGAGGTAGTTACTGAGGTCTTGACAGGTAATCAGTGAGGTGTCACAATTTTCAGGGACTTGAAACACTTCGTCCATCTCTGATTCCAGCCATACTCTCTTCATTACATCCAACGGGATGAAGAAGTGGAGAAGAAGAGCTCATGACTCCCATTTTAAGGAGCCTTCTTAACACCTTGCAACACTGTTGCTTATGTCTCATTGGCCAGACTTGGCCAATGGCTATACATGGCAACCAAGGAGATGGAGAAATACACATTTAGCTGGGAAGTAATGTGTCTTCAAGAACAAATACTTTTTTCTACTTGTTTTAGCTTTAGTTTAGTTTTCTAAAGAAGAATGAAGGGCAGAATAGGTGACATGTTCAGTCATAGTTTAATTATATTATATTAAGATATTACTATTTGAATTAGGATTTTATATCACTATATTCAATATTAATATTTGTTTTAAATATGAAAAGATATTTATTTGTACATAACTAAGTCACATAATACATATTATTGATTTTAATATTATCAATTACAAAATCTGTGACTGAATAATTTTCCATAGCATGTGGGTACCATTACTTAGTTACCCATTTGTATTTTTTCTGTTCATTATCTGTTTGGCCTTCTTGAGTAAAGAGCTCCAGATTTGGGATGGAGAAGATTGGGGGGATCTGCCAGAGGTCCCAGTAGAATAAACTCAACTCTCCATCTCCCTGTTCCAGGTCCAGAAGCTGTAAAGGATTGAGTCCTGCCACTCAGAGGCTTGGCTTTCTCTGGTCTCAGTGCTGGGTTGGGGAATGGGTGTGTCACCATTAAAATCAACTAGCGATGGTGAGATATTTGCTGAGACTTCTGGAACTGAAAGGGAAAATCCTTTCCCTCTGCAGTATACCTAGAAACATGTCACTGAAACTCCCATCTCCATCTGGCCATTGTATGAGGCACATGAGAATGAGGTTTTACACAGAGAGCAACAAGGATAAAAAGACAGAGGAACTAGGCCCCAGCAATTTTATTCAGGTCTTGATCAAGTCTTTCCTGAATTCAGTCCTTTCTCTGGACTTTTCAGGTATGTGGGTTAATTAATTTTATTTTGATTAAGCCAATTTTAGGGAGAGATATTCGGTCACAACTTTAACTGGAGGGGATCAACTCAAAATTATCATTAGAAAAAGACTGTGAGGAATTACTGATCAGATCCTTGTCAATGTTTCTGAGTTGATAGGAGAATGTTATCTTTTATTAGAAAAACTATGCATTTCTATAAACTTGTTCTCTAAACTAAAGAAGCAAAGCTTTTTGCTTAGGTGCAAGTTTTAGAAATTCTTTAGATAATATAGAAAGTAATAACAGAGTTGGAAATTTTTGCATGACTGGAAAGGTTCCACTTTATACTCTTGATATTTTTGTAATCTAAAGGGCGATTTGAAGGTCAGACAGAAGAGGACTACATAACTAGAACTTGAAAATGACTTTCTCTCTTTTAAGAGTAGAAAGGGGGTTTTCTTCCCCTCACCCTTAGCTCTTCCGCAAATGGCCTTATTCATACCCCAGGCAGATTGGGGGCTTGGCATTCCTCACACAGTGACAGATTTTTGTTTATCTTAAGTGAGAAACGGACAAACGGAAACACAAAACAGATGAACGGGCAAAACTATGTATGAATAAACAACTCCCGCAGCCTAGTAACAGATGGCTGCATGGCCCTTGTGACTAAACAAATTGATTTTCAAGATTTCTGGAAGGAGATTTTAATGTTTTTCCCAAGCAAAGTTATAGTGATAGAATAAAAATGATCTCATCACTGACCACAGCCTTCTGTAAAAAACAAAGAAAAGAAAGCAAATAAAAAGAAAAGGAAGCAAATTAAGTTATCCTATATTCTTTTACTTATAATACTCCTAACATACCTTTGCTGAGTGCTCTTCATTACAAACAGTGGACTGCTGAGAATGCTAAGAACAAAATGACCCACCCTGCCCCCCCAAAGAATGTCTTAGGTGAATTGAGAAGGATATCTTACAAACACTAAATGATAAAGTATCTAGAAAGAATTCCATAGTGAATGTATGGGGCAAATGTTGCAGACAGTGGTATGCAGTGTGAGAAGGGCAAACATCATGGGCTTTAGAAGCAGCAAAACTAGACTCAGAATCTTGAGTGGCTCCGCCTTGACTTACGCAGTTAGCTTCAATTTTTTCTGGTAAACTTAAAATAATAACACACCTTTATTTACTCAACCAACATTTATTAAAAGCAGCCTCTGGTCCTCAGACATGTGGAGCAGAATGAGAGGGCAAACAAAAATGCACATCCTTCTTGTAGGAAGGTCTTAAGGCTGTCATCTTTTTCTGAGGCTGTGGTGAGAATTTCTTGGGCTTTGTTGAGGAGGCAGTTGTGGTTGGAGCTTACCTACTCAGGAATCAGATGCCGGCAGTGAAAATCATGGCAGCTCTGAGCTTACTGTGTGATCTAGGGCAAGTTACTTAACTTCCCTGTGCCTCAAGTTCCTCCTTTGAAAAATGGGAATAATGATAGTAAGTTTTACTGGGTTATTATGAGAAACCAATGAATGTACTAATACATATAAAAACCTGGCACCTAGTAAACCATAAAGAAGAGTGAATATTATGATAACAAAATAAGATAACATGTTAGGCACAGAGTAAGGCTTCTGATTCATTTTTTAAAAATGTCTAGTAAATATTTTGTTCCCTGTGGAACAAATTAACACAGCACACAATTTAAAACAGCTTATAATTTAGGTTTTTGATGAGATAATAAACTAAGTATCACATGTTAAAAATAGTAAAATGTCTCACCCTTCATTTGATCATTTTAACATAGAATGCATTAACTGTACTGGAAAGTCTAACAGATTTTTCATGTGACTTTCATTTAATTCATTAATTTCTCATTGTAATTAATTATTAATTTTCTTATTGGGCCACGCCTGTGAATTTTGTCAACTCCAATCTCTGGTATTTTCTTTTTGGGTTTTGCAACAGGAACGATTTTACAACAGGCCAATCCAAGTTTCTCTGCAGCAGATTTGAGAAAATAGCTGGCTACTGGTTTGAATGGATGGACTGTGTGCCGTGATTCACAACAGAGAGTCACCCAACGCTGTACCTTTCTAAGAAATCCCCTAAGATGCTTTTGAGAGTGTGGATACAGGCGCAAGTCAGCCTACTAAGGCATTGGCGCAGATCTTTCTGAAGATCTTTGTCACTTGGGTGGAGACAAGGTCAACTTCATGCATCTGTGCTGTGATCAGCAATGCCAGGGTCAGGTCTGTCTCCAGAATGGAGGGCATCACCAACTTGCAGGGTTCTAGAGAAAAGAGGCTTCGCACTGCATTGCTTGTGTCCTTTATTGCAATGCCATGAATCAGGGGCTCCGCGCACCCGGAGCACCACGCAACACGAGCACTGGGCACCAGGAGCACCACGGTGCCCAGAAACCTAGGCCCAGTTTCCATGGCCCCTAAGCGCTCGGTGACTGCCTGGTAGTCTCTTCTCCTTTTATGGCCCCGGATAGACCAGTGAGGAGTTGGTCACCTGGACTCAGGTGACCATTTTTGATGTTGCCATTCTCTGCGCCCTTTGCCAACAGCTTGGCATCATAGGACTATCTGAGATACAGGCGGGCCTGATGGATGATGCTCAGTGAATGAAACAGCACCTTCATGAGTGGCACTCGACCAGAGGGATCTAACATACAACCAGGATGAAGTTAAGGACTGTGAGTTTTTCTGCGAAGACGCAGACAAGCAGCACTGCACCAGGAGGTCCCAGCCCCACTGTTAGCTCTGCACCCTGGTGCTGTGTGACTCCACAGACCCCCCTCTCCACCCCTTTTCTCCAGGCAGCAGGTGACACCCAGCTGCGGGACCTCCCACTGCGCTAACCGCTTCCCATGGCTTCCAACGCAATAGTAACAGATATTAACTGCCATGCTTTTTTTTCTCTCTCTCTCATATTCTCCTCCTGACAAAATGCTAATGCCTTGTTTACTGTCCCCATTTATTTTAGATAAGAAAAATGAGAATCAGAAATAAGAAGATCTGATGCAAAGCCACTTGGCTCATTAAAGATAAAGTTGCGGTCCCAGGCAACTTCTAATACCCCAAATTGCTTACAATGAAACAAATCAGGTGAGGCACATACATACAAAAGTATTTTGAAGTATATAATTTATTCTAAAATCAATTTTATCTTTTTAAATTTTTTATTGCTGTCATTATCATTATTTTGTTGTTTAATAACTGCTTTATCAAAGAATGGAAGGAAAGGGTCCAACAAAATCATCACAGCAAGAAACAGTCTCTTATGAGTGGCTCTATAAGATCCCATGTCACAAAAGTTCTCAAACTGTCACTAGACAGAGCTGGAACCCCTCCACCTGGCCAGGTCCTTGTGCGCCTTGCCAGACCTGTGACTCTGCTTCCGTTAGAGATGAAGAAGAAGCCCACAGGGAGGGAAACTCGAGAGTCCAGCCCTTTTGCTTGGAGAGGTCACAGACAACTATCAGTGGCACAGAGATTCAGATGCCTCTGGTGTTTGGCAGTTTCCAGTCTCACGTATACTTAAATTGACAAGGAAGTCAAGATTGATAAGAGCAGTTTCTTGAAATGACCCAGGACAGCAGATGAAGAGTAATGTTTAGTTGTGTGCAAAGGATGGAAGACAAGCATTTCCTTCCTGTTGGTAGTGAGGGACAATTAGTGAGGGACAAATTGCTTCAGAAAACAAAAGTTAAAAATGATTTTGTAATCAGGTGTACAACATAGTGATCAGAAAAACATAATAATATATGTAGCCTATACTTGAAAAGTTTTTAAATTATTTAAAACAATGATTTAATGTTATTATTAAGAAATTCCTTGAACCGTGGATACAGAATATGATGTAAAGAGAGTCCACTTTGTTTTAGGTTGGCTTTTTACAGATACCAGATGGAAAAGCCTGTTTTATTATCTTTTGGGGTTTTCCTTTCACTCACTCATTTGTAAACATATAATGAGGAACTACTCCATGTCAAGCTCTGTTCTATGTGCTAAGCATGTAAGAATGACCTGGGTTTTCCATTTTAGTCAGGCAAGTCAATTAATTTAATTTATAAGAAATTTGCTAACATGGACTATATTCTTTAGGACAGCCTATCTGACGTTAACAAACCACCTCAATATTTCAGTGACTGATCATGTCACCCATCCCATCAATCTGTAGGACTCTGTGCTGCTCCATCACTTGGGAACCCAAGGTCTTTCCATCTCAAGGCGTTCCTTCCTCTATGTGCTTCCTTCTGTTAGTGGACTTGGAAAGAGAGAGAGAGAGAGAGAGAGAGAGAGAGAGAGAGAGAGAGAGAGAGAGAGAGAGAGAAATGCTTTTACGAAGTTTTTACAGGGTTTTCTCAAAAGTGGCATGGATTACAACTGCTCATTTTCCTTTAAGGTGGACAATATAAAATAGATGTGTAACCAGAAAGAAAAAGAGACCCTGGATATTAGTGCACACTAGAAACTGTGACATGGAGTTGTGTTCAAATATTAAAGTCTTAACAAGTCCACTGTTTTAGAAGGGTGAAAGTTAAAATTGACTGAAAACTTTAAAGTTAATTATAGACCAAAAATATCTTTCTTATTCCTTGTTAACAGATCTCCAGTATTGTTTGCAGGGCCCTGCCCCAGGTGATAAACTATTAGTGTCCCAAGCTCATCATGACAATTCTGGTTCTTTTTGGCTGACACATATTCTTGGCTTTTTTGTAGTTAAGGGTGACAATGAGATTTAAGTAGATTTTGAATGAAGGCTTCTGAGAAAGCAGATTTTTCCTTTTCTGATAAAAGGTCAGGACTAGGAAGCAAGCTTACTATCATGTCCTCTTTCCTTTGCTTCTTGCATTTGAATATGGTGATAGAACCAATGTTGGGACTATGGCAGCCATTTTGAGACAATGAGGTAATGGGCATGAGAAAAAAAATCATGTAACCATCTGTACAGGTTTGCCTAAGACAGTCTCTAGTGCATCCTACTGTACCAGTGTAATGATTGATAAGGCCTTCTTCCATACTAAAAAGTATCCTGAATAAAACAAAAAAAATTATGGTCAGACCCAGAAAAATCTTCAGATACTAAAGCTGATGAAAAGAAAAGAGTGATAAAACAAACATTGTGGAGTGGCTGGCCCACCTCTGGACAATTTACCTCCCCATTTTGATTTTAACTAAACAGCAACTGTCTCATGTGTAAACCTATATTAATCCAGTTTTCTGTTACTTTCAGCTAAAAGCTTTATATATATACATATATATGTATATATATATACATATATGTGCATATATATACATATATATGTATATATATACACACACATATACATATACATATATATATGTATGTATGTGTGTGTGTGTATATATGTGTGTGTGTGTGTGTGTGTATATATATTATTTATGTATTTATTTATTTATCTTCAACTCAGGAATTTTGAAATACAGTTAGAGCTTGACCATTACTTTCAAACTAAAGCCCTTTAAAGTTCTGAAATTTTTGGATAAGTTTTTCTTTTCTATATTTCTGAATTGGCATGATAATTACTGAAATGTTGCACAGAAGGCTTATTTTGTGGTATTTCCAATAGGAACCAGAAGTGGAAGTGTCAAAACTCTCACCAGAAAGCTTGTTAAGAGATGTTCTGCCCAAGCTGGCAACTCCAGGTGGTTTGGAAAGTATAACTAAGAGGTATCAAAAAACTTTCCCCAGTTAATTTGATTTTCCAGCTTTTCGCATTTCAACTTTTCCCAACAGACAGTATACTTCTCACAAATCTTTAAGGCTTGATTATAACCTTTTCATTTATTTTGTTTTAAATTCAAGGGAAATTGTTAGTGAAATCCTGGAATCCTGAAGAAAAATATAACACTTTGGTGTCTATTACATTTGAAAGGTTTATTGGTCAGATCTGTGTATAATGAAGAAAAAGGGCTAACTATCTGGGAGGAATTCAATTTTAGTAGAGGAAAAATAAGTCATTAAAAATCTATTTATTTATTTATTTATTTTTCATTAAAAGCAATTAAAAGTTAAGTGACAAATTTACAGAATTAATTCCACTACAAATTGCACATGTGTGATCTGGTATAATCTCATATTACAGAGGGTTCCCTCTTCCTCCACTTTCCACAGGACAACTGAACCATAGGATGATCCAGTAATGACTCTAGTTAATTAGCACTAATTCTGGCTGATGGAAAACTTGCATGTTTGTAATAATTTGGTTAAATTTGGGATAAGTTTCTAATATGATCAACAGGTACTTTTTAAACATGTTTTTTCTTATAAATTTCATTTTCTAAATAGTCTTTCTCCTCAATCCCATGTGTTGCTTCTCTCAATAGTCTTCACCACTCAATGTGAACACATCTCATCGAAGTTCAGGCTCCTTACCCAACATTACTTCTTTTTAGAGTTAACTTCACCCAAGGTTGCTAGTCTGTTGTGCTAATTAATGGATGATCTTTTACTTCTCCCATTTAGGTTACTAATAAGATGTTCCACATGACCTTCCTCTAGTTGATCCTCCCCTTACCTGCCAGAATGATCATCCTCACGTGCCAACCCAATCCCTACCTGCTGCTGGTTGAAACCTGCCAGTGGCTCTTCATTTCTCGCACGACAGGGCCTGATTCCACTTCCCACTCAGCAGGGTGAACACAGTCTTTCTGATCTACCTTCACTGCTTTGCTAGGCTCATCTGCCCCCACCCCATACCTAGTTGTTGCTCCAGCTATAAGGAATTTCCTTTAGTCTCCAACCTGTGAGATGTTCCCTCTTCCTTCCCTACCTCTGGGTCTCTGTGCTTGGTGTTCCTTCCACGTGGAATATTATTCTTGCCATCTCACCCACACAACCACAGCTCCCTTTGAGTGTTCCTGCTTTTCTTCCAGATCCCAGCTTTAGTATCACTTTTTCTGAAAAGCCTTTTCTAACCTGGAGGTCCCTGCCAGGTGACTTTTCTGGGCACTCATAGACTTTCCCCCCATCAGCACTTAGCCCGCTATATGGTGATCACCCATTTGCATGGTTAGATCCCTACTATACTGTAAGGCCTATGAGGCTATGTAGGCCCATAGCATATCCACATCCTGAACCTGGAAATTATAGGTGATATTACATGGTAAAATGAAATTAAGGTTGCAGATGGAATTAGGGTTGATAATCAGTTAATTTTAAAATAGGGAGATTGTTCTGGATTATCTAGGTGGATCAAATGTAATCACAAAGGTCCTTAAAAAAGAGGGAAGCAGAAGAAGAAATTCAGAAAGATGTCAGGGAGAATGGCTGGAGAGATGCAATATTGCTGGTTTGAAGATGGAAGGAGGGAGCTGGTATCCGAGGAAGGTGGGTGGCCTCTCAGAGCCAGGCAAATCAAGGAAATGGTTTATTTCCTAAAGCCTCCATGAAAGAATGCAGCCCTGCACACCCCTTGATTTTAGCCCAGTGAGGCTCATTTTGGACTTCTAATCTACAAAACTGGACAATAGTAAATATGTATTATTTTGAGCCACTGTGTATATGGTAATTTGTCATAGGAGTGATCAAAAAAATAATACAGAAAAGAAATGCTGTCTCTTTTGCTCCTAGTGGTAGCTCAAGCGCCATAATAATACCCAGATTATGGTGAATGGCTTGATTCGTTGAATGGGAGAATAGAGTGGCAGGCCCAGGAATGACTTGGAGGAATGCTCTATAAGAGGAAACGTTGCTAATTGATGCTCACAGCCTTCCTCCATTCACTCTGCCAGGAAAGAAAAGATGATTCTCTATTGTGTACTTATTTCCTTATTCTCTTTCTTACTAATGAGGAAGAGTGTTTTTCTATTTGGAAGAAGTAAAGATGATTAATGCCCTAGAAGTAGTAAGAGGGAAGCAAGGTGAGAAACTGGTCCAGGAGAGAACATTTCAGTTCCTCAAGGAATATAGAGCAACAAAAAGGCACAAAAGTACTGAAACTTAGTGTAAGGACTTGTGATAGGTGTTACTGACAATTGAAAAATAGATCTACTCTATGGTACTTTGTAAGACAGATACCTAAAATGAGATTGTTTTAAAGCCACTTATAACTATTAAATTCTATGTCTTTAAAAATCTTTCTGCAATGGCTGACTTATTTGGATATTCTTCATTTGTTGAGGTTACACTCTTTGACACAATAGTACAAAGATATGGATACATTGTTAAGTGTATCCATACATTTTGGGTGAATGTATGTTAAACAAATTAGGTATGTATATTTGCTGGCTAAAAATATTTTCTTTCCCAGTTAATTGATCTACTCGAAAGAAAACACTTGAGTTCTTGGTTTATCACTTTCAACATAATGTCCAGCTACATACAAGGGTTTATCTGGGCACTTCTGGAATCTTCCAGATACAAAAAGTTCAGGTAAGAGCCACAGAAGCATCAAAAAGCCCTTGGAAGAATTTGGCTCAATTGCCAAACAATTCTTACACATTTGTTCCTTTTCTCCTTTTGTACAAGTGAAAAGAAGTTTTGCTTACTTAACATAACTCTTAACAAGACATTTTATACATTAAATCTACAAGCAATGTTCTCCAAAATCCAGCTACAAAAATTGCTAAAAATAAATGGAAACCCTTAAGGAAAAATATTTCTTAATATTTTGGAACTTAAGAGTGAGGAAAATAAAGCTGCCATGGATACTAAAGAGAAAACAGTAGAATTTCTCTCCCCCCCCCCAACATTTCTAGGTTATAGGGGGAAAAACTGACAACTTTCATTTGTAAGTTTGGAATAAATTTGTGCCATCCATTTTTTTGTACATTTGCTAATGAGTTCAAGACCACTGGAACAAAACCAATGCCAAAGATTGATTTTTAAAGACAAAATTTAGTGTCATCATTGTCACAATGCTGACAGAATAATTATGTTTCATGAGGCAAAGGCAATGGGCAGCAGGAACACATGTGTCTAACAGTGCTTCTTACCCATGACACATGATGATACAAATGTTTTCACTGGAGTCCTGAAAAGTCCATTCTAGGAAATGTTGGGCTGAGTTAATACAATAACCTCTGAAAATAGTATTTATAGTAAAAATGTTAAAATTCACAGACCTTAGCTTAGTAGCCACATTCACCTTTCTCTCTTCTCAAGAGCTTAAATTCTCTGCACTAAGGAGTAAGTCAGGGACAGTTTAGGCTTGTGTTGCCTAATTTACAAAGGCCTATTTTTAAAATTGCTTTTACTTGTGAAAATAAAGCATATATAGGTTAAAAATAACTTAAAACAACAAAGAAAGTTTTACAACGAAAAGTCATTTTAATGCCTGACACTACCACTAGATTGTTCTATCCAAGAGGGAACTGAATTATTGTGTTCAACATAGAGCTTGGCATTTAATAGACTCTCAATAAATTATTTTTGGTTGAATACGTTAGAGGAAACCTAAACATTCTGATATAAGCTCAAGTCTACAAATGAGACTTGAAATGTGTGGCACGCCTAAGAAAATGAAATGGGTTGTAGCAGAAACTTCACTAGAATCCATCATGAATCCCCAGCTGCATGACTCTCAGTTCAGTGCTCTTATTATTATAGTCAATTTAAACTGAATTTTTTTCTAATAATTCTCAAAGCAAGAGTTTTTCATGGCCACCAGATTAAAGAGCTCTTCAGGGCTCTTGTCTCCCACTCCAAATGCATCCAAGTACCAAGACTTGCCTACCAGTTTCAGGTGTAAAAGGTAAATAATTAAGTACAGAGCCTCCATTAGAAGATGAGGGATGAGTACTATGTGTGGCTTTGTAACAACAAATAAACAAATATTTTTGTGGAACAATGTATGTCAGGGCATTGCCAATCTCTTTAGTTATTTATCTTCTTTCACAAAGGAGTAAGTGGAAAATGGAGAATGGAAACAAGATTGTTAAATCTTATAATTTCACTCACCACTCACTTCTGTTCAACAGTGGGGAAACATGACAATTCTTATTCAATTATGGAGATCAAGGAGTAAAGGGCTTCAGAAAACACTCCATGTTTTTATATTCATTGCTCATAGTATACATAGGTACCTCCAATAATTAAATTTTTAGAGATAAATTCAAGTCCAAGAAATAAAATAAATTCCCTCATATTAAAATGAAGGAAACTGAAGTCCAGAATTCTGCTCTCTTTAATGTCTTCTGCTCTGTCCCTATTGGAGGGAACTCATAAAGACGCTCTTTGTGAGCTGGGTGTCCCACTGGCAGCAGATGCATTCTCAGCTTTTTTCCCAGGAAGTGGAGTTGGGGACTCCTTCAACACCTACAAAGTTAAATTCATATTAACATGAGCCTTTCATGGATCTAGATTTCCAATGAATCAACGAATCAATGGGAATATGGAATACCTTGGCTTTATCACCACATCCACATACTAATAGTTTTAATTTTCCCCAGTATTGACTCTCTATATCTGGTTTTAAGAAATTATCTCACAGTGATTTCTTCTTCTAGGTTCCCACTGATGAAATTACTCTAATCTTCTGAGACTCTTCCTCTCATTGACAATTTAATATCTGTACCACTAGCATCTTCCCTGATTTAGTGACAACTAAAATATCACCCACTTTTCATCTTTAAAGGCATTAGAATTAGAAATAGCTCTATTTTTTTCTACTTTACATTTGTCTAACTTGACCTTCAACATCTCACTTCTTCCTCTGAGGATTTCGATTAGAGTTATCAGGGACTACTTATTGAATAAGTGACAATTTGAGGTAGACCTAGAAGAATAAATAAAATTTGGAATGGAATTTGATGACGTCTTATAAATCTTTCTATTATATTCCTTAGCATACTGCTTGATAATAAAAATAAACAAAGCAATAAATAAATGAATGAATCAGGGAGATAGTACATGAGTCAAGATAGAGGGAACTACATGAAATAAGGCAAACTGAGTTATAATTTGGTAGAGACTCTAGGTAATAGTAGTTTAGTTCACAGATGACTTTGAATGCCATTAGAAGGCATCAGGGCTTTAGTGGACAAAGGTTTTTCTCATTGGGTGTAATATGAGTGATGCTTTAGAAGTTTTATATAAGATGGTAGTATGTAGGAAAGCTTAGAGAGAAATGTTGGAGGTAAGTTTGCAGGCTACTACAGTAGTAGTAGAAATGGGCACGGAAGACATATATTATACTGGTAATAGTAGGAAATGACAGGAATCTATGGTAAACATGTTTAAACAAAATGGAAATGCTTATAAGTAGTATGAAATGGAGAGTAAGGTATTGGAAATAGTCAAACATTTAGCCTATGTGTTAAGTTCTACATCAGAAAAATAAAATTTTAATAACAGTTAAAGAGATGAACAATTAATTCAGGGGAGAATTTCAGACATTCTGTGTTTATAATTCGGCTCTACCATTGATCTGTGTCACCTTGGGAAAATTATTTATTTGCTCTGTGCCTCAGTTTTCTCTCAATAAAATAAGGATAGTGGTATACTTCCATTCTAAAGTTGTTTTAAGAGTTGAAAGAATATTATATCATACACATAGACTACAAGTTGACATATTAGAAGTTTTCAATAACTATCAGATTATTATTATTATTGTTGTTGTTGTTGTTATTATTATTATTATTATTATTGAATTTAAAGTTAATAGCATATCCAAGCAGAGGTGTTTAGGGATAAGTTAAAAATATATGATCAGACTTTGGAAATAATTGTGACTAGTGGCTTATTAGATTAAGAGAGATTGCCTAGAGAGTGATAGGAGTACATGGAACAGATGAAGAATGAACAAAGAGCTCTGAAAAGTAAAGTACAGTGAACAGAAGAAGGAACAGCAGTGCTGGAGCCAGCTGGCTAAGATCAAACAGTTCCTGAGAGGGGGAGTGAGGATTGAGGAAAAAAAAGAGAGAGATAGACAGAAGATAGAGTCAGGAGGGCTAACAGTGAATACTACACCCTGAGTTTATTAAGTACAGCATATTTATACCTTTGGAAATGCATGAGAAACAAAACCCACAGACATGCAAACAATTGCTGAAATTTACATAAGTTTTCTCACCTGTTTTCCATTAAGCCAAATTTTCTCCTTCTGCAACAGACTATCCATTAAGCCAAACTTCCTCCTTCAGTACAGAGCCCACCTGCTCTGCAAACTTCTAGCTTGCAGGCAACTTTAACCCTGTCTGTAGGACATTCAGCAAGAATGACTCTCAACAGAGCAGTAGTGCAGATAGTGCATGTTTAGGGAAATTAATATAATGGTGATCATTAATATAAAAAGTTGCAGAGAAGTAGGAAGAAATAAAGGATAGAAAAGCTGACTTGTTAGGAGAGTGAGAGGGATGTTTCAGATGCAACGTAGGGCAGAAATCAGATTTTAAGGATTCAGGGATTGACTCGGTGAAGACATGGAGACAGTGAATGTAGCTCTTCCATCAATTACTGTGGTGAATAAAGGAGGAGCTGGTGTGGGAGCAGAAACAGAGACAGTTTGATGTCGATAGAGGATTTCGAGTATGTTTTGGAAGTAAATTGAATCTGAAGAAAGAGGAAAGAGGAAGAATAATTTTTTTCTCTTCACAGCTTCTCTTTCTACTACTTCTTCTACCTTTAACTCAGTTCAACATCGAGTGTCTGTTCTGGACCAGGCACTATTCTTGGAACTGGAAGCAAAATGACAACTATCACCTTGACCCTTCCCTGCAGACAGTATTCACATCAATTCAGCATGATCCATTGAAAGCAACCAGCTGAAATGTGATGAGTAGCTGTTGCCTCGTTGTTAGAAGCACAGTGCTTTGATAGAGCAGGTTGGTTGGTTCTTTGCCGAAGCCAGAAAGGAGTTAGGATTTTTTTTGAGACATTATTTCTTTTATTGGAGTTTTTAATGCTAAAAATAATGAATCTCATTTTCTATAATTAAGGCAATATTAATTGTTTATTTGCAACATTAACTTTAGTTTAATGTCTTCCTTATAATCTCCAAGCCTTAATTATAAAGAATTCCAAGCTCAGGTGTTACTGGGAACGCTTTCCACAGCCTCGCCTTGGCCAGTGAATTTGCATTAGATGTACAACATCATGATTAGACATTTATATACCTTACTACGTGATCACTCTGATAAGTCTAGTACACATGTGACACCATACACAGTTATTAGTTTTCTTATAACATCTCTGCTATGCCTGCCTTCTGTACCTTAAATCAGGAGTCCCCTAAATTATTTAACATTATCATTGTCTTATGTATTTTAGTTTTTCTTATGAATCAGTTTTTTTTTCTTGAAATATTTTTCTCTAGCATTCTACTTGTCTTCATTAATTTTTATACTATTCCTTCTTTTTTTATTATATTTTAAATTCCTTTTCTCTTAGGCTTTTTGAAAACATTGTCATGTAACAAGATAAAAATAAGATGAATTTGAAAATTTTCTTCTCCTACAAATAAAATTTTCTCTTGCTTTCCTTCATCTGAGATTTGGGTGTTGTCAAAGAGAAGAATAAAACAAATAATTTATGATCATTGTACAGAGATCCATACACAATCATAAATCATTCAGATTTTATTTATTTATTTATTTATTTATTTATTTATTTACTTACTTACTTACTTATTTATTTATTTATTCATTCGTTTGTTTGTTTGTTTTTATTCATTGAAAAAATATTATTGAGAGGCTTCTATATCCAAAAATGAAGTATTCCCAGCCCCAATTCTCAGAGTCAAACCCACCTACCATGGCCACCTACTCTCCTTCCTTCAAACAATCCACTTCCTAAAGCTTTCACCTCTTCTCCCTCTCAAAAGCTGCTAAGAGAAAAGAATCTAAAATTAGTTATATTAAAATGTGAATGAGAGATAGCCTGAATCTATAATCTATTTCACAAGTATTTTAATATCAAAATTAATAAAAGTTATAAGCAACAACAAAGTCAAGATAGTATTATTTCAGACATTATCAGGAGGAGAAGTCTTTCTGTGAAAGAGGAGGACCAGTCATCTCAACACCAGGGAAGTGATACCACACAATCATCAGTCCTTTCCAACTGTCTTGATGCCTTAATAGATAACCTCCAATAACTTCCTACATGATGGAGAAAAATTGGCTTACTTGATCTGTACGAACTCTTCAAATTTTTTGTACATCATTGGGTAACTTCTACTGCATGCTTCTTGTGCCATATGTGATAGCCACACGAGAATTTGTAAAGATAAAATAAAAGGAAAAGACCAAGATGACACACAGGATGTTATAAGGGAGACCAGTTATGTTGGATGTACCAACTTTGCTCATATGCTTAATTTCTCCTGTTCTTACCTGGAATGTTGTTACTTGCTTCATTTTGTATCTGTCTCCTGCATTAATCCTTCAAAAGGCTTTCCACATCTTCCCAACGGGCTATAAAGTGATCATACTCCCTGCACTTTCTTTGGTCTGCCAGAGCACTGTACTTTATAGAAGTACAGTGGCTTTTACTCTACATATCTATATTTTAGCATTTATCATACTGCATACTAATAACAAATTCCTTATTTACCTCTGACACTTCATTCTTTGAGGGTTAAGATGCTGTCCTGTTCTGTTTTGAACACTCTAGACCTTTAAAATTAAGTCCTTAAAATCTAATGGTTTAAAGTGTCTTTATTTAATAATACTGGGATTAAATTGGGGAGGACTTTAATAATTGCCATCAGAGTGCATTCTACATCAAATTAGTTTAATCAATCGTAATAATACCTACCTATGAAAGATTATGATCAAGTCTACAAATTTGCAGAGAATTTTCAAAGGGTAAAGGAGTACCTCACAAAACCATTTGCTTGTGAGTGTTTTTTTAAAAAAATGGAAGAAACCCAAAATAAAGGAAGTTTCTCGCAGAGATTTTGGAAGTTTCTACTTCTAATTGCCTTTTAGAATACCATTTACTTGATAATGTATTACAAGTTGCAAGAGGGTAATAAGTAAAAAGTTATTATGTCACTTGAAAAGTCCCTGGAAATTTTTGCGAGATAAATCTATTACATGGATATTGTACAATTTTTATTTGTATTGACCAGGCAAATGGCTATACAAGCTTGAAATGAGGACTACATCTAGTACATCTCCTTGAATTTTTTTTTATAGATGATAAAAATAGTTGATAGTTTAAAAAGAGCACACCTTCTGTGACCATGAAATGTGTTACAATTGGGTCAACAATCTTTTTACTTTCTATGGTAAAAATGAACTGCCATGGCCTTTTAACTTGTAACACAATTTCAGAAATTATAAACTTGTGAAGATTTCAATAAGAATTTTATAGTCTCATCTTAATAGAACTTGGGTCACTAAAAAATCTGTATCCTAGGTATGCTCTCCAGGTATGTTCATACTTCTTCAATTACCCATGATATTCGCTCAGTATTCTCTCTCTCCATTAGTTTCCAAACAATGTTTACACTATTAAATTTTCCTGGTTCTTCATATATAATCACTTGCTATTTTTTCTTCACTCATCTTTTATATAGTTGTTACTTATATTGATTTCTTGTATAAGGTATTATTGACTTTTGTTAAGAACATATTACCTATAGCCAAAAATTCCTATATATAAAGATCTTGCAAAAATATATTTTATAGAATAAATTAGCAACAAATATAATTGAATGAATGAAAGATGGTTTAAAAAAATTTAATTAAATACGTGTCGTTTTCCCAGAAACCATAAGATTCAGAAATTGAAAGTTTGGGTTAAAAATCTACTTGTCTAATGAGTTAAACTAACTACTGTCACCATCACCACATGACCACCAAGACATCCTTAACTTGTTTATCATCATCATCATCATCATCATCATCATCATCATCGTCGTCGTCATGATTGAATTAGTAAAAAAAAAAGAACATACACACACATGTGCATGTGCGTACATGTGTGTGTGTGTGTGTGTGTGTGTGTGTGTGTGTGTGTGTGTTTCTGCTTTTGAACTCAAAATGAAATATTTGCTCTTTTTGGTCTCTGTTCTCTTAGTTATCAAGCTTTGTACTCAGACTGGAACTACACTATAAGTGCTCCCAGGACTTGTCAACCTCCATAATTATGAGAGCAAATTTCTTGTAATCATTCTTTATATAAAATAGTGTAGGTCCAGTTTGAAAGCAAAGGCCTGAGAACTAGGAGAACTAGTATGGAATCCCCATCTGAAAGCTAACAGGCTTTAAACTTAGAAAAAGCCTATGTTTCAACTCAAGTCCAAAGGCATGAAAACACGATGTCCCTGTTTGAAGGCAGTCATTTAGGAGGAATTCTCTTTACTCAGAGTGACTGAGAACCTGGAAAACAGATGCTATTCCAGTCTGAAAGACAATAGACTCAAGATCCAAGAAGAGCCAGTATTTTAGTTCAAGTTCAAAAACAGAAAAAAAGTTGATGTTCCATTCAGGCAAAAGGAAATCTCTTACTCATGAAAGGGTTGGTCTCTGTTCTATTCAGGCCTTCAACTGAGTAGGTGAGGCCTACTCATGTTAGGGAGGCCAATCTATTTTACTCACTTCACCGATTTAAATGTTAATCTTATCTAAAAACAAACCCACAGAAACACTCCGGATAATATTTAATCAAATATCTGGGCACCCCATGACTTACTTAAGTTGAAACATAAAATCAACCATCATAATCATTATTATTACTTAATCATTGGTAGAAAATATAATTTATTAAATTTCTGTTGAATAGAGTCATCACTATCAAGGAGAGCATGAATATTCCAGTAAATCAAAATGGCATCACCAATGTAATAATCTTATCATTTTGGAAAAAAAATGTTTTGAAAAAAAAACATTTATTTTACAGATGAGAAAATACATTTATTAACTAAGTGAGAAAATAAACTTGACTAAATATTGAAGAAAATACTGTTTGATGTAAAGAAATATATTCAAAACTATATATGAAGATCAATAAATATAATTTGCTTTAAAAAATCTTTATCTTGGAAAATTCTTATTCTCTTTTAGTTATGGTTATTTCATTGTTGACTAGAATATGACATAAAACTTTATGCAAATTCCAATGCCAGAAATACAGCACTATAAAAATAATAGTGATTTGGTTAGAGCTGCATTTTAAGATCATATTTTGAGTTATTGCAAAGAAAAGATGTCAAATCAGAAAATATATTTCCAACGTTAAACCAGGAAATATATTTTCTCCTTATGGTAATTTTTGTTTATTTCTCTCCTCTTTTGTTTGTGTCCTATGGTAAAGGGGAAATAATAATTTAAGGAAGAAACTTTCAGAGACCAAAGCCTACTTTATATAAGTGCAACGGCTTTTACTGTAGAAAGTAGAACACAGACATAGGATTCCAGAGATATAAATGACCTACATAAAACTAAGGGTTGTGAGTGGCTAAGTAATGTAGAGTTGACACTTGAACAATGCAGGTTTGAACTGTGCAGGTCCAATTAAATGTTGATCTTGTCAATAAATATACAGTCAGCCCATTTTATCTGCAGGTTCTGCATCCATAGATTCAAACAACCATGGATCAAAAACTATGTATTTTTAATACATGTTTGAGAATTTTTGAATGTGAAGTACTAACGGTATACATTATTGTATACCCTGTACAAGGGACTTGAACATCCTCAGATTTTGTTATCCATGGGGTATCCTGTAGCTAATCTCTCAAGGATACTGAGAGACAACTATAGGTGGTTTTGGTAGTCAAAAGTTATACACAGATTTTCAGTGTGAGGGGAGTCAGTGCCTCTAATGCCTGTGTTGTTCAAGGGTCAATGTATAGTTATTATGCTGTTTCATCTGGATCAAAACATTGAAGATCAACCACTAAAATAGAATAGGATTGAAAGACAGGCTTTGGTATTTAATAGCTGTGAAATCTCAGAAAGTCCATTTATGCTTAGAGCCTCAGTTTTTCCATCTATAAAACTGAGATGATGACACATAGCTTTCATGCGTCTGAAATGCAAACATGGCACCCAATGTGGCAGCTATCAGGGTTCTGTCATTGGCAGCTGTTATTCCATAAAACTGTATGATCCCTACAGTCTTTTGCAAGGTCATTTCAATATTGTTCATCATCTGTCACCAGAATCAAGAACACCGTATACATATGGCAAACATTTATTTAATTTGTTAAATTAATGAAAAATGTTTTACATTTCTACAAGGTTGAGCTAGGGAGAGAAGAATAATTTATAACCAGTGACCTGCAAGAAAAATAAAACCTCTTAATATAGTAGACTTGTACAAGATCATGTAAAAAAATGGTTAGATCAAAGAAGTATGAGTGAAATAGGCTAAACTGCATTTATCTCTATGTGGAGACTAATTCTATGCAATAGTAATTCATTTAACGTTTCCTTTAGATTGGAAATATTTACTGTGATGCTGTTATAGTGGACATATTTTAATGTTTCAAATGTTTTGCTGCTTTGAGTATCTTATTAGACATTTAATGAATGAACAGAAGTCAGGTTGATTGTTTATATAAGGCAGTGGGGAGAAAGGTGGCTGGATGGATTCCCTTCCTTGGAAATCTTTAAAACAGGATGCTCATTTGTTTTCCTGTGATAATTTTACTCAGTCTATTCAATTTTAACTAGACAAATAAGGTCTACTTTGGCCACAGTTACCTGGAAAACTGAAATTATAGCTCAGTTTTATAACCTAGCCTTTCTACAAGTACTGCTACCATTATGCAAATCCATTTTCACAATGGAACACAGGAACTATGCAGAAGCCTACCTAGAAATAGAGAAGAACATTCACACAAGGCTTAGCCTGCTTCCCTCTGAGGGGTTTGGTATACTGCTGGTAAATGCTGTTCCACTACAAGTGCAGCTAAAGGCCACTCTTGAACACTGTTAATTTTAATTGGGCACAATTTAAATCCTGCTGTAATTAGATCAAGGCAACTCCAGACTCTACTTGCCTTGGGCTCCATAAGTTAATGGGAAACCTGCCAAAATCTCTGGCTGGCAAAGTATAAAAGGGTCATAAAGCTTCCCAGACCAATGTTTTTCAAAGTAGACAATTTTTTTCTTTACAATTTTATTGGTCTCTTGAGTGTCTTGGTAGAGTATAATTCTCTGATTACTTATAATAAAAAATTATTTCATGCCGGATAAAGAAAATGAATTTAATTGGGAAGAAAACATTACACAGGTGCTTCCCTGCATAAGTCCCCAGAGATTGTAACAAGTGGATTTAATATTCACTACCTCAATTGTACTTTGACAGGGAAATAAGGTAAGAATTATTCAGACAGATATAGTTCATAAGTTAAGCGTTATTCATGTGAACTAGTAGTGAAGCAAATGTATTTGTGTAATGGCAGTGGCAAGTGCTTTGGAAACAACCTGTCAGAGAATGGGGAGAAAGAAAGTTTGAAAGATTTTTGATGGAAACAGACTTTAGAAGCTAGTTTAAGATTAGGAGCAAAAGAAAGAAAGAGCAGAGAAACAAACTTGGAATGTTCCCAAACTTCCTTCCTCACTCGGATGCCTTGAATGTAAGCTAGACACAAAGTGATTTCCTCTGAGAGAAATCCAGAAACTATTATAAGAGTTGAGTGACTCTTATACATTGGACAAATGAGAAGATGTCTATACTGAAATGAGTAGGAAAGGCTGGGACCCCTAGCACTCTGACATACAATCACCAGGGAATCCCCATCTCTCAGCTTCTCCCTGAGGAATAAAGGGATTAGACCATATTTCTAGGGTGCTAGTTTTCAAGGCTTCCATCCAAGGGATAGGTCCCCAGATACTTTAACAGCAAATGGAGTTTCTTTCCAGAGAATAGTAGGACCCTGGCAAATGAAGAAGCAGTTCTTAATGTCTGTGCATGTGAGAACTCATCATGGCTATCCCTCCAGGGGATATGCAGAGGGTGCTGAAAATGCCCTGTTCCCACTCTTACTCTGCAAGGGGTTTTACTGCATACTTTACAAGTTGCTGCCTGAGGGTCCAGTTTCTAATTAGCAGGCACAAGTGCTCAGGCAATTCTCTCCAGACCCAAAAGAGCCAGTGAGCACCGCTCTCACCTTCTCCCTCTGGCTTGTTTCAACAATAAACACAAGTTGCCAAGTATCTCCTGGGAAGAAGATTGTCACATACCTAACACCCCAACTTTTACAGCTACCACCCAAGGGATGAGCCCCCATATTACCTACATTTGATAGCCAATGAGGCTTGCATTTACAAGTCCCATGGAGCAATAGCAAACAAAGCAGCAATTCTTAAATGGGCGCAGGAGCACCACATCATGGCTAAACACCTAGGCTCAATGCAAAGGGAGCAAACAAAAATGCCCACCTCCCAGTTTCTCTGTGGAAAGGACTTAACTGTATACTTTCCTAGCTGCTGCCTAAAGGCTTGGCTTTCAATCAGCCTGCATCTAAGTGATAACTGAAATCTTTCCTTTGGGACATTGATGGGTTTTGGACTAATTTTAACTACTGAGAGCTACAGAAAATAAAGACAGTGGTATAGACAATCCCAAATGTTTGAGAAACAACCAGGAATTTGGACCACATTAACTGATAAAGTTCATCTCTTACAAAGGATCAGTAAACACAGGGAGAGGTGGCTATTTTATTGAATGTGCAGAAACCAATGTAGAGAGAAAAAAAAGAAAAAGAAAAGAAAAGAAAAAGAAGAAACAAGGAAATATGTTTCAAACAAAAGAACAAGGTAAATCTCTAGCAATTGATCTCAGTGAAATGGAGATAAGTGATTTAGCCAAAGAGAAGTCAAAATAGCAGTCAAAAAACTGCTCCCTGAGGTTAGAAGAATGATGTAAGAATTTCAACAAAAAAATATTTTTTAAAAGTACCAAATAGAAATTATAGAGCTGAAGAACATAAAAATTGAACTGAAAAGTTCAATTGAGGTATTCAAAAGCAAATTAGAGCTCATAAAACAAAGGGTAAGCAAATTCAAAAACAGGGAAGTGAAATTCATTCAATCATTCAAAAGAAAAACAGTAAAGATAGCTTAAGAGACTTATGGAATACCATTAAGTTGATCGATATACGCATTAAAAGAGATTCAAGAGAGTTAATTGAGAGAGAAAAAGAAAAAAAGCTTATTCAAAGAAATAATAGCTAAAAACTATCATAACCTGGAAAAGAAACAGACATTCAGATCTGGGAAGCACAGAGAGTACCAGATAAGATGACTCTCAAGAAATCCACATAGAAACATAATATAATTAAATTGTTAAGACAGAGAATCTTAAAAGCAGCAAGAGAAAAGCAACTTGTAAATGTTTAGGCATTCAACAGCAAAGCATTAAATTTATAAATCAAATATTAACATACTCAAAGGGAAAAATAAATAACAATACAATAATAGTAGGGGCTACAATACTCCACTTTCAGTGATGAAAAGATCATTCAGACAGAAAATCAATTAGAAAACATTGGGCTTAAACTACACATTAGTCCAGATGAACCAAAGAGATGTATATAGAACATTTTTTTCCAATGGCAACAGAATACATGTTTTCAAATGTACTTAGAGCATTCTCTAAGATAGGCCATATGTTAGGCCACAGACAAATCTTAACAAGTTTAAGAAATTTGAAATATCAAGCGTCTTTTCCGACCACAATGGTATCACACTAGAAATAAATTATAAAAAAAAAAACTAAAAAAATAACAAATATCTAGAATTTAAACAACATGCTCCTGGACAACCAGTGGATCAAAGATGAAATCAAAAGAGAAACAAAAAAAAAATCATGAAACAAATAAAACTGAAGATATAATATACTGAAGTTTTGGAATAAAAGTTTTGATTAACTCATTGGTGGAAATGCTTTTACATTGCATATGTGTAACAAATCATCATATTGTACAAGTTAAATATACTAAATTTATATTTGTTAATAATATCTCAATAGAGTTAAAAAAAGGAAAGTACTGATGAAAGAGAAGATAGAGAAAAGAGGTAGAAACAAGGAAAACAAAGGTAATATTCCCTTTTGCATGGTGTTTTATTAAAAGATGCCATTAATAGTTGTTGAGACAATAAATAAAAGCTTACGTATATTATTTGAAGCTACAAAGGCCATTCAAAGATCTAAAAGTAGAGAACAAAAACATGTAATGGCAGGAGTAGCGATAATGTTAAGCAAACTAAATCTATAGTGTGATTTTTAAGTCACAGATATGTATTGTATTACAAAAGTGTTCACATATCCTTTTGGAAATAAATTTTACTAAACATTTTAAGAAATAACAAAGGAATAGAAAGGAGAGCATGAAAAGATGGGGAAAGTTAAGGGGGAAACGTTTCAGTCATAGGAGAGCCACAAAGTAATTCTTATAGATGAGAGGCTCCATTTATTTTTTAAAATCTTTATCTTTTAATCATTCATTTATAAATACTATATACTTAAAGGTTTTGTAAAATTGGGTTTTAAGTAAAAGAATACATACTACCTAATTTTAGAAAGATTTTATCACTTGCATATGGCTGGTAATGATGGAAATGTTCTCACATGTATTCTGTTGGCTTAAAAAGATGAGGCTTCCAGCATACAGTAGGGGGAAATAAGGGAATCTGAGCCCAAGAAAGCCTGTCAGCCCAGCCCGCCACCCACAGCCACCTCCAGGGTGTGTGATCAGGTTAAGACAAAATGGAAACAATGAACTAATTACATAATAAAGTGAGTGGGAATATTTTCTCTTATTATCCTTGCCATGTTGTCTTGACATTCTCTATTTTCATTTATGTCAGGCACTCCCAGCTTCTCAGGGCCACCTTAATTCATATTCAAATAGTTAGAATTTAACACCCTAACAAAAATCTAAAACACATTACATAACACAATTTAATCAATACATGGAAATAATTTTCACTGTACAAAAACAGTTGTGTGAGGTTCTTCTGCAGGATGTCACTCTAGACTGTTTAAGCAAGCCATGTGTCCTGGCCATTCCCAGGGAACATGCAAGCAGCAGCCTCCATCACCACTACAAACTAACCTCTCGCCAAGCTGCACGCCAGGATGTTGACTTTGTGCCCGCAGCTCTCATGGAGGATAGATAGCAGTCCCACAGTTTTCATATTTGTTTGGATAGCATGGATGAGAAATTTTTCTGGAGATTGGCCCCTCCTAACATCTGCAACCTTCCTATATCACTTAAAAGTCTACTTACCATTGCCCTGAATTAAAGTGTATGTATTTCCGGGGACTATTTATAGACTGTGATTTACCACAGACAGTTCTTATTTGAGTCACAGTTCTAGTTTGGAAGCCAATAAGCTACTTATATTGTTTTTAATAAATAGTGATGTAATGGAATTCTTTGTCAAAGTAAGAATAGGTAAGAATCATATTCTGTACCCTCTTGGCAGCTATAAATAATCTGGGTGCCTGACTTTTCAGTGAACCAACCATCGAGGCTTCCTTTTTGTTTTTATTGTTGTTTTATTGTATCTGCAAAAGATGCAAGATTCCTCATAGGTGTTAATTAATTCTTTAGTTCCTCCCTAAATTACTGGCCTCAAGTGATATTGGTTAATAGTCTTTTTTTCTGCAAAGTTCTGTTGGTTAATGAACCATCACTTTGAATTAAAAGCTATCTGAGGCATATAAGAATGATTAATATGTATGGGCAAAGAAAGCTCTAAGCTAAAGATTTGAATAGAAGAAAATGTGTTACTGTATATATCTTCATTGGTCCTTCACTAATTTTTATTTTTAATCCAGTACAAAAAAATGATTTGAATATTTATGATTTGTTAAAGTTCCACATAAGAGAAATAACTTTTTGTGGGTGAGAAAAAATAATTTGTTTAAAAAGAAATCATCTCAGCATTAAGTTAATCAAAACCTTACATAAGTTAACAATTTTGCATATTGTCAGCAGAAAATGATAATATTAAACTCATTCAAAAACTAACAGCTTTGACTCATTTTTTGTTTAGATAAATATTATTAAAAATGCTAATTTATGTTTACAGTTGAATTTAAATATCAGTTTTATAAAAATTATAAAAATTGTGCAAAAATATGTTTAAAATATTCATCATAGCATTGTTAATTAATAACAGAAGAGTGGAAATATTCTCAACTTCCATCAACAAGAGTTTGATTAAATTTAAATGCATCTATATAACAGAATACCAGATAGTTGTAAAGAGGTACTTGGTGGCCTGATATTTATTGATATCTAAATATATTTTTGAGTAGCCAACAAAATTAAGATATAGAATATGATGCAGAGCAATCAAACTTACAGTAGCACATATATGCAGTGTGTGTTTTTATAAACAATGGTGCGTGAGCGGAGGATAAAGAGGCATTAGAATGGAAGGAGAGGAGTGAAACTTTACAATCCAGAAAGGTCCAAAACAATTTTCTGTCTTCCAGTGTAGCAGCACTCTAGGCTGTAAATCAGTAAGTTACCTGCTTTTGGCTCCAGAAACAAAATGAGTTGGAATAAGCCTTACCATATTAAAGCTGTGCATGGTCCCCTTTTGAGATGTGTCATGAAGTAGCACCTTCTGGGCTTTCCGCTTTATCAGTTAAAGGATAAAAATGGTGAGTGTCTTCATAAGAATTTCTTTTCTCAAGAAATATACAAATTTTTCTTTCATTAAAATATTCATGCTTACCAATGCAATTATATTTCTTAACTCAAAGTGAATGACTCTAATTAAGAAAATTACTCTCAAATTTTAAGTATCTTCATATGTATCTGTTGGGAGATAATTCTCCATGGGTGTTTTGTGTGTGTGTGTGCGTGTGTGTGTGTGTGTGTGTGTGTGTGTGTTTAATTTCCTGTAAGCAGACACACAGACTGTATTTGTTCCAAGCTCTCTTTTCAATTGTTTATAGAGTGAAAGGTCTTGGAATATAGAGATTGGGTCTCCCTCTAGGCAGAGGGCAGATTTCTTTACCATCTATGAAAAATAATGTCTTCCTCCAGGACAATTTCAGGTAGGCTTACTGCCCATTATAAAAGGTTTGACTTTGCTAAGCTTAAAGTTCTTCTATAATATACCTTACTTTATGGGCAGGATCACTTGGCCTTTTTTGTAGCTGGGGAACTGATTAAAATGCTGATACTTTGTTTATTGTTATCACTGTGAATAATAAATTGTTTTGGTCTCTAAAGCAGGAGTCTCATGTCATCTGCCAGCATGCATGAAACTGGCAGGCTAACTTCTTAGCTGGCAGGTAGGGTAAAATTTCAGACCTTTCACAGTTATTGACTAGACCCTGTCATGACTTAAAGTTTTCTAATTACAAATGCCTTCATTGGGACATTTAATTACATACTTTTATAGAAATAACTTGAATTTATTGATTTATTGATTTCTAACATTTCTTATTAAAATAGTTTTGATTGAAATAATCAAAAACTAGTTTAAGATACTTATCATATTATAAAATAACTTAAAAAATACATTATAAAATAATTGTCCTTTAAAAGTTATTTCAATTACAAAGACTAATAATTTACCTGAACAGTTTTCTCAAATCAATAGAAACAGAGACATTGTATTGATTGATTTACTAAGGTTTACATTACCAGTGAATTCAAAGCAATTTAAACAGAAAAAAGAGAGAAATGGGTCAATATCACCAGTCAAATTAGATTATATCCTATAAGCAATGAAATATCTTTGGTTTCAATTCAAGTAAATAATCAGTTGTCAGAAAGAGTATTCCTCAAGGAACGCCTCAGGCATGAATGAACTTTTGGTTAATAATTTCATTTTCTTTTTTACTAACTTTTATATAACTTTGAGAATTCATTTACTCTATGATTCCACCTACTTCAGAATAAATACCTCAACCTGTTGCCTGGTTTACGTTTAGAAACTTGATTCATCTCCACTAAAGTGCCCTGCACCACAGATTTAATGGAGAAGAAAGCTGCTCTAAAAGCAGGTAGGGTACTCAGGTGTGGTGGGTAAGGAGTGGTAGAATCAGGAACACCTGAGAAATCTTTCTGAAAAATGTATGGGGATCTACCTAAGACTTCAACAGATAGCATGTGGAAAAAAAACCTATCAGCCAGAAAGAAGACACAGACAAAGCTGTGGAGGCTGAAACAGTGCAAGAGTTATCAAGGACACAATGAGAAATGTGTGACAGCTGGATTGTGTAGGGCTTTCATGGTTTTCCAGTTGATTAGTCAAGTTCAGGGTTAGAAATCGGTACTTAAGAAATGTCTGCCTTGAGAAGCTATTTGAAGCTAAGGGGATGAAAGAGATCACCAAGGGGAGTGTGTAAAGAGAAAAATGGCTCATAGCTTAACTCTGAAGGAGGCCCACAAAGGAAGAAGAATGCACCCAAGAGACTGGGAAGACACAACTGTGCAAGTGGGTAACTTAGTCATGTGTACACAGTACTCCCAGGAGAGTGAATGCTGGAGTGCAGTCTGTTCTGTCTCAAAAACACTGTGTGACCTCAGCTGAAACACATATTGGACTTCAGTTTCCTCAACTGTCCTTTGATGGATGCATCTGTGAGAATGTCATGGTCTCTCCTATCTCCGAATCTCTAATTTTTTCTCATTAGTAGAGAATCTGAGGCAAGATCACTGAGTGAGCAAAATACCAAGGAATTACTGGGGCATTGCAAAACTTGTGCCCTCATGGAAACCTTTTTGTCTTTGTGTTTATTCTAATGATCTTATATTGATACAGAGAGAGCCACAAGTGTCAGATATACCCAACAATTAACTGTTGGTGATATTGAAAAATAGTTGTCATTGTGACTGTTTCATAATAAAAATATCAAGAAACGATCTCTAGTCACAGACTCTTTGTATTTTGCAAGAAATCTGAAGTTCACTTGCATTTGTGTCAGGGCATCTGGACTATATATAAAAAGCAACAGTAATACTGGTTGCAATGGCATTTCCATTAACAAAGTCAGCAGAAGAGATGACTGGAGACATGTAATGTAGTATGAAAAATCCAGTTCGCATCCAACCTAGATCTGTTAATTAATATGTTCTAGAGTGAAAATAATAATAGGCTGGAGAATTTCAAGTTTGCTTCCATAGATGAAACGTTTGCTGGAAGAACTTGAACAAATTCTGAGCCCACATCTCTGATCCAGGCAGAAACTCTCACATTAAAAAATAAAATTTATGCCAAAATGTCTTAAGGCAAGAAAGGCAAGGTTTGCCTTAAGGCAAACTTAAAATTCAACAGTGGAGGTACCCTACTTAAGGATAAAATATAGCACAGTTAAGGTTGCTTTCTAATATAATCTAGTATTTTTACCCAAATAAATTTTTAAAACTCACCCTCATTGTTTAAGGCCTGGGTTTATATGTTTATCAGCAGTCTATTATTTGGGATATTTTATATCTCAAACAAATGTAATAGCTAATAGGAAGTATTTTCTCTGAGAAGATTCCTTTTGGGAAGGAAACATCCACTGAGTGTTGGTTATTAACCAGGCACTGGGGTAGATGCTTCATAAATCTTGTCTAATTTAGTCCTCACAGCAGCTCTGTAAAGAAGCCACTACTTTCCCTGATGAGGAAATTAAATATCAGAATTTTAAGAATATCATCAAGTTGCTTAGCAGTAAAATTTGTATATCTTTCTCCCTGAATCAAAGGGAATAATTTCTTTTTAGGTATTAGTATCTGAACACTGCATAAGTAAACTTCAAGTGACTTCTCCTTTTCTGACTTTATGTTAAGAAGACGAGGTCTCCCCTTTGCAATAATCAATAATGTAATAGTAGATGGAGCATGGGACATGGAAGTGAGAGAACCTGCTCTTACCTAGCTCCATTTCTATCAGATCAGCTTCCTAGCCCAACTGGAGACCTTCACATTCCTCCTAAATGAGGGGTCAGGGCCTTTCCAGTGAAGGCATTCTGAAATTCTCATTTTTTCACTTCATATCTAAATTTACTTGTCAATCTCAAGTGCTAATTTCCCTTCCCCTACCCCATTATGTTAATTATTAGAGGACAACAGATTTTTTTTCTTTTTTTCTTTCTCTTTTTGTTAACTAAGGATCTTTAAGGTTCAAGTGGTAGCCTGAATACATAGATAATAAGTTCAGAATGCTGACTCATTTTTAATTCATTAACCTGATTACTTCCAAGTTGTTAATCAGATACTCCAGTTCTAAAGTTAAAGATATATGAGAGTCAATGCAGCTTTCTCAATATCTTCCTTGCCAGTTACTGTCTTAAATAGCTCAAGTATGCATCTCATTACTTGTGTCTGCAAGGCTCCGTCACACTTTTTTTTTTTTATCCATAACAACTACTGAATTTGCATGCATTCATATTTCTTGGATACCAAAATTGAGTATCTTTCCAATTCTGTGGAGATTAATTAAATAAGAATTGCAAATGTGTAAAATCCTACCAGTTTAAATTAGAAAAAATGAAGCCTGTCTTCTCCAGGGTAAAATTATGAGATATTGATAACCAATCTTGAACAAAATTTTCAAGAGGCAATCCTAGATGGAATATAAATAACTGAAGGCAGGAGTTATTATTTTTTCATATTTAACCAAAATTGCACCACTATTGAGGGTCCAAATAGTTTCATATGTAGAATTTGAAGCAACTGAGTTCTGAAGAGAATGTGTGATGAACCAGAGCTGAGCCATCAGAGATGGGCCTCTAACTGAGATGCCACAACGGTCGTGCCAATTGAGGTGAATACCTTTGCTCGATGTATCATATCCAGGAGTTCCTTTTACTACTTACTAATTTATGTTACCTTACCTGGTATTGCTAATTCTCAAATTCTTGCAGTAACTATTTCTTCTCATAAATCCCTCTCATTATTTCTCCACCTCTCTAGTAACTGACTTCCTTTTCAATCTTACTTTTGTTTGAATTCGTCTTAGCCTCCCATTTGTCTGAAATGAAAAAATCTGGACTGTAGGACACATATTTTTGTTTGGTCAATGTATTGTCCCCCCCTATTGATTTGGTCCCTGTCCACTTTCTCAGATCAGTTCTGGCCAGACTGACAAATCTGAGAATCTGTTTAGTGCTCTGCTTTCTCCAACTATAGCCTCTGACAGCAAGGAGAGAATTTTGTAACTATAGCAGTAGTCAGCTGCCACACTTAAGAAAAAAACTATTCATGCTGGAGGAATGCACCATCTATGCGTGTGTATGTATAACAAATATGAGCTACTGTTAATTACTCAAGTAATGAAAAAAAGCAGACAGCAGCAACTTTGCTCAAGTTATAGATTTGATCAGTTAAGCACAGCAAGTGTCACTGTTTTTTGATCTGCATGATTTAAACAATTGTGCCAACTACTGCTTTGACCATTTAAGTCTGAGTGGTGCTTTATCTAGCATTTCTTAAATTCTGCATAACCAAATTAGTGAGAAATAGGACTTGTTTCTAAAGCTTTCATCATCTAGTGGCTTTAGTTTGGATACAGTTTAGATGAACTTACATCATTTAAAGCCTTTGTTCATATCACTGAAATCATATCTCTGTTGGAACTGAAAGTTTCATGTGAGGCCCATCCATCCTAAAGACAGGTTCATGATCACAAAGCCTTTGTCAACTCCAAGCTATCACCATCCCCCTGCAGGATGCTTTTAAAGTAGACACAGATCCACAAGACTGGATTGGATAGGTTTAGTGTCTGGAATGCATGTTTATATTCCAAGTAGTGTAAGATAATCAAAGTATCTTTGCTAAACTATCTTACTTGAACAAAATTGTTCAGGGATGTGTCAGTGAAGAGCATTCCAGGCAAGGGAAGTACATGTGTGGAGGTGAGAGGCATGGGCTGTGTGTGTGATCAGACACACAGGATGGGAGTGTTAGCCTGGAGGGAGACTGACCATGGGTATAACTAGAGGTAGAGAAAGTAGTTGGAAAGCAGGAAAACACAGGTTTCAATATAATAATATTTTTCAATCGTGGTAGTTTGGTCAATATTTGTTAAGTGAAGAGGCCACAGAAATTTTAAACTAATGAGAAAGATTTCAAAAAATGAACAGGCAGAATGCTTTAATTTTGGATACTCACACATGGAAAACTGCATAAATTATACGGTGTGTAGGAGGCTCAAAGGCATATGTATTGCTAAGGCAAATGCTTCATCTTGAGATGTCTATTTAAGCTCATTAAAAAAGGAATTGGCAATATTGTCAGAGCACATATAAATAAGGCTCATAATGAAGAGGCTGGATGGAATCATTCTTGTAAGAGTAGGAGGTGCTCAGAGTTTGAGAAATGAGTCAGCCTAATGGAACATAGTATTTGCTAGTCGTTGGAGTATCAAGAAGTCTGCATATTGTGCAGGATGTTCCACAACTAAAGTGCCTGAGAGTAAACCAGGAAGCTCCAGGGAGACGAGGCCTCCCTTCTTTCTTCTCTGAGGTGCTACAGCCCAAGCAGGACTTGCAGGATCGGGCTTTGGACTTGCTTGATTCATAATGTGAACTCCTTTCAGGTCTGCAGAAGCATTGGAGAGCCATACATTGGGTGTTATGCAGAACAGAGTAAAACAGATATCTGCATCATGCCTTCATTTAGATACTAAAATGGTTTTTAGAGAGGGGTATTGATTAAAAAACTGTATCTTTGTTTCTGAGTGATGGTGAGCTCATAAGAGCTGTGCTTTGCTGCTGATGTCAGAGTGAAGGGCAGCACCGATGTTAATGGATTAGCCTGCTGCCAAAATGTTTGGCCCAGAGGGCTTCTAAGGTATTCTATTTGCTAAATAATCTCTCTATAAACTTATATAGAGGTCGTAAATACAAAACATTAAAATACTTCCTAAATTGTGTGGTGTGGAACCTATAAAAAGATTTATCAATCAAAAAGTTTGGAAAACAAGGCATATTAATGTTCTTATAATATTCATTGACTTTCACATTGAATATAAGATATATTCAAAGTTCAGAAGATGCTGCAGCTAAGCAACCTGCTTAACCAGGAATTTTTCATAATTTTTTATTAGAAAAACATTTTTAATAGCATTCATGATTAATCGTTCTTGCCTTATCTATTGAGGTTTACTTCCTTCAGCATCAATCCCCCCACAATGCCCATTGCACAAGAACATACCTTTAATCCCAAGAGTGGGCTTTCAATAGTCATGCTCAAACAATGGAACTAAGAAATTTGCTGAAACTGGCTGATCAGGTAAGAGGGCAATGTTTCCATTACATAAGTATGTGCTTAAAGCTCATACTTTCACACTGCTTCTCTACCCTCTCATCTTCATTCACACCCAACATCATCTTCTGATAAGCTAGATGGAGAAACAAGAAGTCAAAATTAACTTCTTGATAGCCACTTGCCATTAACCATATGGAAAGATGAGTTATGACCACTCTTTGTACTCATACCTATTCCTGCCAGATCCTCTCTGCATTGTAGACCAGCATCTGTCCATGGCCCGTTAGAAACTGGGCCACACAGCATGAGGTGAGCAGCTGAAGAGCAAGCAAAGCTTCATCTGTATTTGCAGCTGCTCCCTAGTGCTAGCATCATTGTCTTAGCTCCACCTCATTATCATCAGGCATTGGATTCTCATAGGAGCACTGGCCCCTGGTACCAAAAAGCTTGTGCATTGCTGGTCTACAGGATGGAGCTGGACATATAGGCAAGTTCAACTTTTGATTATGGGTACTCCAAAATTCTAGATTCTCAGTTTTCCTGGTTACCTCCTGACTCCAAGGGGTGACACTGTCTAGGAACAACTTGAACATGAATTTTCCAAAAGTGTAGAGCCTCCCCACTCTTCACTAGTTCACAATGGTTTTGAGATTTATTATCCTCATTTTTAATTCCCAATCTCTTTCAAAGCTTTGAGATAGTCAAGCACCCATTGGTGAAGATTACAGTAATAGCTGCCATTGTGGAAATGAACCAGGCTCATACAACCTTGAAGAATATTTCTAATAAGATATTAGAGAAAATCTACAGCTTGGGATTAAGTTTTCTATGACGTAACTGGGGAAAAGAAAATGATGGCTCATAAAGACAGGAGGGATGGCAGATGCCCAGAGAGGAGCAGAGACAAGAGACAAAGAGAGGATCTCAGAGTCTGGTTCCAGACACTTCCTGAAGCCACTCTCAGACGTCTCCCTACCTGAGCACTCCAGTATCTTTTTTCTGAAACCATACAAACTCAAGGTGGTTTTTGCTTCAGAACAGTGCTCCAATCCAGCATAACACCAGTCAACATCATGGAGATCCAGCACTCAATTAAGGTGTACTTTGTAGGCTGGAAGCCCTCGGAACTTTCCAGGAATGTAAGGGACAGATACAGAGATGGTACCATCTACATTTTGTCTGTGTCACCGCACACTTAACAATTGCTATTATTCAAAGTGCAGCTCCAAATTATGTCATTACCTCAATAATGACCTATTAAGTTCATAAAAAATTAGATGCGAAGATGCAAAGAAAGTAAGACATATTTTCAAAGGCTGGAGACTCCCGGCCTTGAGGTGAAGATGGATACTAGATAAGAATGAAATTACCAAGAAGAGCCTAAGGGAAAGTAAAAATTCCAAGAGGTCAGGGTCAGAATCCAGTGCCTAACTTTAAAATCTTTTGGCATAGCATTTAACTAAATCTGGGTTAGACGAATGATTAAAAAAAAAAAACTTAAAAAAAGGAGGAACATAAAATTGGTAGGCATATAAATACTGACTGTGCTTTTTAAAGCAGTATTCACTGTTCTATGCAGCCACACTCCTTCACCAATTTGAGCTCTTTTATAAGTAATAAATGATTATTGATGTCACAGTGATCTTCCTGGACAACATTAGTCTCAGCCTCTGCTGACCATCACAGATGAGAGCATAGCAACCAAGCAATTCAAACTGAGAAGCCGCAGAACTAAATCCGTTATTGCTGAGGGGATTAAATTCAGACATAACTTGGAGAACAGGCAAAGAATCAAAAAGCAGAAGATTTTCGTACTGAAGAACAGAAAGCTGAACATGTTAGGTTTTTAAAAATCATTATTTTTAAATGTCATATCAAATTATTATTATTGTGTCTCCAGCGAGGTCTTATGTGGATAAAACAAAATCTAGGGAGATAAAGTACCATTAAGTATCATTTGACTCGAGACCCCATTCTATCTCTGTATATGTTCATTGTTCCCGTTATGGACTGCTGCATAACAAACCGCCGCAAAATAGTGGATAAAAAATGACAATTTATTATTATTATTATTATTAAATTATCAAGCCCTCTCACATAGTCGGAGTTAGAGGGTATTGAGTCATCCCTAAAGCTTCCTTAATCACACCTCTGGTGCTGTGGCTGAGAGACAAGGACAGCTGGGATTCTTCTAACAGAAATTTCCAGAAGGTACATGGCTTTTTCTAGTGCAGCCTTGGAAGTCATGCAATGCCACTTCTATCACATTATATTCTTAAAGTCACAATGGCTTATCTACTTTTGAGGGGAGGGGACAGACACTTCATCCCTTGATAAGGATGAAGTGTCTGTGAATTTGCAGATATGTTATGAAATTTATCATATTTCTACTGTTGAATACTTAACCCATAAAAAATTCTTGTAGAAGTATTTTCTAACCATTAAGTGCTTTAAAGTAATTTTAATTTTGCTTAAAACTGTTGTTTCACATTCATTTAGCTGCATGAACAGGAGAAATTTACATAACTTTTCTGTGGCTCTGTTTCCTTGGCTTCAAAAGAACAATGATTTGTAGGACTATTAGAAGAATTAAATAAAATGAGCTAAATAAAGGGCTTAGTAAATACATGTCTTATAGTGTTTAATTAAGTAATAGTTAATAACAAATTTTATTTTCAAACATCCTGCTTTCGAATCATCATCGCCTAGCTTTCTAGCTTATTCTAGTTAACTTGACTCCAACATTTGACATGTCATCCATAATTCTGTCAGCTGTGTGTTTAGAAATACATGGAAAGCACGGCCTTGATAGCTGAGGCACAGGAGTGTGAAGGTTTAGGAAAGAGGGAAACTCACTGATCACTCTGTACCTTTATGGACATTAAAATTTTTAGCATATACCATGAACTATTTATTCTAAAAAGCAAACAAAAATATATTTATAAAATTGTAAATTACAAAATAAACATTCACGTAATTAAAATAGAAATCCCTTATTTGCAATCAATAAGTAATTTAATTTTAGCCACAATAATTGATATACTGCTTTTACCTATTCTATTAGCTATTTGAACTGAACTATAATTTTATAAAGTTTGCTTTCTCTTATAATTGATTCTTATACCTGTGAGATAATACAAAAATATTTATTGGTCTCTGTCCCTGGTTCCTGACCCACAGCTTCTAAAAATCTTATCATTTCTTGTGTGATGGGAGTTTATTTTGTTCTACTGAGGCAATTTTGATTGGGCTCCTGGATGAGGGCCATTCACCAAAAAGACCAAACCATGACTAGAAGCTTGGAATGTTCATCTCCACTCCCCCATTGTCTTGAGAAGAAAGAAGAGCTGAAAATTGAGTTAAGGACTGATCATATCTACATGAGGAAGCCTCCATAAAAACCTTGAATGTATGGCGTTCAGAGAGCTTCCAGGTTGGTGTACAGGGAAAGAAGCTCCTGTACTTGGGACCCTCCCAGACCTCATCCTGTGTATATCTCTTTATCTAGTTGTTCATCTGTTTGCTTTCTCAGATCCTTTAATAAACTGATCAAAGTGTTTCCCTGTGTTCTGTGAGCCAGTCTAGCAAATGAATCGAACACAAGGTGGGGGTCATGGGAACCTCCAATTTGTAGCCAAAGGAGGCAGAATTTGTGGCCACCTGAGGCCCTACTACTAACGATTAGCACCGGACGTGTGGTGGAAGCATGTTGTGGGACTGGGCCCTGACCGGTGAGGTTGGGTGCCGTCTCCAGGTAGAAAGTGTTAGAACTGAGTTAAATGATAGGACATCCACCTGGCATTGTGAAAAATGGCTGGTGTGGAGAAAACCATCTGCATACTTAGTGACCAAGAATGAAGTGTTTTGTGTTAGGAAAAAAAAAAAAAAAAAGACTCACAGAGAAAAATCAACTTGATTTTTTTCCCCAAAATGAGAGAAAAATACTGGAAATTTTCCTGTACAATCACCAACAGTGATTTCTTTTAAATTATTTATAACTTGTCTCAATTATCCTTCCAGCTCCTTTCACTCTTTCCGGGTAAATATGATTGCAAAAAAATTGGGTGAGAATTTCTGGACTTTCCTAATAGGTCTTCAATCCCTTATTAATCTCCACAGATAACTTATATGAATTTCCTATTAGGAGATTCTTTTTAGTATCATGAAGGAAATAGAGACCGGTCAAAAAATGATTTAAATTTGCACCAATAAACATGTCTTTTTTCTTTGAATTTGGATTAACCTTTTGCTGTAGACTTGCTTAACTCCCAGGTCAGGTGATTTCACTTGCCACCAGCACCTTTAGAATGTGGTGAGAGCCCTTTTCAGCATCCCTGATCAATCATTCTGAGGACAGCGGCGGGGACACAGTCCTCCCTGGGTGTTCCCATGTCAGTCTCAAGGTGGGGGTGGGCAGGGTTCTGTGGATGAAGTTGGCAAAAGTATAGTTGTCATTGTAATTTTATATTAGAAAAGACAAGAAAAATTCAGTGTGTGATAACTATTAAAAGTAAGGTTGGACAAACTCTTATTGGCTGATTTCATGGGTTAGGAAAGCCTTGCGGTCCGAATTTGGATACTTCTCCTCACAGCTTCCTTCCGAATAGAAGGTCTGCATGGGTAACCTCTCCGGACTTTATCAGATAAACAATTCTGTTTCAGAGATCTTGGCATTAATTTAGGCTTATTCCTGCTTTTGCCACTAGGGGGTGGTCTAGAGTGGTCTGAGACTTGAAGCTCTCATGCCTTTGGAAATGGCTGCTGCTTTCTCTTGAAAACTGGAGTTCACATATATGTTCCTCAAGACTGAGGCAGTGACTGGGGCTGCATTGGCAGGGAATTAGAAGGATGTATTTCACGTGCCCCAGAGGGACGTGTGAATTGGAGACAAGCACAGGCAGGGCCTGGGTGTTTTGGGGAAACACCCAACACTGGGTTGCCTGCCTTACCAGTGTCACTGCAAAGCCGAAGGCCACTGTCTTCCTCAGGAGTTCCCAGCATGGAGGCACATCCAGAATCTCCTAGGCATGCTTACTGAAGTCTTCTACCTAATTCCCTCCCTGTCCTTTCAGCAGACTTTGCTTCAGCAGGGCCTGAGTGGGCTTGGTTTCCCAGTTTTCTCACTGTGGGGAATGAGCAAAGGGGTTTGATATTTCTCCTTCAGGGTCCCATCAGTGCAGGAAACGACCTGGACAATTTAGACACATGTTTAAAGATTCGTGCTGGTCCTCTTGCCTGCTCCCCCTATCTACCAGGGGGCACTGAGTTCACCCCACCCTCAGCCACCATCTGGGCAAGTGACAAAAAGCAAAGCTGTGAAAAAGAAATAATGTACGAAGTTCTTGTCACCTAATAAACCCATCACCCCCAGTCTCTTCTCACCCCATCTCTGCCTAGATATGGATGTTCATTCATTTATGCAATCATTTAACAAGTAAATGAGAATAATAATTGAGAACAAACCTTGCACCAGGTACTGAGAATAAAATGAGAGACAAGTGGACCTCATTGGGGCCTTCCTTAGACAAAGAACACTTTGTAGTCAACTTTTCTAACTCTCTTAAGCATCTTCTGACTCTTTGAGTAAAGTATTATTTTTCCAGAAGCTAATAGAAACTTCTGTGAAGAAACTAGCCTTGTTTAGAGTCATGTTTTGCTCAGCCTGGCCTGGAGAAAGAATAAGCTTTCAGAGACTATGGGATCTGGCCTCTGGAATGGCATTGAAAGGTGATGCTGCTCTGCCTGAGCTAAGTGGAGGGGGAAAAAGAGGCAAGAGACCCCAATGCCAATGTGGGGTGGGGTTTTTTGAAAGAAGAAACATACAGACAGGGAATTTTATATGTGTTTGGGGGTAGGTAATGGGAAGATGCCAGTAGAACTGCCTTGTCCTGAGATCAAAGCTGTGGGCACAACCAGAGAAGCAGACATAATTTATGAATGATAATGCCGATTGGAGATGTGGTGCTTAGTGTATGATAACAGCCGTACTGAGTTCAGGAACAACCATCACCCCATGGGCAGAGACAAAGCAAAGGGAAGCTTGGTTATACCCATCCAGAATAAGACAGCCACAAGGAAGATTCCTGTGTTTGCAGCATCGGGGCTCAGGTGAGCACCTTTCATTCCACAGGCAAGAAAAGGTGAACCAAGGGAGGATATTAAGGAAAGAATCTGGGAGAATGCTTGTTCATCATTATAAAACTCTAAGTGGGCACAAATAAGAGAGATTAAGTTATGTGGGCTTTGTCAGGCAGAAGGTGCTCTCCCTGGAAGTGGGAGAGAAAGGGATTAAACCCAGTCTGAATCCCCTAGCCAAGCTTCTGCCCGGAGGAAAGGGTTTCTTTCTTTAACTAGCACAAAAATGCCCTCTGAACTAACAGCAGCCTGGTGAGAACTTCCTGTGATGACTCATTTTATGCATCAAGCAGACTAGGCCACAGGATGCCAGATATCTGGTTAAACATCATTTCTGGGTGTGTCCATGAGGGTGTTTTCAAAAAAGATTAGCATTCGAACTTGGTGGACTGTGTAAAACAATCCCTCCACCTCATCCCCTCACTGTGTGCAGATTTCATTTAATCCGATGAGCACCTGAATGGAACAAAAAGGAGGAGGAAGGGAGAATTCTCTCTGCCCAACTGCAGAGCTGGAACATCAGTTTTCTCCTGCTCTCAGAGTGGGATTTACAGCATCTGTAATACTGGTTCTCAGGCCTCTGGAATTGCACCACTGTCCTGGTCCTAGCTCATAGATGGTGGGGCTTCTCAGCTCCCATAATAATGTGAGCTAATTTCTCCTAATAAAACTCTGGAAAACGCGGACGGAACACCACCTTTATTATGCCTTTTGACTCACTGGTTGTCTGCTACTCGCCCTCCTGTTGTACAGGTCTAGTCTCCAGTCTGGCTACAAAGACATTTTACCTTTCTGTTTTGAATGTAAGTTACCATTTTTTTTTTTTTATGTCTATAGCACCTGGTCTTCCTAGGCAGTCTCTCATTCACGTACTAACCAGGCCCAACCCTGCTTAGCTTCCAAGATCAGATGGGATTGGGTGTGTTCAGGGTAACATGGCCATAGACCTAGTTACCATTCTGTTGCTAGCCCTTTACCAAGAAGTGTCCCAGGATTCTCAAGTTTCTTATATGAGAGGCTTCTTTCTGTACTTTGATGACATGTCTGTCTTTGTGTAAAATTTTATACTTCCCTTCGCAAAGATATTTCCTTAAAGAATGTTCAAAATCTATCCCTTTGAAAAATTCCCTGTTTCCCTGTTACAAAATCAATTAATTTTCCTGTTTCTTGTGAAAGTTTTTCCACTGCTTTTGTCCAGAGTAAATGAATTTTGGCATGAAACTCAATCTTTGATTAACTCTATTTAGAGGATAAATCTTCTACATAAATTTAATTCTGAAAATTTTTTAGTCATAAAAATGTTATCTATATGTCTAAATTAATTCAAACAACTCTCAGAATTTAAATACACTTTCCTCCTTTCTGAACTTTCATCTGGACTTTAACATGACTAACCTTATTCTGTTTTATGATTATAATTAATATTTTTACCAAGCATCTCAAAATATATTCATTTCCAGGAGAATATAAAATTAAACTTGACATCAAGAATTCTTTGGTTACCCCTTGCCAATTTAATCTTGGAAACAGAAATAGAATTCAAATGTTAATCTGTCTCATTAATCAGTAGTTTTTGTGAATGTAGCTACCCATCATGTCACATGAGCCAGCTTAAGCCCATTTGAAAATTAATTGTACTAGGGCAAAGTTAACAACTACCACTACCAACAATGTGGAGTCTATCAGAAATGTGTAATAAAGTATGAAAAATGATTATATCCTATTTGCAAGGGCTTTAGCTAATTCAGCTCTGGTACAGTAGAAATATTCTCTGCTTGTCTACCTGTCCCGAGTGGTAAAAAAGTAACTTAAGGTGACTTTTGTGTTATTTAAATTTCCAGAAACACTTTCTTTTTCTCAATTTGCACTGACAACTGAACATTTAAAAATAATGTTTAGAAAGATGAGTATAAAAAGAAATAATTTAATAACTATCATTTTAAATATATTGTAAGAAATTATTTTTAAAAAAGAATTTAATAGACAACTAGTGAGAGAGTGTTATAGGGAAAACTTTCATACACTGTTGTGAGAATGTAGCATGGTACAACTGCTGTGGAAAATAGTGTAACAGTTTCTCAAAATGTTAAACGTAGGGTTATTCATGTGACTCAAAAGTTTCACTCCCAGGCATGTATCCAAGAAAAATGAAAATATACATCCATTCAGAAATTCTATACAGCATGTTTATAGCAAAATTATTCATAATAGCCCAAAGGTAGATACAATCTAAATGTCTACCAATTGATAAACTGATAATGAAAATGTGGTATATCCATACCACAGAATATTATTCATCAATAAAAAGTAGAGGAACCTTGAAAACTTACTGGCTTAGTAAAAGAAGCCAGCCATAAAAGCCAGTAGTATTTATATGTAATGTCCAGAATAGGCAAATCCATAGGGAGAGAAAGTAGATGAGTGATTGCATACCAGAGGACAATGAGGAGAGGTTGCTGGAAGGTACAGGGTTTCCTTTTGGGGTGAGGACAATGTTCTAAGATTAGATCAGGGTCATTATTGTATAAGTCTGATTATAGTACTAAAAATGACTGAGTTTTACATTTCTAAAGGGGTAAATTTTAAGCTTTCTTAATAAAGCTTTTTTTTAAAAGAAAGCATATTTATGGATAATGTTTGAAAAAGCTAGGTTGATAGATTATCTATTTGTAGAAGGGGTTTCTTGTTACCTTCTTAGAGTTGCAAATGTGTAAATTTCAAGTTTGCTCCTGGGAACTGGCTCTCATGGCATGTGTACACATTTATCTGCCATTCATTCTCTTCCAGGAACCATCAGAGTTTTATTCTGATTCTCATAACTAAAGGGAGGCAATTTCACTTTCTGAAGAGGTCAAAGTTTACAGGTTATGGTGGCAAATATAAATACTCTTGAGAACAATGTTTTTATTGCAGAACCTGGAAAAATACATTGATTGACAAACGGAGAGCTATAGTCAGCCAGTCTTTCATTCTTCCAATCCATAACTATTTATTGAGCATCTACATGTGTAAGGTAATGATATTTTTGGAGCTGGGAATAAGAATATTGAACAGGACAAAGCTTTCGCCCTTTAGTGGAGAAAACAAACAATATACAAATAAATAGGTTCGTAATACTAAACTCGGTCAGGTAATGGTGACTGTTCTAAAGATAAATAAGTCAGATAAGGGATAGAAAGTTCTGGAGTAGAAAGTCTTGATAGAGTGGAAGGAGGACCTCTTGATGAGGAGAGATCTAATTGAAGTAACGTAGGTAATTATATGTGAACATATTTCTGTAAAAGAAAGAGCAAATGCAAAGGCTCTGAGGCAGCAGTGTGCTTGGCATGTCTGGTACATTAAGGATTGCATTGTAGTGGAGCCCAGAGGTCAAGGGCAAGTGTAGATAGAGATGAGGCCAGAGAGGAATAAGGAGCAAGAGCATGTAGGGCCCTGGAAAGATCTTTGAATTTTACTGTAATATCAATTTTAAAAAAAATTAAAAGCTAGATTTTTTTTTATTTCCTGCAGCTCTGATTCTTATTAAATCAATAAAAAATTTAGCTTTAGAAGGTGCACTGTCCCATATTTTCTAAATTTCTGATAAATCTGATTTCCCATTTTTTAACACTTGTATATGCTCCAAAAACAGATGAAAACTTGAAATCCCAAATGTTTTTTTTTTTCCAAATGACATAACTGTTTAAATCTACCAGTGATCTCATTAAAAAATCATTTATTGGGTGAGAGAGCATTTGCAGGGATGGAGTATGAACCACGAGGAAAGGCTGCTTGCTGACTGGGTTTGCAGCAACTGCTGGCTAGTCTACTTTCTTCGGGATATCAAAGGCATGTGGAACAATTCAGCTGTATCTTCTTTGTACTGAAATACTTGTTTCATTAAGCAAAAACCAAAGCAGCTGGCAAATCAACCAGTTGATTTATCGGTGCTTTCACTTTTTAGTTGGTTGTTTTGTTTTTGCTACAAGCTTAGAGTTCTGGAAATAAGAAATTTAATGAGTAATTATCAGGCTAAAAACATTCCCTTCTCTGTGGAACTAGACAGAGAATTAAAGACATATTGGTTGATAAACTGTTTTCTCTCTTCCATGATTTCGAAAAAGCAATCTGTAACCCATGGAACACAGACCCTGTATAATAACCTATAAGAAATCATTTGCTTTTACCCCACACCAGCCCAAAGCAGGAAGCTTGATGAACACTACAGATAGCTCTGCCTCTTCAGTGTACTATTGAGAAATGGATATTCTAGGAAAGATATTGTGAGACAATGGAGGAAGGAGAGGGAATAAGTTAGCTTTACATGTAACATTTCATTCAAAAAAATTGATTCTAGACCTTCTCTTTTCAGATGTCGAAAATATTTTTTCTAAGCTTCTGGATCAACTTCCATATTCCACTGGAGGGGGTGGGGCACCAAGACTCATGGACAAGATCTTTTACTGTTACTCAGATATGCCCAGTTAAGGGGAGAGCCAGGGTCTAAATTTCATTCTGCTATAGAAAGTTTAAGTAAAATACCTTGAAATAAAAAACATAACTTGTGATACAGTAGAGGGTAACCTCAGGCTACACTAAGGTGGGCATGGAGGACTGAAGGAGCTACTGGGGCAGAGACCCAACAGGCAGTAAGTGGTGTCCAGATTGTTGGCCACAGCCAGAGGTGATAATCTCAGGCAAAAACTCAGCATCAGGGAGTTTTCATCCAATTTCTAGATGTGGGGACGGAAGTAAAAGAAGGAGTTCCTAAAAGAAAAAAGGAGTAGGGTAATAAGGTGGCCTCATAGCCAGTGACTAAAGAGCTACACAGACAGTTGGCAAAAGAACAACCAATGGATCTAGAATTTCAATCGCTAGATCACATCGAAGGGAAAGGGGACTAGAAGTGATGGACACAATTGCAAGAATGAGGCATTTTTCTCTGGTTTGAGAGGGAGATCCACCAGCATGTATCGGGGCCCTCACAACTTGCAAGGTAGATTTGATACAGTAGCTGAGAAGGTGGAGGATGTTAGGATTGCTTAATACCCATTATTGCAGGTTAGGCTTTGCTCTTGGAATAAGTGAGAGCAGAACATATTGGTAAGAATGATGGTGCCTCAATTATGGGGAGGAGTATGGATGCTAATCACTCAAGACATGGCATAAAATAGACGGCACACTAAAACAAAGTAAATAAGAAGTGTTTAATAAAGACATAATTTACAATGGTGCAGGTAGAGTTAAAGGATAGTACCTGGAGATGGTGATGCACTCCAAAGCTAAGTAAAACAAAACAAAAGAACAGCAATGCAGGAAGCTGTTACTATCTACTACTGCTAGGTCTGAAAGACCAAGAAGAAGAAGCAACTTTGTGAGAGGACCACTCAACATGAGCTATGGCCTTTGGTCACGAGCAGAGACCTTGCTGATCTTTGGTTTGGGAGGAGGGAGCTCAGGGAACACATGGTCTGATTTCTCTCTTCTCCCAAGCTATGATCTTTTGATGATGTTTCCCTTTGGCCAGATATGAATCCAGAGGGTAAGAGACCCCAGCTGAAGCTCTTCTAGAATACAGTCATCAAGAACAGGACAGGCTAGTGGGTAGAGTCAGAGGGGTAGATATCTAACTGCCAGCACAGACCCTGGGAACCAAGATGGGTTTGATATCTTCCAAACAGTTTATTTACATATGTATATTAATACATAGTCATATTTATATGAATATGAGCTCTGAATAAGTTCATACTTATGTATGAATTAAACAGACAACATATACATATATTCCTTCTCAAGATTGCTTGCAGTTGCGTGACTAAATTTTATTTTTATAATGTTTTAGAAACATTGAGAAAGAGCACCTTGTATTCAAGATACTTTTCCTACATCATAAAGAACAAAGTTCCAAGCCTTGTGTGAAATACAGATAGATTTTTTTTTACAGTAAATCAAGCATTTACACCAGAAAACCAATTACTAATGATGCTTCCTTTATTTAGAGTTGGTCTTTGTTAAATTCTTTGAGTGTGCCAACTTTTTTCTTCTATCAATAAATCAAAGTCAGTAGATAAAATGTATTTTGAGATTACAAAACCAAATGAAACTTATCTTCTGATATGTAAGGCTAAATCCTTAGGTGGTTGTTTTATGGACATAAATTCTACCTGGGACATGCTGACTTGATGCCTGTACTTTGTCTATCAAGAGGGCAATGAATTCTAATGTAAGCCAGAATGTGCAGAAATAGTTACTGACCTCCCTCTGCAAAAGAATGTCACCTCAAGGGCAACTGTTAAGGAGAAGAAAATTAAATGTTTGGGCTAAATTATGGATTTGTAGTGAGGCAATTTGACCATTCTGGTTTTTCCCCTGAATTGGAATCCCATGTATCATTGAAGGGACACTGTGTAGGCTGGTTAAATGACGTAAATCACAAAGGGGAAGCAACTAGAGAAGTAGATACCATTGTGGAAAACGACTTACAGGGAATAAGTACAGTGCTTTCAGTGGAAGTAGTGTACATCGTTTTCTTGCCCAACCAAATATTAAAACAAGCACGAGACACTGAGAAGTGGGTGGAGATTGGATTAAAAGTGGAGAATAATAAATTCAGAATCTGAGGCCTTGTAAAGTCAGAGAGGGCTCAGTTTAGCAGAATAAAACAGTAACGGGCTCATCACATCTGTGTAGCTCTGGGCAGATTATTTTCTTCCTTTTCCGTCTCTATAAAATGAGGATGGTGTGATAAAACCTGCCTCACTCACCTCGGTGCAAGAAACACAAACATTTAATGGGTTCATCTGCAAGACAGCATAATCTAGTCTGCTACTTTTTAATGTACGCATAAAGAAGAAAGATAGAAAATGCTTTTTGTGAATTTCCGAGACCATATCTAATGGTGGTGTGAATCATTTCACTTATAGAAATTAACTCAGGCCTAATTGGAAGCTGATTGGGTAAAATGATATTTATTACCACTAATGACACAGCAGCAATGAGCAGTGATGGTTAGTAAGTAATTTGAATAATGACTTTGGCAGATGATAAGGATAAGCCAATAAATATTATGTCAATGAGAGAGATGTACTCTCCTATATTTACAGAGAAAATCAGATGAGAGTCCAGTTAGATAACTATATGATAACTCATTAAGTATAAAGTATAAAGAGAAAGCATATCAATATTACAGTAACTTTCTTAATGAATTTATTTTCTAACCCTAAGCATAATCTTCTAGCTTCAACTCTCTTTTTAAAGTGGTTGTTTAATATAAATTTTGCTACCCTATTAGGCTAATAATTAAGACTTAACCAGAGAGAATATTAAGAGTAATTGGGCTACCATCTTGGCTCTCACCAGTACTCATAACTTGAGCTTTAGGTCCAAAGTAGATCAGCGTGGTGGCGAGAGGCAGCTTATGAGTGTCCATGTTCCATTTATGTGCTAGAATTAATGGATTTTTATGCAGAACTGGAGGGGCTTCTTTCATTCCTGAGGTCTTTTAAGTATAACATAGAAATCTTTATTTGCATTTGAAATTTACCTTTGATATTCCTAGATGATAATGTTGAAGAAACCATGAAGAATATCTTCAGATGGTTCTTGAAACAGTGGTTTCTGGGTTTCACAGATTGTAAGTACAAGAACCATAATCTCTTTCCATTTTTCTTTCAAAATCTTACCATCCTTCAAATATTCCTTTTCAATGAAATCCTTTCTCAACACTTTAGAGAAAAAGAGCATTCCTTTCTTTCCTAAATCTTGTAAGATTCCATCTCTTTGCCAATTGCTGGACATTTACCCTAAATTTTTCTTGGTCTTTCTGATTACTCATTTTCTCCTTTAAACTGAAAGTACCTAGAGGTAAAATGATGCCATACAGCCTTGCATCCACCAACTACTATACATAATAACTTTTCAGCGAGTATATCTTGAAATAATTAACTCATTAAAAGTAAACATCTGACTTTTTATTTATTGGGAAAAAAATCTTAGTGCCTTTGTCATTTAACAACATGCTAAACAAAGAGATTGATAATGTCAAAGTGTATTAATGAATAACAACACAATGTCCAACTTCAATCTTTATGGTAAAATAGATGAGAAATGGTAGCTAAATTTTTCAAATAATGAGTTAACTTTTAATAAAAGCATAACCGGTAGGACCACGCCCTGGACTAGTTAGTGTTCACCTTGGCTGCTTTCGCTCACCCTCATGCAGTGACCTCATACCAACGCAATTTGTCATTCGAGGTAGTTTTATTCCTTCTCACCTAGGCATAGTCAAAATTCCTTTCCAAATGTCAAAGCTGTAAATACTAATAGATTGTGTAGATGTCCTTTTGGAATTCAAAATTGAACTATACACTAGATTTGTAGAGAAATATATAGAATGCAAAGTTCTAGGTCTTTTCTTTTTTAGGTATGAAGTGGGGAGGACTGTTTAGAGTGAGAGAATGATAGTCCACAGGGACAAAGTTGAGGGACGTTGAGTATCCTTGCATCATCCCTCAAGGTATATTTGACAAGTAAAATATTTTACAATCCTTCGAGGTGCTCTTTTTCCCCTTCTCTGGCCTGGTGGGTTCATAAAATTCTAACCAGTAGATCATGTCACCCAATGAATTAAACTCTTGTCCCCAACATATCTGGGTAAAAGTACACATAATGTAGGTGGAATAGGCAACAGATTCACAGAGATTAATTTTGCAGATTAAATGGTTGTTCAGGGGGAATGATTAGTCCTGAAGGAATGAACCACAGAATGGAAAATGTCCAGTCTGAACAGTGCTGGGCAATGCAGACTTGAGCAAGACACTACAGTGTCTGGCCTGGGAAGCTGAGAACGGGTGGAGCAGACTAATGGATCTAACTGCTGAGGTGGCTGACCCAAAGACAATTCTTTTCCTGGGCTAGGAGCAAGATGCAAATATTATTAACACTTCTCAGGTTTTGAAATATTCTAAATAGCTAATGACATGATGTCAGAGAGGCAAGAACAAAGGATTTGGAATGAAAAAGTCTGCATTTCAGTTGCTGACCCTTTTCTTAATTAGCCACAAATTTGTTGAGGCCGTTTACCTACTGTCCTCTGACCACCACTATGTCATCTATTAAACACACACACACACACACACACACACTTTCATGAGGTCACTGAGAGTGTCACAAAATGACAACTTGCTCTGTTTGCCTATAATTCCTCTTCAGCGTTTCTCTATATCCCACCTTCTTTACATTCAGGTAACAGTGAGAGTTTCTTTACTAATTTCCTTAAGTTTTTGACTTTCACGTTAGACTTTTGTAACCCACAACTGAGAAAATAGTTGAGAAAGTAGGTTTATGGGTCTAAAATGTCTGTGTTTGATAATCAGAATTGAGATCCATAGATGCCAAGTATGATGTTTAAGTCATAGCACCAGGTATGTGGGTTTCTCAAAATCAGAGAACATTCTGATCCCACTGGGTGATCAAATGGAGGAGAGGGGTATCAGAACCCTAAGGTAAGTTTGAATATTAGACAGATTGTGTACCCCATGTTCTTCTGGAGATGTAGAGGGTATATAGCAAAGAGTTCCTTGCACGACCATAAAAAGCAAGGAGTAGGATGGGTGAGACATTATGTGTTTGTTTAAGAAGGGCCCTAAGACAGCATTCCCTGGTTTCACTAATAAGGTGTGAGATATGAGATGACTTTGACAAATGTCCTTTAGAGGAAATAGGAAGTAGCTGATAAATTCAGTGGACCTGAGAAAAACCCTTGTACTTGGGAAGAAGCAGTGCAACGGTAGATGGTAGTGTGAATAAACAAATATTCCAGCATTTGACAGCATCAAAAGATAACAACCCAGAACCAGAACTGATGACAGACATCAGTTGGTACATTTTGGTACAAACACATAATGACCAATAAACAAATGTTGCACTTCATCCCCTCCCACTGACCTTTCTGGTACATAACTTTCTCCTCTCTCCCTTCAAAAAGCTTGGGTAAGGGAAAGAGGATAATTCTGCATTGACTAATAAAACTCTAATATGCATATTAACTTTTCTGCCATCAGTTAAAATGGTCTATTACAGTAAAAATTTATTTCCATTATACAATATGTAAGATTTTTATACACCTGAGTTTGTAATTTATGAAATCAATGCCAATTACATTATGCTTAATGAGATAATGTGTGTGATACAGAATTTTGAAAATTTAAAGCATTATTTAAAGACTCAATAATAAAGACAAATATAATCTGAGCAACTGACTTTAAAAAAAAACAACTATATAGATGTATTTGTGTTTACCAGACAGGATTTGTTACCTACACATCAGTGGTCACTTCTCTTCGTCGTTCCTTTTTAATACTTTTTTTGTTCAGGTATCCATCCTATTATTCTGGCCACGTCTTTTCAGGAAGGAGGCCTCAGATGGTGATTCACTATTGGTCAAAGCCAAACACAGTAGACCTTTCCTCTTGCAAGGACTGATTTCTGTGTGGGCCCATTATAGCCAATGAGACATGAGCATAAATAGGTTTCTGATATTTGGAAAAAGTTTTTCTTGTTGATGATGAGATTTATGAAACAATACATCTTTTTTTTTTTTTTTTTTGCCTCAGAATGTTGCCATGCACACACAATACCTGTGAAATGAATTAACAAGATATCAGAGTAGAAAGACTGAGATTTGTTATCATGCACTGGAGATAAACAACTCCAGAGGTCATTATATATGTTATTTTAAAAACATGCTAAGTTGGGATTTTCTGTTATTTGGAACTAAAATCACCTTAAATTTTAGATCTAATAGCATTTTTAAGACTCAAAATAATGTCTCTTAAGTGGAGTTGTCTCTTCTCTTAAAATTTCAGTTTAAGATAGCTGTCTCATGGTCTGGCCAGAGGTGTGTGGACTGATCTTGTCAGAAGCAAAAAAAAAATTCTGTCATGTACTTGTTTATGACCGGCTTCCTGCAAATATAATTAATGATTACATATTAGATAAGAATATTAAAAAATAAATCAACACACCAAACCTTATCTGATTTTCTGGGAATTATACTCACTTAAACTTAGTATTAGAAGGCTGGGAAAAATTTTCCGATATGCTCAAAGAAGATAATCTCAGGCTCAGATATGGATAGACAAAGTTAAAAGCTATTAAACCTAGGGTTTTTTTTCTTTCTTTATGCCTGAGGGAAATTAGTCAATTGGGGGAAACATTTCAGAAAGAACACAGTTTTAAACCAAAATGTCATTTGTTTAAATATTGTTAATTATTTTCTATCATCATTGTAGCCTATACTTCTACAGTTATTGCCATTCTCTGACCTATTGGTCAAACAGTATTTTTCAGTTTGAAAAAATTATGTCTGCCACGTATTAATAAAACATGGTACTGCATTCTCTAACTCATTAATAACAATTAAAGGTCTGCATCTAGGGATGAGCCATAAGAACAAACTGCTATCAAAATTAATGGTGCATATAAAGTCATATATATATATATATATATATATATATATATATATATATATGCATTGCTATATTCCCAGTAATGTTATATAAGAAAAAATGAGAAAGGAAATGAAAAGAGTGTCAAATATATAACACAATTGAACTGTGTCTAACACCTAACCAAATGATAAAATAAGATTTGACACTTGAAAATAATCAGACAGTGGAGAATCTATCGCTAATTTACACTCACTGGCCGAAGGCCAAATGAAAATGACACTGGCTAGATGACAGACAAATAAAAAGAGGTCCCCTGGTGTCAGACATGTGAGGGGCTAACTCTTTCTGACAGTATCAGTGAAACTTCCCTGGCCAGGAGATGTTCATTTAAAACTTTTTCAATTCCTGTTCACTCAAGGATATTTCATAATTTGGAGATTTACCATCCAGAACAAGCTACTTAAGCCAACTGTAGCTTGAAACCTCTATAAGGAATTAAACTCAGAATCTTTCCTGTCATGTCTGCAGAGGGAAAATCTGGAAAGTGTTCTGAAAACAGGAAGTCCTGTGAAACATAAAGAATTTAGAGTAATTACATTTGTATCAATGACTACAAAATCTGATTCAATAAACTATGGTTCATAAAAACAAAAAGGTGATTGGAATAGGTTATTTTCCTGAGTCATTGATGATATGCATTCCTTATGCATGTCCTTGTCTCTGCAGCTAATATGTTTAGCCAAAAAATTGTCATGTGAGTAATTCTGCAATTGGACACAGGGAAACTGTTTTATTACTTGTTGAAGAGTTTCCAACCTTCACTCCATTGCTTTATCCTAGATTCTTTGCCCATCTCTGCCTCCATTTAGGTAATTGATTGGTAGAGATAAAATCTTCCTTTTAAAGCCAGGAATTTGCGTAGGTACAAAGTGAAGTCAACATGATTAAAAGGCATTTATGAACAACAAGATCTTTGGAAAAAAGCACAGGCATTGTAAACCCCAGGCCCCAGTCTAAAGTAGATTGGTCCTATGTGCATGTTAATCTCTTTCTGAGTCTCAACCTCTTCATATGAAATACATGGTAATATCTAACTCGCAGGATTGCCATTTCAAATTGTGAATTCATTCTGCAAACAGCAAGATGTTTTATGTTCTATGTTCATTTTGTAAGAGGAGCCATAGTTGGGTGTTCGAATAATTATCAGCTTGGACTAACTGTAAATCAATATATTAATATCTATGTTTACATAACAACTACCCTGACCATCCCCAAAAAACTATTCTGCAATCTTAACAACAGCAAAACTTTGCCAATTTATTAAACATCCTTCCGTGAAGCACTCAAGAGTGTAACTGTTCTTCATACTACTCTGTGAGTTTCAAAGTTCACTTTATATATGTTATACATTGTCAGTGCTGAGATGATCAGGTTGGCTATGCTCAAGTGTCAGCAACAAGCTCATTGAGCCGGCTATGCCAAGTGTTAGCACCTAGCTGAATGAAAAGGGAAAGTTCGATGGAGAAATGCCCAGTTGAAACAGCAGACACCAACTTTATTGTGTGGAGTGTAATTCTGTTGAGGGGAGTGAAGTCTACTGCAGGAGACATGCAGTATTGCACACATTTCTTCTGCTTCCCTTTCTTGTGCTCCCCTTCTGCTCCCCAGGGAACCGTATGGCTCAACATATATCAGAGTACAATAGTGACCTTCAGCCACACGTGCGTGATACAATAAGTTGAATTATGTTTACATATTTTAGGCACAGGCGCCCTACTACATTAGGGCAACATTCTGAATCTAGAGTCCTCTTCCTAGCCACGGGCCTGGATCACAGCCAGACCTAGGACCAGCCAGGCCTTGGACCAGCCAGACGTTGAATTCAACCGGGCCAGCCACCTACATACAAAAATATTTATTTTATGGTATTTCATATGTAAACACCCAAGTGGGCATCCTGTTAATTTACCTCAAAAATTTCAGGTAGAAGTGAATTAAATAACTCATGCAGCAATCACTTCATTCTGCTGAACCAATATTAAAGATATGTCATACATATATACATGTAGATATATAGATACTTAAATATAGACAAAAAACTTATTAGGTAGAGTAATAAATATTGAATTTGCTCAGTGTGTTATGTAAATTGAAAAAAAAAAAGTTACCAGGTCTAAGAAAAGCTCTTTGAATGAACAAAAAGTTTCTGAGTATTAAGAGTGCCACCTTCCTACACTCGTATAAATTTAACAATTGAGAACCAATAACGAGCACTCTATAAAATACAAAATCTTTCAGGGGAGGAAATGTTCTTACTCATTGCTCTATATAGCAAAAATAACATTACTTTTGTCTAAATTAAGTATAATTTCTACTTAATTTATTACATTTGTATTGTACTTTGAGATACACAGTAAGCATAACATCATCTTATAAAAACTAAATTTTCTTTACTCCAATGCCACTGATGTGACAGACTGTTTTTCCTGAAGAGTTTAAAAGATGAAAATATACTGAAAATTGGTCATGTGTTTTACTTTAAATAGCAGGCTTGTCTGTTTCTAAAGTTTACAGGCTCAAGTACTAAAACTGAGCTAACGTTAAAGTTAAATTTCTTCTTTATATTTTCATCAAGTTGCCTAATATGTTTCAAGAAATTAGTTTTTTTTTCATTTTTAACCTTTGATATTTTGCAATTAATTCAAATTGTTATCTAGTTTCTTTTAAAAATCCATACACAAATATTTCCCAATCTTTCTTTAAAAAGAATCAAGTGATCTCATTGTGAGGCCTTGAGCTTGAAAAACCAGGATAATTGAGATAAGCTCTTTTTATTAAACCACTCCAAAGTGATCTACTGCTAATTAAGCTGTTTCTCATCCTTGTGCCTCAATATTCTCATCAATGACACAGGGTTAAACCATATCTGCTCTGTGTCTGTTCCTCAGGAGTGTTGGACAGAAAATATATTAAATCTTTTTTTTTTAATGACTTATCATAACGTAGAGTTATAGCTTCAACCATGAAATAAAATTTGGGTATGAATAATATGACAATAATATGACTTTAGAATTATAGGTAGAGAAAATCATGAGAGGAATGGAGAATTCAGTCAGACAGTAAGAAGTTTAGTTGAATACATTCAAGTTCTGAGAGAATCTATGTAGGGGTTACCAAAATCTGTTCAAGTAAACCAGGTGATATAATATTACAAAGGTGAGGAAATAGGGTAAAGAACAGCATGAACAGAGGGGAATGTGGGCTACTGAAGCAACCCACATGAAGGGTGTGGTGTTAGAATAATATGATCAGCAGTTGACCCAGATAGGAACACACTGTGGGCATTTCTTATGAGTCCTTTGGTTTATATAAAACTATATGTCTTAACTATGAAACCATGCTGTATACATGTATGTAACATCAGCTGCCCTGAAGTGATAAAGTAGATATCTCTCTCTAACCTTGAACTTTTAGGCAACTTGACTTTAGATGTAAAACTCAAATTGCCTCTTACTCTAAATCTGATATCCTTAATTGAGCAAGTGCTTCACATTCATAGAAAGATTTGAGTAACTATTGAAACAATGAAAGTAAGAAAAAGAAAGAGGATGAATACTTTTGCAGTAGGTTCAACATATTTGTAATGTTTCTGAGAATTTAGCACTTTAAGAAAGTTGATTTAATTTAATTTTAAACTTGTGGCTTTAAGTTAAAAAGTATAAGAGATTTGAATATGTTGAAAACATGACTTGGTAGTCACTATATGTATATGATTACTTTATTAATTTACAGGAATAATTTAAGTACTTGGAAAGATTTTGTTTGTTAGAGCCACAGGCTTACATTGTCAAGCACTTGAAATGCTTAAAAATTAAATCCAATCTGAAAAGATATTTGCAAAGTGATGTTCATAGCAGCATTATTCATGGTGGCAAGGACATGGAAGCAACAAAAGTGTCCTACAATAGATGATTGGATAAAGGAGTTTTGATATGTATATACCATGGAGTATTAGTCATAAGAAGAGATGAAATCCTGCCGTTTGTGACTACATGGATAGACCTTGAGATAATCATGCTAAGCAAAACAAGCCAGACAGAAAAAGTTGAAAATCATATATCACTTATATGTAGGATATAAACCTGAAAGCAACAAATGAACAGGACAAACAAACAAGAGACTCATGGACATGGACTATATAGACTAGTGGTTACCAGAGGGGTGGGGGATGGATAAGGTGGGAAGTATATGGGATAAAAGGGGTCAAATATATGGTGACAGAAAGAAATCTAACTATAGGAAGTGAACACTCAATATAAATATATATATGCCTTATTGTTAAAATGTACAATTGAAACTTACCGGATTTTGTTAACCAATGTAACCATAAAAGAAAAAAAAAGACAAAAAAAATCAAATCAATTAAACTGACATATTAATTTAAAATATCTAATGAATTTTAATTACATTAAAAAGTATTAAAGAAATTTCTTCTCTACAGTATAGATGAATCAAACATTAATCAAAAAAGAAGTAATTGTGCTTATTTTACTAAGTTTATAAGTAAATAACAATATTTGTATAATGAACTTAAAGAATTGAGGAAAAATATGCTTGAGGTTTATAATAAACTAAATAATAATTTAAAGCTCAGTATCTATTAAGATCTTTTCTGTGCCTTTCCATGTTGAAAGGCCCTCTCTTGAAATTAACACAAATATTTATCTTTGAAAAATAGGTGCTATGTACATTTAAGATTCTATTTAGAACTGTTACTTTGCTCAAATTCTAAAGATTCTGTAGTAATTTTTAGTATTTACATAAGGTCTCTTGAGCTGTGCTTATTAATTCAAAATAGTAATCTTTTTTCTGCAGCAAAAATACATTATATTTGAGGTCATAATTTTTTTATCTTCCTATATCCATATTCATTTCCTAGGTGATATTGCTCAGTCTGTGAGATATAAATGCAATCTACATGCTGATATCTTTTAAATTTATATCTCCATCTAGACATTCTTCCTCAATACCAGGTCTGTATATCTAATTACTGACCTTGTTTCTACCCTGGGCACTCTGATAGGTATTTCACGCTTTGCAAATCTAAAACTGAATCTCTGATTAGCCTCTCCAAAACTTCCTCCTTCCAAGACTTCTCCATTTCTGAAAATTCATCATCATTCTTCATTGCTGGCTTTTGTGTCTATAATTAGCTATGGCATCTGAAATTAGTTGTTGGCTAATCCTTCCAAACATATCCAGATTTTGACTTCATCTCTTCAAAATTGTTCCACCACTTGTAAGCATCCATCTCTGGCCTAGATCATTGCAATACGTTCTTCACAGATCTTTCAACTTCTATTGTTTCTCTTTCAGATGCCATTGTTCACTCAGAAGCCAGAGGATTCTTTAAAAACATATAGATGTGACCATGTGATTTCTCTAATTAAAATCTTCTAATGGCTTCTAGTCTCTTCAATGCAAAAAACAAAGGCCTCATAATGATCTACAAAGCTCTATATTATTTGGCTTTACCTCATCTACTCCTGATCTCGCCCTCTCCCACCTCACTCCAGTCAAGGGCCTTGAGCATGCCAGGCACCATTCTGATTCCATATCTTTGTATCGGCTGTCCCTTCTATCTGGAAGGCTTTTTTTTTTTTTTTTCCCAGATAGTCCTATGGCTAGCTTCCTTGTTCCCTTCATTCACTCTGAAGTCACCATCTTGGAAAGGCCTTCCATGCTCTTTATCTAATACAATCTAACATGTACACACACATATCCCCTTTGATATTTCATATACCCCTTCCCAGCTCCCACCTTTATTTTTTCTCTGAGCATTTATCCATTTGTTTTGTCTGTTTCCTCTAAATGAATGTAAACTCTATGACATTAAGTCTTATTTGGGGGAAAGAGTGGTTTATTTTGCTTATAAATGTGTAAGTAAAGTGTCAAGAATAGTTGCCTTGCACATCAATTAATAATTGTTAAATTGCTGAGGACAAGAACGCACATAGATAGTCATTTCATTTTGAAGATATAGAGTTATGTAAGCAGACTATGGTACCTGAAATCATCTTTCTTTCATTTATTCATTTTGCTTGTTTGCTTCTTAACTTCATTCAGGTTTCATTTCAAATGTTATGAGAGGTCTTCCCTGACCTTCCTATCAAAAATAGCATTTTCCGAAATGCTCTAGTTTTCCTCTTAGTTTTTGATTTTTTTCATAGACATTTTATTACCTGACATGATGTTGTGTATTTATTCGTTTATTAATTTCTCTTCTCCTCAAAAATGTAAGAGTGATGAGGAGAGAAGCCTTTATTTTTTCTCCTCATAAATATTTACTTCACATCTGGAACAAAGCCTGGCACTCAATAGGCCCCTGGTCCATATTTATTAAATATAGACGTAAGCAAATGAAAGAATAAATGAATGAGTGCAGCCATGACCTCTCTTTTGCATTCCAGACACACCTTGTAAGTACCACATAGACACCACTATAGAAATGTTTTACCTCAAAGACAGCAGGTCTTAAAATAAATCCATCAATTTCTTCACTCTCTGTTCTTTGATTTGTTTGTAAGTATCTCATAGAATAGAAATAGCACATCATTTGGGCTTCTCTAGCTCACCTAAGTTTGAATCTGTATTTGACCAAAGTCCTGTTGCCCCTGCCTGTGTGTCCTCTGCTTTATCCCTACAGATGTTGCCTCTTTCAAATCTTCCTCATGTTGCAGAAGTTTCTGCACTTGTTTTCAAGAAGTCTTTGAACACTTTGCAATTCATCATCTCCACTGTTGCCAAAGTTAGATTTCTAAACCCAAATTTTCTCAATTCTTCTTAAAATCTTCAGTGGCTCTGAACTGAATATTCTTTCAAAAGACATTTGAAGCTCTTCACAATCTAAACCCAAACAAATTTCCAGTCTCAACTTTATTTAATTCCTTTAATGTCTATATTCAGGCCAGGACTTTTCAGAGTTATCTATAGGTCACCTACATTGGAATCGCTTAGAACACTAGTCCTTAGACCCCATTCCAGCCCTATGGATTAAATTTTCCAGAGAAGCAATCATAGAATTTACATTTTAAATAAGCTCTCTAGGCAATTTTTAGGCATATAAATGTTTTAATCACACTAGATTATAAACTGCTCAGAAGAGTTCTCTGGCCTTTCAGCTCTCCCTTACTACTTCGTCTGTCTACAGACCTCCACAGATCAAGATTAATATGTTTCTTCCTCCATTTCCCTGATATGCAATTACCACACCTCCTTAGGCGTACTTGTTCTTTCTTTCTCTGTGTTCCTTTTAACTCATCTCGTCTTCATGTTATTTCCTCAATGTCTAGCATGTTATTTAACACTTACAAGGGTCTTCAATTAACAATTGCACAATTGAATTTTTAAAGTGCTCTAAGCTAGTTGAATGCTAAGACAATCTTAAGTCACAGGAAAACATGAGATAAATTCACACTGAGGGTGTCTGCTTTGCTATTATAATCTTTGCATTGCTAGATAACAGATAAGTCTCCATCTGCAACTAGCAAGTGCCTTTTCCTTACACAATGGACATGAATGTGGATAGCCTACAAACTTCAGAAAATGAAAAGTGAACTTGGGCATAATGGTCTATATATTTTCTCTTTTTAATATGTAACGTGAACATTAATTTGATCAAAACTATATTTACTTTATAAATTTGTTAAAGATTATTTTTAGTAAATCTGTATTGAGCTGGGCATTGAAGGATGAGAAGAATTCTAACAGACAGAAATCATGATTATTCAGCCTAGTTAGAAAGAAAAAAAATTAACATGGGTAAACAATGAGTGAGTTAATATCATACTTAAAGAAATAACAGATAGCAGCTGGCTGATAAATAACTATAGTTATTTTTTAAAGGGACCATCTGGCTTCTTTATGCTTTGCCTGGGGAGGTAAAGCCATGTTACCTGCAAGATAAACCTCCTACCTCTTTGAAAATCAAAATAGCCAGCACTATGGCTGGCAAAATGGTGTTCACTTCTAGATCTAGCTTACGTTTTGAAGGATGGAGCTATGATAGAACTGGAAGAAGGAAAGAACAACAAAATGCTCTCTTTCCGCTGGCTCAGGAAGACAGTAATGCTCCTTCTAGTATTCAAAAAGAAAACAAATCCCATTTTCATTTTGATCACATCCACAAATGGAAAAGAGCTTTTTCAGAATCTCTTTGAAATAGACTTTAAAAATGACACATAATCTATGCATTTATATTAAACTACAGTTTTTAAAGTTCTGTGTTAGAAAAAATAAATCACATTACACATATAAAAATGTAGACAGAAGAAAAATAGCTATTCCTAAATATTTCACTTTATTTCTCAAGCCAGAGTGATCTTGCAATTCATTCATATGTAAACTTTGGGGAGGGAAGAAATATGCTTTTATTTTCTCTTCTTATTGTCAAGTTTCCATGTTTTCAATGACCATGATATCTATATATGTGACAAAATATTTTTACTTAATACATATCATGTAAATGTGAGAGAAAATGAAGGCAATCTTTTTCTAACAAAACATAAGCAATATATAAAGGAGGGTTGATACTAATTACTATCATTATATTGGAAATCAACATATGTTATAGAGAATAGAAAGTTATGTTAAAAATAAATTATTCATGACATTTGTTAAAGAAGGGTAAGACAGACTATTGGAAGGGGTCTCTACATGTAGGTGTAGAGACCACTATAGTGGGATCTTGCAGTGAGGGAGAGAGATTGGGATCTAGTACAAATACAGCAAGAAAAAGTGGGAATTTATAGCCAAGGAGCAGAAAAGGAGATCAGTGGATAGAAAATTGCTAAGAGGAAATATCAGAGGTAAAGAAGAATGGACAAATCACCCATTATAGCAGGATTCTTGCTGAAGGCAGTCCAGTGTGGTAAGACATCACTTGGGGAATGATGGACGATGAGGAGTCCAATTGGATATTGAGGATGATTAGGTATGGAACATGGGGATTCAAGCTAAACTGACTTAGCAGGATTCTTGCTAAAAAATGGATGGAGCAGAAATAAACAGGGAAACTCAAAAGTCAGGGCCTAGATAAAAAAAGAGTTCACAGGTTCCTGATTCAAGTTGATCAAAGAGAAACGCTTAGTCAGTTAATAAAAAAGAATAATTGTTGAAAATTTCTAAAGTTTTTTTCTTAACTTTTCATATAACCTCTCATTTCTTTTCTATCACAAACTTAAAATTCTGCTTGTGAAGGAATAAATAGAAGAAAATTTGTAATGATATAAAACAAAAATAACGATTTACTTTCAAAAGTATCTTTTCATCATGAGTTACCAGCCAGTGTGCTGATAGTCAATTTTTACAAATAAAACTTTGTTTTCAAAGTACTCTATTTAATTGTTGTTTTCTAAAACTTTCTTTGGAAAATAATTTTGTGGTTTAAAAAAATTATTTTATTATTTAAATTAAGAATTAATATTGCAAAGTACAAAATATTAAAAGAAACAATCAAAACCCCTCACATCTAAAATATGAATTTGATCATAATAGTTTATAGATTTTGTTCTTTCACTGATTAATGAACTCATTCAAGAAATATTTTTTTGAGCATTTATTTTTGTGTCAGGCACTGTGGTAGATCCTATGGTTACAAGACTAATGATACACAGAGCTAATATCACTTTATCCTTGTCTACTAGAAAAAAGCAAAGTGTTTTAAAATCATTATGTTACAAGATGACCTCTGTAATGAGAGAAATGTGTATGAAGCAGTATTTCCCAAGTAGGGGTTCACAGTATTCTAGAAGTTCATGAAGCTTTCGTGGGAGTTTGGGCTATCATGACAATTCTGTTCTTAAAAAAAGCAATTAGTACATGAATCAAATATTTTTTCCTTTTAAAGAATGCAATTTGATAGTATCTGAGAGGATATGGGGAGATGGTGCAGAGATTCAGAGAAGGTACATGTTCACAGGTAATATGTTCACAGTTCACTCATTTTTTTAACCACCCAACTCAGAATAGGTTTTGACTATTCTATGGTCTTGAGCTATGTTTATTTATTGTTGGATAGGTTTTTAATAAATATTGAAGTATAACATATATAATAAAATACCTCCAATTAATTTTCATGGTTTGATAAATTTTGACAAATAGATATACTTTGTAACATGCCCACAATTATGACATAGGACACTTTATGACTCTAAAGACTACTTTCATGCCTCTTTGCAGTCTATGAGCCCCACCCCTTACCCTAGGCAATCAGTGATCTGGTTTCTGTCACCAGAAATTTCGTATAAATAAAATCATCCAGTGTGAACTCCTGTGTATCTGGCTTGTTTCATTCAACATAATGATTTTGAGATTCTTCCAAGTTATTGTATGTACAATTGTTTTTACTTGCAGCATAGAATTTTGTTGTTTGGATATATAAACTTGGTTTAACGTACTTGAAAAAAATGGGTCTTATGCAATTATCAGATGTTGTGTTTTATAAATATCAGTTAGGCCCATTTGTTTAATACTGCTGTTCAGATTCTCTATATTTTTATATTTGTCTAAATATTCTATAAATTACTGAGAGAGGGCTTTTAAAGTTAACTTTGATTATAGATTTGACTATTTCTCTCATTATTTTTGTCATTTTTGCTTTTTGAATTTTAAATCTCTGTTATTAGTTGCACATACATTTATGATTGTTATATCTTCCTGATGAATAATCTTTTTATTATTGTGAAATATCTCTCTTTATTCCTGGTACTATGTTTTTTTCTCAAAGTCCACTATTGTGATATCAATATGGCCATATCTGCTTTCTTATGCTCACTGGGGATCTTTTCTTACCCTTTAACTTTTAACCTGTTTATATCTTTATATTTAATGTGTTTCTTATAGAAAACAAAGGGTTGAGTCTTGCTTTTTTAAAACCAAATTTAACATTCTCTGCCATTTAATTGTAGGGTGTAGTTAATTAACATTTAAAATTATTATTGATATGGTCAGGTTTAAATATATCATCTTCTATTTGATTCTTATTTGTCCCCTGGTTTTATTGTTCTGTTGCTGTTTTACTGCATTCTGATGTTAATAAAATATTTTTTAGTACTTCTTTTTATTTCATCTATTGGATTCTTTGCTATATCATTTGTTTGTGGTAGTTGCTATAAGAAAAAAAATCATCCTTAACTTATATCATATTAAGAATTAATATTGTGTCACTTCACACTTCGCTCTTGATGATTTATACTTATTTCTATCTTATGCTTTTCACTTTTATACTAAAATACTCACCTTTTGATACATGCCTCAATCTTTTGTGCTATTATATTTTTCTTTATCTTTTATATAGTACAAACACTCTCTAAATGTTATTTTTTGGTTTTAAATAGATAATTGTCTTGTAATATTTTTGTATATCTACTTATTTTACATGTTCAGTGCACTATGAGAATTTTTGTATATCCAAGTTTTCATCAGTCTAATTTCTCTTAAGCCTGACAAATATTTTTACATGTTGTATAGCACAGATCACTGCTGAAAAATTCCTTCAGCTTTTGTTTATCTAACAGGTTTTTTTTAATTCATCCACATTTTTGTAGTATATTTCTATTAGATATATAATTCTGGGCTGAATTTTTTTCCAATACTTTATAGGTGTTACTCATTGTTCTCTCACTTCCATTGTTTATTATTAGCAATTAGCCATAATTTATTTTTGTTTTTCTGTATGTAATGTGTTTCCACCCCCTGTCCCAAAGTTGCTTTCAAGATATCCTTTATTCTTTTTTTATCTGTTTGACTATTATATGCTTAAGTGTGGAATTCTTGGTCATATTTTAGGTTAGCTGAACTACTAGGATTTATAAGTTAATAATTTTCATCAACTCATGTTGTGATGTTTTGGAAGGAAAAGGTAAAAGGGAGTTTACAAATCTAATTTGAAATTTTCTTTAACAGATTTTTAAGTTTATATCTTCTCAAACTTTTTTTAATAACACATCAAGATGTTTAAATAAGTTTTTTAGAAACATAAATATGTAAAACTATGCAAACCATATTTTTCAACTATTTAGAAAAAGTATTATTTGTACAGTGTCATATTAGAAAACTTCTTGTACAGAGTATCCTATGAAAGTCTCTTTTAATTTATCACTTAGTAACAAATCACAAAGATTTTTTCTAATGCATTTAAAACTTTATTCCACACTATAATATATATTTTGTTTCCCTCCTTAACACACTAATATACTTTTAGATTAGTTAAGGACTAGCCATGCTTTTTATTCACCAACTTGCAATAAATTTAAAAAACTCGATAATTTATTTTTAAAAAAGTCAACATTTGCTTCCATACAGCATAAATACTAAAGATTTTATTAAATGAATCTTCACACAATATCTAAAAAGTAGAGATATAAACCCATGCCCATGTGTAACAAGGGCACTGTGACTATTTCAAATGTTATTTTACATATAAGTGAAGAAGTAAATATCCAAAACCAGCAGAGCCTGCTCCAGAGGCCTTGGAAGAGCAGAAAGTCAGGCAAAGACCACACAGAGCAGAGGACAGTGCAGCAGGTGGCAGTGGTGCAAACCAGATAAAATCTCCCACTTACAACAGGTGAGACCTGGAGAGTTGAGAATTGCCACCTGGGCATAGAGAGGAAGATGCTTGAAAATGTGCAATGCTGAGCGGCAGTGATGGGAAGAAATCTCAGAGCAATGAAATGACTTGCAGTCTCATCCATGCTGGGAACAATCAATGAAGATAGAGGGTTCTACATAAGTTAAAGTGTATTACAGACACAAGAAAAAATAACAACAAAACATATTTGTCCAAAAAAGGCCACATGTTAAAGAAACTAAACTTCTGTGTCTCAATAGAAGCCAACACTTTTTAATTAAGAAACCCCATATGCCACCGAAATTCACTCCACCTGAAGGGAAAGAACTGTTATTAATGGTTTGGTAGAAACCAAAGCCTGTACAAAGAACCAAAAATCAAATAAAAAGCAGAGGAAAGCTGTAACACAACACTCTAACATGAGTTAAATATCATCAAAAGCAATATCAGATAGAAAATAATATCCTAAATGAAAATTCAAAAACTCAGTACAAAAACAAACAGCAATAACAACAAAAAGAAATATGAGAGGTAAGGCTTGACTAATTTTAAGAAAAAAATAAGGGAGATACAATGTCATATAGAAAACGAACACTAAGTAAAAATATCCAAGTGAGAATAGAATCAACTAAAGATATAATAAAGGACATTGTGAATAGTCATGCAATGAGCAACACCAAAGAAAAATAAGAAATGGGTAAATAATATTAGAAGTAAAATGATAGATATATAGAAAAATTAATCTACTATAAAATCTCTGAAGAAAATAAACAAAGCAATGAACTAAACTAATATTTAAAATCATAACAGAAAAAATTTTGGAGATATAACACCTGAATATAAATGTTAAAAGGGCCCACAATGGACATGGGAGAATAGATATTAAACAATTGATTCTGAGACACATTCTAAAAAACAGCTATTAAAGTTTAAGATAAAGAGAATTATTCTCTGATCTTTGAATAAAATTATCAAGTAACTTTTTAATAAGTATGAAAAACATTTTAATACAGAATAAATACTCTTCAAAGAGTTTTAGAATTGTCCTCATCCCAAATTATACACACACAAAAAAACTGGAATAACAATTTGCAAAAACTTAATACAGTGTTCAATAAAAACTGAACCAGTCCTAAAACCTGAAAATAGAATTCATTTGAATGTTAAGTTTATGTGTTAATTAAACTAGCAATGATCTTGGAATATTTAGATCTTCACTGAAATCCTGCCTTAGGCAAGTTACATAACCTCTCTGAACCTCAGTTTTGGTTATCTTGAAAATAGGAGTGGTGAAATCCCACAATACATGTGTGAAAACTAAATGTAATTATACAATGGAAATGTCTGTCACATCACACATGTTCACAAAAATAAACTTTTAAAGCATTTAATAAACTTACGAAGAGTTAGTTTCTTAACATTCATATTTAAAAGAGTACAGCCCATCTAAAAATGTAGTCAGCATATTTTCCCATTAAATTGTTTGATGTAGCTCTTAATGTTAAAAACAAAAAATAAAATTGAGTTTTATTGATCATCATAAAGATTTCCACAGTAAGAAATAATGTCATGAAAATGTTTTATTTTCCATTTATAATATTTTTATCACTAAACCATTTCTCTGCTTTTATTCATCTCTACTGTAACCTTGTTGCAAGTTTAAAATGTGATTTCTGCTAACCACATTTTTTCCTAAAGAATTTTAATGGATTCCCAAAATATCACAATACCTCACATGAGTTTGACATCTTACAAATCAAATGTTCAAAGAGATTGAATTTTCTGGACTAGCTTTATAATACCACTTGAACTTTTTATTTGTCAAGAATGTTACATTTGATGCTGTAGCTTCATGTGTAGATTTTCAACTGCTTTCTACACAAATGGGGTTATACTTTTTATCTCAGATAAGCTATAAAATAAGTTTTTCTTCATTAACTTAGTTTGTTTTCTCAGAAGCATTTTATATCTGTATCATTTCATACATAATTTATAATGTGAGGATTTTCTTTATAACAGGCTTTCAAAGCACCTAGAAAATTATCTCAACCTTTTTGACATTTCTGTCTTCTGCAAATAACAAAAGGAATATGAATTCAGGCATTTCTCTGTTGGCAAGTAAATACAGTACGACTATTTGTTTTGAAAAGAGAAGTTAAACAAGCCCCAGGAGAACTAGAAATGTAGTTTAGTTTCTTTCACAAACCATCTGTTTTATTTATTTTCAGAAAAATAAAGAGAGGCAGCATATTTTAGCTACTAAAATACCATAGCCCACCTAGTAGCAATCACTATAAAAATCTCGGATCTCTCCTCAATATTGACTATCCTTGTGGTGAGTGTGGTGAGAGGTGAATGACAAAATGAAAGCCATGCTGTACTTTCACGGTCAACATGCTTTTTGCAGACTGTGTTTTCTGTAGGGGGACTGAAGGGAGATTAGTGTGTAAGCTATATTTTAAAGAGTGCTCTTGAGAAAAACACGTGGAAAGAAGAAAGTAGGATCAAGTGGAGGCAAGAGTGGAGTTGGGATGTTGTCACCTCTGCAGTGAAACACCTCTGCAGACCTAAGGGGTGTTCTGAAAATGGGTGACTCAACAGAGCTGTCCCTCCATGGGGCAAGAGTGCCAGATTTTTCTATCCCTCAGTCCTGGCAGCCAGCTGCCCCGGGAGTGGATGTGACCTTGGGTGAGAAAGCTCTCAGCGTCTGAGCTAACCGATCGAGGTGCAGACAGCTGAGAATGGACCCCCAGCTGCTGGGACAAGAAGTCCTCTGTTCTGGGTAGTGAATTGCTGATTCCACCAAAATGGTAGAAAGAAGAGAATTTTATGTTGAGAAATACAGACTCATGAGAGAGCATCTAAAAGGCTTTCAATTCAAATCAATGCAATTTAAATCACTGTGTCCTATGCATTATGCTGGGGACTCAGGTTATTCCAGAATAACTAAACCCTGTCCCTGTCATTAAGCAACCAACCTCTGTGGAGGGTCGAGACAGGAATCAATGACTACACTGCAAAGCAGATTACGTTAAGTGGCATAAAAGGGCTAAAATGATCTCAGAAAGATCCAGAGAGAAAGTGGTTACATAGAGTAGAAGGGGCTCAAGGAAGGCTTTGGGATGTGGGAGGCATCTGAGCTGGAACATGAGTGAAATACAATGAAACAAAGAGTAAAGGTTTCCAGGCAGGGGGGATAAAGCTGTGTTACCAGTGGACTCTCAGGAACTGTTCATTGATGAAGACCTAAGAAATCCTTTAGAAGGCAGACAGTACATGCTTTTATTATAAAATTAATTACATAGCCATTAAGATAAAGGGGAATCTTTCTGTTCTGTCTCTGTCCCCATACTGCAAATCATATATCAGAGTACATCTCTTCTTCATCTTTTATGAAGGATAAAACACTATCCTAAGTGTTCAAAACAGCAGAAGTTTCTATGGAATTTAGATTTACTAGAAAATGAATAAGCATATAATATATGGTAACATATCCCCACTTGCCAGGGAGAGGGAGAGAGATAGAGACAGGCAGGGGAAGAAGGAGAGGGAGAAGAAGAGGGAGAGGAGGGAGAGGGAAGAAAAGATCCATTTTCTTCCTGTGAATCTGTGTTTCTTCCTTTCCTAGCTGAGCAACAGTCAGAGGGCAGATCACTATAGTAACCAACTTGCATTGCTCAGGAAGCAAAGTCACAGTTGCCTCCAGCTGTTCTCCCATCTGCCTACACTCCCTTCTTTTGTGTAAGCTTATCACACCTTATGATCACATGTGTCTGAAGGACAATTGTTCTCAGACTATAGCCTTCACCATGTGGGCACTTAGACTCCTTGGCACTCCATTGTTGTGTTTGCTGTGCTGTTCTCCAATTATTTCTTTTGTACGTTGTTGTCTTCCTGAACAAATTTTAAGTTTCTTTATGGCCAAATACCTCTTTGAATCTCCCACAGTACTATCTCAGTGTCATGCCTTAGTAGGTTTGGAAGAAAAGTATTATGAATTTGATTGACTGGGTACCTATGGAAAACAGAATGTTACTAGACATTGCCATAGGTAGACACAAGATGATACCAAATTCATCTCTAATGTAACAAAACTGTATTATGCTTTAAAAAAACATGGGGGTCAATTGATGAAATAGGAGAGAAAGCTGCCTCCATTTGGGGACAGGTAGAATGAGGCTCTCAGATATTCCCAGGATGCAAAATGTCTGGGTGTTGATGGAAGGGCTAATCTTTGAAGCATGTGGGCAGGTCAGCAACCTATTTTACAATCCATCATATATTATCTCAACCTCAGATTTTAAGCTTTATCTATGTCAAAGAAACCAAATAACTATTTACTGTTAGCGTCAATTTTGAATCAATCAACGACTTTATTTGTTACTGCTTTGTTTCCTTATTGATGAAACAATGGTGTAGTTTAAATTCAGGAAAGCATCCTAGGAAGAAAATGGCCTAGTCAATAATTAGCCTTAGAATTCATTGCCTTATTTATAAAATTAATATATATATGTAAATATATATATTACATACATATTTACATATATATTAATTTTATAATTAATTATATATATATAATTATATATATATATATCAAATTTTTTAACTGCACAGATAAAAATGGCATTTCTTTATGAAGTAAATTTTCATTCATTTTTTTTCCTGCTCACTTTTGTTTGATCAAGGATAAAAGCCAAACTTAATAAAAAAACCATTCCCTTTCATTTGAAAGTTCAAATATTTGAAATTAACCACCTCAAATAAAAAGAACAAATTTAGAGTATTTTAAAGACTGAATTTCTAGATGGTTAGAAGAGTCATCTATTTATGTCTTGGCTAGCAAAATGGTAATCTCCCTCAACATTCTCATGCGGAGCCAGGAATAGGTCCTTTACTTAAGAGAGCCTTCACAAGTTATCTTTATTTTCTGATTTTTTTTTAAATCTGAAAGTAATATTCTTTCTCTCACTATCAACCATTTTACTCTGTCTTCAGAGACGATTTAAACTGTTAGCAAGATGGGTATCTCAGACTAGCCCTAGTAGTATTCTTGCATAAGTGGACTTGATAATAGATCGTAAAATAATTTATTAAAATATATCATATTGATTTTTTGTCAGCAAGTTTTATAAAGTTGTACTTGAATAAACCCATCTTCTGAGTTATTTTTAATGAAGTGAGCACATAGCTTAAACTTTCTGATGATCTCATAGACCCGTTCAATACATGGAAATGGACATAATTTACATTTGCTCAGAGTGCTCATGACCAGCAGCCAATATTTTTTCTGAGGCAACCTGAGCATCTTAGCAAGACTTCACAAACAATTAGGGCATTTCATACTAAACTAGTCTTCAAGTGGCTACTCTTTGTTAGCCTTTCCCTTAAGTTCTTATAAAAATTGTTCAAAAGAGTTATTATCTCCAACAGACAGGTAAAAAAACCTGAGGTCAGAGGTGAAGTAATTGGCCGAAGGTCACACAATGATTAAGTACCAGAGCTCTGACTTACTTCCAGGGCTATTTGATTCCAAGGACCTTTGCACTGTATTATCCTGCTTGCATTTGGCCCTGAGGAGATCCAAGGCAATAATGAAATGACACTCATACTTGGTTTATGAATAAGAACTTCCAGTTGTGTCCCTAAGAATGCATCCATACTAGTGTAATCTTGATTGCCTGTTTAAAATCTAATTTTCCTGGAGTGCAGACACTAGGAAAGAGTACTGCAAAAGGGAGGAATCTGGGTTTCTGGTTCACGTGAAGTGGCTGACACTAGCTCCTCCTGTTGTCAGCTGGAGGATCAGGGGAGTTCAACAACCATTTAGTGAGCAGCCACATCCTAATTAAACTACACCAGCGTTAGATCCGGAAACATAGAAACAGATAATGCTCACTCCCTGATTTTGAGGAGTGACAGTTTAACTCTTCTATTTGCCTTGTTTTCCTATTGCAACCAAGGAAAGTTGGGAGCCTCATGAGTTACATGCTGGCTGCGTGTTCCTGCCCTGTCACTAACAGGCTACTGGTCTGATTCACAGTCCCCAGGTGAGATGGCCATGGGGCAAGGGCTCCTTCTCATGCTGCACAAATATCTTCCACATTTACTTTGTATGCCAGGATACGATTCTCTGCTGACAGTTAGGGCTGCCCTTTGTGCAGGAAACAGAGGGCTTGCTCCTTGTTATCAAGGTCTCAGTTAATCTAAGTTACTTTCATTCATAACACATTCAGTTTCATAGTTTGAAGGGTATTTGTTTTAATAAAGTGCATATTTGTTACTGGCAATGCCAATGTGAGGTATTTTTTTTAATGTTTCTATTTCAGGCTTCATAAGCATTTTATAACACCTTTCTAACTTTCTCTTCCTTATTTTTGGTAACTGTCTCTATGCTAAAAACAAACATAATTTCAGTGTATTATCCCTTTTCAGCACTTTTGTTTTGGAGATGACTGTGCATAAAACAAGTGGGAATCAGAATGAGAAACTCTTTCTTGTACTCCAAGAAAAGCGAAAATTAAAACTAGTTGACACTTACAACTCAAAATTAATGATCCTTTTACAGAGAAACTCTGAGCAGATCCATTTGATGGATCTTTTTTATTTTATTTTTTGCTTTTAATGGATCCTTTAATACCCACTCTACTTAAGTGACACTGGTATACTGGACACTTGACATATGTTATCTAATGTAGTCCTCTCCTGTCCCTGCTGGAGTCATTGGATTGATGAGGAACAGGATGAAAGGTTAGCTAACTTGCCTCTCATCGCACAGCCTGTAAGTGACACTGTCAGCTAGAAGGTGAACCCTGGGCTCTGATGTCAGTGTCTCTCGTAGCATTATGATACATCCACTTTCACAATGGCTGACACAAGTACTTCTAACCATTGCCCAAATATTCTTTGAAGTATTTGGAACCCAAAAAAGGGATCATATGCTTATGGTTTAAGTTAGTGATCTTCAAAATGGTTTATGATGTGCTTTCTAAAATAAATCTGAAAAATATATGTATTGCATATTTTTAGGTTGGCATTTAAAAAATTGTCATCATAAATTAACTGTGAAGGTACAATTATAAATACAGATGGTTTTAAGTAAAATTTTCACACTATTACTCAAATACATGTTTTAGATTTAATTACCATGGTAACTTGATTCATTTAAAACATACATGAATAAATTCTTCAACAGTTGATAATTTACATTGTTGCTTTTCTCTTTGATGTTATATTGCAATTCTATGCATATCACAGAAACTGCATCCTTATATAATATATTTCTGTACTGAAAAGTATTTTATTGGTCACCCTGTCATTCTTCTCAGTTAAGAAAATATACATACATAAATTGTTTTTTTTTTATTTCTTCTGACCATAAGTCACAAAGGATTAGATTTATTCATTGTTGACCTATAATTACCACTATTTTATTATTATTGTTTTTAGTGTTAGTGGGCTGATAGCAGTAGTAAATACTAGTAATAGTTGGTGCTTTTAAAAATTAGTTCACATGTTTGTAGATGAACATTATTTATTGATATGTAGAAAAGCTTCAGCACCAATTCTAGTACCTTAAAAAATTATATATTAGTCCCAGGATATCATGTTCACATATGTAAATAAGTGGAGAAATGCACGGAAATATTATAGGACTATTTTTGTACTCCTTCTAGATTGTATGCCAAATCAATTCTACTGTGATCAGCAACTATTTCAATGATTCTATTAGGTGGTGAGGCAATTAAATCCTTCTAGCAAGTCCTCTCAATTGAATCTGCTACCGTCTCCTTCCACTTGTCAAAAGCAGATATATGAAAACCACTTCACACAGCCATCTGCAATCCACTGCCTTTACTGCGCGATCTACAGTAAAAGTCTCTAGGAGTGCAATCAAATAGCTCTTAACCATGCCTGCCTCTCTGACTTACAGGCTCCTGATTAAAGCAATAGTTTTTTTTTTTTTTCAAAATAGCTGAAAAATAAAGATATTAATCCCAATATACACTTCTCAATGTAACAATATGTTTTTTTTCTTTTTACTCTAAGTATATTTTCATTGAAAGTTTGTGTTCCACAGCTTATTCAGTTAAAAAAAAAATTCACTATTTAATCTAACTAGAAAAGCTGATTTGTCAAACAAGTCCGATGAATTCTACTTACTTTCTCTCAGAAAGCCTAACTCATTTCAATTTGAACAAATGTATTAATGTGAATTCTTGTAACAAATAAATCATTTCCAAATATGAATTCTAAGATAAGCAGATATAAGTGGATAGAAAGATAGGTGGACCACAGAGCTGTGCCAGGAGCTTATTGTAAAGCTACATGTAAAGCTGCTGGCACCTTCAGCACTGGTCCTCAGCACTGCCTCTCAGTACTACCCCTCAGCATGGGCCTTTCATACTGCTCCCCAGTACTGCTCCTCAGTACTGCCTTTCAGCAATGCTCTTGGGTTTTGTTTACTGACATTTTCTTTGCTTGATCTTCATGGCTTCTCCCTGAAGTGATGCAGTCTTTATCAAAGAGATGATGCTGTTAAACCAAGAGTGTAGTCCCTTTTAACCTATGAAGTCAGATTTAAAAATATGCTTTGCAAAGATTTATAAGAATTAAGCCTCATTTACATGGTATCACCAGCCATTTCTACCTTCTATATAAGGAATGCTTTAAAATGTATTTTTTAATTCATACAAATAGATGTTAAAGAAAGTACTTTACTAAATTAACCTAAAAATACTTAGTGAAAGAGTTAAACACCAAAAAAATAATTCTGCTCACTAAAGTGAAATTGCATTAAAATTAAGCACAAAGCCTTCAGATGTCATAAAGACAACACCACATCTATTTCAAGGATAGGGTATTTTGACAGCTCAAATCATCCAGCTACTACTTGTTGTGCATTTATTCTAAGATACTGTTTTATATGTATCACATATTTTAGAATTCAAAAAGACTTTTGAGAGATTATCTTCTGCCAAAGAGAGGATCTCTCTTAATAATCCTGAGGGATAAATACACAAGCTCCATTTAGGTACTTTTAGGGGTGGAGTGTACACTGCCTCACAAGAAGCTTATTCCCGTGGCATCTCAGAATCATTTGTAACCGGTAATTCCTCCTAACCCCCATATTAAAGTGTCTAGAATTGATACCCCCTTGCGCATTGGATCTCTCCAATGAAAAATGTGGTAAGGTTATTAGTACTTAAAACAAATAAAATAAAGACTTCTGCTTCCTCTTTCTCATCACCTCCAAATATTTCTTTACCCATGCAATTTATTTTCTGTCCCCAGTATGAACTGAAAATAGTAAGAATGTTCACGATGATCTCCTGATCACCACAAATTTGCAATCATGTGTCTGACAATTATGTACCAATGTTTTCCCTTAAACTTAAACCATCCTTTAGTCAGCTGTCCCTCTCTATCTCTTCTCTACTTTTTATAGCCATGCTTCTTACATTTTTTTCTCACTCACACAAATTATCTCATAAACTTACTTGTTTAAAACAATAGTGAACACAAATTATCTTACCACATCTGTGGATCAGGAATTCTGGCATGGCTTAATTGAATGGTTCTGCTTCAGGATCTCTTCAATGCTGGCAGCAAGCTGGCAGCAGGCTTGACTATTGCTAGAAGATTTAATTCGAAGATGACATCTTCACAATTCTAGCATGTTGGTGGGGGCTGTGTGTGAGGCCTTAGTTCTTTACCAAATGGGCTTCTCCACATGGCTGCTTGAGTGTCTTCATGCCATGACATATGGCTTCCCCAAGAGCAAGTGATTCAACAGAAAGATGTCATTTTTGAGTTCAAGACTCTTTTGATAAGCCTCTATGCGTCTTTATATGTTATTGTTGGTTCATGACTCCAGGCAACTTAAAGTTTCAAAGACAAGACAATTTTAATTTGAAACAAAAGAAAAGCTTCACTTAGCATTTATTAATACACCTAATTTAACATAGCTAACGTGAAAATTTCATGTGTGCAATGGAATTTTCTTAACATTCTTTTGTTCAATTAAAGCCCTCATAGCCCTTCCCAGCCAGCTTTTTGGCACCAGGGACCAGTGCTCCTATGAAAATCTAATGCCTAATGATCTGAGATAGAGCTGAGGCAGTGGTGCTAGTGCTGGAAGTGGTTGCAAATACAAGCTTTGCTCACATGTTTGCCTCTCATCTCCTTCTGTGTGGCCCAGTTCCTAAGAGGCCAAGGACTGGTACCAGTCCTAAGACCAAGGGTTGGGGACTTCTGCCTTCCCCTTCTTTCCCTCCCCAGTATAATTATTAAACTTGCTCTAGTTCATTCTGTTTTGTGCAATTTGTTTTTTTGAAACTAATTCTTACAACTCTTATAAATAACCTGTTCAAAATCAGATTATTAGTTTGAGCTTAACCTTTCAATTTGTAAATCTGGATTTTGCCTATAGTGGTGAAAATGTACTATCCAAGACAGACATTATGCTTAGGCAAAACAGGTACCTGTCTACATGGAATAATTTCAGAAAGGTCTAATCTAAAGAAAATTTCTGAAATCTTCATAAAACAATACATTTAGAGGACTTGCAGCAAAAATTTCCATTGTACTCACTCAATATGAAACTTCTCTGTTAATAGAGTTGCCTGAAAAGTAAGACACCAGTTTCTTCACGTCACCTCTAGTTAATTTTCTAGGTTAGTCACTGCAGCTCAAGGTGTATGGAGCTGTTGTTTCACATAATGATAAGATGGGCAGAGTTTGATTAGAGGTGAGAGCATTTAAAAAGGCTTAGAACTTAAAACGATACTGAGGCTAGGGCAAACCACTACAATGAGGTCCAATAGTCAGAGGATGGAAGAGCCTTTGAGCAATATGAATGAAATAGGACCAAGGAAGGACTGTTGTGGTGGAGAAGGTCCTGGGAGTCTTATGCTACCCACTTATGAGTCCGTAGACAAATGATGTTCCAGTACGTTTTAGGCACTCCTGACTCTTATGGTCTTATACCAGATGGGGTGGTTTTCTCCAGAACTCTCCACACTCTTTTTTACCTTCTACAAGACCAGTGTTGGTGAGTGATCTTGCATACTCTTACTGTAGAATAAGGCAACTTGAACTGACTCACATAGACTCAGACTTCATTTCTTGGTCATGTTATCAAGAGCCTGACTGGGCTAACTGACCACATCAGAGCCTTTCTGACTACTGTCCCTGGGCCACAAAGTGCTTAGGATGAGCCTACCAAGAAACACCAAAAAGGGTGTTGGCCCATGCATATAACTGTTTATGGTTGGTTTCTCTGCTCTTTTTTATTTTTATTAGATTTTTTTTTTAAATCATAGTGATGGGAAATTCAGGATGTATTTGTTCCAGGCAGTTGCTTACCATTTTGTTTACTGTAATTTAGAAGCAGAAGGAGTTATCATTTTTTTAGGAAGAAAGAAATTAAGTGTCAAAAGTTGGTCATTTTCTTCATACTCAATAATGTTTTCTCTTTCTCATTTTTTTGAAGAAATATAACCTATGATGATTTGAGCACAATAGAATTTATACCAATTTTTAATCTCACAACTGACTTTAAAAATATATCCTCAATTATTTCTGGAAAACATTTAGCCCTGGGAGGAGATGATGATAATCTATTGTTCTTTCAGCAGCTAGTAGCTTTTGAATGGCCTCCATCACCAGCAGATATGGCAGGTTTAAATTAGCAACATAAGCCTGTCTCATTCAATGTACTGTCGAATATAAAATCCAACACAGAGAAGTACCATGGCAGTCACAAAAAGATGTTTACTCCAAGTTCATACACTCATAATAAGTAAACTGACAAAAAGTCTATTTACTTCATATCAATAGGCATTCATTTATACTTGATTCCCCTTAGATCTGCCTTGTAAAATCCTTTTTAACACAGATTCTGGAGCTCTATTTTAGCAGAATTTTAAAAATAATAAATAGATATTCTTCAGTGGCATAGCTCAGTTTCTGAGTCTTTGTAGTGACTGAAGGGCAATATACAAAGGTGCTGGAATTTGAGCTCAGCTAAAAATGAAATAAAATAAAATAAAATAAAAAATAAAAACAGACTCATAGGTACAGAAAAGAAACCAATGGGATGAGAGTTGAAAAAGATAAAGGGATTAAGAAGTACAAATTGATAGTTACAAAATAGTCATGGAGATATGAAGTACAGTATAAGGAATATAGTTAATAACATTGTAATAACTATGTATGGTACCAGATGAATACTAGACTAATCAGGGGATCACTTCATAAATTATATAAACCACTATGCTGTATACCTGAAACTATTATATAATATTGAGTGTCAACTGTAATTGAAAAATAAAAGTTAAAAAGAATTTGAGCTAAATTTTAAACAATAGGAATGGTCTTGATATAGAAATGAGAGACTAGAATACATACTCTGAGCAGGGAGGATGACAAGACAAAAACTACAGAAATAGATACATGTAGCATGTAGGAAGAGAGCAATGTCATAGCCTATTAGGTAGAGGGGAAGTCCAGTCAAAAGTCATGTTGATATTGCAAGGTTTTTTGAGGAACAACTTGAATGCATGAGAGAATAAGGCTTTTTGGGTTAAACTACTAACTCTGTTACTATTTTTGAGCAGTAAGGGGCACAGAGAATTTAATCTGTGACAATTGTACTGAGGAGACAGCTCATATATAGGAGACCAAAAGTTTGGAGTGAAACCAGAGAGCAATGGACTACGGTCATGGCCATGAAGAAGGAGGGTAGGAGTTTGCCACTAATGAATATATTCTCATTTTCCATTACGAAGTTCAAGACATTAAGTTATATTAAAAAAAATGGTAATTGAGGGTAATGGTATGAGTTTGTGTGAGGAGCTGGAAATGCCAGCTAGGGCCATTGTGGCCCAAGCACCAGCCTCTTGGCCTCCCTTTGGCTGCTGAGGTGCCAAGGTTTCTCCTGCCTGTGGCTCTCCCAGATTCTGTCCATGTGGTGTGCTCAGCCGCTATACCTTTGCACAGATGGTTCATTTTAATCATAGGTCTCAGCTCAAATATCACTTGCCTAGAGAAGAACAGCCCCTCAGTCTTCTCCCTCCAATTTATGCCCCCTGGTTTCCATCTAGGTCTAAGCTCCAGGGCAGTTCTTTCATGCTGTGGAGTTTATTTGCTAATTTCTGCCTCTCCCTAAAAGAACACGAGATATAAATGAATTAGTGGTCTTTATTATCTGTCCAAGACTTCATTTCCAGTGCCTACAGCAGAGCCTGGTATTAATGAGTATTCAGTAAATCCTAGTTAAATAAATGAATAAAGGTTTTATAATCTATTTAATTACTGTTCTCTTATGCTTTTCTTATCATTGTGTCCCTCTTGCCTGTTCAGTGTTAAAGAAAAAGAAAAGGATATGTGAATGGAAGATTATATGTTAGAGATGATTGTTCTCTAACCTGTCTGATACTGAATACAATGTCCAGTGCTTTTTAGACTAATGGGTAGAGAAATCGTCCAGTGATTAAAATCTTGTTTCAGATTCCACAAAGAAATTAAAATTGCTACCTTTAATAATACTTGTTAGAAATTCTCCTGCTCACTAAATAGTAAACCAACTAATTGTGCAACCCTGGATAAGTCACACTCCTCTTTCAGCCCCGACTTCCTTAATTATGAAAATAACATTTTTGCCCCGCATCTTTACTTTCATTTTGACTTTAATCTTTCTCATCTCACCAGGAGTCCTGGGCAGTTTCCCGATGATTAGGCCCTGCAGAGTAGGCAGAGCTGCATGGTATGGTAAAAGGCAAGGGAACAAATGCATGTCCTACTTCAGGTGTTCCCTGTCACAGCCCGGTGGTGGACATTTAGAAAGGTATGTACTTTGAATACAGCCTGGTCATTCCTAGTTTCAGATTCCAGCCAATTTAATTTGATCGCTTTATTTTTTTACATGCTTGTCTTGGTATTTGGGGATGTTTTTTCCATTCAAAAACTGTAATAATATTGTCGCTTCCCAATGGACTCTCTGTCTTCCAAAAGAAAAAGTACTGGGGAAGAAAGGTTTCTTTATTATTTTTTTCTTTATTATAATTTTCAGGTGTACATTATAATTTGACATCTGTATATTCTATTGTGTGGTTACCACCCAAAGTCCAATTTCCTTTAGCTACCTTATATTTGATCCCCTTTATCCACTTCTCCCTACCCCTACTCCCCTATATTTGACCCCCCTTTACTATGTCTACCTCTCCCCTCCTCCCCCACCCCCTACTCTCTGGTAACCACTAGTCCATTGTCCATGTACCTGAGTCTCTGTTTATCCTGTTCATTTGTTGCTTCTAGGTTTATATCCCACATATAAGTGATATCGTATGATTTTCTACTTTTTCAGTCTGGTTTATTTTGCTTAGCATGATTATCTCAAGGTCCATTCATGTTGTCTCAAATGGCAGTATTTCATCTCTTCTTATGGTTGAGAGAAAAGTTTTTGTAAAATGAAGTTAAGGAACTGACTTCTGTGAGCTGAATTCCTTCAAAGTTTCTCAAAGGCCAGTGATAATATAGATTCATTTAGCAGAAAGAGTTCTTGGAACATCCAGTGAGTTTATAAAAAACTAACTAATCTGTTCAAAAGTCCATATCAGACACTGTTAAACATGACTCTTTGTCTCTCTTATTAATGTTTTTCTTAGCAAATAAAGAGCTCAGTAATATAGATAAAACCATCAGTAACCAGAACATGTTATAGAGAAAGCAAATTTTGGAAGGAATTACAGTAAGATTCTAGAGTTTCTTCTGAAAGAGTGACATATTCTTTTCTGATGCATTTTCTGACCTCTATATTATTTCAAATTCTAGGCTTCTGGAGGTCAGGGCCTGTATATTTAAGGATATGGAGATGGGAAATGTGTATAGTGGTGTTTATTTTCAATTACTAGGCTATACTATGCAAAAACATGAAATTTGATTTATTTTTACTTTGTGATGGGTTAGAGATAGTCATGTTCCCTTTTCACGTAGGAAAAAAATGGTTTTTCAATGTCATTACTTAAGTAATATACGAAAAGGATATTTTAAAAAGAAAGAATAGGAAAAAATGCTGGAACTTTCCGTAGATATGGCTAAACTAAATTTCTAACCAAAAAATTTATATACTTTTTTTAGTGGACTATAAACTCTACAGAAGCAATGGAGAGCAATTTTAGAACACGACAGGAAATCTAAATAAATTTGTATTATATTACAGATAGAAACAGCTCTCTCTCCACTGGGGTGCAGATGGTGAGTGACAGGCTGGTCTTATTAAGCTCTATTATAGTTTTTCAGTGGGATGCAAAGTCAGGGTTCAGCAGGTATTTCCTCTGGCAGCAAAGCTCATTTCCAAACATTTCTAATTTTCTCTCAAATTAAGAAAAGAGAAAGTTTGTTTGTTTGTTTGTTTTCCTGGAGTGTTCTCACACTTTTAAATAGCTTCATTCAGGGATGTGTACCAAGCCAGTAAGAACTAAATGAGGTTCAAGCTTTCAGCTCTTGACAGAAATTGTGTTTATTCTCTTTCTAGAAGCCACTCTAAGGAGGTGAAACTTATATCCAGAGCATTATAATGTTTAGGCATTAAAAACTACCAAAGCTTTAAGGTTACTCTATAAAGCTTATACAAACCAGATAATGGCAAATGACAGCCACTCCAACTAGAGCAAATGTTTAACAATTCTGCAAATGCAAATGTATGACAGCTCATCTTCTCCAGAAACCAACCAGAGAAAAGATTGACTTTTAAGATTGCCAATTAGAGCCCTCTAATGTTGCATCATATGCCGAGAAGCAGCTTTCCTCAGCTTTCATTTCACATAATCTCCTTGTATTTAAAGGAAAGATAATAATTTATGCGTACTCCATAATGACCCTTTGCTGAAAAAATAATTGCTCTCATTTAAGAGAACATATCAATGAATAATGATGAAATTGCTTTCAATTAGATGAATGTTGATACAGTTATGCTCCGATAAGCACAAACCAATTTGGTAAGATAACAGTATTTCTTAACAATATTTTCAAAGGCAATAATTTATCTGTTTATGGTAACTTTCAAAGTAAGCAGCTCAATGCTAACTGCCTTTTTGTCTCAATTGTATTTTTAATCTAATAAAATTAATGCTATCTTACATTTAGAAGTATAATAACCTTTTCCTTATATTATTGACAGGTGCCCTTACATCTACCATTTTCTATAAACAGATTCTTGCCACTGCCTACCAGCCTTTCACATGCTTAAAATGAGACTCAATTGCTTAGCAAGTATACAATTACTAACTTCCTTTGGAATCAATGTTTTAACAGAAATTCTGCAGACTTAATGTTACTTTTAGAAAGTGTACCCCTCCAAATGATCAGTTTTCAACATATTTTTAAAGGTTTCAACTCAGAGAACAGTCATGTAGAGACAAGAAGGAAAATTGTTTTATGGAAAACACTTGATAAACAACAAAGAATAAAATCCTTGGGCCATAGACAAACCTCTGTAAGAAACTTGGGTCTCTTACACTTGACTTTGTATCTAACTTGGAAATGACTATGAAGACTTGTCAGAGAAGTATCAATTTGATAAGAAGGCAGAATGATTTCAACTTAAGGGTTTGCAGGGCAGCCAATTAACGTTAGGAAAACATGGAGCCAACTTGTGCAGATATTGTGATTCTGACATAAGAGAATTGAGCATAAATCATGAAGAAAAAGACCTTTCACCATTGTTTACATTCTTTCACACATAAGTAATGTGCTATCATGCAGCCCTTCTGCAGCCTTCAGTTTATTTTTGGTGTGTGTGTGTGTGTGTGTGTGTGTGTGTGTGTGTGTGTCTCAGATGGAGGATTAAGTGAATTGCACTTAATAGGGTAAGAGCATATGGATGAAACTCCAGGGACAAGAACTTCATGGTTAGTGAGATGCCACAGGGTGTTCACTGTGGCAATTCTTAACACAACTTTCCAGATCCTTTAGAAAAGACTGAATGATGTTAGTGATGCTGAGCCAAGAGGTGTCAGCCAGCTAACTGTCAAGACTTTCACCCTGGATGTTTGACATGGGAAGGACAAAAAGAAAGTAGTTATATTGGGGATGGGGTGTTGAGGCACCCACAGTAGAATAATGAGAAGAAAGCAAAGTGGGAGACTGCTTAGTGGATTTAACCCAGTTCGGCTCTGTTCATATATTCCTGCTTACTCAGTGCGATCTGCCTTTGCTTTAATTTGTATAATTTCAAGAGGCAAAATATCCATATGTCTGTTTATACATTTTTTTTAAGCAAATGGGAAAAAGATATCATCTCTGCATTATCAAATATTACCATTTTTATAAAATTTTCAAAATGCAACAACAGAACAAAATACTATGTTCAAACTCAACGATATCTTGATTATAGGCAAAACGTAATCACACCTATAAGATATTAGTGTGTTTGTGATTTGGTGGATTTCTTCTGGAATGGAAAATTAGAAACCAATTAAGACTCCCTTGGTGATATTTGGAGGCTGTTTTAGGCGGGGACGATGATGGCAGGGTGCGGAGGTATGGTGACATGATACAGCCGTGTAAGAGGTGATAGTATGTGGCTAGGGGAGATAATTTGGAGATAGAGATGTTAGTATTTGGTCATGAAATATAGCAGATCAGAGCAATGCAGATGTCCAGGGTAAATGGGTAGAGGGTGAAGCCTTTAACTCCTTGGAAGATCCCTAAAGGAAAGCCATCACATTGCGTGGTGCCCCAGTCAAGATAATGTCTGAAGCTCGACAGGGTTCAGAATAGCAATCTAGCCTTAGTGTGATCAGAGAAATAATGACTTGAATAAAAACACGGAGAGACTAGCTCTCTTTTCTATTATCTATCCAAAAACTTCACAAGATGGTTAATGGTATCTTATTCCTTTTTATGATCCCAGATCTTGTCCAGTTCCCTGGTAAAGTCAGCATCAGCATATTTTTTGAGGCTGGAGGAATGAGGAGAAAGCTAATGATGGACTTCTGGGACCATCACTATTAAGGAAGGAGGCAGAGGAAATGAAGTGGGCTCAACAGAAGCTGAGCAAGAGCCCCAGGAAATGGAGAAAATCAGGACAGAAGGGTGTCTTAAAGGAAAATGTCCTCAACTGGGCAAATGCTGAGAGTAATCAATAAGCTGTAAATCATAAAGAAACCATTAGTTTAGGTATTTAAATATCACTGAAGAGAGCAATAGAAGCAATAGAAGATCATCCCAAGATTCATGTTTAAGTGGAGGAGAAAGCTAAGGCAAAAACCCACCAGGAAAGCTGAGTAGCAGAGACTTGCCGAGGAGACTTGACCACATCAGTAGGCTCTGGTGAAAAGACCCAGTTGAAGAGGAGACAGAGATTGGTGGTCTCTAGCAATGATGGCTACGGTTAGTTCCTGGGGAAGTCTTCTCACAAATGAGTATATTAGTTCACACAGGTTATAAAAGAATAAATACAACGTGCTATATTATAGAAATAAAATAGTGTTCATCTACCTATCATACACTGAAATGCTATTTTACATAACAATTTCATAGTAAAAATATTATTTTGTATAAACAACTGTGCATATTCATACAGTGAAGTATATTATTCAGTGATAAAAAGAAATGAACTATCAAGTGACAAAAAGACACCAAGGAACTTTAAATGCACATAGCTAAGTGAAAAAAGCCAACCTGAAGAGGCTACACTTGGCATGATTCCAACTACATGACATTCTAAAAAAGGCAAAACTATAACAACAGTACAAAGACCAGTGGTTGATGGGTTTACAGCTAGGGTGGGGCTGAGGGAAGAAATAAATAGATGAAGTCTAGGACTTTTTAAGGCAGTGAAACTATTCTGTATAATATTGTAGTGGTGGGTACATGCATTTGTCAAAACCCAAAGAATGTACAGCACAGAGAATGACACTGAATGTAAACTGTGGACTTTGGTTAATAATAACGCATTTATATTGGTTCATCAACTATTCTGGAATACAAAGTGTGTTTAAATAGTTTTTAATCTGTTTTAAATAAATTAAAATGACATAGTAAGAACTGAATAGCATTTAGGATCCTTTAACCCAATTTTTAAAATTGAGATTTCATGTATGTTAATTTATTAATAAAGGGGAAATAAAAAGTGACATTTTTAAAATTTCTTTATAAATTTGATGTCACAGAATTTACTCCAATGAAATCCTTTGTTTATTTTTTGAGTTTGTTGCGTAAGTGCGTATGTTTGCTTGTGGTTAAAATTTTAATTATTTTCTTCTGGAGAGGAACAGTAGAAGAAAGTCTGACTCCTGCTTGCCTGTGAGAAAACATATTAGTGCACAAATTAAAGAGCTAATGCTAGCTATTTCACACATGGCTTACAAAAAAAGAGATTCCATTTTAATCCTCCAAAGTAAATGAGCTCTGATAAACATACATGCCTTGAAAGATGTGCACAGAAAGTCCACATCAAATGGTCACTCCACATGCATGTGCAAGAAGTGCTACCAACTGGAAATAGTATTTCATCTAAGTCCAAGTCTCAATCAGAGCAGCTGCCAACCAACAAGCAGAGACATGTGAAAAGGGTGACTGGCCAGGTTTGTCTCTGGTAACAGGGAGAGCCAAAATCAGTGTTCACTCCCCAAGAAAAGATCAGTTTGTGTCTTTTCTCATTCTTTCACTTCAGTCAGTAAGAGGCAGCAACAATCAGTGCAAGAAAATAATACAAAATATATGTGATATTCCACTAGAAACCTTTGTTCTAAAATTCAGGGCATCCAATAGGGCTATATTTTATAAATGGTGAGAAAGGAAAGCTCATCATGGCTAATCTAATGTGAAACTGAAATGACAACTGCGGTATGTTAGCCAGCACTCCAGTCTCTGCCCTGGGTGATATTACGGTACAAGAAGAAAGTGTAATTCTATCATGTTCTCCTAACACTGCCAGCCTTTGCTCCTTCTGAAGATTCACCATCTCCATCTTGGGGAGACACCCTTTCCCTTGAAGGGGCCAGCAGAGGGGCCCTGCCCTGTCAACTGCTCTTCATTCCCTAGCCACTGGCTGTGTCTTTTGAGGAGCCATCGTGAGGGCTCTGATTTATAAGGTGTATTTACATTTGGCTCTGGAGTTTGCTGTTGGTGAGGCTGATTCAGTTTCCTTTCATTTGTTTCTCTGGCACAGAAGAAAAAAAGAAGAATATATATATATATATATATATATATATATATATATATATATATATATATATATATTCATATCATAAATTCCCTCTTTTTAAAAATGTAGGCATAACTTCCCTGGTTACCTCTCAGAGAAGTGGAGTAATAGAAATATAAATGATATATATTGTGTTTATAAATCATACAATTTTTTATAAAAACACATGCAATAGAGTTGCTTGTGCCATCAATATGTGGTTTATGGCTAAAAATTAGAGACCTCCCAGGCAGTATCTGGCTCTGACTAGGGAAACTTCCACGTGGATCCCATAAAGTGCCTTCTGAGTAGAACATTCCTTTGGGGTTCTTACATAAGTTTAGCATGAAATGCCAGACTTTTCCCCTTAAATCCTCAAATCTAAGCAGTGATTGATTCAGGGTAGAAATAGAACTGAACACAGATATGCATTTGTGGAGGCTTTTGTCAAGATCTTAAGGTGTGTCAAACCCAGAAACTCACACGCCTTTTTCACATTAAGAAAATGCACTTGGCAGGGGTACAGGAGGCATCCTGCAAAGACGGCAAGACAGAATTGGCATTTTTTAATGAATTGCAGTCTATGAATCAGCAGTCAACTGTGGCTATCTGTCAGCTCCATATAGCAAGATTCTAATTTTACAGCACCTGGAGATGGAATTTCAAAATTCTTTTCTAATTACAGCATGCCCAGGGATCTCTGGATAGTCACCTTTTGTGTGGCACCATTATAACATCTGTGTGGTTCAGGTTAAAACAAGGCCATTGGACAGTGGTGCTTCAGTCTCTTACACAAACAATGTGTAGTTCATTGGAATGAATGAAAGCAAATGCACTGAATAAGCCACAGCAAATGCCAGATTATAATATAAGTATATCAAAATGTACACTAGCCTGATCAAAGCCATCACTGATTAATCAGATAAATGGTTTAAAAAACCCACACCAAAGTGTTATAGCTCAGTCACAAAATGAATTGTGATTTTGTTTTAACTAGTGAAGGTGATGGGAAAAGTGGACAATGTATCACAGTAGAAAGGCTCCGTGACTTTGGCTGTGTGCTCTGTAACTCGTGTCTCAGAGTGTTATAATTGTTCCCTGTCCTTTGTTTTTATTACACTTTTGAGTATCTTAAAAGGAGTTACTGATTCAATATCTATTATGATAATATCATTAACTGGAGACAAGTATTTAGCAAATGCATCTCATTTGACCCTCAGAGTATTAGCCCTACTTTGCAGCTAAAGAAATAGGGACTCAAAGGAGTAAAGTGGCTTGCTCAGAGTAATGCAGATCAGGCTCTCAAGCTTTAGTATACCTCCGTGTCCCTCAAAGGATTCATTAAGATTCAGATTGCTGGGCCTTACTCCCAGACTCTCAGCTGGGTAGATTTCAGTCAAGACTAGAGAATTTGCACTTTTAAGTTCCCACTGTAAGGCTGACTCTGGTCCAGGATGACACTTTGAGAACCTTGGCTTAGAAAACGTGTGGCAGGTGGGATACTCTCTCCTGACTCTATGTCACAGAGAAGCCATGTCCTCCCCACAGCATTACGCTTGCCCCTCTGTGCAATCAAGTCAATGCTTTGATATTTCTGAATTCCAACCCTCCCATTTGTATAATATAAATAATGATTTTGAAAGGGTTGTATTGAAGGTTTTTTTAAACAAGCTCATATATATGACAGTTTCACTCTAGAAACACTTTCAGCTGTCAAGCCATGTGGAGCTTTCAATAGATGCTCAATAATTGTTGGTTGAATTGAATCGAATTTGGCTTGTATGGATAGTGTGACTTTTACACTCTCTGATGAACTTAATTTTAATAGTTATTCATTTAGAAACAGCCAATGCCTCTGTTAATTTCTGTTTATGTATGAGGAGCTTGGATGAGCACAGTGAATACTTTCACAGTCACTAACACTTCCTCCACCTTGAGTTACTGTTCAACTTGAATCAGCTTTTAAACCTGGTAGAGTCACATGCCATGCCTTAAAGAATGATCTGTTAGGACTTTATTTTCCAACTCTATCTCTTCTCACCAAGTTGTGAGTTAGTCAAATTGTGACATTAGAGTTTTCTTTCTATAACTTCCCAGACCTATTAACTAAAAGTGTGAGCAAACAAGTAACCTATTCATTAACCTCATTTTCTCCATAAAAATATGGTAGAAACAGAGAACAGAGAACAGAAAGATTAATTAAAACATAATGGAGCCCTCCTTTTAATAGGTGACAAACTATTTATTATTTTTAGTTTATAAACACCCACTCTTAATAACTAGCATATTTGAAATTACTTTTATGGCAATGGTACACAATTATCATCAATTCACTTTATGTTTTTCCATATTTATAACCTCTGCCATTACCCATGTCATGTTTTATGTACAAGGAAGAACACAACTGAAAGAAGAGTAACCTATGGCCCTCCTTTTGTAGAGTTTAAGCATCTCTCTACTTCAACATTGTCCTCAAAACAATTTGCTCAAATGGTGGAAACTTTGTTTCTCAAATATTTTTCCCAATGGAGCCAGGTGTACACACAAGTCAGGGCAGAATCTTCCAACCTTCCCTTTTCAGAGCTCATATTTATAAAATAGCAAATGTATTCTTGAGAAGAAGCAGACTGACCTTGATAGCATACTTCTCGAGACTGCCAAAGAGAAAAGAAGATTCCAGTTTCCCCTCAAATATAGGGCCTTAGAAATAATACTGATGGTTGAGTCCACTTTCTTGTTTTCTTTTGCCTGACAAGCCTGATGTCACATTCCTGACAGCCGAAAAAAAAAAAAAAAAAAAAAACATTTGACTCAGGCTAATGGGAAAGTAGGCACTTATCCAAAAGCTTGGTCCTGAAGAAAGAGAAATGTTAAAAGATATATTCATGGGACATGCATTGTATGTTCTTCTCTTGTGTCTAATATATAAAGTTAGCTGTCAGGTGACTGAGCAAAGAATGCTCTCATGCAAGCTGTGATAAATGTCAACATCTCTTTGAATTTAGAACATGGGTAACTTCTGAACCACAAGTTGTTGGGTCTTAATCCAGGAAGGAATACTGTAAACATGTATTATGAAGAAAGACTACCTTGTAAGAGCAAGAGTAATGTTCAAAATTCCATTCTAATACAAACAGATAACAAAGCATTGCATTTCTGAATCACCCATGGCTCAGTAGCTCAGCTGACTTTGTAGATATCTTGAAAGAGCTCTCCCATCATGTTGGAAGTGAGCTGTCTCCCTCATTCTGCAGAGGAGTAAATGGGAAACCAGGTGGCCTAGTACCTCCCCTGAGGTTCCAGAGAAGCCCAGTTCCTGAGCCATGAGTAAAACCTTGGCTTCCTAATTTAGGAAAATGTCTCACAAAACTGTGCCATTCTGATGAGCGAAGAAGGAAGAACTGCAGAAGAGGTGCCCTTCAAGGCAACAGAGTAAGCCTGGAGTAAATCCCAAACCCTGTATTGAAGTAGAAAGCTGAGCTCAGCTTTTCACTGTTGCTGATGCAGGAAACAGCTGAAATGAAAACAGTGCCCTTCAGTTCCCGTTATGCTGACTCAGGAAGTTCTTAACTCAGCCACTTCCCATTGCCTTCCCTCAGATTTTCTGTGTGTTGAAAGAGGACCCTTAGTAGAGGACCCGCCTCTCTTTACATTTCCATCTAGGAGCTCTTCGAGTGCTGGCAAATATTTAATCTATGAAGAATGAAGAATTGAGTGTTAGCAAGTGTCATTTAGATCATGGCCACCCTTTTGTCAATGTTAGTAGCTCCCACTGCTTGAGGCTACAAATCCCCTTGGAAGGGGGCTGTGGAATATATTAGCACATACACTTTAGTCATAAAATCCCAGTGCACAAGGCCACATTTGGAGCTCAAGTGGGGACCAGGTGCTGGAGTAGGGCAAGTACTGGAGTGGGGAGCACAAGTGCTAGAGTGAAAAGCCTCACTGTGATGTGGAGAGCCAGACCTCAGGTTCCTGCCAGCGAGCCAGGTTGGTCAGGCCTGTCTGCTGTCCTGGCCTTAGTTCTGTGTACCCTCGCTTCTGTTGTCCTGTGCTGATCTCCCCTTTTTTCCCCTTACCTCCATCTCTTTCCACTTTCCTGTGTCTAGGCCCACATCTCTAGGCTCCCTTCCCCTGTCCCACTTTACCCACCCTGGCTCACCCCCATGGAGAGCTACAGGCACTCCAAGGTGTCCTGACTTTTCTCTATTGGGTGCCCCCAGAGCCCCACTAACCAAATTGCCTTTAGGATTTAAAACATATGCACACATGTGATATGGATAGACTATTTGTTTTATTTTTTATGGTTGTCAATTATTTTCAACTAAAAAATAGAAAATAAATGTGTTCAGCCACTCCCCTGAAAAATTCCAGAAAATAAACACTTAACTCTTTTTTTAAATCCTTGTTACCAAAATTTTATAGTTTCTTGGAAAAATATTAAATTTTATTCAGAAGTTGTGGGGCCTTTATGTAGAGATTTATGGTAAAATGTGGAGTTCCAGTCATTCAAAATGTTGTTTGATAATATACTTGGGAGAATTATTCTTTCCTTCTTGTACAGGGAAAAACCAAGCACTTCCTCCTGTGTTTCTCCTGCGTGTCTCCTTTAGTCTCGCACTAAGGCCACACTCACACAGAATACTACGCTTCTGGCGCTTCTAGTTACCAAATGTGTGGAGGATTTTCCCAACAACAATCAATTCTCTGCAATACCAGCTAGATGTCCCACAATTTAATTCAATCATACCTGACACTGCTCCCGCCCCACTTCATGGCAATCACAGATGCTTGGTCTCAGGTCATTCACAGCTTCTGTTCGATTTGCCTACAAATCTGGAGCTTCCTTGAACCGCTCCTCCGGCTCAATTAATTTGCTGGAGCAGCTCCCTGAACTCAGTCAGACACTTACTTACCTTTACCAGTTTTATTAATGAATGTGATAAAGGATACAGATGAAGAGATACACAGAGTGAGGTCTGGGAGGGGCCCAAGCGCAGGTCCCTTTGTTCCTGTGGAGCTGAGGTGCTTCACCCTCCCAGCATGGATCTGTTTTCCAACTTGGAAGCTCTCTGAACTCCATCCTTTGTGATTTTTATCGAGGATTCCTCATGTAAGCACAATCAATTATTAATGTCATTTCCAGCCCTCCTCCCCTCACTGGAGAATGAGGGGAGAGGGTATGGCCAGACATTCCAAGCTTCTAATCGTATCTTGGTCTTTCTGGTGACCAGCTCTTATCCAAGAGCCCACCCAGAGTCACCTCAATAGAACAAAAGACACTCTCATCACCCAAGAAATTACAAAGCTTTTAGAAGCCATGGGTCAAAAACAAAGGGCAGAGACCAATATATTATCTCATAGGTAAATATACTTAAAAAAATCAATATGTTTAGTAAATTTCAATTAAACTCAGTGCTTGTACTAAATGTGCCCAAGACACATATTTCATTGAATTAGATGTTTTCTGCTGTGTTTTGTAGAGTGTAATAATTATTCAGTATATTATTTTCCCCAATATTTTATTATAAAAAATTACAAAAAAGTGAAAAAATTATGTGGGGAACAACCATCTATCTACCACCTAGAAGATTCTACACTAACATTTTATTACATTTGCTTTATAAAATGTTTATGCATCTATATATACTGCTATTTGTCCATCATTCACTTTTAAAAAAATATATTATTTTTAAACTCTATTAGGACTTACAGATATACATGTAGACCTTAAGCTGCTAGCTAAAGGTCTTATTTGATAAATAAGGATGATCAAGTAGGTTAAATTGGCTAATAAACGTTACTAGATCTTAATTATTTCTTTGGAAGTTTTAACTGTTCAGTTTTTAAATGTCTCCCCTTTAGTTTGTTCTGATGTGTTTGATACAAAAACATTTGCTTTCTCTGATCAAAAAGAAACTATTTATAAAACACTAATTTTATGAAAACATGATTTGTGAATTGAAATATGAAATGTGAAGACATGATTGATAAATTATAGTTTGACTGCTTTCTCTGATTAAAAAGAAATGGTTTATAAAACTATATAATTTTAATACACATTAATAGACAATTTCTATATATAATTTAAGAAAAAATATTTTTATTAAAATGCAGTCATTGTTATCTCATCAGTATACAGTGTTACATACATATGTATGTGTATATATATATGTACTAGAATCCTTCTTTAAATAATATACATGACATCTACACACTAATATAAATTTCAGCCCCTTCTTCCCTCTTGCCTTAATCTAACCCATTTTTTATTCATTCTTTCTAAATATAGATTGTATTATATCATTGCCAGCTTGAAATTAAACTCATAAGCAGTTATAATAAAACTCTTGCAGTTATAATAAAATCCCAGTCTCTAATCATGGCTGAGAAGTTCCTCTGCAATTAGCTCATGCCTCCCTCTCTGGCATGACCTGTCTACTTGTTCCCATACTCACTACAATTGACCTCACACTCTTGCTAGGTTTCTTTACACACTCAAAACGTGGTCTACCTGCAGGACTTCTGCACATGCTGTTTGCACTACCTGAACACTTGTGTGTTGACTCCTTCATTCCACCTTGTTAAATGTTCGCCTGTAAGCTAGTCCTTTTATGATTACTTTATCCACAGCAATTCCCCATTCTTTTGTTTTTTTCATAATATGTCTTTTATATTAACTTAGTTATTTTAATTGTCTTATGCCTTATGTTTGTTTTCCTCTGTAAAGGGGCAGAGATGTTTGCCTTGTTAATTAAAATAGGGTCCACATTTAAAAGAGTGTTTGGCATATAACTGACAGGGAACATTTGTTGAATAAGCAAGTAAGTTGCAATAAAAGTTAATTTTTGAATTTGAATTGTGCAGATATTAAAAGAAAACATGTTGTATGTGTTCTTTTCAGAGATTTCCAAATGCTAGTCTTGATTCAGGTGGATTATTTTATAAAATCGCCTAGATTATTCTTAAAAATGAAGATTCCTAGGAATTTTGAGATGGCAATCTTCAGGAGGAGGGTCTTTGAATCTGAAATTTTAACAAGCTTCCAAAACAATTCTAATGTGCAGCTAAGTTAGTAACTAACACATTATATAACTCCCAACTACATAATGTTAGAAAATAAAAAATTGATAAAAGATCAATTCCTAGCATCATTTCTTTTGGGGGAAAAAGCCAACACTTTGGAAAACTTATATATAACTATGCCTAATAAATAATTTTTACCTTGAATGCAGAAAATGGAGGAGACAACACCAAGATCACGTTTCCAGTAATCTTCTTTTTCTTTCAGTGATTACTCAGGTCACTCTAAACCCTCTCTGAAGTAAAATGAGTTGGAATCTTCACATTTCATTCTTTTCAATTCACCAACAATCCTAGTGGTAAAGAAAGAAGGATTCTTTCTGCTGAGTAGAAACTAACAGTATTTTAAAGATAAGTGCAGCCTGGAGTACTGCACCAGAGCTAATTTGGTATTATCCACACAATTAAAAGGAAGTCGTTGTGTCCATTTTCCAAAAATTGTTCATATGCATTCAAAACAAGCTAGTGGTTAAAATATTTACTCTTCTAATAGAGTTTGCTTGGTTTGGGTTACTATACATATGAGTGTATATCTGAGTATATAATGAATATATGTTGGGTTCCTAGTAAATCATTTAAGGAGAAGTTCTTCTGGGTTAAGAATTAAATGTTAAATCTAGACAGATCCTTAGAACTAATTCTTGTCTAGTCTAATTCCTCCATTTTGCAAATGAGGAAACTGAGGCTGTGAATCAGAAAGTGCTTTGCCACAGGAAGTCAGGCACAGGCTTGCAACAGAGTGAAGCACTTATTTCAATATCCCAGTCTTGTACAATCAATGCATGCTAAATCCGTGCTAATGCTGACACTTGCAGTTTTAGAGGAGACTACAGATTTTTAATTTGTCTGGGTGTGCTCTAGGCTGGCAAGTCAGCATTTCAGTTTATCCCAGGTCCTTCTTGTTCCTCCAGTCTTAATATTACTTGACTTTTTTGAATGCTGTGTAAATTATTTTCTTTGGCTCTATCTTAAATTCAGCAGATGGAAGAAAATATTATCCCACTCATGTCATTAGAAAAGTTTACAAAAGAGATTGAATTTTATCTCTAGTCACAATCTCATTGAATGCTGCTTGCCTTTTTAAACCATGAGTAACTTAGCCTTTCCATAAAACAGAAACAATTACAACAACCCACTCCTTTTCTCTGTCCTAGCATCTCACTCCATTAACCCAACCATACTATGATTTTACCTGTAATACAGCCCAGAAAGATCTGTGTTTAAATTAATGCCCAAAACTACAAAATAGTCATGAGAATGTATAATCATAACATGATTATTATTATTATGACTTGTTAAGTAGCCAAGGACCTTTGGTGTATTGAGGACATATATCATATCTCATGAATACAATCAAAAGGATGCTGAGCTTATTGATGACATTCTGAGTTATGACACTAGGTTTCATTTTCCAGCCTGTGTTTGAAGATGTGAATATATAATTCTAATACAAATATTCTCAACTTATATAGCAGTTTACTTTAGGAAATAGCATGGCAGGCTGCAACTCAAGGTTAAATTGCAAAAAAGAAATGACGAATTGTTCCAAAGTAGACTATACATGAGGAATAAGGATGATTAGGTTTTATGTGTCTATATGTTAAATATTAAATACTCCCAAATTCTGTCTTTGCCCTTCAGTTCTTTCTTTACATATAATCAGATCCTGTTCTTAGAGCTTTTGTTAAGACAAAGCATGTCTCAGTACTGGAGGTTTTAAAGTCACTCCCATTTGGGTTTGAATCCCAGTTTTATCAATTCTTAGTTTTGACCCTGAGCAAGTTACTTAATTTATCTAAATCTCAGTGTCCTTATTTGTAAAACAGTATTAGGAATCTCATAAATTGCTGTTAGGATTAAGTAAAATAAAGACTCTAAAGCACTTAGCTCTGAGCCTAGCATAGAATAAGGGTCAATAAAGTTAGAATATTGAGAAACTCCATAAAGCAGCAACTTTTTCTGTTACTAACAACAGCTAAAGTCAAAGAACAAGTGGGTTTGTAGTATATTAATTCTCTTTGGTCAACCAAAGGCCTGAGTCATCAAAGTATTTATATTTTTAATTGCTGAAATCTACTGAGTAATAGCTTTTAGAGTCAGAAGTTTATAAAATAATGGGTGAAAATTTTTTTGAGTGGGTTGGTTCAAGATAGTTCTTTTATCATTAGCTAAGTTTTATTTATGCAATGAAAAAATGGCTTACCAAACATTTGAGTGTCGCAGGAGATTATATAGTTTCAAAACAGGCAGCATATTTTGGGTCTTTGCTAGGTTATTAAGTGGTAAAAATTGCCCATAATTTTCTGAAGACAATTGTTTAAAATTGGTTCACATTTGTGTACTTCTCTAGACAGCTTGGCTTACCTAAACTTTCTCTAGAGATTTTGGTTGAAGGAAAAACATTAAAATGGCATCATTTCAATTGTAAAGAGTAATTGCTCTCTTGGCTTGCTTGCTTGCTTGCTTGCTTATTTATTTATTTATTTATTTATTTATTTATTTATTTATTTATTTAATGTAGAAACAATTAGTATGAATTTGGGACAAGTTTTTAGGCCAACCTGATCGTTAATTGCCAGTGCTATTATAAAATGACAGTCTTAAATTTGAACTTCTTCTTTGTCAAAGAAGATGAAAAAAGATGAAAAATACATTGTTAAGAAAAGAATATGCAGGATATTTGGTTCAGAAAGCAAAACCTCAGACATATGCAGCATATGACTGGAATGGGTTAGGGATGTGTATAAATCAAGCTGAAGAGGCCTCCAGGAGAACTTTCCCAAACCCAGGTACCTGTCCAGCTACCACTTACTCTTCAGTGAGTTCAAGTGTCATCTTTCTGATGCTTTTCCAGACTGTACACCTCATTCCTCATAGAGCGATTAAGCTGCTTGCAAACCTCATTATTAACACCCTGTTATTATAGCACTTAATTACAGTTGATTGTCATAATGTGTTTACCAGTCACTCTGTGCCTCGGCTTTAAGATAATAAAGGGCAGGGACCAAGTACTTGACACATTTACATTCAATAAAGATGGAAGGAGAAAAATAGAAAATAAGAAAGGGGAGAAAAAAGGTAAAAAGTAAGTAAGTGAGTGGTGACTGGTTTCCATGAAAGCCCAAGGCTACTTGTTGACATTATTTAATGTTCCCATATAAGCAAAACAGTAGTGAAGACATAGACTGGAAAATGTCCCACTGTTTGTTACTGGTATTGTTGATGATGGAATTATGGCCCATTGACAAGGTGAAAACAAGATCACTTGTCTGAATAAATTTGGTTCCAGGAGAGAAACTTTATATTAACATAATCTTTTAAAATAAACTGATGTTGCAAATTCATCATTGGAAATTGCCAGGGCCCCGTGTGACAATTATAGAATTTCCTTCTTAAGTTAGGATATATTTCTAATTCACCTACCATTGAGTTAAGAATACATTAACATTCTATCATGTGCATCAATTCAACAAATCTGCATATTTTTAAAAAATTATGAGCTTAATACACAATAAAATTAAAAAGTAAGTGTGGTCATAACTAAAAATCTCATTCCTCACCTATATATGCATATAGCATCTTTTTTCTTCCATTTTTTTCCAACTCATTTTTCCTAAAACTCCAGTGTCTTAATGTGTATCAGACCATCAGTTTAATCACAACTGTCACCTATGAGAGACCACATGATGTCCTATAAGTCTGTTTTTCGGTTCCATCTTGGCCTTACTTACACCCAATATGCTCACCTCTAAATTTATCATATTATTTTCTCTAGAATCAAAAAAAATTATTTTTATTAAGATTTTTTTTACATTTTAAAAACACGTTGCTCTATATGTTCATTGCTAAAACATCCAGTTCTGTTTTTAACGAATCTCCTACTTCTCTCTGTTGTCCCCTTTAAAGTTTAGCTGTCATAGTTCCCGTTTTGTCCACTCTGCTCTTTTAAGAAGAAAATATGTTAGCATAAACACTGGAGATAAATATTCTGTGTCTCCTGTGCTTGACTCAGGGAATTCTGAGAGTTATTTGGAAATGGGAGATACAGAAAGTGACATCGAGGGAGGTAAGTTACTAGGAAGGCCAGTTCTTCTGGATGAAGACCTGGAGGTTCTGGCACTGAAATAGAAGCCACTCAGAGGTCCCCAGGGGGAGGGGAGGCAGCCTGCATTTCTAGAAAATGCAACAAGTTACATCCCTTGGAACAGTTAGCATTTTTCCTTTTATTGTAGGACAAATGTCAGTCACTAGCATCCCCTTTCAGCTACTCCAGGTCAATTTCTTTGATCTGTCCACACCTCACTACCAATATTCAAGCAAACCAAATGCCTTTCTGCCTCTATGGACGTAGAAGTCATTGTGTTCTTTAGACAGATGGCTTTCTTCTTAGACCCTTCTTTGTTTAGAAAAAAAAGTGCAGTTCACTGCCAGCATTAATTTAAAATCACATATAGAAATGCTACGTTTTCTAAGATTTGACATTTTCAGCAGAATTACTATATTTTGTAAATAGAAATATTACTACTTAAAACAGAATACTATAAACAGAAAAATGTCATTTGTTTCCAACATCGATATACTAGAGTGCTGTGAAAATAATAAATGCAGGATATTTCATGGTGAACTTTGGGGATAAAGTTAGAACTGTAATCCATGAGTTATATTAGGGTAAACACCACAACTGCAAGCACCACCAGCGAGCATTCTTGGGGCGAATAGGAAATGGGATGAACTTCTAGTGACCACTGAAAGACATTCTATATAGATCAAAGTGTAGATCAAATGCCTTCTTTCAGGAAGTTCTCCCAACACCCAAGTCTGGAAGCTGGCCCCATGCTCTGCCTAGTTTCTATTGGATGGGCTGGTCCATCAGGCCAGGATTCTCCTGAGGGAGAACAGATGTACCCCAGAAAGGTTTAGTCAATCTCTGGATGGGAGTAAGTAGTTTGAAAAGCCCCACAGTTTATCTTTGTTTGCTAGCCATAACTACCCAATTTAAATAAAAATAATAAATTTATTCTTTGCTCCAATAAAATTTGAATCTTCAAGGGAAAGCATTTTTTTTCATTTCTCAATATTCATTGTAAAATTACACTTTTCATAATATATTACAGAAAAATTAGAAAATAAATAATAAGATTACTTATAATATCGTCAATGAAACAGTTATCACTATGTTTTCTCCTTGATTTATTTTTAGAAATGCCTCTTTTACAAAGTTGTAAACATAGTGCACACACAGTAATTATTGCCTGCTAAAATAATAAAACATATATTTTTAAAATAAGACTTTTTATATAATATTTTAATCAGTTTCATAAGATTGAGTAAAGTATAAAAATAGAAGATTTCTCACACTATATACTGGGCCACATATGAGTCTGGAATGTCAAATCAATGCAGAATGCAGTAGTCCGCATGTGCTTCGCTGTCAGCTGGCCTATGGTCTTCCGGGGCTGTCCTTTTGTTCTGATATATGGCTCTGATTTTCCAGATCTTCACTCCACCTTCCTCTGGAGTCTTCTCCAATTCTCTGGTTCAGTCCCAACATCAAGTAAATCTCATTTGGATGACCCCCTCCCAAACGCACATCTTTCTTCGAATCTTTTCAAAACCACAGAGCAAAGCTGAAAGATTTTACAATGAGTGGAGTATACCCATGGCTTAATTTTCCCATTAACATCTCACTGCAAGTGCTTTACCAGACCTTGTCCCATGGTTTTGAGGACTTGATCTGTCTTGAAGGGAAATTTTCCTGTGGCCTCTGGCTCTGTGTCCTACCTGGTTCCTTGCAGAACTCATTCCAGCAGGACTTGACCCCTCTGGCTTGACAGTAAAACACTTCTACTGCCCTTTATATTGCCAAATGAATTTTTCCAAAATGTATGCATCATTTATAATGCATTCATCAACAATCTATGAGAGTACTATGTTCATTCTAATGAGTGTAATTTAAGTTTGGAGAATTTAAGTTGATAGCGTTCTTAGAGCCCTCGTTGTACTCCACCTTGTTAGATACCTATTTATGCACATCATTTTTATTTAAACTCTTAATAAGCTTCAAGGCAGTAAGTTGTCTGGCCCTTCAAGGCAGAAACATGTTCGTTGATATATGTTTTTCCCCATAGTCCTTAGTGGAGTGACTTGCATATAGAAGGAGCTTCATAAATGTTTGTTGCTGGGGAAAAAAGAAAGTGTACATGTCGCTTTTGAAAGATCAAATTAGCAAAGAAAACAACAACTTTCAAGATGTTTAAGAGAATTCAAGCAGGGGAAATGGCCTTATGATTCATATTTTACTAAATTATATTATCCATAGTTTTTATTTCTTATTAATTAAAAGGCTTACTAACTGTTCAGGTTTGTTTTATGTCCAGTACAAGGCTTGATAGGGCACATGAGTGACGTAGTTAACAAGATGAGTCTGGGATTCTGTATACTCATGTCTATCTTGGCTGTACCAAGAAGAAGATTCTGTATCTACTACAATGACTAAAACATCATCATAGGCATACACGCCTATGACTGTCTCCTTAACAAGAGTGCTCTTAACAAAACTCTGAAATAGACATGAAAAAAAAATAATAATAAACAGTTGTTCCTAAAAAAACTTTGGACAACTAATTCCCGGTAGTTACTGGATAGCCTGAATAGACTACAGCAGGTCAGTCTGGAAGAGTCCTGTAAGCTCTCTGTGGTACCTTTCACAGTGAGATGCTTCACCTTTTTTCAAGTAAACAGTTCAGTGTCCAGAAGACCTGTTCAATGTAACTTTACATCTACAATTCTAAAGGTGTTAGTTTTTCACAGTATACTTTACTCAGCCTGTGTTATATTCCCCCAAATTGTTCCATCTCTGTAATTTTATTCTACAATATACTGGTTTCTGAATAGGATCATCTATATTTTTCCAGGTCTCTGGGTTTCTTCTCCGTGGTAACAGATGCTACATTAGGCTTTGGAGACATAAAAGCAGAGACCCTGTCTGCACAGCACCCACCAAACATCAAGAGGCGGTCGCACTGGGCTAATGGTGCCACCTGATGGCTGACGTAGGCCAGGCTTTGTGCCGTCTCAATACTGCTCATGGCTTTCCTTCGAAGCATCCTAGTCTCATTTGACTTGTTTATCTTCCCTTTTTATTATCTCAACACATTCTATATTTATGATTATACTTCCTCTTCTATCTAGCCTCTATTTCAAGCACAACGTTCCTCATGTTCCTTGCTTTTTCGAGGTCTTTACTCCCTTCTTCCCACCATGGCTCCCCTGAAATCTCCCATTCTTGATCTAGGCAATCATTTCCTCTCTCTATCCTTAACCCTTAGGATTCTGAATGCTACTGGAGGACCATTTGTGACCTCAGCTAGATTCTCAAACATGTGTTCCCCTATGTCTTCAAAAATTATTCCCTTCAACCATCATTCCCATTAAAACCACATTGCCTCACCTTTCTTAGAAGATGACCTTGCTTTCCACTTCACAGAGAAACTTAAAGCCATCTGCCACAAACTTTCATCTTTCAGCCTCCTTCACAAGAACAAAATCAGTTATATTTGCATCTGTTCCTCCTGCTCTTAATCACTGTTCCAGCATTTTCTAACACCTTGTATTATTTGTGTCTTTTTAAAAAATTTTCCCCCATATAACATATGGTCAAGTTTTTTCCATCATAAAAATCCTTTCTTCCTTCAACCCCAACATCTCCAGTTGGCAACCCCTCTATCTCCTATTTCTCACCTTCCTTTTAAAATTAAATTTATTTGTTAGCATTCTGAATTTTTTAATGAAATATTTTTACATACTGGAAGGTTTAAAGAATAATGCAAAGTGAACTTCTAGTCAACATGGTGTAGTAGGTATGCTCTGTGCTCACTTCCTCTCATGACCACATCAAAATTCAACTAAATTATAGAACAACTATCATTGAGGACCACCTGATGACTAGTTGAATAGAATTCTTATAATCAAGGATATAAAGAAGCCATGTTGAGATTGGTAGAAAGGGGTGAGTGTCATACTCTCAGAACTAGGCTAACAGAATAAAAGGCCACAGTACATCTGAAGCCACGTGTGATAATCCTTCTCAATTATATCTTCTGTCTACCTGAAAGTTAACACAATCCTGAATTTTGTGCTCATTTTTTCCCATTAATAAAGAAACATTATATACATGGCTCAGGGCTATGCTTAACTCTCAGCTTCTGCTCTATTATAGGCTAGAGTTTTGGACCATTTGGGCATACTAAAGAAGGTTATACTTGTCTGTTATATCAATGACTTTATGCTTACTGGACTAAAGGAATACGAAGCAGCAAGTTTGGAGGCCTTGGTAAAATACATGTGGGAGATTAAACCTACAATAACCTAGGGCCTATCACATCATAGGGTTTTAGAGATTTAGTGAACCATGTTTGCCAGAACATCCTCTCTCAAGCAAAATAAAAAATCATGCACCTTCACTTTCAAAGGAAAAACACAACTCCTGATAGGCTAGCTTGGTTTATATACTACACCTGAGAATATTTCTCTGGACCATGGACCAAGCTATATGAAAGGCTGCCAGATTTCCAGTGCAGAAAAGCCCTGTGCAATATGTCCAGGCTGCAATACAAGAGCTCCTGCTGCTTGAGCCATGTGACCTGGTAGATGTCAGATGTTGATAAGAAGAGTTGCCTGTGGGGTATACAGTAAACCATAAAAGAAAAATCACAATCTAAACTTCTTAGAGTTCTGGATAAAAGCAATTCCATCTGCAGCAAAGACTTGGACGACTTTTAAAATGCAATTGTGGGCATGCTACTAGGTCTGAAGAAAACAAACTTTTCATTATGGGTCATCAGGTGACAATACTACCAGAAATTTCTATCATGTACTGGGTCAGACCATCATTACAAAGGTTGGCTGGGCTCAATAGCAGCTCATCAAAAAGATGGTGTGCACAAACCCCCAATATGCTGACTTCCTCAAGCAGACAAAAAGCCACTTGGTGGCAAGTTGAATACACTGGACCTGGCCCACTCTTGAAAGGACAATAGGTATAAATTTTTCTTTATAGAATAGATACATAATCTAGGTATGAATTTGCCTTTCCTGCCCACTGAACCTCAGCCAGTTATACCATGCAAGTGTTTACAAAGTATTGGATCCACCAACTGGGGGAATCACAACCCTTAAACTTTATAACAAATGATCAACAATGGGCATGCAATCCACTGGTTACATCAGCTACTGCAAGCCCAGGACCTGCTTGCCTGATGGAGAATGGAGGGAAGACACTCCTGAGGCATAGCTCAGGTCAGCAACCTGTGAGGATAAGAATCCATTTTATTTTCTAGGATGCAGTGCACAGTCTAAGTCAAAAACTATTATTGGTATAGTAGTATAACAAGAAATGGTATCACTTAAAATCATTTCCAGTGGTTTATTTAGTGGGTTTGTACTTCCTGCCCCTACAACTATGGGTTCCATGGCTTTAAAGGTCCTAGTTGGCACCATAGAACACAGAAAGCATCCCACTGTGCTTTTAACAATGACCAGTACCTGTAACATTGGGCTTATTGTGTTCATGTACCAGTGGGCAAGAAAAAGAAATGATATTGCTGGCAGTCAGGTGAAACACTGGGATACCTTCAGCTATGCCTTTGCCCAATTTTAAATGGGCACACAGTCATGGCCTGAGAAGATGCCACGAAGGTGAGGGTCTGAGTCAGACCATCATGAAAGCCACTTACATTAGCACAGATGCTTGCTGAGAGTGAGAGGAATCTAGAATGGATAGTGGAGGAAGGAAACAATTGTGGATTTGAGATGGGCTTTAACAGTGGGACCAGGGACCACAGTTCTCAGTTTCCCTGAGTGAGTGAGTGAGAGAGAGAGAGAAAGAGAGAGAGAGAGAGACCCTCAAAAGGGTCTAGAGAAAGAGCTTCTTCCAAAATTTTACAAAAAAATGAATTTAAAATTCTCAAGGGGTAGACTCTAGTGTAAGTTATGATGTGTGAAGTTATGTCTTGATGAAAACAAATGACATTAGTATGCTTATTTTATCAATAATATGATTACACACGATGATGAATGGTGTAAAGAAAGACAAGGTAGCTTGAGAGGATCTAGTGCAGGTGAGTAGCAAAAGGTGAGCCTGGTACAGGGACATTCAGCCCATTTGGGGGATCTTGGTATGCATAATAAGAGCAGTGAGAAACCAATGAGTAGATTTGAATAGAGAGTTGCCATGACCATGTTTGGGTTTTGCAGTTTTAAAGTGGATAACATGAGGAATGCAAATAGGGAGACATAATAGGAGAACACATATTGGGCAACAGAATGAATGATGCTGTGGTTGCCTGAGAAAATAAGACTGCAAAGGACCAGGATTCAGAGAGAAGAGTTTAAGATCAGTTTGGGAATAAATGTCTCATTTGAATATCAAACTGGACATAAAATCTAAATAAATTTTTTTAAGTTCAGGTTTGACAAACAGTAGAAGATCTGAGTTTAGACATAAATTTATAAGGCAGAATCCAATAGATGACCACTGAGGCTACAGGTGTGAGTGTAATTGTCCAGAGATGGAGCATAGAATGAGAAGATAAGGTAGATGAAAACCTCAATCAAGAAACTCTTAATATATAGCAAATAGACAGAAAAAAATATACTAGTTTATTTCTCATTTTTGTTTTTAAATTTTTCTTCAAGTAATATATTTTTCTTAAAAGTATCCTTATCTAAAACTATACCTCTCTCCCAGAGTCTTACCTTTGTTTACTTATATTATCCTAGCTAGATACTGCATTAATTTGTATAGCTAACAGATTTAGACCACACTTATTCATTTATTCATAAATTTATCAGTTTATTTTCTATTTATAACCCCTCACTATGTGTCAAACATTGTAATAGATGTTAAGAATACTAAAACTAATTGATTAAATCTTGCTCTTGAATATTGTGGTTTAGGCTGACACGATGCTTACCTATTTCATTTCCATTTCCTGGGCACCAAAAGAGACCACCTTTCCCAGCTGTTTGTGAAGTCATATTAGAGCTTATTATGAATTTTTGCCAATAAAATGTGAATAGAAGTATGACAAAGCTTGGTCACAATACCATACATTCTCTCTTCCCTCTTCATGGAAGTCATGGAGGCCATTATGTCCAAGATGGCAGCATCACCAAATGGAAGGATCTGAGTGAGTTTCTGAATCACTTGGACATGAGCTGCCCAAGAGAAACATAGACCTTCACTGGTTTTACAGTATTATTAAAATTGGGGAGTTGTTTGTACCAGTTAACATCGATTACTTTGCATTCCACAAACTTCAATCTAATAACAGCAGTAATGTGAATGCCTCTCTGGCAAAGGAAACAGTAGATGCAAAGATGGCGGCCTCACTACTCATACATATACCAAACTATGAGCTGCTTGAAGTGTTGGAGCTTAGCAGCAAGTGAGAATGGGGTAAGAAATAAAGGAGTAAATGATCTGGCTGCTGAGCCACCTATGCCTAAACATTTGGTAATAGTCAGTGAGAAGATGTTAAAGTTTGAAGAGAAATATGTTAATATTTAAATTTTAGAAAACTCACTCATCATCAAAGTGGAGCTTAGAGTAATATTATTTTGGAGCCATGGAGACTAGTATGAACAAATGTGCACTTGTCCAGCCATGAAATGTTCAGAGCTTGTATGAAGCCAATGGCAGTGTAGTTAGAGGGGAGATGATAGAACAGGGTCTACAGAACACAGGGACTGGTTCTGTAGAATTATTCTTAAGCTCCAGGCTTGGGGAAATGGGTGTACAGAGATTACAATTTACAATGTATGACAAAAAGGACCCAGTTTATAATACTAACAAGGAATGAAAACATTCTTAGGAATCAATATGCAGAAACCAAATAAAGAAAATAGATTACGGAGAGGTGCAGAAGAATACTTGATGTGTTGTAGACAGGAGAGAAACTTTATATTATAGATGGTAATCCTCCCTCAATCAATTTATAAAATGCAGTTCTGATAAAAATAAGAATGGACAAAAACTTTAAAAATGATTCTAAAGTTTATTTGTAAGAAAAATTAAGAAAACTTCAAAAAATAAAAAGAAAATTGCATTGCTGTACACTAAAAGTCATTATAAAGTTATTTAATTAAAATCCTATGGTGCTGGTAAAATAATCTATGAGATTGGTGTAAGAATAAAATGTACAGAAATAGACTAGTAAATAGAATTGACTATGTAATTAAGGTAATATTTCATATAAAAGAGTTCTTATAAATATTTTAAAAACTAAATAAACATAATTATATCACTAATTTATTGTAAATTCAAGATGGATTAAAATAAAATGTTCTTTTTAAAAAAGTATTACCTTGAAGATATAGTTAATTAGAAAATTTTTTGATGGATAAATAAAATGTAAAATTATAAGAGAGGTATTATTTACCAGATTACTTTAAATTATTATGAATTAAAATAAAAACCAATAAAATAAATGTAAAGAAAAACAAAAAACAAGGGGAAATTCATAACAAGCATTACAAAGGATTTATCATTTTTATAGTTCACAAAAACCTCTTACTAATCAACAACAAAAAATATCATAAGTGATAAGAACAGTGATAGAAAGAAATGAAAGAGGAAATTCAGAGAACACGTTTAATAGCTTATAAACATGTGAAAAAGTGAATATTGTTGGTAGAGAAACACTAACTAAACAAATTTAATGATGTTAGACTCAGAAGCTGATCACTGTGTGGGGGAATAGTCACTCTCACACACTACTGGTAAGATATAAATCAGCATCAGCTTTCTGTGGGCTGTTTGGCAATAGGGTTCAAAAGCCTAAGGAACATTTATTATATTTAATCGAATAAATTGATTCCCATAAACTTATTCTACATAAACTGTTCAGGAACAGTTCACCAAGTTTATAATGTTAAAAAAATGTAAACCATAAGTATAATAATGTAAAATTTTAAAATAATATACACATACAAAGATAATACATTGAAGTAATTTGCATGCATGTTTTAGAAATATATTGTATTACCTGAAATAGTCACAAAAAATCTGAGGGGAAATCTAGTTAGAAACACAAAGAAACAACATGACTTATAAATTTACTACATCTATGCCAAGGATGTGCCAGTTACAACCCAAAGGACAAATATCCCATGTCTATTTTTGTATATAAAGTTTTGTTGGCTCAGAGTCACTTCCATTTGTTTATGTGTTATCTATGGCTGTTTTCCAGCTACAATGGTGGAGTTGATTAGTTGTGACTGAAACCATCGGCCTAAAAAGCATAAAATATTTACTATTTGGCATTTTGTAAAAGAAATGTGCCGATCCTTGTCCCATACGTACAAAAATATAAGAAGCAAATAAATGACATCTATAAAGTAATTATTTATAGAAATAATTACTAGAGTTTGTAAATGCTATTTTTTTATTTTTTATATTTTCTAAGAAAAAATTTTTATGATGCCTCATGTTGCAAAAATCTAGTAGCACCACAGTATATCAGTATTACCCACACACTGTAGGTTTATAAACAGAGTAGGCATATTACAAAATATAAAAATTGTTTTCTCTATGTGATTTGCATGTCATTTTGACTTAATTTCTGTATATTTAATTTATTAAAATGAACATATGTTACATAATCAGAAAATACTTAAATTTGTATTTAAATGAAGGACTGAAAATTTCTAATTCTGCTTTTCCTTCTGATTTCTAGTGGCATCTTGGTGTTGCATTTAACATCTTTTCATTTTTACAGAATACGGGTAAAAACATTTTGGAAAACTTTGATGATAGGGATTTTAATGTTACTTTTAAGTCAAATCTTTAATTATAAAATTTTCTAGCTTCAGTTATCTGTAGTGTATATATATATATACATATGTATATATGTATATATATATACATATAAAATACATGTATATATATATATATATATATATATATATATATACACACACATATATATATATATGTATATGTATGTATGTATACATAAAGACCAGTGGTTGCCTATCTTGTGCGCTGTGTTGTTTTTTTTCAATCCCAATAGATTTAGTCATGAGCACTTTCCAACCCTCTGGTAACCTTCTATTCCAATGTCACATACCTTGTTTCAGATTAACAAGTTTTAGAAACAGATGAAAAACATCCTACATGACCTCACAAGGCTTTCCAATCACTATTTCCAGATGTAAAGAAAAGAGCTCAAAAACAACAATCCCCTGGGAGGAATAAGCCATACAACTACAGAGAAATCCAAGAAAGCCCGCTGCAATGGCAGAAGGTAGGACTGGGCAAGAATGCAGGGCTGCCTGGTCTTGTAGGACTGAGACGGAGGGTGCTGCACCAGCAGATGCCTCTTAAAGGGGCTGCATTCACGAGCCATGCTGGATCTGCTTGCTCTGAGCACCAGTGCACACAACAGGGACTTATAAGTACACATTACTAGAGTAAGAGCCAAGGTGAGATTCACTTGGTATCCAGAAGTACTAGCAGTATCCATTGTTCCCTGTTGAGCCCGCTCCCATACCAGTGCGCTAGACACAGTACCACCATAGCTGTGACATCATCAAACTAGATAACAGAGGTAGCTCCACCCAGAGGATTCCCTGAAACCCCGCCTCCCCCAACTCATGGCCCCATATCCAGATGTATCCTCAGTGAGTCAGGTGCTCCTTGCTGAGACTCAACTGGTGGAGGCAGCTGACCTTGGTTTCTGGTCTGGCCTTTAGAGGCAACTATAAGCACAACATCTGTGAATTGCTTGCTGAATCTTAACAGGTGGCCCTGGAAGGGTAGAGGCTTGGGCTAAGTTTAGCCTGCAGCTGAACCCCACTCAGGACTGTGCTACTGGACACCCACTTTACAAATTCACACTAATAAGACTGGGAGACTTAGGAGTTTTGCTTAGTACACAGAAACAGACATGGAAAGGCAGCCAAAATGGGAAGACAAAGAAACAGAAGGCATATGACACAACAGAACAGAAATCCAGAAATAATGGCGTCAAGTAATCCAACAAATGCAAAGTTCAAAACACTGGTTATAAAGATGCTCAAAGAACTTTTGGGAAGTGTAGATAAATTCAGTGAAAACTTTAACAAAGAGATAAAAAACATAAAAAGTGAAAGTCGAAATTATAAAAGGGAACCAGTCTGAAATGAAGAATACATTATCTGAGATGAGAAGTATATTAAGCAAAAAAACAAAGAAACAAAGAGAATAAAGAAGAGGATCACATGCCCTATCTAGAGGACAGGAAAGCCAATAAGGACACTCAATCAGAATGGCAAGTAAAAAGATGCCAAGACTATAAAATAATTTAAGGAGAATATAGGACACTATTAAGGCTCCAAATTTTGTCTGATTGGTGTAGCAGAAGAAAATCAAGATGTTGAACAGCTGTTACAGAAATAATGATGGAAAACTTCTCTAACTTGGTTAAGGAAATGAGCATAAAACCCCAGGAAGATCAGTGAAATCCAAAAATCAGAGATTCAAAGAGGCCCACACCAAGGACATCATAATTAAAATGCCAAAGGTTAGATACAAAGAGAGAATTTTAAAAAGCAGCAAGAGAAAAGCAGATAGTTACCTACAAGGGAATACCCATAAGACTGGCAGCTGATTTCTTAACAGAAAATATGCAGGACAGAGGACTTGTCAAAAAATATTCGATATGATGAAGACCAAGGATCTACAACCAAGAATACTTTATCCAACAAAGCTATCATTTAGAGTTGAAAGACAGATAAAGATCTTCCAAGAAAAAAATAAACTAAAGAAATTTATCACCACCAAGCCAGAATTACAGGAAATGATGGAGGAACTTCTTTAAGAAGAAAAAAACATGTATCAAAACCAGGAATAAAGAATGGTAACAAGTACATTCCTATCAATAAGTACCTTAAATAGAAAAGAAGTAAGTGCTTCAATCAAAAGATAGAGTGGCTGAAAGGATAAGAAAACAAGACCCCTACATATGAAAAGGAAGGGGATGGAAAAAGATATTGCTTTGATGGAACTAGAAGGTATTTAAGTCAGGCAGAGAAAGATAAACACTATATGATTTCACTTATAAGTGGAATTTAAGGAATAAAAAGAATAAAACAATCAAAATCAGACTCACAAATGTAGTGGTCAATATGGTGATGGACAGAGGGAAAGATAGTTTGGGGGGGGGCTAGGAGAATGGAGTGAAGGGTTAAAAAAGTACAAATTAGTAGCTGATAGATGCTCATGGGAATAGGGAGCATGACATAGATAATGCAATTAGCATTAATACATTGGCTAGGTGGAGGGTCAGGTGAAAGAGGAAGCAGTTGGGGGGAACATTTTATTAACTATATAGATGTCTAACCAATGTACTGTATACTTGAAACTAATTAAAATATAAAAAAAATTAAAAATAAAATTAAATAAATATGTAAAGTTCCAAACAGATTTCTAAGACTTTTATCTCTACCACAATATAACACATACAATAGATATAGAAATGTATATTACATTCTGGTACAAAAATGATCTCCAGATGTTTAAGTGATTAGATAATCTCTTTTTGTTCACACACACACTGCAAACATACTGGAGTGGCTGTGCATGTACACATACAGAAAAAACTAAAAGTTTTCTGAAACATAAAATTGTTTTCATAGCCATCAGAATGGCTGTCATAAAAAAAGAAAGAAAGAAAGAAAACTATGTGTTGCTAATGATATGAGAATTGGGAATCCCTATGCCATGTTGGTGGGAATGTTATAGAGCCACTATGGAAAACAGTATGATGGTTCCTCAAAAATTAAAAATATAATTACCATATATGATTCAGCAATTCTACCTGTTGGATAATATTCACAAAAATTGAAAAAAAGAGACTTAAACAGATATGTCTACACTGTGGTTTCCTGTGACATTTTTTTACAATAGCCAAAAGGTGGAAGCAAAGTGCCCATCAACAGATGAATGGATAAACAAAATGTGGTCAGTCCATACAATTATTCACCTTGAAAAGGAAGGAAATTATGACATGAATCTTGAGAACATTATGCTAAGTGAAATAAGCCTGTTATAAAAGGACAAATACTGTATGAATTCACTTATATGAGGTTCCTAGAACAGTCAAATTCATAGAGACAGAAAGGGGAATGGGGTTTGCCAGAGGCTGGGTGAGAAGAAATGAGGACTCAGTGTTTAGCAGATACAGAGTTTTTGTTTGGGAAGATGAAAAAGATCTGGGAATAGAAGGTGGTGATGTTTGCTCAACAATGTGCTTAAATGCTACTGAACCGTATAAAAATGGTTAAGATGGTAAATCTTTTATGTTATATATGTTTTATCACAATAAAAATTTTTTAAAAGATTAAAAAGGGGAAAAATGACTAGCTAGTCGATATTACCAATATTAAAAGTTAGAAAGTTCAGGAGACAGAAAATTAAATGAAAACCTCAGACCCACAGGGAAATGAAACATTCACATCAAGAACATCTGTCCCATTACCAGTCACATGCTTCAGTCCAGAGCCCAAAATGTGGCCTTAGCTTCAGCCCTCACTGTCATGTTGGAGAAAGTCTGTCTGTGGTGGCTGGCTTCAGCCACCCTCCCTGGTGACTCCCAACTGCAAGTTCAATGAACTGCCATGCCCCAACCTGGGCACCTTTTTCTGAAAAGTTCCCCAAACTATAGAATTTGCATGGATTTCACAGTTGGCATGAAATTTCTAGAGAAACACATGGATCCATCAGCGTCCAGGTTGTAGTCTTAGATCTCTGTTATGAGCTTCTTGAAAAATCAAGTGCCTGTTCTCCAGCCTGTGTGGACACTAACTCTGAGAGCTGACTCATCTGCACCATTAGGCTATCATTTGGGGTATATTTTTATCCATCTTCTTTTGTCCCCTTGAAGTTTATTGGTGGGGATACACATTAAGGTCTTAATTTCTACAACACAATTTAGTGATAACTCTTCAGAAAAAAGAAGACATTAAAAAATTTAACCACATTTAATGTTTACTGAAATGCATTTTTTTTGTGGCCTTTCTGCTGTCTCAGAGTCCCCAGCATTGCCATGTAGACAATGCGAAGACCCTCTTGCTAGCTACTGACAAGGGCTGAGGGCCTCTCAGTCCACAGACAAGGCCAGAGGGAGCAGAGTAAAATGGAAAAAGTCCAGCCCATGTATCTCCTCACCCCACACCTGAAATTGGAGAGTATAGTACAAAAACATGTACATCCCAAGCCTTTGGGCCAGGCTGAGTGTGAACAATCTTGGCCTTGCTGTGTCCAGGCACTTCATCGCCTCCTAAATCCTGAGGGAGCAGGACCATTCACTGCAACTCTCCACTCTCTATGCAATTCTGGAGCTCATTTTTCCTCTAAGACAGAAGTGCTCTTCAGTCATGACAATTCTGAAGGAGATTATTTCAAAGACAATAAAATGCAAATTGCAAAGGACTAATTCTTTGTATACATACATTCCTCAGCTTATAAATCATCCTGAGAATACATTGAAAGCATGAGTCATAAAGAAAGAGATGCATAATAAGAGTTAGTTTGTGCATTTTTAAAAATGAGGTCATGTTGAATTCTATGTGAAGGTGAACAGGACTGTCAATTTCACTTAATTATTATTCAGATTCTAGTCATTAATCCAATATCTCCAGTCTGACTGGATATAGATAAATGAGTAAGAATTCTAGAACAAAAGCATGTTCTCAGCAAGACTATTAATACTTTTCAGTATACAAGTCATTCACTTAGTGAAACTATCTTCAATTTCTTAAACTGAAATATACATAATGAAATCTGGAATATTACCTTTTTTTCCTTAATCTCCTGATACAGGATGATTTTGAAAAGCAAAATACAGCAATTTGATTTTGACATCAGAGATCAAACAGATTTTCTAATGTTATAGGGTGATAGAAGAGTTAAGCGTCCAATTTTAGTAACTCTTCCCTGCATGTTTTAATATCCTTTTTGTCACTAACCTGTCTTTTTTTTTCAAATCTGCCTGATATATTTGATTTTTTCTCATGCCATTGCAATAAACTTCACTGGGAGAAAGAAAGAGAGATGAGAGAAGAGAAGAAGACTAAGAAAAGAATGTACTATGTCTTTTCAAAGACAATGACTTTTTCCAATCCTATTTCATCCAGGTTATTAAGTACAGAATTATGTCCAAAAATAATATGAATTCTTATTTATAAATTTGAATATTCTGTATTCAAATTCATAAACACATCTAACAGAATCCAGCTATCTCTTACTTATAGATGATCTTAAAACAATATTTTAAATTGGCACTTAGTAATACTGTAAGAAAGAAAAATGTCTTGCCTGCCTGCCTCCCTCCCTCCTTCCTTTCCTCCTTCTCTCCCTCCTTCCCTTCTTTCCTGCCTTCCTTCCTTCCCGCCTTCTTGCCTTTCTGCCTTTCTGTCTCCTCGCCTTTTGCCTCCTCCTTTGATGTCTTGCTCTCTAGAATTTTTTTTCTGATTATAAATGCACTTCTCTCAACAGTGAAGCCAGACTGATGCTGACTCCCCAGACCTGAAGACAAACCCGTGGTGGACTCAGACATGAAAATGTAGTAGTTTCCCACTGTAATACTTAAAAATTTCCCATAACTTATCATTTTTCTCAGAAATGAATATTTTAATGCTCTATGTATACTATAGATTGAATTGAGTTCCTGCAGAAATAACTATAATATGAAATATTAGTTTCTAAAATCTAATTGTCAGTATTCAAATGTATCTACTTGAAATGAATTCTTCATAGATTCAAATAAGAAATAAGCATTCTTATTTCATCTTTTCTTCTTTTTCTTCTATTATTATTTATATGAACTTATAATGTCCTAAAGAGCCATAAATATTATTTATAAATATGTCCTTTATATCAGGTCAAATGGAAATAATAAAAATTCTATTATATTAAACTACTATAATTTTCTCTGGGATCTTTGAAGAACATACAAGAGATGATCGATACCTGATGCTTCACCGTCTAAATATTTTAGAAGTCCATAAACCTTCTGTTATATTATCTTGAAAAAAATTACCTCTGATGTTTCTTATCAAAGTAAAATGTTTTATAAGCTCAGTATAGGTTTTATGAGAATTGCTGTGTTTTGACTACTTTTAAATGCTTGTTTTGCTATTTGAAACATGTAAGTTGTTTCAAAACAGAAATGAAACAGAGAAAATGTTTACTGAACTTTTTAATTAAGTATAAAGGAGATATACATTTGAAAATATTTCTTGCCAAGTTACATATTCTTGCAACTAAGAAATTCTTAGATTAAGATTTTCAAAGAACAGCTAAGCCTCTCTTGATGAATTAAACACCATCATAAAGAGAAGTCTTTGTTACAATTTGAAAAAAAAATTTAAGATGTTGAAATAGCATTTTTTGAAATTAAATCTACAGATATTGTGGATCATTCTTAATGTTTGATTTCTAAAAGATAGTGGTAAGCATGAAATGCCAATTACTTAGGTTTAGGCTTTTAATTTAAAGAAGAGTTATTGGATCGGTTTTATTTTTTAAAGAAACTTACTAATGAGTCAATACAAGAATGTTTTCTTCTTGTTTACATTTAATCACAGATGCTGCAGACATTTAATTTTCCCAGCAAGTATTGACTTGGTAGATTTTTTTCTTAGTTATAGATTTGCAGTAATTTTTGTAGATATATAGTGGACGCTAATTCAAAAGGCCAGTGTGTCCTCAAACAAAAATAAGGAACTTTTAACTGAATTCATTCCCAAAACTGACATCCCCTGCTGCTCTTGGCCCCAGGGATTCATCTCCTGCTGGAATCAAATGAAGTGTCACGTGTCAGAGAATGATGTGACCCAGAGGATATTTTGTTCAGAGCCTTGTCTATCAATCTGAAAAGAGACTCTTAGAGAAAACAACTTATAATTGTCTAGCAGTGTATATTTAGAATGACTTCAAGGCACAGAGAAGTTAAATATTTAGGTGGGTAATGTGATCATTTCTGAAGCCCTTTTCCAATTCAATATAAGTCTAAAAATATCCTGAGTTTCTATTGTGTTCTGGGCTCTGTGACTAGGGGACAGGCCTGATCAAAGAACTTAAATCCTGATGATAAAATCTGACAGTTATAAGGGTAAACTGAACAAATTTCAGACCTTTTGTTAACAAAGCAACAATGTGATATATGAGATCACAGGGATCAAAGAAAGTCATCCTGACTAGAAAGTAATGGGAGGTGATGAGGAGGGCATAGCATTGCCCCTGGATCTGGAGGAGGGTGTGATGGAGAGGCATCTGCAGGAACCAGTGGAACTCCATGGAGGACACAGTACTGGGCATGTTCAGACGTAGATGTTTACTGTGTGAAATAGATTGAGGCCAGATTACTGAAGGCCTTAATTGTCATTTATTCCTAGGAGTTTGAATTTTGTAAAAACAAAACAAAACAAAATAAAACAAAAAACAAAAAATGATATTTTTTCTGCAGAGAAGATAGAATAATAAACTTAATGTTTTAGTAGCTTCGATGGCCCAGACACTATATGAAGCATCTTATATATCTTCACAAAAATCCAATGAGTTAGGGACATATTTTATTGACAAGAAATCTAAACCTCAGATTCAATACCATAACGGGAGCAGACACTATTGGTTGCCTATATTCATATTTAGCCTCAATTTTCCTTCTTGCTCATCTCCATGACAGAGGCTTCAAACACTAGAGATTCTCTTTGTCACCTCCTTTGCTTGCTAGTGGTATTCATGTGACACAGTTCCACCCTGTGAAATGTAAGGGAAGTCTGTTGGAAATTTTGAGAAAAGTGTAGAATTGCATATTAAAAGCAACAAAATCCAGGCCCTATTTGGCACTACCCCTACTTCTTTGTTCATATCTGCAATGTAGAGATCATGCTGCCTGGTGGGAAAACATTGTAATGCCACAGTAGCTGCTAAGTGCACTACCAGGAAGGCTACCCCTGAGGTCATGGGGCAAAAAGACTCACAGACTAAGATGCTTGCAGCACACAGAGAGTTAAATAAGTCTAAAACCTACAGGGAGAAGCAAGGGGAAAATGGAGTACAGATGACTCCCTAGGTCCTGTGTTAGGATATGATACTCACCTATATTCTTCCTTTGCCACTTAGCCTTCTGCGAAAATGGTGTGCTACAGAGTTGTAGGTAAGCAAGGGGTCTCTACAGAAAAAAGATGCCTGGAGCCAACACGTGTGTCTCAGTTACAGTTATGCGGTGGCATCCTTGATTACATCATTCCTCACCAATGAACTGAAGAGCAGCTATGCCTCTTATGCCATGGGCAAAGGACATATGGGATTAGACTGGGGGTCGCCAATGACATAGCTTTCAAACCAGGGGTGATGTTATCCATATCTTATATGGATATCATATCTTTCTGTCTCTTACAATCTATAAATAATATCCTTCTTTGTTCTGCCCCAATACATAAATGCTCCATTTATTCTATATCTAATGTGCTTTATGAATTAGTAAAATAAAATCTATACATATTATGATTTCTGACTGTGATTCACAAGTTATTAGGATAAAATCTATGCTTGAGATTTCTTATGAATAATACCCATCCATTTGCTTTTTTGTCCTCTGTAAAAGAATTAAATAAACAAGTTTTTCATGATGAAAGAAAACAAGTTCTTCATAATGAAATAAAATAACAGATGGAAACTCATATGTCTACAAGGGAATAAATAGCTACAGAGGTGGTAAATTTTAAGTAAATAAAACAATTTGTAAGTGCCTTAAAAAATAGTTGCCTAAAGTAAAAACTAATATATATATATATATATATATATATATATATATATATATATATAGACATATATATATATATATATAGACATATATATATATATAGACATATACATATATAATGGATAAGTTACTAATCTTAATGAGTAAGTTTAGTTGGTTCCTCGTCTTATTTTCTACAGGCAGATATTTCAAATAAACAGCTATGTTAATTTTCAATACAGGACACAGAAGAATGTACATACCGAGTATTATTTCACAAACAGTAACAGAATTTTTGCTGGTCTCATTTCTCTCTGATTCAAATCCCATTGTTTGACTATTAAAGAACCATTCTTCTCACCATATAACACATGTTGTCACTTGATGGCCTCATCCTAGATCGGGTTTTTATTTTGAAATAAATTGCCTAAATAGTAGATTGACAGTAAGAAAGCCTACGTCTGCTATTTTCACTTTTAGATTATGTGGATTTAGAAGCTAATCTTTATGCCCAGCTCATTTATTTCTTTGGTTTTCTGAAGGAGTGTGAAACTCATAAGTGAAAATGTTAATTAAGTGAAAACCTTACAACCACGCCTTTCACTCAGTTATTTCACATCTGCTTTAGGTATACCCACACAGTGCAGGATTATACCGATGTCACCATGCAAAGACAAGCATGTGCACAGAACCTTAGACTCCATTTTAATGGTTCCTAAAATTACAATGTAAAACAAATCTTTATGTTCCCTATTTACAATTACCTGAAGGACAAGGTTTATATTTTACTCATTCTCGAATCCCTTGCATTTAGCGCACATTTCCCACTTTGAAGAAACTCAGTAGGTTCCATATTAAATTTAATTAAATAAAATAGATGAATTGAAATTTCAAAACAAGTGCACATTTTATCATTGCTCACTGGTAACTTTTCCCAGTCCAGAAAGAAATTTTATTGCCACAAAGAATTTTCATAAGAAGTTGATACCAAATGGTAACCCTGATACTTAGAATCAATGCAAGAATTCTGTTCATTAGGGGTGATCATTTAACTAGATGTGCTATTATTTACTACTACACTTAGGAGGTGAGGATACACCTCATTATCATTCTTAAAAACAACCACACTATTTCTGTCATCCACATAAGTTCATGATGTGACATTTGTCTAGCAGTCAAGCTGACTGGTTGATCAATATTTTAATAGTATAATAATCTGAGAGGATGTGGCAGCAAGGAGAAACATAAGGTAAAAGTAGTTGGTTCTCTGCTAAAGTGTGTGTTTTACTCTGTTTGTCCTTGTGTTAAACAGTAGTTTCATTCTTATCAAGGCAAATTCAAAGGATACTTTCTAGCCTTTCATATTATGCTGTTTACCCCTCCCTCCTTCACGTAAATGTTAATTCCGAGAAAATTACTTGGGTATACAATTTTTATCTTAAATTATGTGAAGTCATATTTCCTTATTATAATAATTTGAGCAGATATCTGTTGAATCTCAATTCACGGTGCAAAAGCATTTGGTTAAGTTTCACTGACACAAATCTACTATCACAGAACAATTTTTTAAATTTATTATCTGTTTACTGGATTGAGAATAAAATGTCATATATAGACATAATTCATTAAACAAACTCTGGTATTTTTGCTTCCGAATTTAAAAATAATGCCCTTGATTTAGCAGTGATTTTATACTTAAGTGACCTGAAAAAGTGATAGAAACTTCTGAAAAAAATTATACTCCCCAGTGAATAAATACAATCTCAGAAAAATAAATTTCTATGGATTCCATTAATGAAGATTTTCTAATGAAAGACTTTCTTGTCAAAAAAATCTGTGCAATTTAAGATTAATATGATGTCTTCACCAATGTTAGACCATTTTATACAAAAATAGAAAACTATTTTTAGAGTAAACTCTAAGCTTAAGCATTTTGTTTTTAGCAAAGATATTTTCTCACCAGAAAAAAAAAATTCTATTCAGGTAAGAAAAAAATAGACTTTACCATGAAACTTTTCAGGAATTTTTTTTCAGAGCACAACAGTTTGGATGAATTATGTACTCTCTTCACTTCACTATAGTGGAGGTTTTTTGTTCTGTTGTTTATTCTAGAGAAAGCATTCGTTGTTTCTCTACTACTACAAAATATGTATCTCTATGGTTTATGTAAAAGATTTAGCAACATCTCTTTCATTCTTAGAGCATGATTCAGCTGATGGCTGTTAACAGAAATTATTGAATTTAATCTAAACACCATTTTTTTTAAGAGTATGTTCTCGACTTACAGAGAAAGCACATTAGGAAAACACAAGAAGCTTCCCATTCCTGCCCCCTTCTCCTTTCATTTACAGCAAGCAGAAGGAGAGTAGGACTAGACAGAACCCTCAAAAGGCGAATGTTTGAAAATAGCTCTGACAGGATGTGGTTTTTTCCCAGAGACTTTATTTCACCTGAAAGACTTTCTGTCTGTACTATAAAAATGTCAATTCTGGAAAAATTCTAAACCTCAACCACATATTTTTCTGAACTTCAGATCCACTCTTCTAACCCCCTTTTTCCTTTGACATTTACCTGTTCTCATCATTTCCCCAAAAAATGAGCCAACAGAAAGAAGTCCTATTTCAGAATGTAAGTGTGTGTGTGTGTGTGTGTGTGTGTGTGTGTGTGTGTGTGTGTGTGTGTGTGTGGCGGGGGGTGGGGGTGGGGCCATCAACAGCTCTAGTACTGAGTATCCAGGTATTAGTTACTTTTACAAAGACTTCTAGGCATTTCTGGTTGTATAGAAAAAGGAGAAGGAAAGGTAACTATGAGAGAAGTGAGTTTTGGGGAAGGGAAACTTTTTCTTTGACAGTTGAAGTCTCTATTCAGAAAGAATACTCTGTGGGAGGAACAATTTCATTCTTTAAACCATTTGCTCCTGCAGCTCTCAATTAGAGCAGTATCAAAAAGAAATGACCTAAGAGTTTAAAAAAACAGTTAGATATACTAAAAATTAAATATGTTTCTCCTTGGTATAATCCTAAATCTTTAAAAAAAAAAAAACTTGTTTTTTTACTTTTTTTCTTTATTTTTTTTTCTAAACATGTGGTTTAAAATAGCAATACAGGAAATCAAATCCAACATTCATAAAAGAGTTCTAGATATTTTGGTGTGCAGAGATACATTCCTTTATATAAGTAGAAATAATTTTTTAATTTGTTCTTTTTTTAACTGGAATTAAAAGAAAACATACACAAGATAGCCCAAAATATTAAGGGGAAGGTATTTTCACTCATCGAAGGTAGTACAAGTCATTTTCTGCAAATCTGGCCTTTTATACATGGCTCTAAATGAAAAGTCTAGCTAAGTTCTAAAAATTTCTCCCAGGGCTTCGGCTTTATGGTTAATGGCATTTAATTTAATTCATTCACTATTAATTGAGCACAGACAAAGCATTCTAATATGGTACTGGATGCTGCCTGAGTGCTTGCTTTAATTGTAGCTACAACATTTCCTTAACAGGTAACCATTGGAAAGTCCATTAACTTCCTCAAGCCCTGGTGTCCTCACCTATAAAATGAGTATGTTCAAAGCAGTGCCTCCTTATAAGGTTGCTGTAAAGATATAATGATGTAATGAAATAATGACTATTCTCTGGCAAGTAAACAGTGCTTGCTCAATAAATATTATTTATTAGAGAGGGCAGCTCTCCTAGTTAGGTGTTTGTGGGTGTCAGAGCTTTTAAAGAGAATGAAGAATTTTTTTCATGGTGATCCTGGAAACAGGTGAGGTTTTGGTGACTAGGAAAATGAGGGAAGCTGTTAATGGGTAGAGTGGGGTAATGGAAAAGAGTAGAAAGATGAGAAAAACAAATTAGTCAACCTCATGTGAGTCCAGAAAGCTTTCCTCCACAAGCTGACCACAGTCTTGTCGCAAGGCCTGATCATGGAAATCAGGGCTGTTTGACACCAGGTGTAGAGGAAAGTAAGAGCTTTTAAATATCCATAATAATCATAGAAATTACCAACAGTCCTTCTAGCTCTTGCAAATCTCTGCTGCTACAGTTTTTTCTAAAGTCACAGAAAACATATACTGCTTTTGTTTATGCAAAAGGACTCATAACTCACTAAGCAGAAACACCTGCATGCACTCTTGTGTATATATACCTGTGACTCTGTACATGTCTTCAGATTATGATTGCCAGGAGGTAATGGCAGCTGTGTACATAGAGCTGAGAGCCCTGCTTCAGTTATGAGTGTGCAGCAATGTATGACTCTTCTAGACATTTCTGCAGGAGTCCCAGATCCCTGTTAGTGCTGTCACTAAGGATGTCACTGGCCTACTCTAGCAAATTCCTTGTGAGTTATTCCACTGTACTTCAAACATTTTCTTATTCATTGTGACAAGTTATCTTAAATATTATAATAAAAAAAAGCCAATGCATAACAGAGAATGCAATAATAGTTTGAACAATTTTATCCAAATTTATACAAATTTTACTCATTTAAATTGACTTTAGTAAGTACCCAGGAAAATGATCATGCCAGAGGATCTACCTGGAATTCTTGGTCTGAGTGAGCATGAAGATAATTTCCAAAATTTCATACTGCACCTCTTTATAATGGGCTGCATCTGTTGATAGTTGAATGACATATGAGATCATGAAAGAATCTTTTCAAAAAAAATGTTGCAGCATATTTCAAGTAGCCTTTGTAACCTGATGCTATTTAGTTTTTTATAAAGAGTACATCCAAGTGAGAGTGAATCAGCAGCAGGGAGAAAACTAATTAAATATTTTTCAAGTCATATTATTGAGAATGAGGCCATCTGGTTGATTGTCGCAGTGGGCATTACAGAATACTAAGCATCTCTGAAAATGTAGTAGGAAAAACAGGATAAAAAATGCCAGACTTGACATCTAAACACCTTTCTTTCCATTTGATGTGTATAAAGGAAGTTAATCACTTAACCTGAATGTCATTTTAAAAAGAATAATTTGTAGCTTTGAATAAATCTATGGTGTATACATAATAAGTCAACTTTGTAACAGATGAAAAAGAGCACTCTTTTTCAGGTAGGATACCGTTCTTTGAAAGAGACTTGATATACAGCGTTCAATACACAAAATGCTCCTTTTACATGTGTATTTCTCAGTTAAAATATCCAGTTAAGATATTCTATGAACTCAGATTTTCATTTGCTCATATTCCGCTCAAGCTCCTTAACCAGTTTGAGAAACTGACTAGCTAATTAAGCCTGGAAAGCAGGAGTTTATTAAAAGATACTGACTAGCACACAGAGTTGTGGGGAAGACTGGAGTTTATCTTTTAAGGCTAAACTGCCAAGCGTATGTCTACATTCTTGCAAAACTGGCCCAACAAGGAAACTGCTACAGCTGTGTTGTATTGGTTTCTACAGCTGCTGCAGTCATTATAATGTAAGTTTACACTCCTGATCCCTAGAAGCTGGTGCTCCAGCTGCAAAAGGAGGCCTTAGGAAGTCACTTTCATCAGATTATTCACTTCAAATTGGAGCCTCAGGAAGGAATTTTGATTGGCCAAGACCAGGTTACATACTTGCATCAGAAATGGGAATTATACATTTTGGGTCCACCCTTGGGGAGGTGAGTCTTCTAAGTCTGGAAATTTCCCAGAGATAGCCTAAAAGATGCTGCAGACAGAAGTATCTGAACCTGTAGTTAAGGAAACCATATAATTTATCTCACAAATTGGAACATTTTTGAGTAAATAATTACTCCAGAAAAAGAGGAATAAATTGCATCATTCTAAATAGAAATTGTCATCTGGTTATGGTGACAAAATTGCCACACCCAAGCTTTATTCTCCTGCCATGAGCTTTCACTATCTGCCAGGTTGGCTGAGTTGCTCCCAGGTAGGAGGCTGCCATCTCCATAGGCTGCTATGAGAAGCCAATTAGAACACCAGGCCACCTGTCACCAGGTACAGGACAAAAGGAAATCATACTGTCACCATAATTCAGGCTGCCACTGGGGTAGAGTTGTCTCTGTCATACCTGCTAAGCTTATTTGCCAAGCTCGCCAAATAATGCAAAGTACATTAATTAAAAATACTTCCACAGATGCTCAGATAAAGCTGTTTTTCTGATTTTTTTTTATGGCTAATCCAGTCAGTGATAGCTCATCTAAATGCAAAATTATTTACATGTCTATATTAAATGGTTAGCTTCTATTGAGATAAGTAAATTAAATTGGCTATAAATGGAATGGATTTGGGAGTAACCATGACTACTGGTCAATAGATGAGATGTCATTGGAACCATAAACACCACCACTGCACTGGTAAGTAAGCAAAACAATTACAAACTGGTGTGAAAAGAAGCATCTTTCTACAGTGCTAGAAAGTTTTCAGTAAACTTGGATGTTTTAAATCATTAATACCAAGTCTCTTTTTAAAAATTGATTTTCTAAACTTTATGTAAATTTATTCTTATTTTATAACTTTGAAAATCACTGTGTAGACTTCTACAAAGCCTCTAGTTTTGTCATTGAATTTTATTACTTTGTTTTCATTTTAACAAGCATCTATTGGGTGCCTACTCTGTCGGATAATTTCAAGGGATAAAATAATAAATAGCATATGGTCCTTGTCCTTTAGACAGTTACAACCCATGGGGGAAATGGCTACATCGACAAATGACTTGACTTTGAACTGAATATTATTTGACCACACTCATTAGGTTAAACTTTCGGGGAGAAAACCACATACATTTTATACCATATGAACAAAAGATAAAAAATACAGATATGTTACACCTTTATTCTTAATGCCTGCAAATAATAGTTTTAAATACAGAAACATATAAAAATAGCTATAATTTTTGGTTAGATTATTTTTTAATGAAAAATCTGGGGTGGGGGAACACTGCATTTGTAGAACACAGATGTGGTCATTTCTGCAAAGGATTTATGGTCTTTTGTGACCCATTAAAGTCATTGCAGCTGACTCTTCAGAGACCCAGGTGCCTACTGCTCAGTCAATGAGGACTAAGAATTAGTCCTCACCAGGGCCAATTACTCTGCCCATTTGAACTGCTGTGAAAACAAATTGAATTGTCAAGAACTTTTCTGCTGATTCTAAACCAGTTTGAGGGCAAAACAAGAAAGAAAGATATTGGGTAATGGGTCTTGATGTTTGACTGATAAAATGCAATTTTCTTTAAGAAAATCTTGATATTAAACACGACTAGTTCTTGTAAATTGTAGAGTAGCTGATACTTCTGAGGGGTCCATCTCGATGGAGAGAACATAGTTGATTGACAGACGAGGAAAGCAAGAGTCACAGACTTCCCATGATTTGTCCAAGGTCACAAAATTTAGTAAAATAACTGGACAATAGAGAGAGTCAATACTTAGAAAATTAAGAGTTTTGCAAAATTATACAAAAATCATAGCTTACTTAAAAAAATTAAGTAGTCATAATAAGTGAGAAATGACCTTTATGAAATAGAAGTCTTCATATTGGTGTGTTTATTTTTGAGTTAGTTGGTTTCAAAAGTGCACATGTATTCTCATTGCCACACCATGATACCATGACTCCAAAAAGGATCTTCTGTGAAAAGTAGTCATGTGCCCCAGAATATTCAAATTTTATGTAAGGTCACACAAAGAGGATTAGCCAGTTATTTCATTTACTCATCCATACCATAAACATTTGCACAGAATTTAAATGCCAGGCCAGGTAATACTCTGCTAGTGATTTATAAGTACAGTTATGTGAAGGTGAATAGATAGGAAATAATTACAAAGTTAAACTCTAAACCTCTTCCCTAGAGCTTTAAAGATATTTAGTAGGACTTGGAACTATTCCCTCCCTTTATTTAAGCCATTGTTTCACTTATTTTTTTAACACAAATTTACTGAACATCTGAGCTATGCTATGAATTGGCTAAATCAATGGTACAGAGAAATTGTAGGGCTAGATACACAAAAGGTGTCCCTCTTACTCTGTGTTTATAGAGCAAACCCTATCTTTCTACCTCATAGACTTCTAATGAACTAGATGCAAAATTAACTTTAAGATACCCATTCAGGGATTACCTTTGTAAGACTAAGAAGCAATAAATGACTTCTACTTGGAGAATGGAATGGTAGTGTCAGTTACTGGGCTAAGATCAGTGAAAACAGTGAGTGTCAATATTTCCATTGTGGTTGTTTTGCTTTGTTTGTGAAGAGGGTGATGAAAACTAACTTGGAATCACTTATTAATCTTTCATCATGAATGGTCACCATGATATAGGTGTTAGAATAAGCTCAGCAATGTATTACTCAATGTAGAACAGAGTCCTGAAAGTCATTTGGGTTGGGGGTTCAAAAGTCTTAATAGTGGTTTACATCTGTTGTTGCAGATCAAAACAAACATGATGGTGAAAGCCAAGTTCTTACATTTTTCAAGAAAAACAGAACGATGTATAACATTTACTCAAGTGTTGAAAACAAAGGAAAATAAAATTTTCCCAAGCTGACACATAATTCTTGACATTTCTATGCTATTTGACACGTACTCTCCTCTCATTTCAACTCCATCTCCAGATTCACATTGGCCATAAAAAATGAAATGCACAAAGCAGAAAGCACAACCCTTTTTGCTGTGTAGTTCAATGAATCTCCTCCTGCATACTATCTCACAAAATTGAGATGTGTCACCATTTAAAATGCCAGATGGTGTTAATCGAGCAAGAGGGCTCATAAAAGTTTATTTTGGCATCAGCATTTAAGATTCTTAACATCCTCTTGGCAGCATTGGTTTCTAAGTCTATAGAGCCTCAAGGAGTATGTGAACTGAGAAAAATTCCTGATGAAATGTTTATATAAGCATCAGGAGCTGGTAAGATGGCCAGTATGCCAATCTGAATGACCACCATGCCTGTGAAATTTTCTACACTCAAGTTCCTCTCACAGGACCTGGCCATTAAAACCTGATCATAAAATGCATAGCTAACTAAAGAAATATGCTTTTTAATAGGCTTAGTATATGCAGTAAAATATATGAGGTTGATTCATAGTCTTTCATGCCTATTATGTCTTACATTCATTTCCTCCCAATAGCTCTCATCTCTGAGTGTTCCCGTTCTTCATGGCCCAGCTCAAATTCCACCATGAAGAGCCAGTTCCCACACATTCTTCCTCACTGTGAGCTGGAGGAGTGTATGTGTACCTGCCCTGTGGCACTATGAACTAACCTTTCCATTGTGGTTTTCTCAGAATAGCAGCCTTCATGCTCCTTAAAAGTAGAAATTGTGGCCTAGAAAACTGAGTTCTCCACAGTGACTCTTATAGCAGATGTGCTTAATATAACATCATTGACTAAACAAAAACAAACCATTTCTAAGTGAACTGTCAACAATAAGATCCCGTGGTGACACCAATCTACACCCACACTCTCAGGGAACATGGTAGTGTCTTAGACATGCAGAATAGAAAGAGTACCAGCCTGTGATATAATGAAATGGGAAAAATGTAGAAAAAATTGACAAGAAAAGAAACAAAACAAAACATGATTCATTGAGAACTATATTTATTAGTACCACCTAGAGACTCTGAGGGAAAAAAATTCATACTTGAATGTAGCAGAAATGGAATTGCTAACTCTAAGTGAGATCTCAAGAGGCAGGGGGACAGACAATTAGACAAGAAATGGCTCTGGAGTGACTGCGTTTGAAAATTACTTAGTGTCTAAAGGTCAGATGGCAGGCACCGCACCAGCATATAGGATCCCACTGTCTTCATTGGCGAGGGGTGCTCTTTGAGACTAAGTTCTCTGGTGAGCTCTGAAGCCATACCTTGGTCTGTTAACAAGAGCTCAAATGCCCTTTTTGCTCCCACCATGAACAAAATGAAAGACATTTTTCTGTCCAATCATCTGAACTTCCATTTGTGAAAATCTTCAGTCTGGGGAACAAGAAACAAAAATAGTACAGTTTTTCAAGTGGATTTCTAATGGTGTTTTTCTAGATACTGACATGCTCTGTATCTTTGAGTTTTCTTTGCAATTTAACCTGGCTTAGATTTTTCCAACTTTCTTTTGATCATGTTTGTCTCACAAATGCTTCAGGTAAAAAGGAGATAATTCAGAAATAAGTTAACTATGGTAAATTAAGGTGTATATTTAATACAATAAATAAATGTGAAAATTAATTATTTTAACTGACATTTTTTGTGTCTAGAAACACTGTTTGCATAAAGTTCTGCAGGTTAACTAGATGCCTTTTTTAATCAATCAGTCATAAAACATTTATTGATACTATTATTTCATTTTGAAGCTCCATCACCAACCAATCTGTCTACTTCTCTTCAACTCCACTGCCCCATCTCTCATTTAGTCACTGTGACAGCTTTGAGTTGGTCTATATCTCTTCTTGTCCTCCTCAAATCTATTCTCCATCAGCACTTAGAGTGAAGTCCTGTAATGAACTTCCATTGCATTTTAAAGACTATTCAAATTCCATATCATGGTATGCCTAGTTGCATTAGTCAAAAAAAAGTAAATATTATTTAAGAAATGTAATGATGGTGGCAGTTGAGGAAGGAATTACCTAGAGACAGGTTATGGCAACAAATCAAAGCCGTGGTGAGAGCAATGGGAAATGATGGATCATGTTAGGAGTCAGAATTGGTAAGCTGAAGGGGCAATGGAAATGATAAAATGGGAAAACTGGAGAGTGATTTATAGGGTTCTCATTTGAAATGATGTCACAGATTTTAACAAGAAATAGAAGAGCAGGAGAGTGATACAGGTCTATGCTGCTTGGATATTATTTCCTCATATTCAGTAAGCATTTGTTTTCCTGGGAAATTGCCCTGGGAACTAAAGTATTTGATTTGATGACCAGTTTAATCCTCGAGACAGGCTTTAATAAGCTGGAAGTCCCTTCTCTATTTTCTTCTAACTGGCTTCTCTGGCCTGAGGTTCTTGGGATGACCACATGGTTCCAGAGGACTCTTGGGCTCTGTGACAATCCCAGGCATGCCCCTGGGTGCAGTGCTGCAGAAACCTCAGAAATAGAGACTCCATTGCACTGAGCAGTAAAACCCCGAACTAGACTAGTCATCCCAAAGCTCACTCAGCTAAAGTCGAAAGCACACTGACAAGAGAACACTGAACAAACGGTTTCATGCCTACCAGATTCTATCCCTAGTCTGGAATTTATCATTTGTCAAAGTAGTGCTCTCATAAATCATTCATCGATACAGAGGCATAGTCCTCTTTGGTCCCAAGTTCATACTCTCTATAAAAAATTAGAAGCTGAGCCCATTTATTTTCTTCAGGTTTCTAATTTAATGCTGAGGTTATCATTACTTCACCTCCCCAAACACACTATTCATCACTCAGAAGAGACTTAAATCCTGTAAAATATTTAGCTGAAATATGTTACCAAAACCTTTTTTTTCTAGATCTTTAGTCTAGTCTTCAGTAGAAATTTTTAAATATATACTGGTAAAAAAAAAATAGGTAGAGGGGACTTTTTCCAAGTGTCATATATTTTCTGTCAATCCCATGCCAGTAACAGTGGGTATCTTACTGTCAGTTTATTATATAAGTAATATTCTGCACAGCGCTTGGGTCCAGAACTCCAGAGTCCTCAAGCTGCTCTCACATAGTTCAAAGAGAAAGTTGCTCAAAAGAACTGTTATAGGGCCTAAAGGGAATTACTGTAATATAACTCAGGAGATGGCTGGCCCTCTTTTTCTATGAAGAAAACAAATGTGGCTTGGCAGGAAATGCCTGGAAAATGTGAATCAAGGAAGGAGTGAGGAGGCAATGTCTCAGAAAAGGCTGCGTTTGTTAAAAGAAGTGAAAATCAAGGTCATGACAAGCTACTTCCAAACCAAGTGGATAAAGAACAAAGAAGAAAACTGGCTCCCAAAGGCTTTAAATAAATCTGCTGTTTTCATAACAACCATCTCTTCCAAACCATTGACTATCTTTAGCTGTAGCTCACCTGCAGTCTTATTTACATGTCTGTATTATAATGTAGGCTTATGGTTTATATTCACAGATTCATTGCAACCTTCTATATTTGCTGTGAAAATGAACTAAACTGTGTGTATTTAAATACAAGAAAATGAAACCCTGAAGACATAAATAACAATAATAAGCATATGACAGTGTCTATATTTACAGCCAAATACTTTATTTTGGATGGGGCAGGAAAAGGAGGGCAGGACAATTTAGAAATATCGATAAACATCTTTCCTATGATGATGTTTTAAAATTCCACAAATCTATTTTTACGTACTTCTGGATGTGTTATATAATTTTAAAGTTTTCATAAAGTTTTGGCCACAGAAAACCTTACTATGGCTTAGGATGGAAGGAAGATGAATCCCACCCTCCTCCACAGTGTGAGTCTTCAAGTGTTATATTAAGTTGCTGTTCCTCTTAAAATTTCTCCCTTCAGTTTGCCTGCTGGCTATAAAAATCAAGCCCAGTAGCTCAGTAGACCTCACTCAGCCCTTCATTCACTCAACTCAGCTCTGAGGTCTCCCCTAGCCTCTAATCTCTCCAGCATATTCTGTCTGATTTTGCAAAATTTTCTCTATTATCTTTATGTGCCATACACTATGTTATTCTTCCTGTTCCCACTCAGTAAATGCTCAAATGGAACATCTTTCTTTACTTTCCCAGTGAGAAGTCAGTTCACCCTCCTCCTTGCACCCTTAGGCCTTTGTTTATAACTCTATTCCAGTTCCCTGATGTTATAATCATCCATTTATTTTTCTCCCACCCTTACTAGATGTACTAGACTTCTCAAGAGCAGAACTCTATCTTATTTTGAAGAGAATTCAAAATACCAGAGAGACCAAGATGAGCTTGGTTTGCTCAATTCATAGCCATAATTTAAAGAGAGAATAGTCATATTATCTCTAGTTAGTAAAAAAATACTTGATTTGAGAACTTCATTTAGTTTTCAAAGCAGGATCAGATTGAAGCATGTTTTGAATATGCAATGCCAGAGTGATTTTCTTAAATCATACTTCATGTCATTGCCTGCTTAAAACCCTCCCCTAATCTTCGTTAATTTCCCAGGAATCTTGTACCTGAAGAAACCTCATCTCAGGGCAAGTAAGTGAGTTGCTCCAAAGCACCCTGTGAAGAGCATGGCCCTGAGGTGGGTACTTACTTATAACTGACATCAAAGCACTACAGCTCTCTGCAATTTTCTCAGGGACTGATTCAAATTCCTTGACTCAGTTTATGAAGAGCTTTCATGACTGGGCTGTCTTTATTTCTCTAGTATAACTTCTGCCACCTACTCCTCGAACACCAGGTCCAGCTGGTTACCCTGAGTCTTTTCTCATTCCTCCCGTATACCAGATGACCTCTCCTGGCCTAGGCACAGATATCTCCTGGGCTGGAACATCCATCCCTCCTCTCTCATGCCCCTTGCTCTATGTCCCCATATTCTTCCCAGTCCATACCACCACTGTGGGTTCCCTGAAGCTCTAGGATTTAGCATAGGATCCGCTACCTGAAACATATTCAATAAAACTATTTAATGAATTGTTTTTGTATTTGATATCTTTGAGGAGTAGAAAAGGTTAGTGAATCTTCCCATTTTATTTATAATTAGAATGGGATTTGGGCTTTGAGAAGAGAAGTTTTCAGAGACAATAATGACAAATTGGAAAAGTGTTTTAATGGGAGAGATGATAAAAATCTACAACCTGGAGAAACCCTATGAAATTTTTATATGCATTAATATTGAATATGTTCAAAATCAGAAATATATGCTTATCAAAAATGTATTGGTGAATCTAGTTCATTGGACTGCAATATATATTAACAAGAGTATTGGAAACATGTCTTTAATTTTGAAATAAGATTAAATAGGCTTTATGGTATAACAGGGAAATAGCATCACTTTTTTTAACCCATGCAAAAAATAAGTCAGTCATTACCTAGATGTTTAACCAGTAATGTAGCAAATATCACAAATATCTCACATATTAAGTAAAATAATTGGCTTATATATTTATTTGCTAACTTATTTTATTGAACCCACCGTTAAAGTAGAAGTTTACTCAGGCAAAAAGATTCAGGGACTTGCCATGCATAGGTCATTTTAGTAATGGTTGTATAGGCACCTTAAGATTTTTTTTATGTGTGTTGGTCCATATAGCTCTCCAAGTATGTAATTGTATACCAGATTGATTTAAATAGTGAGAAGAACCTGGCTTGTTGGTAAGTTTACTTTTATACTTCCTATTGAAATTCAGACAATGTTAAAATTTTAGGTCATTTTCATTTAATGTCTCTTGACTCCTCTGGCAACTTCTCACCACTTGTCACCCTCAAATACACTTAATGTTGTCACTCATATAAAAACAGAAAACTGTTGCACACAGTCCCTTAATCAGCCATTCTTATTTCTCTTGGAATAAGATACAAACTTGTCTTTATGCCACAGGCAATGTGAATGATCTCTCTCTTTCCACTACAAGGCATAGAATTCTATCTAAAATGAAATATTTCCCTGTCACTACACTACTAAAAAAACACATGGAAAGGAAATTCTTCAGCATAATCATTGAAAACTAAACTTCACTTAGACTCGTTTAGCTATCTGGGTGGCTCAACACATGATCATGGAATGTGAAATTGACAGAATTCATACTTTTAAAACGAATACATAAAAGTTACATGTTCTCTAAAACTTCAATCCTGGTCTTATCTTCTGACCAAAGATTGTAATCTCTCAATAAAATTTGTATCTTCTATTCTAATGGTTTGGAAAAGAGTAAATGTGCTCTTGGGTCCAGAGATAAAGTAACTCATTTTTTATGTGAGTCTCATAAGATTGTTAAAAAAATACCTGTGATTTTATTTATTTATTATTTTAAATTGACATTTAACAATTAGGTGTACAATGCAATGATTTGATATTTGTATACATTGCAACATGATTACTGATAAGTAATAAGTCTAGTTAAAATAGTTACCAAACATAGTAACAAAAAAAAGTTTTCTTATGATGAGGATGTTAAGATTTATTCTCTTAGCAACTTACAAATATTCAATATGGTATTACTAATTGTAGTTACCATCCTATACATCACATCCCCAGACTCATTTATTTTATAACTGGAAGTTTATATTTGACCCCCTTCACCCATTTTGCCCACCACCAATCTGTCTTCTGTATCTGTGAGCTTGGGTTGTTTTTTTTTTGTTTATTTGGTCGGTTGTTTTTGTTTGTTCGTTATGTTTTATTTGAGAATTTCGATTCCACATAGAAGTGAGATGATATAGTACTTGTCTTTCTCTGTCTGACTTATTTCATTTAGCATAATGCCCTTGAGGTCCATCGATTTTGTTGCAAATGACAAGATTTTCTTCTTTTTATGGATAAATAGTATTCCATTGTGTGTGTGTCTGTGCATGCGCGCACGCCACATCTTACAAAAAGAATTTTTAAAAACTGTTTTATCTGCTGGTAGAACTAAACCTTTAATATTATAACTGAAAATTCTTTAAAGTTTTATTCAGTATTTTTCACTTTTTTAAATTATCCAAGTAGAGAGTGTTGAAGTAGGGAGAGTTGAAAAAATTACCACATTTTACAGATAATTAAGTAAGCCTGGGGAGGCTGAATCACTAGTCTCAGCTTGTAAGTGGTGGCATTTAGAGGGTATATATTCCACATGTTAGTCCTTAAATCTTTGCCTGAACTAGTAGGAAGGAGGTGAGCTACTTTATATAATGAATTTCCAGATATCTTAAGCCACTTGGCAGACTTTTCATTTCTTTTCCTAAGGCTTTCTTTACACTTGACAAGAAGAAAAAAAAAAATTATTTTACCCAAAATTGGCTCAGTGGCTGAGTCCTTAAATTGAACTGACAGAGGATAGATTAATAATAATAATAATAATAATAATAATAATAATAAAGTTTATTTAAAATGTATATGGAAGGGGAGAGCTCACAGAAATGAACAAAATCCCCAAAGAGGCAGTCAGACCTAGAAACATATGCCACTTGAAAGTGCAATAAATTTATGGAGAAGTGACAAGACAAAGAGAAAGTGTTTTAAAATTTAAGGGGCAGTAAATTATGGGAAGATGTAGGGAAACTAATGGAAGAAAGAAATTATTTTAGTAAGGTGTGTTACATATTAATTTCTCTCAGTGCTTCCCCTGACCCTGTAAGAGTCTAGGGTCATCTCCAGTGATTTTAGAGTCATTCTGCTTTTCCTGTTGATTGGGCTGCTCTCAGAGACTACAATGTGCTGATCAGCCCAGCGGCCAGGCCAGAAGGACACCTACAGATCAAATATTCTTTCCTAACTGGGAGTTGAATCTGGGCCCCGGCAGTGAGAACACTGAATTCTAACCACTAGACCATCAGGGTGCGCGACACCTAGTCCTGCTGCCTTTCAGGCGGAAGGGAAATGGTGGACGACAGCATGGGTCTGGGAGTTTTAGTTCAGAGGCATTAGCGAGTGCCCATTTGATATTTCTTTTTCCTTTTCTTTCAAAGGCCTTCTGTTGTATAGATTCCCAGAGTAGGGGCTGCCATTCTTCCTGCTTTGTAGCTTTATAGAGGGGTTTGGCCATGTGTGTAAAAGGTAATTTGAGCCTGTAGTTTTCCTGGAATCAACTTGACCCTGTAATCCCCTGAGAAGTCTTTCTTAAAATTTTTCAATATACAATTTAAGACAGTTGGTTTAGAGGAAACTCCCCCTATATTTGCCTTTGGGAGCTTCCTAATGGATGAGAAAATAGACCTTAAAATTTCAGGAAAATAATTTGACAGAGGGCCCCTTTGTTAAAAGGGCCATTTTATCTCACAAAGGGTGCGGAGTTTCTGTAGGGTGAGTTTAACTCCCTAATTTCCTAAATAACCCTTTTCTTGAAGTTCTTGACCATCATGGCTGGGTGAGGAGGCTTCCTCTGCGTACTCCTCCCCTCCCCTTCCCCCAGGCCTCCCACAACAGATAAGAATCACTCCACACAGAGGGTTGGGAGATAGGGTCGGGGAAACTTTGGAGGGGATGTCACTCGCTTCACCCTTCTCTGGCCGCTCCCCTCATGGGGATCTTTCAGGAGCCTTTTAGTAATTGATAGCTCGGTATAAAGCCCTGACCCGGATCACTAAAGTAGACTCTTCACAGAGATCCAGTGACACCACCTTAACCTGTATAAGGTTCACCAGGGACCCGCGGATAGAGGCTCAACTCTTGAGTCATAACAAGGCTGTGTCTCAGTCACTCAGCACTCACTGTCTTTCATACAACCTCCCACCATTCTTTAACCTGTCCTATGGAGAGTAAGCAGTCACTCCTCTTAACCTGTGGAGAATACTCGGTTTCTCTCCAGAGGGGGATCGGGCTTTCCTTTTGCCAGGTGTTAACCTAATATACTCTACCCTTTGCCCTATGCACCTGTGAGGTCACGGTTCCCCTAACTAATGTAGAGTACTCTGGTGACCTCAGGAGGTGATCAGTCTCCCCTTCTATCCTATGGAGCAAGAACTCAGCTAGCAACCCTGTGCATGGTTTTCTCTTACTGTGGCTCTGATGTGTCCTAGTTTTCTTATTCCACTGTTGTCTGATCCTTGCACTGACCAGCAGATAGGGTTTCCCCTTCTGTCCTGTAAGGCGTCCACACAGGGTAAATACTGGTGCACACTCAGCGGATACGTCTACGGTGAAGGTTGGGGTCTCCCCAGTGGGGCACCCAAAGTCTGCCAAACACGGGCACTTTTCTTCCACTCTTCCTGGCCAATGCACCAGAAATCTGTTGTAGGAAGAGACACCTGACGGAGGAAATTGGATGCTCAGACAACTTTGTTAGAGGAAGGAGAGTTTATTGCTAGCGGAGAGTGTGGGGTTTTCAACAGCACCAAAGTATGAGCTCCCTTTGGGTAGATTTCTTACAGTTTATATACCTTTGCAGTGTCCATGCAAGGGGCGGTGATTGTTTTGTCTGAGATTTCACGTGTGCCTCATGACTCATGATGGGGAGGAGGAACGTCAGGTGGGGGGCTGCAAGCGGGAAGGAATTTCCAGACTACTGGTCTTATCTATTTACAGGTTGTTTGCCTTGTAGAACCTGCAACCTTGGTGTTATCAGCACTGTTATCGGATTCTCAAGGGAGAGATGGGACACCGAAGCTATAAGCAGACAGTAGCACTTACTGATGCTGGCACCAGCTCAGTGGATTCCTATGCAAAGGGTGAGTCCCAATTGATTGAGGGCAGTCATTTCTGCAAACCCTTTTCTTTCCATTTTTCAGATGCCTCCTCTCCTCTCTTATTCAACAGCAAAAGACGAAAAGTCAAACTAAATAACTGAGCCATTCAGGCCACAAAATCTTCCACTGTAAACTTTCTGAGCTTTAATGCACAATTTTTAATTTCACACTGCTGGTGTACATGTGAAGATTTCTAAATGTTTCCTACCAATGTCTTTTAAAATATGCAGCACATACATCAACACCCGAATAACAATTCAGATTATATTGTATTCTATCTGATAGAAATACATTTATTTAAAATAGCACAATAGGAAGTAATTACCCTTAACCTGACATTTCTTATTAGCTGCACGTGGAATTATTATCTGTTCAGAATCAGCTTCCAGAAATGTAAAAGGCCATAGGAAACAGGGGCCGAGGCAAACAGATGTGTCTCTCTCTATACCTGGAGCCCCATCATAGCAGGAAACCACAACAGAAAGCAGAGCCTACTTTGCAAGAATAAACTGGAAAAGCCTCAGGCTCCTCAGAGGTTGGTGGGTGGGTGGGGGGTGGACTTTCATAAAGCCAAACAGAAAAGGGCCAGAGTTATCACCTGAGTTTTTAAGATTAAAATTCTACTTCTGCCTAAAAGAACTAGAAAACTGAGCTAGTGTGGTGGCAGTTGTGCAGGTAATTCAATAACCAGGCTTGGATATACTGTGTATAAAAATGTTCCTTGCTTCTGCTTACTTTATTAGTCTGCTAGAACTGCCATAACAACTGCCATTGACTGAGTCACTTAAACAAAAGAAATGTATTTTCTTATAGATTTGAAGGCTGGAACTCTGAGATCAAGATGTTGGCAGGTTTGGCTTCTCCTGAGGCCTCTCCTTGGCTTGCAGATAGACATCTTTGAATCTCTACCTTTATGTGTTTGGAGGCAAATGCAATATTATTGATACCTGGTATTTGGGAAATATTTTGTATTTTAGAAGTCATCTTTACACTTATAGGGTAGATTTAGCAATTAGTATTACTTTTGCATAATAAATGAGAAAAAATTCTGTGAGATAAAAATGCTTAGTTCAAATTGCATAATTAGAGAGCATCCAGGCCTGCTGACTGTTTAACTTAGTGCCACATCTATATTTGAAAAGTTCCTGGTTAATGTGATGACTTCTCATTATATGATCTAAAGTAACAGCAGAACTTTGTTTCTTTTTCATCATCTAACTGGACAGGTTGGAGACACCTTACAGTGCTGTTACAATATAGGTAAAATACTAATCCTTCAATGTTGAGTGAACAATGAGGCCTGGAAAAGGAGATTGGCTCCCAGATCTGGGGACCAAGGGGGAACTCCAGATGGGAAAGTAGAAGGCAAAGCAACATTTCATAGATCCACATTTATAATTATAAACGAAAGAGCCACTTGACTGCAGCCTGCCAGTAGAGTCTAATGTGACAATAGCCAGAAACAAGAGGTCCATCTGTATTTCATTCTTAGCATGAAAACACACATACACAGAACAACATGACCCTGAGCAAGTTGTCTATCTTCTCAAGCCTTGGCCTCAGCCTCTGTGAAATAGATTCTTTGGCTCTGCCCAAGGCCACTGCAAGGGCCAGGCAGGACATGATCTGGTATACACTCACACATAAAGTCTTGGTTGCCACCAGTCATTCTTTCTCCTTTCCACACCCACGTTAAGCTTTTCAGACATATGTCTGGAGAACATCAATCGTGTTAAATTGATTCTGCACCCTTCCAACTAAAACCAGTGTAAATATTTATCTACTTTTCTATTAGCTCATAGACTTTACACTCTCTATCATTAGCACATAGCTTACTGGTCAATGGGCACAAATACACAGAGAGTTGTGTTTCCATTTTATTTATGAAGACAGAGACAAAAAAATAGAAATTCTAAGCAACTTCAAGAAGACTGTAGACTGAGACCAACAGCATGGGCCCTGGGATCATCCCATCTAGGTCTTATCCCTTGCTAGTCCACGTGACTGTGAGCTACCCTCATGTAATCATGTGTGCTTCAGTTTTCTCATCTTTAAAATAGGGACCATAACAGAAACTTAAAAGAGTTGTTAACAAAGATTAAAGAAGACCATATATGGCTGGTGCCTTGCACATACTGTTATCATTGTTTTTAAATAGCTCAGAGATAGCGTGGCTGGCATAAGACTCTGAGTTTTCTGAGATGAACCACTGGTTGCTTGTCTATAGAGGGAAAGTCAAGAGAAATCAAATAACTAGAGAATATGGTCCTTAAACATGAAGGTACAGAGGCAGTTCTTCATTTTGTTTGAACTACAGAGTGGATGAGAAGGTAGTCAGACTTCCAGGGAAAGTAATGCCCGTGACAATCCTGTCCCAGGTCTCTCTGTATTTAATCCACATGCCAATAGCTTTGTCACACCTATAGTCTTGCCATCAAGTCAGCTCCCTTGCTCCAAAGCTGCTTTGAACAAACACCACACTGCTCCCAAAATCCCATCATCAGAAATGCATTCCTTTTAGAGTTTCATGTTTTTAAAAATTTTCCCTGAGCCCCTTTCCAAAGTCAAACCTATTTTTGAACAGTTCTTACAAGACTATCATGAGAAGCTTAAAGGTCAACATTATACCTCACAACTTTGACATTGGCAAAATTAGTCTAATAATTTATCATCACTCACAATTTTTTTAAAAAAAATATTCTTAGCTTTACCAGGAGCTTATTTCTGGCTCATTGTTTAAACATGCCATGTCTCATTCTACGTTCTTTTTGTGAATCAAGACTCTGGAGCTCATTTTCTTCATAAATAATTATCTCTAATTGACCCTGTCTCAGAGAGATTTTCTCTGTCCCTGAATTCTCTTGTGCACTTGAATTATCCAACATTAATTATATTATTTACATGCAATGTACATTTTGTCTTTATGAGTATGCTATGTGTTATTAATCTTCCTAGCTAGAAGATGTTTCTCTCGAGGACAGAAACAATTGTTTTAGGTCCACCTGTAATGCCTAATATGCTGTTCATTGTATAAAACATGAATAAAACATGAATGATAGTACAAACTCTTTTACCAGGATTTTTAATATTTGCCCTTTTTAAAAATAAAATACTATGCAGCAAGACTACACAGAAAGGTAAAGATGTTAATATAGTTCACACAATATATACTTTAGTAGTTTTAGACTGAACATGTGTTATTTTTAAAAATTCTCTCTGAGCCCTAAAAATGTTTTCAGAAAAAATGTTCCTGTCAGTTAGAAGTCCACCTGAGGCATTATAGGTGAAACATCCAAGATTTGCTTTAAATCATGCAAGAAAAAAAGAGAAAAGAAAAAATATGAGGGAGGACCACTGAATCTGGGTATTAGGTATAAGGAGATGCACTCTACTTTTATATGTGTTTGAAATTGTCAAAATAAAAAGAGAAATAAAAGAAAAAGAAATATATTTCTGAGACAATTGCCAAGCATTCATTTAACTACTTAGAATTCAAATGATGGAGGTGAGGATTGAAACAGATGTTTAGTAATGTTCCCAGAGCAGGAGTCCAAAGCAGCGTAGTTCAATAATGCAACCGCAAAACTAACTTGGGAGCCACATCAAGGGTGATGTGTTCTTTTTATGAATTCTTTGTAGAATTGTTTATCATCTGTGGTTTTAATGGCCCAGAAGATAACACAGTTATCTCCCACTTTTTGGAAGTTTGAGTTGCCACTTCACTTTTACAAAAAGACCTATATTAGTATCTGTTTTTTTTTAACTGAAGTACTTCAAATGAAAAAGAATTAAATCTCCAGTCAAAAGATAGGATGACTGAATGGATAAAAAAAATAAGACCCTTACATAGGCTGCCTACAAGAGACCCACTTCAGATTAAAAGATACACACAGATGGAAAGTAAAGAGATGGAAAAAGATATTTCATGATGGACCTAGAGGGTATTGTGCTGAGTGGAGTAAGTCAGATAGACAAAGGCAAATGCCATATAATTTCATGTACATGTGGAATCTAAAGAACAGAACAAACGAACAACAAAAAACAGAAACACATAGATATGGAGAACATTTTGAGAGTTAACCAGATAGGAGGAGGATCAGGGGGATTGGTGAAAAGGAGAAAAGAGATTAACAAGTACAAATTGGTAGTTAAAAAACAGTCATGGAGATATCAAGTATAGCATAAGAAATATAGTCAATGATATTGTAATAACTGTGTATGGTGCCACACAGGTGATAGATTTATTGGGGTGATCACTTCATGAGTTATATGGACGTCTAATCACTACATTGTAAACCTAAAACTAATATAATATTGAATGTCAACAATAATTAAAAAACAACATATATTTAAAAAATCTGAAGAGGATTATCACTTTTATGAAAAAAAAGATAAAATAGCATTCATTGTGTTTTGCAATGAGCTCTTATAAGGGCAGCATGTACTAGCAGAGAAAGCAGCCTCACCAAGTTTCTCCCCTGAGAACTACCCTCAGCATCTCAGCATCAAGTCGCCAGGGCTTTGAACTAGATCTGTAGGAATCTGTGCTTTACCTCAATTTAGTTTGTACATTCGTTAATCAGATGTGTCTGAAGGTAACTGCTTCTTCACCTATGTCATTTCAGCTTATGAAAGATTTTGCAGGAACAGTCCTACTTTTAAATAGTCAGGGAAACCTGTAAAATGTAGAAAAACAGTCATCAGTGACTCTGGATTGAAAGTCAGAAGAGTGAGACTCTGAGTGGGAAAAAAAAAATTTGTTTTGCTTATATTTTTATTTCCATTTTTGTACAAGAGTAATGCATTTTTAAAAAAAAGATTACATATAATTAATCTCTTCCTATAAGCATGGAACAAATTCTAAGTGATTAAAAATGATAGTAATGAATAAAATGGTTACTATGCAAATGTTTGTTTAGTACTTTGTGCAGTCATTGTTTTAGGTGTTGGGAACACATCAAAGAAAGATGCTGCCTTCAGCCACCCCATGGTCTAGTGGGTCGAAGGCAGATTTTTTAAATAATGATTATATGGCATATATACGTGAGTCGTGTGTAAGGATTATGGAGACAAATAATGCACATAAGGGGAATTACAAGTGGAAGAGGCCAGAGAAAAGGGCCTTCTGTTTTCCGGTGGTCAGAACATAAGGCAATAGGAGGTAGGGGATGGACAGCAGTATCCCTGGTGGTAGCATTTCAGGAGTGAGCCAGGTGCATACCTGGAGACTTGCAGGAGAGGCTGCCAGCAACCTGTGAAGATACTATCTCCTACGTTTGAGGGGCAGCATGGAGACAGAGGTAGCTAGAACTGAGTGAGTAAATAAGAAAAAATTATCTCAATTTTTCTGGATAAGCAGAACCTTAAAGTAACAAAAGTATTTTTTAAAATATATGCTCAATTCTAGCAAGGGTAGAATATTTGCTCAACAGATATTTTGAAATTGGAAAATGCTAACTTTAAAAATATACCTTATAGTTTTATATAATATCTATCTCATAATGACTAAAAATGTTTTTAAGATTATCATTGTGATAAAAATATAAATAAAAAGATTTTGAAGAAATAATTTTTATGAAAAATATTACTATTTTAATTAACTGCACTGTTTTAATTTTAAGTGACAACTTGATTTTTTAAACTTTGTTGCACTATTTTGAAGTACTATTTCATCATCTTTCATTTTCTATAACTTTATTACTTTACATTTATTTTATATATAACATAGGACACATACTACAAATTTAATTCTTCTCTAATACTTAAAATTAAACATTTATATGTCATGCATTATAAATGTCAAATATATAAACAAATTTGAGATACGATCTTTGAATATTTTTAAGAAATAATTATTTTAACTTCTTAAGTTTGTGATTATTATATACTTCATTTTTTGTAGTGTTTTAAATCCTGGTTTAGTTAAGTTTATAGTAATTTAGTTATCGTAGTAGATAATTACATGTATAAAGAGGGACAGTTTTCTTAATCTTTGTGTTTTTGTTATTTAAAAAAATTTTTTTTTCATCTGTTAATTAGTATACTGATATCCGCTTAACAAACTTCACAGAATCCAGGAAAGATCTACAAATACTATGCATTTAATGGTTCTTTGATAGCAATAGAATGCAAGGCAAATGTTGTGTTTCATTAACAATAATCACTTAATCCATTTAGTACCATATTTGAATGCTATTTAAAATTTCCCCTAATCTCCGTAGCAAATTACTGACACATTTCCATTCACATTTCCATTCTTCTCTGAACCATCCTTTGAAGACTCAAGTGTCATTCAATGTCTCCTTGGCATGAATCTGAACCCAGGGTTCAGGTTCAAAACAACTGAGCTGTCTTTCACATTTTCACAAATACCTAGTATGCTACAAAACGCTGGTGAAGACCGCTGTCAAATGTCATCTCTGGGCCAGACAAGCTACACCCAAGAGGATTGCTGTAGGGAGAAAGTACTCTGCACTAGAACTTTCTGAGAAACACACCAAAATTGTTCAGTCTTGCCCATAAAACACCCAAGAGATGATTTCAGATTGTTGGTTGAGTCTCTATGTTCTACATGGTTTTCAAATAACTGATTTGACACACGTATTTTCCATCTAGGAAATAATGTTAAAATGTGTCCACAATTGCAATTAGACTCTCAATGATGAGGTTGTCAGGATTTAGGCATAGTTCAGTGCTTCGAACAATTAAATAAAGACCATATGTTTGAACTATGCAGCACCAGTGATATCTTTTATTGTCATTTCCATGCCATAAGGCAGATCTCAAAAGTCAGGATGTGGTCCAGAGTGGCATAAGAATTTAGGTCACACAACAAAAGTTGGAGAAAATTTTTCAGATTCTTAATTTATTTTTGTTATTACACGTAGCCTGGAAACAGTGCTAACTCTGTTATTATACTGCCTGGCAATGAATTCTTGGTAAGAAGGAACCAGAAATCTTCCAGAGGAAGGTGAAAGGCAGTATTATTTTTAATTTCATTAAATAAAAATTTTAGAAGGGATTTCTCCATCCCAGGAGACCACCTTTAAAAGTGAACAACTCTGCTCTCTAATTTTACTCCTAAAATCTAATACTGCTGGTTAGGATCAGCCTATGCATAGAAGTTATGCTAAAGCTTTAGTCCTATTGGAAAAGATACTTAGTTCATAAATTTCAGAATCCCTAAGGGTGGCCACTAACCATCAGAAGCCACACGTAATCCCTCACACAGCCAATCACTTGCCGGGTATCTTATTAACACCTCAGTTATAGTTGTTCACATTCTTTGGGCATTATTTTTTTTTTAACTACTTCACTGAGGTATAATTAACATACAAAAAACTGTATGTAATTAATGTATACAACTTGAGGATTTTGGAGATAAGCCCATGAAACTATTACCACAATTTATGCCATAAACATATTCATCACCTTCAAAAGTTTCCTCCTTCTCTTTATTATTATTATTACTTTTTACCATAAGAACATTTTAACATACGATCTACCCTCTTAGCAAATTTTTAAGCATACAGTAAAGTATTGTTAACCATAGACACTATGCTATGCAGTAAATTCAGGACTTGTTCCCTTGTATAACTGAAACTTTGTACCCTTCAACTAGTATCTCCCTCAAGCTTCCTTCCTCCTGGCCCCTAGCAACCACCATTCCACTCCATGCTTCCATGAGTCTGAGTAGATTCCTCATCTAAGTGTTTTCATGTAGTATTAGTCCTTCTGTGTCTGGCTTATTTCGCTTAGCATAAAGTTCTTTAGGTTTCAGGTATTTTTAATCACCCTAATCTATTTAAAACAAGTAATGAGAAATTGTGTCTAACCTTTCATATTTATCTTCTCTGTCTACCAATGTACAAATGTTTAATCTTACTGTGACTCATCTCAAAAAGCTCATGTATGTCCAACACTCCTACCTTTCAACACTTGACAAGTTATACCTTACTGTAAGGAAAACGTTTTTTGAGATATTTTGCTCCTGATGATCTATGGTTTTTAATTTTCCCACCACTGACTAGATAGGAGAAGAAGGATATAACTTTACACTCTCTCCATCTCTCTCTCTCTCTCTCTCTCTCTCTCTCTCTCTCTCTCTCTCTCTCTCTCACACACACACACACACACACACACACACACACACACACACACACACACTTCCTTGCTAAGGATATATAAATTCATCTGTATAACAAGGAAATAGTCTTAAACACCAAGAATTTTAAATTCCAAAGGTTTTTATACTACCAAGCAAAGCATAGAATTATAAATATAGAGTTTTATCAGAATTCAAGATGTATGATTTAATCATCCGAGCAACTAAGCATAAACAGTGGCACGGACTTGTTACTGACAGTGTAAGGCATTGTTATGAGTTCAACTGTGTCCTTCTAAATTTCATATATTCATAAAATCTTCAATACCTCAGAATATGACTATATTTGAAGATAGAGTCTTTACAGAGATAATTAAATTAAAATGAGGTGATTAGAGTGTGTCTTAAACCAATAAGACAGGTGTCTTTATAAAAAGCAGAAATTTGGAGATAGTTATGCATACAGGGAGAAAGAGAAGGAACTTCTAAAACAAAGACAGAAACTGAGAATGAATCCTTCCGCCACAGCTCTCAGAAGAACTAACACTGACAGCAGCTTAAGTTTGGACTTCTGGTCTCCAACAGAACCATAAGATCATACCTTCCTGTTGTTTCAGCCACCCAGTTTGTAGTGCTTTGTTATGGCATTAAATCCAAGCTAAAATCTGGGGATAGAACCATGAATGTGGTTCCTTATAGAACTTAAAGCTTAATGGAGAAAACAATAAGCAAATAATCTTATAACTAATGGTTTTGTTTTCTTCTACCTACAAAGGGAATTATAAAAGATATTGTAATGGTTTTAAGGGTTTTGTTTTCTTTCATTTTATAACATCAAACTTCAGGAAGCTAAATGCCAGCTCAGTGGTCCATGAATATTTGCTGGCTGTCTTTTGCTCTGCCTGATGTGAGTCAAGAAATGCCCTTTAAGCCAAGGCTTGAAGGATGGTAAGAGATGAGTGAGGAGAATGAGAAGAATGTTCTAAATAAGTAAAACCATTTTTAGCAGTTCTCCCAGGTTTTCCCAATGAGCTCAGCCCAAGTTCCATGGCCAGGAGAGTGTTAAAGTCGAGGTCCAAGACTAGGCCTATTCTCCCAGCCCTCACAGAACCCTGCATGATGACAACCTCAGGAGAGAGATCCAAGTGACATGAGCTACCACCTGCAGTGTCATCATGAAACTGTGCCTGGTGAATGCAGAACTGGGACAGCCAATTGTATGTCAACCATTTACTGAGTGCAAACTACATACATGACACTCTACTTAAAGTCATAAGAATTCAAGGATGAATGAGAGGTATCCGCCATCCCAACTCTGAATTTATTTGATCCTGACTAAGATAAGGACACTTACTGGTGATTCACTTGATAATAGTTCCCCACACTCCCATTGTGATCTTGTTTACTGCAAGTTTTATTCAGGATATGTGCAGCATATATAATCCCTATTCTGTAATTATCTTGGGTAATTGAGATGCTGGGACAAGAAATTTCAGCATAGTTGATGGATCACTAGCCGGTACAATCTAGTTGAATCACATGAGCCACTGAAATGACTAAATGGATCTTTCTGTATGGCCCTATATTTTAGGTATAGCTGAACATCAATAATAGTTCCAGACTTGGAGTTAATCAAGATTATGAAGATCATAGATAATAATATCTGATTTTATAACCAAAGACACTATTACACTATTTAATTAGATATCACTCAAATTGGTGCTAAGATACCAACTGCAAGTTGGAAATACATCAAATGTTTTACAAAATAATTTTGTCTCTCTAAGATATATATGCCAAAGATGATATTACAAGCAATCCAAAAATAAGCCTTGCAGAAAAAAAATATTGTTCAAATTTCATTTAAATTAACATTTGTTTATAATCAGGAGAGAGCTTTGTATATTTCCTCAGCTCAAAGCGAGCCCTAAGAACTTCTGATATGTTCCCCAGTGATTTAATTTAAAGATAAATGGAAGCTGGAAAATAGAAAGAAAAACACTTTGATGGAAAGGAAATGCAGAAATGAAAAGGGAGGATGGAGAAGGAGCAGAGGACAGAAACTGAGTGACAGCTTCAGTAGAGATGGATTAACTAAGAGGAAGTGACATAAATACATGAAAGGAGAAAACGTCACTTAAGTCCTATACAGGTGATCGACAAATCTTGAAAGAAACTATTCAAAATTAAAAAAATTTACCACTTAGAAAATATCAAAATTATATTGATGTTTTCCATCTTTCACCTAATATGCTTATTCAGTTTCTCTCGTTATAATTTTTTTGTTTTCTTGCACTCTTTGCAAATATAAGTCAACAGATATGTAAACTATAAGAGGCGTTCCTGTGGTCTTGCGTGTCCCCATATTCTGGGCTGAAATGGGGGCAGGGCCCTGCATGCATGCTGCTTCAGGTGGAGGAGGCAAGAACAAGGCCTGGCAAGATGGCCTGTCTACAGGACTGAGTTCTCTCCTTTCTACGGCATTCTCACAGCTGAATGCTCCTCACACTCTGGGGCTGCTTTAATCTCCATAATGCCCTCACTCTCTAACAGAAATCATAGGGCAGGTGCTGGGTGTGAAGAAGCTCCTGAGACAGAGCTGGACACCCATTCCCAGACTCTCTTAGGCCATCTTCCAGGCATGTACAAAGCAAAGGAGGCTACTCAACCACACTTTTCTCCACACAGAAAATTAAACTGATTTCACATGTGAATGAATAAAAAGATAGATGTCTATGTACATTTTTCATTTCTGTTCAGTTCATCATAACTGACATCTGAGGTAGTTTATGTATGGTGAACATCAGGCTTTGAGGACATAATTATGCCCTTGAATTATGCTTAAGCAACTAAGGGCAATGTTTAGATGATATTTATATCTAAAAGTCTCACGTTAAAAGCCTACCAAGACCATATCATAAACGTAAATTATAGGGGAAATTGCCTATTTGTGGAAATGAACTCTATGCCACTTACTAATTTTTCTGACATTATTCAACATTGTATTACTGGTACATTTAGAATTATAATAATTATCTAAACAGCACTGATTCTAATCCTATAATATTGCAACTACATTTCACCAACTAGCCAACTCTTCTGTGAATATTAAATGTTATAATAAAAATGGAAGCAAAGAACTCTAGATTCAAGATATATATTTAAAGGATATATGTAGAGTGGAAGAATATAACTCAGGATTATAGACAAATACATAAATTGATAACAAATAAATACCTCTCTAATGTATCACAATACAAGGTATTATTGTCAGACTATCTGTAACTTCTAAATGAGAATTTATACTAGAAAATGGTAAAGCAAACCAAAATTTTTAGAATTATCTACATAATTTTTTTTAAAGGAGACTAGTCCTGGGAATTCTAGACTTCTTGGCCTTCCTGGCTGTCAGCTCAAACCCCTTAGCTCAGGAGTCTGCATGGATCCGTATGGGGTCCTTTTACCTTCGCTGTGGCCTGAAAATTTTCTCAAAGCAGTAAGCTGAGGCCGTCTAGTTGTCACTGCATTTGTCTCCTGTCTCTCAGATATCCTGTCCTTCATTGCCTGATACCAACTTCCTTGAAACTATTGTTTCATGTACATTTTTCCTGGTTACTTTGGTTGTTTCAGGAGGAAGAGTAAATCCAGCTTCTAATACTCCATTTCAGCCAGAACTAAAAGTCAGAAAAAAAGATGTAATTGTTTACACAGTAAATATTTACAAGAATATAAATAATTAAATAATACATGTACTTTGTGTTAACTTTGGAAAATTTGAAACTATATTTTACTGATAAAATAGGTTTTATATTTTTAATCATTACCATATATTTCTAAGACCAGAGACATTTTTTTTTATGATTTCCTTTTTTTTTTTTTTTGATTGAAGGAATGCAAGGGAAAAATAAAACAGATGCCCTGTGGAAAATCACAACAAGGTCTGAATGGGAAAGGGACGGAGGCACTCAGCAGAGCCTAATAATATTGTTGACACTTGAAAGATACTGATCAAGAAAAAGTTTCATTCAATATACACCTTTTTTTTTTTTTTTGCATTTGGCTTTAGCTAAAGAGTAGGGCTCTGTTGAGTTGCTCGTAATTTAGGAAGATGTGAACTAAATATGTCATGAGAGCTGTCAAACAAAGTCAAATCTAAAACGTGGATCAGAATAGTAAATTCTCAATTGTGGAGAGGAGGTAAAAAAGGTAAGGAGAAAAAGTATTCTTAACACTTCTGTTCCAAGTACCTATTTGAAGCAAACAGTATAAAGAAGGTCTTGGCCCAGCAACTTGGATAGAGACAGAATAAAACTACACCAGAAAGACTTCTTGCTTTGCACATGCCAGGGCAGGGTTGGAGGACTTTCACATCATGGCCTCTGTCACTGTGGAATCTTCTGGAGTTGTACAGTGACAGTTGCCATTTTTGAAATTCTGTCTCCTCCTAGACTGGTGTGCAGGAGTGAATGACTTATTCAGGAAGCACAGGCTTTTAGCCTTCCCTTCATGAGATGAAGGAGAGAAACCCAAGGATGGTGGTAGGTTGGAAAATAAAGGAGGAGCTCCAGAGAACATTTTTTTTAAACTACATCCTGTTTTGCCTTAATCACTTTACAGAAAACTTTAAATTATTATACTGTCTAATCACTCAAAAAACTAATTTTCTTGTAAATCGATGGATTTATAGATGAATCCTTGTAGACAACCACTAAACACAATTGAGATGACCCAACTGTGTAAAGCCATTGTACTCAGCATGAATAGCCTTTCACCTCAGCCACCTGAAAGCATTTTCATTCCAGCATCACGAAGAAACAAATGCCAAATAACACAATTTTTTCCCAAGGAGAATGTCATATGTGTGTCATATGTGTGGCTTATATCAGCTCATTTTTATTTCATGATGTGCTAAAACAGATAATTATCTTTTCACAAAAGCATAAAGATATCTTTTTCAAATAAAATTTAATGTCAGTTGAAACTTTTAAAATATGAAAACCTAAGAATGAAAGGTTTTAATTTTAAAATAAGATAGCTCACTTATAAAGTAATAAGAAAATAATTATCAGAATAAAAAAACAACTATTTTTTCCCAAAGATTATTTTTGTTAGCCTCAGGGTCTCATTTATCAGCCTATGAGTATAGCCACATTTTTGATGTTCTCTTCAGAAAACTTTTTTACTTTTTGAAATATGGACAGGCTGGGGAATTTCCAAATCTGAAAGTTCTATTTTGTTTTTGTTTTTTGTTGTTTTGTTTTGTTTTGCTTTGTCTTATTTTGTTTTGTTTTGCTTAACAATGCCTTTTTCAATTTATCTTTCTTTTCTCGTTTTTTATTATAAGTAGTCAGGTGGACCCAAGTGTCACCTTTGATACTTTGCTTAGAAATCTACTCTGTTAAATAGACAACTTTATTGCTTGCAAGTTCAACCCTCCACAAAACAGTAGAATACAATACAACCAAGTTCTTAGCCACATTTTAAAAACCTATTCCTCATTTCCATCTGAAATCTCACCAGAATCACCTGTAACATCAATAATTCTACCAACAATCTGTATATAATTATTTATATATATTCTCTAAGATGATGAAGACTTTCCCCTTGAGCTCTCCTGTTGTATTTTTGAGTATTCATCAGGATCATATTTAATGTCTATACTGTTACCAATGGTCCCTTCATGGAAATTGCAGCTTTAAAAAAAAAATGTACCTCAAAGTCATCCATCCTCTATTGATTACACATTTCCAAAGCCACTTCCACATTTATAGGTATTTGTTATAGCAGCATCTACTTCGTGGTACCAAAATCTCTGATGTTCTCTTGGTCTGCTATAACAAAATACCATAGACTGGTTTAAACAAAAGAAAATTATTTTATCAGTTTTGGGAGCTAGAAAGTCCAACAGGTTCAGCACAGGTTTGTTTCTGGTGAGAACTCTCTTCCTGGGTTGTAGGTGGCTGCCTTTTTGCTGTGTCCTCACATGGCTTTTTTTCTGTGCATGCAGAGAGAGAGGTCATGTAAGGACACAGCAAGAAGGCGGCTGGCCACACCAGGAATAGCGCTATCAAAAGTAACTGAACTCTGCTGGGTCTTGATCTTGGACTTTCCAGTTTCCAAAACTATAAGATAATAAATATCTGTTGGTTGAGCCAGGAAGTCTGTAGTCTTTTTCTCTGGCAACCCAGGGAAACTGATGAACTCATCCTGTTTCAGTCAAACCCAAGGGAAACTCAGCCCTCTTTTTGGCAGGGCCTAATGAGAGGCTGATTTTCCTCACACCTCCCACCCTCATAGGACCAAATGGTACATTCCAATCCCCCTACTTTGTGGTGTCAATGAGACTTAGCTGGGGACTGAACTTCCATTGTCTACCCTATAAAGGAAGGTGACTAAAGCCTGATTCTTTTACTAGAATAGTATGTCTGCAAGACCTAGTGCCAACAGATCATCTACCCCTCTTCTGGCAGAAGCAGGCAGTACCTTTATTTCCCTACTAGGTTGATGTCAGAGCTATCCTCAAGCTGAGTCTTAAAGAGACTGAATAAGGTGTAAATCAGGGCTGGTCAGCACTGCCTCCCCAACCTGTCCCATTCATGTTCAGCAGGGCCCAGTGGGAAGTTGAGTTTCAACTCCTTCTCACACTGAGGTAGAGGGAGGTCATAGGATGCAGCGTGAGTTGGCACTCTGTTGTTTCTCCCGCTTCCCTCCCCTGGTGCCAGTGGAGCCACACAGGAGCTTTGCCCCAACCATGTAGCACCAAACAATGTTAGTTGACCATCCACCACCCTTGTCTCTCTGAGCAGCAGGGCCAGTGGGGAGCTGATCTCATATCCCCATTGGGAAGCAACAAGGCGGTATGAGCTGGCACCCCACTTTCATCTGGAAGGTGTCAGTGGAACTGAAAGAGTCTGCTAAATTCTCTCTCATCTCACCTGCTAACAATTAGGAAATGTGAGTCTGTGCCCCACTTTTTTTGAGATGATGTCAGTGGGCTTCATAGGCAGCTAAACATACACATCTACTTGGTACTTCGGCTTACACCTCAACAGTGGCAATGTCTTTTGATTATATAAGATCCAGAATGTCATAATGTAACATGCACAATGTCCAGTGTACAATAAAAAGGCACATGTCATACCCAAAACAAGTAAAATTACATCAAGAATGAGGAAAGACAATCAATAGACACTAACACTGAGGTGGTCAGATGTTGGAATTACCTAACAGGGCTTTTAAAGCAGTTGCTATAAATATGCTCCAACAATTACAAATTCTTTTGAAACAAATACAAAACTGGAAAATCTCAACAAAGAAATTGAAGTTATAACAACAGCAACAACAATAACAACAACACACAAACAAATGAGGACTGCATAAGTGAAAAATATAATAACCAAAATAATAAAAAATAGCGAGTGAATTCAATAACAGTTTTGACATGACAGAGAATAAAATCAGTAATCTGAAAACAGAGCAACAGACACCAAGCAATCTGAACAGAAAGACTAGACCAAATAGAAAAGAAGGGTCTCAAAGACCAGTGGGGGACATTAACAAAATGGTTAACATTTTGGCTAACAAAGCCAGAAAGAGAGGAGAAACAGACATATAGATTAGATATAGATAGATAGATATAAATGATATAGTTAGATAGATATAGATATAGATGATATAGATATAGATATCAATTATATAGATATAGATAGATATAGATGATATAGATAAAGATATAGATATAGATGTAGGTGTAGGTGTAGAGGTAGAGGTAGAGGTAGAGGAAGAGACAGAGACAGAGGCAGTGGTAGAGGTAGAGGTAGTGGTAGAGGCAGAGACAGAGGCAGAGGTAGAAACAGAGATAGAGATACATAGAGATACATAGAGATGATAGAGATAGAGATATAAATACAGATGCTGATACAGATAGATATATTTTAAAAAGAATGGCTAATCTGGATATTTTTATGCTTCATGTTATCCCAGAGATCTCTTAGGCTATCCTCATTTTAAAAATTTGTTGTTGTTGTTGTTGTTGTTTTGATTGGGTGTATTCTGCTACCTGATCTTGCAATTCACTGATTCAGTCTTTTGCTTCATTCAATCTACTGTTGAATCCTTCTAGTATATTCTTCATTTCCATCTGGTTCTTTTTTATGGTTTCTATGTCCTTTTTTATGCTTACTATCTTTCTGTTGATGTTCTCATTGTGTTCATCCATTCTCCCCATAAGTTCCTTGAGCAGCCTTATAACCATTATTTTAGAATTTGTCTCTGGTAGGTTGCTTGCCTCAATTTCATTGGAGTTTTCTTCTGTTTTTTTTTTGTTTGTTTGTTTTCTCATTTTATTATCTTCTATGTGTCTATTTCTATGTGCCAGAAATATTTGTTTCATCTCAGTTTTGGCTAGATGACCTAATGTGGAAGGTGTCCTATGAGGCCCAGTGGTGCACTTTCCCTGATCCCCTATGCCAGAGGCTCTGGACATAATCTTTGCGTGGGTGATGTGAGATCTTCTGTTGTCACCAAACCTTTATTGTTGCCCATCAACAGATGATTAGATAAAGAAATTATGGTTCATATAGACAATGAAATATTACTCAGCCATTTAAAAAAATGAAATTTTACCATTTGCAAGGACATGGATGGTCCTAGAGGTCATTATGCTGAATGAAATAAGTCAGACAGAGAAAGATAAATACCATACGATTTCACTTATATGTGGAATCTAAGGAACAAAAAGAACAAACTAATCAAAAACAGACTCACAAATATAGTGAACAATTTGGTGATGGACAGAGGGGAGAGTGTTTGAGGGGCTGGGAGAATGGGATGAAGGATTAAAGAAGTACAAATCAGTAGTTGATAGATGGTCCCGGGGATAGAAAGCATGGCATAGGGAATGCAGTTTGCATTAATATGTTGACTAGGTGGAGGGTCAGGGGAAGGAGGGAGCAATTGTGAGGATCATTTTATGAACTATATAGATGTCTAATTAATTTACTGTATACTTGAAATTAATTTAAATAAATTAATTAAAAAAAGAATAGCTGGAAATTTCCAAAGTTTGGGGAAAGATATAAACATACACATTTAAGGTACTTAGAAAACTTCAAATAGGATAAACCCTAAGAAATCTATGCCAAAAAAAATCAGTTAAACTTCTGAAAACTAAAGACAAAGAAAAAAAATCACAAAGAAAAAAATCTTAAAAGCAGCCAGAGAGAAAAAAACAGCCATTCAAATGGCAATAAATTTCTCTTTGGAAATCATGCAGGACAAAGGAAGTGGAACAGAATTTTTCATGTACTGAAGGAAAGAAAGATTAGCTACAAAGAGAAAATATCCTTCGGAAAGAAAAGAAAACTCAAAACATTCTTGAATAAGGAAAAATCTGAGAATTTGTTGCTAGCAAAAGGCTATAAATGGAGTTTTCCTGCTTTTAAAAAAATTTTTATGATTAGCTTTTGTGTTTGCTGTTGCATTCTCTTTGTCATTCAAGTCATCCTATATTTGTACAATAATCATCAGTTTAGTCTCCAGAACAAGTACATGACAAAAATGATGCATAACCAAATTATTTGTTTGACTGCTTTGTGACTCTACATTTTCCCTCTCAGAGTACATTGCAGTTATTAAAATCAAATCTTTGGTAGGTAGATTGGAAATGTCATAATCTAAAAGTTATAAAGAATGTTAAGGATTCTAAAATACACCGTGGATTTTTAAATTTTGTTTTAACATTGCTCACATTATCATTCAAGAATTAAGACTTGGCAAGAGAAAGGGACATAGAAAGTACCTGGAGAGAAGATAAGGTTCTTACACATGTGGTTAATAGGAATGATAGCTGAATAATCAGATGCAAGTGACCGAAGTCAGAGCAAGCGGCTGAAGGTATACTTAAACATACATGAATGTAAAAGAAGGCTCAGAAAGATGATGTAGCTAAAGTCTGTTAGGGTCTGGCTTGGCTGGCAAAGGTGACAGTCCCCTGCCAGAACACACATGAGAACACACTCCCTACCTGCCTACACAGACACGCTAGGACTGACAGCTTCTCTTAAGGAGATACATCCAAAGAGAAATACCCATTTTTAATCTCTCTTTATAACTCCTCTTCAGAAAAAATAAAACTACTCTGTTTAGAAAGTATATTTTTCATATTCTTCTCAACCCCATTTTGAAAAAAAACGGAAGTGGTAGCTGATGTTGCCAGCAACCTAAGCTTCTCCAAACTCTGGATTTAAGAGCTTACAAGGCTGTCTGTGCTCTTTGGGAACTGCTGTCTCTGTCCTTCTACTCTGCCTGCATCTGATCATGATAATCAACCATCTTATGTCTTTAAATCATTAATTACTTTATTGTATAATAAGGTTCATGCAAAAGGTGGCACTTTTCCTGGGGTGACATTACCACTGGGGCATCAAGATTCCAGGTACCAGACTGGGATCTACTCTATGAACAGCACTGTAATCTCTTTTTATGGGTAGTTATGAAGAGTTTGAGATAGAGTGGCAGGACCAAGGGCCACTTAAGTCGTGCAGATTGTAATAGCAGATACTACAATAGCCAGTGGTTTTTAACGTGTTGTCTCTATGTCAACATCCTTAGTGTCATCTGGGAACTGGCTAGAAACACAAATACACTTGCCACTCCTCAGACACCTGAATAAGAAACTAAGTGTTGGACCTTGTTTTAACAAGCCTGCTAGCTGTTTCTAGTAGTTTTTTGAGAACTACTGGCTTTAAGACAAGATTCCCCACACCATCTGATTGTAAGAATCACAGGAATGACTTCTTTATAATACAAATCCCTCAGACCTTTTGACAGAATCTGATTAAGTAATTCTGGGTAGGAGACAGGAATGTGAATTTTTCATTAGTGTTTTGGGTGATTTTTACCATTAGGCCAATTTGGGGACATTGCCCCTTTCCTTTCTTAAGTATCTTTTCCTTATCAAGGAGTACATATGTCTGCATCACCCACACATTCACAAGTAATAAATATCATTTTTATTTCAAATAAATTTTTTAAAAGCAAAGTGCTAAAGATTGTTTTATTTTGTTACTAAAAGATGTTGGTCAGCATTACCCTACTCTGAATTTTTTTCTTCATTGTGTATGCAGAAAGGAAAGACTCATTGTAACCCTTTTCTCCAAGCTCTCCAGGATGAGAAGGAGGTCACAGACAAATGAGTCACATGTCTCTTGGGACATTAAGTTGATAGGACTCAGAGCAAAAAAAAGATGATTTTGAAAATATCTAATCTTAAAGTTATACATATTCTAAAGCTTAGAAGTTTCACCTTTTGTTTGAAAAGAGATAAGATATAAGAAAGAAATAAGAAAGCTTATCTTCCATTCTTGCACCAGTTTGAACCAAAATTACCCTCCAACTAAAACAACAATTCAGTGTCTCATCCAAACTCTTATCTCAGTCTCAATGAAAATTTAGTAAATGTCTCCACTGCAAAAAAAGTTATCTCTTTTTCTGTTATACTATCTAAAGAATCATTTTTATCAAGTAAGTACAAGTTCAGAGAAAAGGAAATGGTCAGTAAAGGATGCTAATGGATCCAAGATAGAAATCTAATTATTCTCTAATGAATTGGTTTCAATATTTTTTAAGAAGGAAATCTTAAAACTTAAATAAATATTTGTTGAACAAATTCATCATCTCTATCAGTTTACCTTGATACCAGCAGATTCCTTGACCCCTGAACCTCACCATCACAGTCCTGACCCGACTCTGCAAAGGTAGGATTTTTTTCTGAATATATTCTAATTTATAGCTTCAAGCGTGCACTTACCAGACTGAAACTTCTTAGTGTTCTGAGTTTTTAACTGCCAGACTGCCAGACAAGGCCACAAATGCCCCTCCTGGTGCCAGTGAGCCCCATGGAAAGTCAAAGGTCAAAGGCAGAAGGAATAGCCCGACAGATGCCAAGACCCACAGGAAAACCAAAGTTGGGAGTCAGAGTTCAAAACCCACAGTCACTAAGGGCGATAATGGTGATGCTTCCCTGGCCAAAAAGAAGATGGAGAACAAGGTCCCTAAAGAGACTGCTGCGCAGGGGGCTGGGAAAGGACTAAAAGCCAAAGCTGCAGCTTCTCCTGAGGGCAGGGGTTCCAAGACAGCACCAGCACCACTGGCCAGGAAGACAGAGGACCCCAAGGGCCCAAGGAGACCTGGCATGCCCACCAAGAATTCTTTATCCAAAGGTGCCAGTAAGAAGGCAGAAGTCAAGAGCTAGAGTCAGGAGGAGAAAAACTAATATTCTGTTGGAGTTTTTATTCCCCATTAAACCATCACTCTATTTATTTTAGTGTAACTTATTTATTAATAAAAATTTTTTTCCCCTCAAAAAAAATAAAAATGCTTAGTGGGGATTCACAGACAGGACTAGCTACATAGTCTGCAGGGCCTTGTGCAAAATAAATAAGTGGGGATTCTTGTTCAAAATTTTAAAGAATTTCAAGATGGTGACAGTAAAGCATAAAAGCAAGCATAGGGCCCATTGTGCCTGCCCAGGCTGCATGCCTGTGCCGTGAACCAGCCTCGGTAGCAGTGTGTGTTACTTGAACAGTATTCCCAGGGGATGATTTTTTTTTGTAACAATAAGCCCTTGTCTTTTTGGATACCTTTGAGTGTAACCACAATAAACTAATTTAATAAGACTAAGGAAAGTAATGTCACTTTCTACCTACCACTAACAATAGGAAAATGTCAGGAAAAGACATGACAGACTATACCTGGCAGCCCATATGACAGCTAGTTAGTTAACTGACACAGAGGGCTTGGAGGAGTGCATATTACCAGAGAAAACCAATAATCAAATCTGGAAAAGGATGGATCTCAGAATAGCTGGCCATTCAGGGTATCATGTTATCCTCTCCCATTTTTTTTGTTTATATTTGTTCATTTTTAATAAATAATTATGAGAAAGTAACCCAATATTCTCTTTTGTAATGCTTACAACTTACCAGAAAAAGAGCAGTTATGTAAAAAGCAAGAGAACCTTCCAAAATATAAGTGGGAAAGTTGCTCATTACACCCATTTCGCCTAATTACTGTGTCTTGCCATTGGTACTCTCATGTGCATATTTTAATTATAAATATTTCTATTAGTATTTCTTCCTTCATGGTTCCAAATTACAAATGCAAATGAAAAAAATATTTAACCATTATTTATTTTTTTTAAATTATGGCTTTCATGTTAGTTTTCAAACAATGTTCTCAAGGTTAATTTTATAGAATTGCATAGGTATAGAAACAGTTCAAACCTTCGATCTTACTCAGAATAGAAATATTTTTTAAAAGATACTTGACACTTTCTTGTAAGTGATGAAGACACTCAGGCATTCTGTGCCAAATGTATGTCCCCAGATCCCCTTCTGATTCAAAAGTTGCCCAAGCCTCTTGTCAGCAGGTGGCTGCTTGTAATGTCCAGCTGTTGGAACAGCTCCTTGATGGCACAACAGCTTTTAATAAATTTTTAGCTGCTGGAAACAATCTTTAGAGTGATTCCCAAGTGTTTTGTGTTTTCAGATGCTTCACTTGCCAGACGAACAAGACGGGGCATTGGGGAAGAGAAGAACACTCTGGTACTTGCAGGAAACTGTAGAAGCTTTATAACTGTGGCCTTCCTCACTCCCTGAAAAAGTAAATCTGATTAAACACTGTCCAAATGGGCCCCAATGTAAAAAGTTTTAACCATCATGTTCTTTTCTTCATTGATTTAGTGAACACTGAATATATAATGCACTTAAAGCACTCTGCACCCTGTAAAGAAATAAAAAGCAAACACTCTCCCCTCAGATAAATTCCAGGTTACTACAAGATAAACCAATAAAAAGATATAAGTGGAGGAAGATCTATGAGCAATAAAACTCACCATATTGTGAAAGAATCATTAGGAAGATTTTCATCCTGAGTGTCAAAGGACAATTGGAATTAACCAGATGAAGGAGGCTGTTTCAGGCAGAGGGGTAGGAATATGCCTGAAAGCTTCCCACAGGGCAAAAGAGTGATGTGAGATGGGCCTTTGAAGATGAACAGAGCCTAAACTATGGAAACTCCTACTGACCCTGTAACACTTTTTAAATTTTCTCCTGACATAGTGAGACGCTATTGAAGAATTTCATGAAGGGATAACTGAGTACATGTAACAGGAGTGATTAGTTCTGGAAAAGGCATAGTCCCAGCTAATCTGGAGTTATTGAAGGAGAGAACAGCCACTCCAGCACAATGGTTTCCCCAAATTTGTCTGCACTTAGAAATCTCCTGCGATACTTTCAAAATATACTGATGTATCTCATTGCCAGAGATGGGGCTGCACTGTGGCTTGAGTTTTAAAATTTTACAACATCTTCAAGTGATTCCACTATGCAAACAAGTTTAGAAACCATTGTCTAGAGGGATATGTAGAATTAGAAGAGAAGACTGAGGAGAGAAATAATAAAAGAATTGGTGGAGGAAGAAAAGCCTATAAAGGAGAAAAGGAATTTAAGGTGGAAGAGAACAGAAGAAGAGCAATTTCCTGGGACAGAGAGGCAAGACGAAAGGATAATCATCAAGAATATAAGGATAGACAAGTATCCATTGGATTTGGCCTCTGGAAGGACTCAGGGGTCATTGCGAAGGCAGTTCTGAGACAATGGATTCTAAATTTTGGTGGATACTAGACTTAATGAAAAATGAGAAGGAGGAGATGCTTTTCAACAAATGTGCCTCCAAAGGAAGAACTGGAGAGTCTGTGTATCATGACTGTTAAACAAAAAATTTTCTTTGTAGCACCCAACCATACTGACACATTAAAAAAATGTCCTTCATTATCAGTACTTCATTTTCAACCCTGCCTTCCTGTTAGCTCTATTGCTGGAAAGAGTGATTAGGACTTAGCATGTAGAAATAAAAATCAAGTTGTGTGTGCTTTCATTGGTAGAGGGGGTCTCTGTTGCCTTGGAAACCAGTCTATGTGGAAAAGCAGTGTATTTTGTGGGCAGATGATAGAGCGATCAGGTATGCTATGTGTAAACACTATGTCTGGGTGAAGGAGCACTGGCAAGTTCTTTGGCAGTAGGACCAGAATCTGGTTTTGGTATAAATCACATGTCTACTACAGGATATTTGCAAAATGTTTCTTGGGCAGAGGAAATATTACAAGGAACATACTTTGTGAGTTTTTCTTTGTATCCATACTTCACAGAAAGCACAGCCAAAAGAGGGAAAGTGACTTAAACCATAAACCATTCAAGTCTTCCATTCATCATTTCTGAATATTCTAAGATATGGGAATATTACATTTTTAAGTCTTCATTATTGTTAAGTTCACAGATCTATTTCATAAGTCACAGCTACCAGCCAATAGAAACCTGATGATCTAATCACTAAGAGAAAAAAAAAATTTTTCAGGCTTTTTGAGGGAGGATGGAAAAATTATAAACTAATAGTTACATATTTGAAAGGAACAAAAGTGGTTTTGTAAATTACTTAAGAAATTTTGGAAAATAATGATTCAAAAATAGCTGTCCTAAAGGCCTTCACCCATGTAGAGTCACTTCGGTCATACCCTTTCATTTATGACTTTCTCTTATGAAGAACTGAGTATTCTTATAAATAAATTTAATATACTTGTCTGGGTAATTTCTCTTTAATTTGCACATTAAATATTTATTAAGTAAATATCATCACTATATTCAGTAAGGGGAAAAAAAGTTGAGGAGGGGGAGAAAGAATATCAACACCTTCTTCACCACCTCCTCCCCCGATCCACTAGAAAACCAGAAATCTGTCCACTGGGGACATGCCTTCAGCCCCATTCATGTTCCCACTGAGCGTGAATACATACTCATGAAGGCGTGTAAGCCAGTCCTTCATGATTTTATCCCCCCCATTTTACACAATCTGTGCTTTAATTGCCTATCTCAATTCTCTACCAAACAAGTACTGTGAGAAGGATAACTTTCTGCCCCTTATCAGACATTATGGGCTCATAAGTGTATCTGCTTTCTAAAGAAACAATGGTCAGCCATCCAGATTGGTGCACCATCTTCTGTCCCAGTTCTTTTATAACACACTGAGCTTTTGCATCTACCAGTATCTCTTCCTGTCAGGATCAGTGTGTACTCCCCTAGAGCGGCTTGCCATCTCTGCTTAGGGCCTGCCCCCAGGGAGTCTGCCACAGAGCTTTTTTTGCTAGCAGGAAAAAACATTTCTACTGACAATTTGTGCCTGTGACAGTGCAAGAGAAATATATCTAGATTTAGCCCATCTCTCTATTGCTGTTGTGTTCCCACGTCCACTCATTTCATGAACCCAGGTGGCCTGAAGCTCGCACAGGGGGATATCTGCTGTTGATTCTAATCACATTCCACACCTGGAAGGAGGTTCTAATGCACATCAATCTGTCCTACTTTAGTGTATCCCTCAAAAGAGCACAGTGATTTTCACAAGGCTATGCCCCTTACAGACATCCCTTTAATAGGCCAGGTTCCCTTCTGTCCAGCTATATGACCATGCCATTGGCCACCACCTACGAGTCAACAAAAAGCCAGACATAGGGGCTTTTTCAATTTTTCATCATTGCTGGGAAAACAGCCTACAATTTGACCCACCAAGTTGATTTGTTTTTATCTCCTTTCCTGACAGCAGTGACCTTCCAAACAGGATATTTCTCATTTACTGTGGAATTACCACCCACAAAGCAAACAGCCCTTTGTCAATTAGTCGAGAGTTGTTTTTAGGGCACTGTTCAAATGACCGAAGAATCCAGCATTTCTTAATGCAGTTTCAGAGTCAGTCTTAGAAGAAGAAGCATCTCCCTACCTCTCCTGCTATATCTCTACTTTTATTTCCCAGGCAGCATGGTCCCATGTAAACCATTTTCATTTATATATACAGAACTTTTCCGGGCACTGTAATTCCCAGTAGAGTCTTTCTCTGACATCATTTAGACATTACTACTGTTTCAGATTTTGACACCATTTTATGTTCTTTAGTCATTGGGGTAGTTTCAATTACTGTCAGATACCATGGTAGTAAATATCCCTCAGATGGAAGTTCTCTAGTCCTATGTCCCTGTAGTCATTGCTGGGAGGAGCTCACAGGCTTTTACCATGAGCCCCAGTTTCAGCTCCGCATAGGGCTGTTACATAGAGAATTTATCCCTTATGGCACATTAGTTTCTATTCTACACTCTGTAGACTCAGATGATCTTACTGCTTCCCATTTAGCATATCCAAATACTGCTTGAAAGGCAGATTTATATACATTCTGTTCCATGGTAGTAGGTAGGAGAAACATTCCCCAGTCAGACACAATGTCACTTCCAAAATACAATTAGGTAAAAGAGACGTGACCACTTCACATAAACCCTGTTCAAACATATCACTTCCCCTAGAAACTTTTACCTTAATTCCACCAACTCCTATATTCCTAACTCTAGTCTCTAGTAGAATTTCACCCACGGTTTTTCATTTCTCAATATCAGGTAGGGGAAACATTTCCCATACATGATATTTATTCCCAGAAAACATTCAGATAAAGTTGACACAACTTCTATACATAATACCTGCTTAGACATTCAACTTTCATAATCCCATCAACTATTACATCTTAAGTTCTCTCAATCTACTTGTAGCCCACATCAGGGCTTCACCAATGGATTTTTGGATCAGAGAATGTGAAACTCATCACAGAGTCCTGGAAACTTGTCTTCTCCACTCCCTGACCTTTCTACCCTCTCTTGTGCAAAAGTCTTTGGGTCCCTCGAGAGGGATTGAGCCAAGGAACCTGTGTCCTTTTGTCAATCTTTACCTTGATTAATTTGCCTCTTCCCAGTCTTTTCTTAGTTGACCTAATATTTTTATTAGCATCTCTAAACCCATGAGAGGAAGCGGAAGTAGCAAATTCAATAAGGCTCTCTGAACTGTCCCTTGGTTTTGCAACAATAAGGTTATACAAGGTGCCCATGTGAAAGGGCCCCCCCACTTAACCACAGCATTTCCTATAATCTGAGTAATGGGCATATTCAGCAGGTAACTATCCCTGTCCTCATAAAACCAATCTCACACGGCTTGCAAGTGAAATATATCAGCTGCTTCATCTTCGGTGTCCTATTTGGTGTTTATAAAGGGAGACCTACAGTCTCACTTCTCAGGACAAACAGACCTCACTGTGGCTTTTATTCAGTCTGTGAGCTTGCTGTTCCTTTGGGAGTAATCTCCTGTATGTATATCTCTGATTGTTCAATTGTGAGTTGTGGGTCCTATGTCAACCCACGCGTTCTTCAGCACTCAAAACCAAAGACACATCCTCCAAATTGGTGACCTTCACAACCCTTTTTAGTAAAAGTTCTCCAGGAAGCCAACAATACTAAACTACAAAATGAAACAACTCCTTCACACTATACCCTCTGGTTTTAATAGTTTATTGGTTTTATTTCTTACCCACAAAATGATAACTGTCTTGGTGACCAGAGGTCTTAGATATACTTTTTGTTGTCCCAGCACAATTTTTCTCTTTCTAGGAAGCTTTGAGGCTAGTAGCCAAAGCTCAAAGTGACCCAACTCTGACCTTTGTTTAGCACGAAGACCCAACCTAGCATTTCTTTTACTTTCATTTAAACTATTACAGATAATAATCAGGGGATTAAATGTTTTGCCTTTTTCTTATTAGTCTGTATTTCTTATGCGTCAGTGAACCAACTCCCCGGGAGCTAGATCCATCTCTAAATTCCACTGGTAACTTTTACTTTTAGTTACATTGTGGTGCAGCTGCTGCTGCGTACCTGGGTGACTACATGGCCACCCAAAAGTGAAAGGTTCATTAACTTTTACTCTTTCATCCTTTCTCTTCCCAAACTACATGTTTCTGTGAGTCAGGGCCATGATAGCAAATCTCACTTTACTAACACCAACCAAATAAGTTCTGGTACCAATTCCAATGCAGGAGTGTGTTCCCACACTAATAAGTAATTCTCAGGATACTCCTGAACGTCTTAACATTCAATTCATGTCTAACATTACCTACCCAAGGACAGCATCAGATTCCACAGGTTAAAGGTTTAGTCCTGAAAGACTGCTTCTCACCTCTTGAGATGCTAATCACAAATGTTGTTATTTGTACTTATGACCAACTGGCTATACATTAGAGGTTCCCATGACCTCTTCCTGTGGTTTGAATAATTTGCTAGCAGTGAGGCTTACAGAACTCAGAGAAACATTTTACTTACTAGATTACTGGTTTAATATAAAATGATATAACTCAGGAACAGTCAGATGTAAGAAATGCATTATGCAAAGTATGAAGAAGAAGTGTACAATCTCCATGCCCTCTCTAAATGTGTCACTCTTCCAGTATCTCTACCTGTTCACCAACCCAGAAGCTCCCCGAATCCTTCCCTCTTGCGGAGGCTTCAATTGATAAATCATTGGCCAGAGGTGATTGATTCAATCTCCAGCACCTCTCCTCTCCCAGATGGTCAGGAAGTAGGACAGAAAGTTTCAAACCTCTGATCATAGAATAGATGATTTCCAAAAGTCACCTCATTAGCATAACAAAAGCCACCTTTATAACTCTCATCACTTAGGAATATCCAAGTATTTGGGGAGCTGTGGGCCAGGAACTGTGGAGCAAAACCAAATATGTAATGTTATATTTCTTATGTCACAATATCATAACCACTTAGACCATGATGGAAACGTTTCATCATTACATCTGTCTTTTGTTACTAGGGTTTCTGGTAGCTTGAAAGAGTCAAAGTACTTCCTTAATGTCTTTATGGAGAAGAGTTTGTTTAATTGAGGGCATATAACCAGTTCAAAACATTTTGAGACAATTCGTCCATCCTTCTTAGCTCTGTAAACTCACAGTGATCCCCATTGTTTCAAAAGAAGTGCATTTTCTATTTCTTCGCTTTCATCTACTATATTTATTCTTATACTCTTCTAAATAATGACCATGTGTAGTGATTTGGCCAAGATTTGTCAAATAAGGAAAAAGAAGATATATTGGATTACTACAAATAAGTAGGAAGATTTTTAAAAAATATTTCTCTATTATTGAACTAACACCAATCACTTTTGAATAACTACACTATACAGGTCACAGTAGACAGACAGTTTGGCTTGTTTTTATCTGTTTGGTTTGTCTCCACTATAAAAAAGTTTAAAAATAAGTCAAATCATAGGTAGACAAATCCAGAAAAATATATATTATTTTAGCACATTATTAACATAAAAGTATGTGTGTATATATGCACACACATTTATATACATAAACATATATACAGACATAAAGATAAGTGGCATGTAGAATATGAAGGTGTTGAGATAGTATGAGTTATTCAAGAAAGTTCCTTGGAGTAGATGTATATCAATTTGAATTCAAATAAAATAGATGAAAGAGACCATTGTTTAAAGATAATTTTAAAAAAATGTTTTTGCATCTTTTTTCTATTAGAATTTACCTCAACACAGGAAGGAGAACACAAAACAGAATCTTCAACTTCAATAAAACCTTAGACATCTGTTACCTCAAACTACAATATGTAAAGAAAGTTAAGGAATACAAATTGACTTAGCAGAGTACAAAAAAAAAACAGAAATGTAAGTTTTTGCAGAGAGAAATACTATTATAAAATAAACAAACCCACAAAATCTGGTTAGCCTTGAAAACTGGAATCACAAAAATATCATGGAAGGTAGAGGTGAAAAAAAGAGCTGAAAATAGGGGAATTGGTTGAAAACCTTTTTAAGAGGTAATTCCTGTTCCCACCCCTGCCTGCACAGTCTGAAAGAAAAACAAAATGATAAATGTGCAGACAATGGGAGAAAAAAGTATAAAAAGTAAACATTAATTCAATATCTTCAATATTTGTTTCAAAGAAATTTTGAGGACAGGGGGCAGGAGGAAGAATATAAGCATTAGGAGAAAATTGTCAAAGAAATAACAAAAGAAATTTACCTAGAACTGAAAGATGTAAACCTTGACCAAATCATAAAGTTTCAGAACATTAAGAATAAACTAAAGTCTCTGAACATTTCCAGAGAGAAAAAAAAAGTTGTTGTAAACAAAGATTTGGGAATAGGAAAACCATTGAACTTCTTAGTAGGATATTAAATGCTGGAAGATGATTGAGTTATATAGTCAAATTTTTAGTGAAAATGATTTTTTAACTAGAAACTGCTACCAACTAAATTATCATTTACCTGTGATTTAAACTGAAGTATCAGACTAATAACATCTTTAAAAAGTGTACCCATCCTCCTGCTCTTTTTCTCAGATGCTTCTGAAGAATATGCCCCCAAACTGGCAGAAAACAAAACAAAACAAAATAAAACAAAACCCTCACCCCCACAAAAATAAACCAAAAAATACCAGTATGATTTGCTCATTTAATTCAGTAGACCTTGAGGCTGGTATTACTTTCTATAGTTCACAGATAAGTCAACTAACACTAACGCGGTAAGTAACTAGATGGGGGTGGGGAGAATGGCAACCTTTGGAAATAAGAAATGAAACCAGATCTCTGTCAAAAGTATAATCTAAGATGAAGTGATGCATCCTGCAACTTCTTTCTAGTACAGTGGAAGATGTAGTCGTACCCCTTCTCCCACCTACCTCTCATTTTGCTCAGGGCTCCCCAAAGGTTCCTATTTCCTGTTGCCTATAGGCTGTCAAGATTGTGAGGAAGTGGAGAGGCAGGCAAGAGGACCCACATAGAAAGAAGGAAATCCTTTTACACTCTTGGAGTAGTCGAGCAAAGAAAATCAAATGTAAAAACAAACAAGAAAGTAAGTTTGAGACAAATGTTTCTGTCATCCCAAACTTCTGATATGTATAGTTTCATTGTGTTCTATCTCTGGACCTACTTTTATCCAAAATGGCTGACCTTAGAGGTTTTTTTTTTTTTTTTTTTTTTTTTTTTTTTTTTTTTTTTTTTTTTTTTTTTTTTTTTTTTTTTTTTTTTTTTTTTTTTTTTTTTTTTTTTTTTTTTTTTTTTTTTTTTTTTTTTTTATGATTCATGCTAGTTTACAACCAAGGCTTTCCATATTGGTTTGACCTGTCTTTTGCATAGATTCTAACCCCCAGCACCAATTGTTTTAAAATTATGGTTCTTGTTTTTAATATGAATAAATATCAAGGATAGAAGAGGCTGATACCATCCAGGGGATGCCAAATGTAACCATGAGGAGAAAAGATGTTATTGAGGTACAGAGACTTGGGAAAGCCAAAAAAGTTCACACAAGCGGCAACAACTCAAAATTGTTTGGAAAAACACCATTGTTTTCATTATTAAATATAGTAATGTTAGGGGCTTATCCAGAAACAACATTCTAGGACAAAATTCTTGATATGTTGTCCATCTTCTTTGCTGTATTATAAATCTTATGTCTTAATTTCTGGGAAAGTACGGGTGAATGCAGCTGAAACAAAACTAGTATGAGTGTCTCATGAAAAATGATACCAAGTTAATCCTGTCTTCTCTTTCCATACTTCTAAGTGATGGTGGATAGTGTATAATTATTCACTCTGAATGTTTCCTTTTTGTAATGGGCTAAATTGTTTCCACTCCAAATTTGAATGTTGAAATTCTAATATCCAGTATTTAGAATGTGACTGTATTGAAGAAATAAGAGCTGAGTTTTTAAAATGGTTATTAGAGCAGGCCCTAATCCAATGTGACCAGTGTCCCTATAAGAAGAGGTTAGGACATGGATGGAGGGAAGGCCATGTGAAGACACAGGGAGGTGATGGCCACCTGAAAGCCAAGAAGAAGCCTCAGAAGAAATCAATCCTGCTGATGCTTCAGATTTCTAGCCTTCAGAGAAAGCTAGAAATTTCATTGTGAGAAAGCAAATTTCTGTAATTGAAGCCACCCAGTCTGTGGTACTTTGTTCTGGCAGCCCCAGTAAACTGATGCACCCTCCCTCTACAGCCTTTACCTACCAATGCCATTACCTAACCTGCTAGAGCTAATGTAAGCCTTTATGGAGGGAAAAAAAATCAGAAGAATTCCAATCTCATAGCACTCTTCAGAGTATATTGCCCTTTCACCCTTCAACTCTTCACTTTTCTTTATCTGTCTTTTGATAATGGTTTGTCTATTTTTTTTTGGTAGGACTAAGTTTTTTTTTTTTTTTTTAAGGTAAATGTTAGTCTCCCATTGTCTGAGGATAGGCCATCTAAAGACTTCCCTGAACAAAAGATAAATATGCAAGTAATTTAATAAGTGCCTCCAGGAGTAACTGGTAAGAAAACAGTGAGTTAAGACAGAAGAAGGGAAGAAGCTAAACAAAGTTGTGATTTCAGGCAATGCTCCAGACTCAGTCTGATCCCACAGAGGATGTAAATGATGCTTCAAAGCCTCTACTGACTGAGCCAGAGGCTTCTGTATTCAAGCACCTGTCGGGCATTAGGTAATGGCTGCCCAAAGCATGTAAATTCTCAGAAAACTCCATTCATTCTTCCTATGTTCTGAAAAGAGTTGTGAGTGCTATGTTGGCAGAAAAAAAATTACACAGAAGTCAGGGGTGGGCAAGAATGGTCAAAGAGGCCCAGGAAATCTGAGCAAAGCACTGACAGAGTTTCTTCCGCCTGTCTGACAGTGGAGCACTCCAGATGCTCTTCGTTTGCTCAAAATTCCATGCTGCTGCTGTACTAAAATACTGTGTCCCATCATTCCCTGTTGTCTATTTGACCAGCTACTGTTAATGCATATTCAGCACAAAGCTTACATTTTCTTGAAAGCATTTGCCATCACCAACCCACATAGTGGTTCTCATGATTTTTTTTCTTGTCTCTTGTAAATCAACATCATGGTTCTTGTTACGCAGTAAGTATAATCCTTTTTGGTTGTTGTTTATTAAACTCTGATTTCATAAAGGGCAGGGCTCACAACTTATTTATTCTGTAACCTCAGTACCTTTGAGAGTCTGATGGATGCTCAATGCACATTTAATAAGTAGAGTTAGCAAATGAACTTAAATCAACCAATGTGAAATCCAGTGATTTCTCCATTGCAGGCAAGTGAAAAATCTTATGCCACTTTTTTAAAAAGTGTGATTGAACACTATTTTGTCCATATTTTCTCCATCCTGCTTTTTTATTGTAGTAAGGTCCACTCTTATAATAAATTTATTATGAGATATACTCTCATAATAATACTGTACAATACAGTATTGTTAATTATAGACACAATATTGTGCAGCAGATCACTATAACATAATCATCTTGCATACCTGAAATGTTATACCTGTTGAATAGCGACTCTTCATCCCCCCTCTCCCTCATACAGCCCTAGCAACCACTATTCTACTCTTGCTTCTAATGTTAGACTATTTTGTTTACCTCATATAAGTGGAATCATGTAGTATTTTTCCTCCTATGAATGGCTTATCTCACTTAGCATAACGTTCTCAAAGTTCATCCATGCTGTCGCATATGGTAGGATTTCATTATTTTTTTAAGGCTAAACAATATTCCTCTTCATGTTTACACCCCATTTTCTTCATCCTTATCACTAGGGAATGTTTTGGCATTTAGTGGGTGGGGGCCATGAATGGCAAATGAAGAAAAGTCCCTTCCCTAAAATACCTCCAACAGGCCCCTTGATACGTACCTGCCATAACCCCTTATAAACAGAGCTCTCCAAAGTTGCAGATTAATCAGCAGATGATAAGAGCAATGAGTAGAGACAATATACAACATAAAGAGCACAGACATTACAGTCAGGAACCTGAATAGAATGTTCATTTTGTTATTAACTACAGTGTATAATTTGGATGAAGTCTCTTATCTTCCCTAAATCTCCATTTTATCGAGTATAATGAGGATAGCAACACACAGCTAACAGAATCAGGCTGAAGAATAAATGGATTGTTGTACATAATAAGACATATGGTAGGCATTGAAAAGGTACAAGCTTTTATCTCCCTTTTTTTGACAGATCGGCTTTGAATAATTTTTCCATAAGCCTCAGATCTTGTCCACTTCTCCAAGAATAGAACAGCTCCACTGAGAAGTGTTTAGTATGTGCTTGAACACAAATGTATAGTCAACTCCTTTCTCTCTTTTCTGTTGGAAAACTACTAATAGTCATTTATTATTCAGAAAAGTAGAAAGCTTTTTGGTTAGATAAATAATACAGCAAAAAGGGAAATTATAGCCATAATTTGTGGAGAAAAAGAAGAGCTATTAACAGAAAAAAAGCTAAATGCTTGAGTGACTAAGTTACCAAACCAAACTTGAGTTTGCTTCTTGATGATCAAGGAACCACACATTACTATAGTATTTGCCATGCGAACTGAAATTTATTTGCAGCAAATAAGAAACCCATGGGGAGTTCTTTTTAAAACATGCCTCCCAGAAATGAGGTGCTTCTATGTTTTTATTCTGGTAGGTGAATAGATATTTTCAATGAAAATTTTGTCATGCCACATAGAGATGGTGTCAGACTAGCACACGTGCAGTAGCAGGTCTTGCCTCTCCTGCATCCCATGTTCTCAAAATGCCTTCCAAACTCCTCCCAAAGGCGGGGATTTTGCCACTACGATGAGCTCTCGCGTTTCTTTAGGTTGAGATGGCTGCCTTAACCTTTCTGATCCCATTCTCTTTTAATTTTTTTTCAGTGGTTTCTGCAGGCAGCTTTCTAAAAGGCCCAGTCGTTTCCTGGAAAAAAAAAATGCTAGCAGAATAGTTAACGAAAATTTTAGTAACTTTTTCACTTTAGCTTTTTAAACTAAGTAGGAGACCTACTTAGCTTAGGGTGACCCACTTAACTTCATGGTGACACCTGGAGTCTAGCACTGCTGATACATGAGGCTCATAATGGTGCTCCTGGGTCATCAAGAAGAACGTCAATTATAACCCATATACCAAAAGCAAAAACTGTGTGGAAAAAAAATGTTTAATGTATCAATATAATTTTTAATGAATTTTTATTATTTAAAGTGCTAACCATCAGCTAATTTGGAGATGCACCTATGTGATTAAATGCTTCTTGCAATAGATCAAATCAAAATAGCATTTTACATACTATTTATTATTAAAACAGAAAAGAGCCAATATGAGGGACTTGTCCCTTACTTCTATGGTCAATAGTTCTCTATGATGTATTTACATGAGGAAGCCTAATAACATTGAATAACAAAAGTCCAAAGTATTACAGTTTTAAAATCTATTAAACCTAATAAAAGATAAAAGATGTCTGTTAATCCCGAGGATAAAGATTTACAAGTGTAAGTGAAAGAATCTGAACCATGACCCCCTCTCTCCTACAAAATCAAAGATGAAGTGCAAATAAAAACCCACAAGATTTGAGTCGGTAGTTCAAAAGAACTGGCTAACCAAGTTTAACCCAGAAAATAAGAATTAAGGAAATGCAGAAGGAAAGTTTCTGTAACTGTAGTAGTTTTGATTAAAAAATTCCAGACTTGAAGTTGCAGTTCTAGAAAGAACTTCAACATCTGCTTCCCAGCCCACCCACCTGACAGTCCAATTCCTGCTGCTTCAATCTTACACTTGGGCCACTGAGCCTCCACAATTAGACTCTAACAGAGATTCACCACCCCCACCTCAGGAAGACAATTCCTTTTTTGAATAGTTCTCTTAGAACATTCCTTCATGTAATCAGCCAAAATAGACCTCCTCATGTGACAAGAAATAATGAATACAAGAAATAATGAATTTCATCTCAAGATAGAAGTGGAATCAGCCTAGGAAACTCCTGCTTTGACACCGATGATACATTTACAAGTATTTTATCTATGTCTATTACTCAAAAGCAAGTTCATATTAAAAAATAATCACTCTGATTTCCTTTTTTTGTTTTTTCAGAGTTCAAAGAGATTACAAACATTCAAGTCAACCCACCCAGTGACGTCTTATTTGATAATTACTTTGCTTTTAAGTTTAAATTCTCAACAGTTGCTATGAAGATTTTGCTGTAGAAGCCCACTCCAGGCATCACCTCTGACCAAAGCCGAGGCTGGAAAAATAAAGAAATGAATTCTCAGTATTGAATTATGATGTGAACTATGAAGTTAAGTGAGCCAATGCACCAGATGAAACAATAACAATTAAATTAACTACAAAACCTATGCTAACACTGAATTCCCACTCATGCAAACACACATAAGAAATGCAGTTAAATGCTTTACACATGCTATTTTATTTAATCTTTCTCTATAATCCCATGAGGTAGGTAATATACAGTATTCCCATTTTATAGATGAGGAAACTTAGGTAGAGATAGATTTATTAATTTATACAAGGTCACACACTTAGTAAATAATGAGCTGTGACACAAGCTCTGAAAAGAGGGTTTTTATTACTGTGATATTCTGCTTGGCAATGAAAAAGATAGGAACGAGGAGTCAGAAACCAACCCTCAATTCTGGTCTAGGCGTTGCTATTCGCTCCATTCGCTTTGGATAAAAATTGCTTGATTTGTCTCTTTGTGCCTCTCTTTCTCCTTTCCTTTCCTTTTCCTATTTCTCCCTCTCTCCTCTTTACCCTCTCTCTTCTCTTCATTTTTTACTTCCTTCCACTCTCCCTCCTTCTCCTCCTTCTTTCTCTGTTTCTTTAAAACAATAGAATTGCACCCGATTATATCTTTGGTCAAGCCTTAGCTTACACGGTCAGTGAATCTATGCCATGGATATTTAAGTATGACAAGAAATAAGTATGGGACAGATGTCCCTGAGAATATACTTGGAAATTTTCTTTCTTAAGATGAAAATCATTTATTCAAACTGAGCTCAAATGGTTAACTGTTTTCATGGAAAGAAGAATGTACAACTGCAAGAACTTATGTCATCTTTGAATTTCACTGACATGTGATTCAATTACTTTCCAATATGAGGGTAAAACAAGTAAGTAAATTGACTGGAAACAATATGCTCATGTTATTTTGGAAAGTAAATGTTTTAAATTAATCTTAAATAAGTTCTGCTATTGACAGTGTCGCTTTTCAGTTCCTATTGCATAGTCCCTTCTTCTCAGCTGCTGGAATTGAATTTTTTTGCCTCTTTTGCACAAGAAACAATTGTCCATCATGCAAAATGAGCACCACCTGATTCCAGCTATTGAGGAGCCATTGAGTCTTGCATTTCTCTTTCATATCTAATAACCACCATTATCATTTAATACCTATAGAGATGAGCCTTAAAATAAGCATTTTTCTAGATTTATCCATGAACTGTAATTATATTTCAAAATGAAAAACCACATTTTCCATTTTGAAATATAATTGCCTTTGCTAAGAAGTGAATAAATGATCAAAATACAGCTGTTTCTAAAAACTCATAAGTGTCTTTTCATACTTTTCTGTAGCTGCACTTTTACCCATGTAACATGATTTTCAGTTACATATCTTTAGTGTCCACAATCACCTCTCACTGACACAGGCATAAATTCATCTGATTTATTTACAAGTAGAAAGGAAAAACCTTATTCATAAAGTTTGTTTGTAACAAACACTGATGCTAGCAGTACATTGAAAAACTGCTTGCACAATTAAAGTTATAAAAATAAATTCTCTATTATAATAAGAAGCAAAAGCATTAAAAGAATGTTTTGTAAGTATTGAATGAAAACAGACACTGGGGGAGGAATTGTGTATATCTAGCAAAAGCAGAGGGCTAAAAAAGGTAAACACCACCTTTAAATTGTTATTGAAGCATTTCCAAATCACTTAATTATGTACAGTGCTGTACAAAGACTCAGAAATTACACACAGCTGCAAAACATGATAGGTGTAAATAGCTGGGTAAAGGTCTGATCATAGAGGCACTATGAGGACATTTTTGCCTTTTCCAAATAATGCTCGAATAAAAACACTGAAGTAGCTATTGCTTCTGCAATATAATAAAAACAGTTTTTTTGATATTTATGGAATAAATGATTGACAAAATGTCAAAAATTCAATTTCTTCATTATCAAATGTAGTAAAAATTCCAATGTTGTTTTAAAATTCAAATGAGATAATACATAACTTTAAAATGTTTTGTAAATTATAAAGCACCACAAGCGGAGGATAAGGAATTTTTAAGATAGATTACACAAAACTTTTATAATTCATGTTATTTTGGGTATAAAGTGATTGATTGAAACTTCAAGGGAATATTATTAATATTTACATTTAAAGGCAAGCTGCCAAACAAACTGAAAATCAATTTACAGCCCCACCCCAAGCAGAAAGTGGCTATTCCTTGCATATGGGCTTTTGTTGGCATCCCTTCTGTCATGTCCAGTTCAGTCATGATGCTGATACTGAGAGATGGGTATGTCATTCCTCTTAAAAAATTCTGACTAAGGTTTTACCTCTTTCACTTAGATATTCATTCACACTCTCTCTCATATCGACCTGTAATAGACAGGAAAGAGATTATTATCTTATCTACTCATGAGTAAGCTGAGGCTGAGAACAGTTGGGAAATACATCTAATACCACAACATTCAGTGTGAAATGGAAAGAATCCAGGGTTTCCTATGAGTTTTTTGACTCACTCAAACTTCCTGCAAACTCCCTGGCCCTCCATTGCTTGCAAATTCTGCTTCAGAACTTCATTTGTTTAATATAAAGCTTTGGATTCCCTGCAATCAAATTAGAAGGGCTATAATTAATGGTTATAAGTACTTTCACTGTCATCTAAACAAATTTCAATTATTTTCTTGTGGTCATTTTTGAGAGAGACAAAAAGAAGAAACAACAAAAATAATGAGAGATGAGGATCAGAGATTTGGGATTCACCCAGGCTCAGTTAGTCAAAGGTTGGAGTGAGATATTACAGACACTGTTAGTCCTGGCTCCATAAGCACGAACATCTAAATAGAGACACAGTGAGGTAGATGGATATATTCAGGACACACAATAGAATGCAAATTGAAACCAAGATACAAGAAACAGTATGAATTGTATGCCAGATATGTATTGAGATAAATTAAGCAGAGAATGAAATTCACACATGATACCACTGCATCAGGTATAAATAAGTAATTCATGTCCCTATTAAACAGAGTAAATGGAGCTAATAGGTCATTAGATTGAGATAATCCTGGATACTTCCATGAAATTGCAAACATTGTTTTATGCTCAGAGGTGGATCTCTCTGATTTGTCAGTTATTCAGACTTCTGTAATTTTGGTTGCCAAATATGATATTTCAGGCAAAAAAAAAAAAAAATACCAAAAAGGATAAAAATACATCAGATTGGAAAACTGAGATTGGAGAAATCTGAGACATCACTAATAATTCTGAAATCAATTTTTATCAGGCAAGAGGAAGGAATGAAAACAAAAATGTTAAATGTGCATCAAGACAAGTCAGCAAAATTTACAGTCTATGCTACATAAATAGATAAATGACGTCAAAAATTATGAATTTTAGAGTTTATTTGGCATAGCAAATAGCTTATATTAGTTGATACAATAGTCATCCCAAAGTTCTCACATATATTTATTTTAGTTCATTTAGGTTATCGTCAACATTAACACACCAACATATAAACAATTTCATTGAGTACTCAAAGAGCCGAGTTTTACTTGTCTGCTGAGTCCTCACCACCAGAGTGAAAGCTCTGTGAGTGCAGAAACTGTCTTGCTCACTGCTGAATCCACAGTGGCTGTTGGGGCAAAGCCACACACAAGACAGCTTTTATTTTAAATAAACAAAATCTTTGCCCTATGTATGTCATCAATAAGTCTTCGAAAGAACAGTGTTTATTTCCATTGGTCACTTAATTTTGTCATTTTGTTTTATTAGCCAGAGATTACTGGTATCACCCTTGAACTTTTTATGACATCTGGTGCCTGAAAAATATAAAACACAAACTTTTATTTCTTCTTTATTCTCTAAAATTTTGTAAAGGGCATGGGGTGCGGGAAACAACATCCAGGAGTCCTTACTCTGTAGTGTACTTTTCTCTCTAAGTGTATGTGAGGACCATAATATTCTTTCTGAAACCTCTGCCAGCCTGCCCTTTGGAGCAGAGCTCTGACAATTGAGTCATAGCCATTTTCTTATGCAGCAGACATTCATTTCATTATGTGTTAATCATGGAGACATTCAACACAGAGCCCAATTCCCAGTATTTAAATTCATCTGTTGGGTCACATTTAGAACTAAATATTTATATTATTGTTTACTTATATATCTTCCCTGAATAAAGTATAGAAAAACAAAGATGAAAAGTAGAAATTGCAAAAGCAAAAGCAGAGGCAATCTTTTCTAAAATGATGCAATGTAAAATAATTTATTATAAATCAATGATGACATTTAAAAAATAGATAAAATTCAATAACTTATTTTGCTATATTATCTCTAAGATTTCTTGAGTTATTCAAATTCAAATGTCAGACACATTAAACAGATTCCTCCAAAGCAGGAGCAAAATGCTCTTTTAACATAGTGAGCACCATGATTATGCATTTATTATAATTCTGAGCAAATATCAACATTGCTTATTATTCTTTCAGTTTGACTCAAATTTATGACCAAGTCAATAATCTATTACACTCACAGCATCTTTGCCTGTAGGATGATTATACATGTTCTGCAGACACAAAATAAGCAGAGTAAGAATGATGAGCATAGAAGGGAAGTATATAGCTTTTCCAGTCTTGTGAGTGGGGGGAAAAAGACAATTACTGTTTTTTCTAAATAAATCATTCTTGATCTTTGTGACATAGCTAAAAACCTAGAAGAAAAATAGAAGATCAGCAAATATACTCTTCCTTCTTGTTATACTGCTATTTACAGCCCCTTCCATCCCGGGCCTTTTTGGACCCTAACTGTACTCTGAACGCCACTAGTCATGATCTGTGTTTTCTAATAGCTTGTTCTTTCTCTGCAAGAACCAACTTAGAGCCCCTGCCACTGTCTTCAGAGAAGACACTCCCATTTACCCGGCTCACAGAGTGAGGAGATCAGCCTTCAGGCTCCTTTGTTCACAGAGCCATTTTCATTCTGGTTCTACTACTGATCATTAATAACCTTGGCCCCACTTATACTGCACTTTCTTCATTCTCTTCAATAGCATCTTTTGATCTGTGGGACATTCAGCTGACCTTTCTACTGATCAGCATCTAATTCATCTTCTTTTCCACTGTTTTCCTTGCCACTATTCTTGAAAAGTCAACCAAAACGAGATAATTTTTTAACAAATTAATCTGATAGTCACAGAACCTCCTTAATGCCAATTACATTCTCTCCACTCTAACCACTCGTTAACATTGAGGCATTTCTGACTTCAGCATCATTTAAACAATTGCAACCACACCTGCTTACTACTCTACCTTATCTCCTACTTTATGAACTTGGTTTTATATTCACTGAAAGCTCTTGACTACTTCTCTCAGTCAAGCCACCAGCCCTCTTCTGCCACCTCTACCTCACTTCCCAGCCTACACCCTAGTATTGCTTTTGTTAGGGCCCTGGCTTATCTCTCTCCTTTGCTCTTCTACAAAGTGCATTTTGTTGATTCCTTTCCTAGACAGATAACCTTTGCTTCTAGATTCTGCACCACTGAGAGTAGTTAGATAAAACGGTTAATGTATGTTCCTCTGTTCCCTATAAGTTCATGTTCTTCAACTTGTGCCAATGAACCATTCTACTGAGCCCCTGAAACTCGGTCATAACTGACTTGTCACTCTCTGTTTCTAGCTTCCTCCACATTCTAATCACTTGCAAACTGCTGGCTGAGAACTGTGTGCTCCTTAATACTCAACATGCCTGGGAGCTGGCCTCTGAATTAGGGCCTGTTCCACAGGACCAAGCCCCATCCCTCTTCATGAAGATGGCTGGGCAGTTATCATTAAGGTACCAGTACTTTTCCCTTCCACTAATGTCGAAAGAGACCATCATTCCTTGAAGGAAAACTCCAGATTTAACAATTTACTTCAGACCCTCACTACCTCACTTCCCTAGACTATTACAATTGCATTTTCACTGTCCTTAGTACCTCTGGCTTCTCCAGTCTCCAGGCTGTCCCACACATTGCCAAGAGGTTAACTTCCTGAAGAACACTTTCAGCATTTCTCTTCTTTGCTAACATCGTTGTGGTTCCCTGTTGTCAAATGAGTTTTGAATCTAAGGCTCTTTTAAGTTTTTTTTTGGATTTCTCTTTGTAAGCCTTACAGTGTCCTACACAGTGACCTGGGCACTAATCTGGGGTTAATTTATTGCATGGGTCAATAAATTCCCATGAAGTTTTATTTTGAAGTTTGGTAGTTTATAAAAGTAATTGAGAATTTCTGTTCTACTCACTAAACTTTCAGTTTAGATGATGAAACACTTACTGAAGATCACTCCACGAGTTAATGTTAGGGAAAAAGAACCACCATTGTTTGTCACTATGGACAGCATATTTTACTATATATTTATACACATTATAATTTAATCCTCAAAACAATCCTGACAGTTGGATGGCATTGTTCCTATTTTAAAGTTAAGGAAACTTAAAGGATTGCTAAGAAACTTATAGAAGGTAATATATATGTGTGGAGCTAGAGTTTACATTTAGAGATGTCTGGCACCTAACTATTCCAAATACTATTTTTCTATCAACCAATTTTGGGAATTCCCATGTGTCTATAAAAGAAAAATATTACACACACACACACACACACACACACGCACACACACACCACACTCATGTACACACATAAATAAATTTTGAAAAGTTCTTGATCTTAAAATCAGTAAATAGATTCTAATGCCAAGAAAAGAAAGTGTGATCAAGAGCAGAATATGCTATTTTCCATGTCCTCCACTTCATGGTGTTCTCAAGACAAAATGGTCTCTCTTGAGAGCAAACTATCTCTTCCTAGAGAAGAGGAGTTAAGGGAGAAGAGAAGAAACAAATGGCTTCAGTGGCACTCTCTCAGTATTCTACACTGAGACAGCACAAGCGACCCCATAAAAAGGTCTCAGCATAGTCAGTGCCATGATACTTTGCCACGTGCAACTTTGGATACACACCAGACAAGCTGATTGCAACTGAAAGCTAGTTCATTCTCTTTGTCATCTGCTGTAAATTTACCAGGATGAGACATGCAGAGGCATTCCTCCGCATCCTAAAAGATGTATTGTCAACACTCTTTATTCTGGAAAATACAAAGGCTAATAAGTACCAGATTGTTATAATAGAAATATGAAACTACCAGCTCCTTTTCTCTTTATCTACCTGATGACTTCACCCTCAGAGAAGATAAATGCTAAGCCATAATTGACTATTGACTCAGAAAGATAAATATTCTTTGAGGGGAACAACTGCATGAGTATGAAGATGTGCTGGAAGAGGACATGCAAATATTTTCTTTTTACGTTAAATTTTAAATTTAGGTTGTAAATAAATGTGGCCTGGCCACTGACTCTTAAGACACAACACAAAAATATATAGTTAAATAAATATATAGTTAAATAAATTTTACTAAATTTTCTATGACTACCTTTATTTAGGTGGCAGTAATTTAAGAGTTAAAAATAGTAACTAAAATTCTTAGCACTCACACTTTAATTTTATATAACATTTAGTCTAAACATCATATACTGAAAAAGGATACTCACCATTGAAAGTACATTGCTAACAATTCACAATCCTTAAGAAGGCAAATATTAAAAGAGTAAAAAAAATCTTTCTCTCTTGATAATAGTTGAGTTTAATCACCATTAAGTGTTGATTTTCTTAACAGTTATAATGCCAGAGAGATGAATCAGCCCTAGATATTTAAAGTGAAAAATGATTACCAGTGAAAATTAATAGGTTGATTTACATGTATTTATAATCTGCGAAAGATTTTTGTTTTATTTTCTTCTAAATTCTTTTTGCATCCTTCAAAAAATTTAAAATGTAAGCAATATTATGTGTCAAAGAATCTCATAGTCTATATCCCAGTATGTCATATAACAATTCGGCTAATAGTTTTAATAAGCAACATTTGTTTAAATGAACATTATGCCTTAAGTAACTTGGTCATATATACACACTTAATGTAATAAGAAAATCTGAGCATTCACTATCTTTAAAGAGTGGTTGATTTGATTAAACTTTAAATAACCATTTACATAAAACTAAGGGAAGAAATAATATACTTAATTACATTTTTAGTGATTTTATTATGAATTTTTAAAAAATACTAATTAGATGATTGAATTTCAATGATAACATCATAATAATTTCAATGATAACATTATAATTCAGTCAATTTAAATTTTACCATTAGAATAAATGACTCATTTAGTGCAACTGCCTACAAATCATATTTTTCTCCTCATTCTAATGTCCATTTTCTACATTTTTTTAATGTAAAGATATCTGCTGTTCTATGAAATGAAAAAAGATTGTAATAATGAAAGACTTTGCACATATTAAAGAACCTCTACTGGTGTGTAATTATTTGTATGCATATCACGAAAAAGTAGCATTTGTTTCCAAATCTATTTATACCAGTTATATTTATTATAATAATTATGTAAATTAAGAAAATGTCATATAAACCCTGGATTATGAGAGTAAAAAGGGTGTTGATTCTAATAAAACTAGGCATTGGAAAGACCAAATAAGGTAAACATTAAAAACTATTTAGTTTGGCATGGGCAATACCATCTTAAAGTTGGAAGAAAAAAATCATAATAAATTAAAAGCATTTTTTAAATTCATCTTGTTTATAAAAATACATAAGTAGTTACTCATTTTTTAAAAAATAGAAATGTCATTTATAAATTTTGATTGCACAGGAGAGAATTATAAAACTGTACCAAAGACAATGATGAAATAAGACCCATAGCCCATACCATACTCTAAGTAATGGCCTTGGCCATACATTCATTTATATGTGGAATCTAAACAAAATAAAAATAGACTCATTGAAACAGAGACCAAAGAGATTGTTACCAGAAGGGAGGTGATGAAGGGATGGGTGAAAGGAAAATATAGTCAATAATATTATAAGTTAGCACGGTGGTAAATGATTACTAGAATTAGTGGAGTTATCACATTGTAAAGTATAAAAATGTTGAAACATTGTATTGTATACTTGCAACTAATGTAACCAAAATAAGATTGTATACCAACTATACTTTAAAAAAAACTTCAATGGAAAAAAATAAAAATAAAATGTGCAAGATATATGAGTGTGTGTCTTTAATTCTCTACCCAGCTTAATTTTTCTATTAATTAATTAAGTATTCATCCTTCTCACACATCTTCTACTCTGACATAAACATTTGAAAGTTTCTGTTTTTCCAGTGAAGTAAAGAAGAATTCTGACTCTGGAAAAGCAGTGGGAGTAGTGTTAGAGGTTGGGAAAAAGCAGAAAGGAGTTGAATATTTAAAGACCCAAGATGGCAGGAGTGAGATCCCAATTGAAGCTGGTGAATACTAATTTATAGTAATACCAGCCTGGTTGAAGGGTTTGTGTCCAGCAAACTTCTGTTGCTTGGACACAGATGATGGGAATGTGGGTGGTGGAATTCATTCAGGGTTAGATCTTATCAGGTGGGTGAGACAAAAGAAGAGGAAGGCAACAGAGGTGATGATATTTGTAAGAAGGCAATTATAATAATGAATCATAGAATGTACATTAAACAAAGAAGAATGATGACAATTGGAGGGCTGATAGATAGGAAGTTGTGGGTTTAACAAATTAGAATTTGCAATGAAATTGAAAAATTGTTGCTGCAAGAGTACTCGAATGTATGAGCTGAAATGAAAGGAAACTATGATTGAGACTAAGGTTTTAATTTGAGTTTCAGAAGTGGTATAGTTACTAGTGATGATATAATACAGTACATAATAATGAAGGATATAGTACAGTTGTCAAAAGGTCACTGGAGACAGCCTAGGAACTTAGAAGGTAAAACATGAACGCATATCCATGTATGTTGGATTCACCTAAGATGATGGCGAAAGTTTGTGTGAAAAAAGAAATACCATCTAGGGACTAACGTGTTCAATGAATGAATCAGGTGAAAGGAATTTTGATTGTTTCAAGAAAGGAAGCTTATACAAGTACTTGACGTGAGTTAGCTTCAAAGAAGCAATGCTGTTTTTAATTTTATTTTTTAAAAGAAAGGAGACCTAATGGTCTGGAAATTATATAGAGGTAGTGTGGGGGAGGGGCAGTAGGGACAACATCTAAGGCAACTGGGATAACAAAAAAGAAAACCAGCCTTTTTTGAAAAGGCTTCAGGGGAAACGTTATCAGAAAAGAGCTGGCTTGCAGGCAAAACAGTTATAGGAAGTTTTCAGAAGGTGAAGAAGATGCTGACACTGTTAAGAATGGAGGGACATCTACTAATCCAAGAGTAAGATTTAATTGTTCAAGACCAGAGAGCTAATAAGTGGCTCTGCCAGAATTCACACCTAAGTATCTAAATGGGTCATTCTGTTTATCAGAGAGAAAATGCACCCAAATTAGTAAATGGGATGTTAGACACTGGAAAATACATATTTAAAGTTTTTTCATTCATCTCTTACTCTTAACAATTTCGAGGACATTAGGATAGTACAGTGATATTATATTTGAAATGTAACAAAAAGAGAATAATTAGGCAGTTCCAGAAAATATAGACTTTAGAAGCTCCACATAGTCTCAGAAACTCAATGTGAACATAACAACTCAGGTAAGTCTTTTGGAGCTGGCAGAGATATTACATCAATTGAGACAGTGATGTTATTTTAGAGCTTCTGAAATATTTTTTTTATTAACTGCTATTTCCCTGGAATGTTTCCTGCATGAAACTATTAGAATGAAAATGACAATGGCAAAATAAAATCTTCATCAAAATTTATTGTCTGGCAGAAAGAGTATGCGAGATATGGAAGGTATGTGTGCTATGCTCAATGCAAATAATTTAGTAAGTATTTTCTTAAATATTACATATAACTAATGAAACATTTTCTGCACTGGAACTTTTTAACTGTAAACTCCTCTAGAGAAAATGACTATCGTTCAAGGTCTAATACTCTGATTGAATTCATATCTCTTCAATGTGAAAAATGATCTAGTACAAGGACACTGGATGTTAGAGTTGAACATTGGGTATATTTATTTAACCCTCTAAAATTTGGATCATAAAAACAACATAAAATTATGAGACTCAATTAATCTTGCATCTGTAGCCCCATCGAACCCTGACTGGAAAAGTCCTGTAACATTAACTGGACCACAGGCTCTTTTTCCCAAATCTATTTAGGAAAAAAAAAAAATGTAGTGATGATTTCCTCTGCCAGCAGATATAGATCCTCTGATCCATAATCTGATATTTCTCAGTGATAAATGTCTTTATTCCCCTAAGGTGACCTCCAAGGAAAGTATTTTTCTCCACTTTCTAGGTTCAGTGGCCACCACTATTTCATCTGCCCAGGACCTTTATACCTTTTTCTTGAAACTCCACACCCCATTGCATCTAACAATCCAATCTGTGAAACAGAAAAAGCCACATGATAATATTATCCTAGCCACTCTTGATTGGTCCAGGGCTAGACACTTGATTCAAGTCAGACCAGTCAGAGTCTTCCAGGGGTTTCAGAACTGCTTGGATATGTAAAGCTTGGATAGTCTCATGACCATGTTTATGGCCATGTGGATCAAAGAACTGAAGGAAAGCAATCTGCAGGATGAGAGATGGGAATAAAGCTTACATAAATGTGTTTTCAATGACACTGTTGCTTCTGGGAAAAGCAGAGCTAAAGACGTCAAGCAAGCCCTCATGTTTTCCTGTGCCTAAGGTCTGTCTTCATTCCTGTCCCAGGGTTCTGTGAGACACCCCAGACTCTTTAAGGTATATTTATATGACATCGCTTTCTGAATTTCACTGAAGCTACTACACCTTGAAATTTTGCTTCCCAAGCAAACAAAATACTGAGTATTCAAGACATAGTTACATCTTTAACTTCTCTAAGACATGCCTAGAAATACATACTTTGTGAAGCAGAAAGCATTAAAAAAAATTCTCGTTTTCAGTATGAATAAGTAGTTTGAAAGTATCTGTCTCAGCTCCTTTTACAACCCCATGAGAAACAATAATAACGAGTTAATGCTTATTGTGAGGTAATGTCGTTCTAAGCACTGTGCTATGTTAATTATAGTCATTATTGCATTCAGTCTTTGTACACTATTTATAAGGAAATTGAAGCTCAGAGAAATTAAGTGAGATAGAGAGAGATTCCTCACCCAGGTCCATCCTTAGGGGAAGAATATGCCCCCACTGTTGGGAGCACCCTTGGCAAGCAGTTTTCAGCTGTCAGCCTCTGAAGGGTCAGCCTCAACTACGGAAAGCTGCCTCCCCTGAGGACACAGCCTTCCCTTTGTAGCTATCATCCAGTGACTGAATGAGGGGTACCAAGGATCAACATCAATCTACAGAAACATTCTAGCTCCAGAGCTCCCAGAGGGGTGGATAAGGCTATCAGGTTTACCTCGGAGCTCGATTTCTGCTCTGCCCATTCTCCTCCCCTTTCTCCAGAGCTGTGTAGTCCAATGGTATCCCCTAATAATGAACACTGGAACACTCATAGCTGTCTCAGAGGCTGCTTCCTGGGAAACCCAACCTGCAGTGATTGGATTGTCCAAGTGCCTCCAGCCTGCAAGGGCAAAGCTGGGATTTACATTAGCCTTTCTGACCCCAAGTACATACATTTCCCCTTGCTAGCCATAGTGTGTATAATAAATGCATCAGTGCAAAAAAAAAAATATTGAGATACCAGAGTCGTAACTATTTAGTTCACAATGCTTGCTTTGTTAATAGAAATAGTCTTTTCTTCAATTACTCCAGAGAGAGAACTCTTTGAAATTTAAAAAAAAAAAAAAAACAACTATTCATTTCTTACTAAAATACCTCTGTAAATATATAAAATCCAAAATTAAAAAGTGAAAGGCTTATTCAGTAATAATCCCCATTGCTGCAAAGAAAAGGCTTCATTTGTGAAAAGATATGATGTTCTCCATTTTTATTAGGCTGCAAAATACATCTTTGTATGATAGAATACATTTTAATATTAATTCTGGAAAAAATGTATACAATGGTTTCTTATAAATTATTGTCTTATAAATGCTTTAAAAAAAATCAGACTCTAAAACCTATGGGAAAAAAAGCAGGAAAGCAGGTGAAAATGTCAGAATTTCCCATTCATGATCTCAATTCATTTCCTATTAATGAGGACTTTATATTCAGCTTTTTTGAGTAACTAAATTCACAAACCACCCACTTACCCCATTTTCAAAGCTTATAAGTTACTTAGAAATGGCCTTTTTCCATGTACAAAGATTACAGAAAGCCCTTCCCAGTTAGAAAAGAAAATAAAGGAAAAAATAATTTCAGAGATTCTTGTTTGGTTTCCAACATGGTGATGAACATTAAGAAGTCAGTGGATAGGTGGCTTTTAAGAAATCCCATTTTTTATTCCCCAGTTGACCTAGAAGAACTGAGAGCTGGCAGAAAAACAAAGGTGAGCTACAGTGCCCTGAGTCACAAGCCCCTCCTCTCTGAGGGCAGCCAGCTGGACAGTTTATCTCAATTGGGAAAATGCTTTTCTTCTTTAATAATTAACATGGACTAACTCATACTGCTCCTGAGAATTATGCTTGTCCTCAGGTGTATGCATACTGTTTGGTTTGATACTTACCTCCTGGATGACCTTGAAGGGTGAAGAGGCACATCTTCTTAAAGTAGCTGGAACTACATTGCAAAAGCTTAATGCAGAGCTTTCTGTCAACTTGGATCTGAGCTACTAAAGCCACTCTGAGGCAACCTGCTGGACACGTACCCCACCCGCTCTCCCCAGCACCATGCCGACCCCTGGGGGGTAGAGAGTCCAAATGACCTGGGTGCTGGGAAATCAACATTTGAATCATGACCCACCTTAGCTTGCTGAGGGGTGGAAGAAGAAGGGGAGATGGAGGCTATGCAAAAAAAAAGTGAGGTTTCCCTAAACGGAAGTCACAAAGTCAAGTTCTCAATAAAGGGATTTGCTGGAAACAGAACAGATGGGAGAGAAAGGCCATTTCATGGAGTGTTTAACTTTCTTATTGTGTGTATTCTTCCAACCATGAAAGCATTTATATGACTATATAGTTTATAAAAAGAATAAAATCTTTCTAAATCCTAAATCCCTTTGATTAGTTTCCCCTCTCCAGTAGAGTGTAGCCTTGAGTGGCAAGAATATTGAGGACAAGGAAACTAGAACAAAGGTGTGGGTGGCCCTGCATTCATCCTCTAGTAGGAAAAGCAATTTCCAACATGACACACTGAGATGGTGTCAGAGTCCAAGGGCTTTGAGGTGACTCATAGAGTGCCATCACTCAAGTCACAAATGTCCTTATTTATAAATATGGAGAGAGAAAACAACTATTTCAGGATATCATTCTCCTACATGATGCTTTTCTAGCTGAGGCTAGAGAGCAGGAAGTTAAGCTCCACAACCCAGAGCAGACCCATTTCATCTTACCAAACATCTTTCTCAGTACACGGTAATAAATTGAAAAGCAATCGTAATGCACATGTCTCCACTAACCGCAGAATCTAAAATGCCCAAACCCATAGCTAATAAATAAAGTTTGGTGATATGAGTATAAACAGATTTCAGAAAAAGTGTCTTTATAGAGTTTATTTCCTAAGCAATTTCTTTAAGTGCCTAGTGAACAGAATCTCTTACATCCTCAGTTTGCTTGGCTAACATACGAAATGTGTTGCATTTTAGTTATGTTGGGCTTTCCAATTAAATTATTTAGAACTACTTCCTAAATGTCTCCCCAATTTTGGTCTTCCCAGCAGTCAGTAACAGAGAAAGTAGGTTTTAAGAGATTAACGTGCCCTAAATGAGTCATCCTTTTTTGTGAAATTCTGTACAATAAAAATGAGCACAGATATGCTGACCTCATTTAATTTCCAGCCTCTTAGGCACTTTTATTAACTATTTCACTCTCTAAAGCTCAGAAAACAAATTCAGCAAATGGGAGCTGGTGGAGGAGATAACTCCAAACTAATGGGTTAACCTGGCTCCATTTTCCCATAAGAGCTAGCACACGGAGCTGCCAGCACAGAACATAATTAGAAAGAGAGCCAGGCAAAGAGAGCCAGGCTGACCTCAAAAAAAAAAAAAAAAAAAAGCAACTTCAGTGCATGATGAGGAGGTGCTGGGCAAAAATCCCTGCATACAATGCCATCCTTGTCCTCCTCCTCACCCCAGTCTGAGCATCCTACCCTTGACTTCACTGTCTACTATTCTGGAAGAAGAAATGAGCATGGAGTTAGAATATTTGAGTTTAAATACAGATCTGCCGATTATATTATGACCGACTAATTTATTTTCCTGATCTTCAGTTTTGTTCTCAGTTCAACAAGGATAAAAAATAACTACCCTGCAGATTGTTGTGAAAGTGAATTTATTCATTCAACAAATGTCTATTGAACCCTTATAAAGTATCAGGTATTCTTTTAAGTGCTGGAAATACATCGATGGAAAAAATATCAAAGTTTCTGCATTTATGTTGCTTATATTCTAGAGAAGAGACTATAAGTAATATAATATAACATTAATGTAACATAATGTTGTGACATACTAAATATAATTTAAGGTAGAGATAACTAATATGATGAAAAAATAAATAAAGCAGAGGAAAAGGTTAGAGAGTAACACAGGGGCTGCTCTTTAGAGAAAACGATCGTTAAGTTCTCTTAAAGGGAAGAGATGATGTCATATCAAAGAACAAAAAGAATCAGCAAATAAGTGAACCACAAAGAGGGGCATAAAATAAAAGAGGAGTTACAGAGTAGCTACCATACTAGTTGACTAATGGCAGAGGTTCAAAAGACGAAAAGGTATAATTGATTGCAGTAGCAATTTTAAGCGAACCTGAGGTTTGCCAGGTTGGGTATCCTTCCCAGAGCTTTGCTTTAGTAGAGATCTTTCCTTCCTTCCTTCCTTCCTTCCTTCTTTCCTTCCTTCCTTCCTTCCTTCCTTCCTTCCTTCCTTCCTTCCTTCCTTCCTTCCTTCTCTTATCCTTTTTTTCAGTAATATTTGCATTGGGACTAAAGAAGACACTGAAAAAAACCGATAATAAATTGAAGACAAACGGAGTCCTGAAGAAGCAACAGCCAGGAATGTGTAGCTGAAGGAACTGTGCTGTTAGAAAGGTGACGAAGCCAAATAAAATTAAGGCCATCTTACATTTTGCCCTAGGATGGCAGTGAGGGTGTGGAACATGCCTTTAAGGCTTACTGACATACCAATAATAATTCTGTTTTAAAAAATATTTTACAATATAAAATTATTTAAGCATTTAAAAGTTATTACATGCTGGTATCTTGATAATGGCAGAATAGTTTATATCAAACTACCTCTCCTTTCAGTGATGGCTTTAAACTCTGAAGAAAATATGAAAATTCCACAGCTTTAAGACATTAGAGGACAACCAAATGTAGGCAGAAACTGGAGAAGACACATGTCTATCCAGGTTTCCACCAAGACACACAGAGAAAAGAGCGAGCAGAAAGCAGCCCTGCTAGTAGGCGGGAGAGTAGGGTCAGATTTTCCAGTTGGCAGAGCAGTGAGGAACTGAGGCAGGAAATCCCAGGAAAAAAAAAGGAAGTCACAGAGTGAGAGCACCAAAATCTGCACATAAATTGCTCTCAAGTTCTTTGCTATCTCTGGACTGCATCTATGAGGAGAGAATGTAAGGACTCCAGCTGTGAGCAGCAGCTGCCTGATGTTGGAGAGGCAAGAGTTGGAAGTTCAACTTTCATCGAACTTAGTAAACACTTAGGACTTAGTAAACACTCAGACTTCTACTGAAACTCCAAAAAGACCACAGGAGAGGAGTAATAACAAATGTATTATTTTGTAGTTATAATTTAAATATATATTGGGAAACACATGTGCTAATTAATCCCAAAACTAAGAACCAAATCATTAAAACTAAGAGGAAAACTAGACTAGAGCCATTGTAACAAAGCTTAAAACAAAACATAACCAAAGTGATGTGCCAGTAATTTTTTCTGGAAGGAAGACGTTTCTTTTTTCTCCCATGTATCTATTGGATTATTTATATCAGCATAGACCCACAAACAGAGAATTTTCTTACTCCATAAGTTACAATCATCATTCTGTTGCTCAAACTGTTGCCCATTGAAACTCTTCCATATTAGAATCTTTCAGCAAGCTACTGCATCCCCCTTTTTCATTAAGTATATTTTTATTTTCACTACTACAAAATGCTATGATTTCTTTTATTGAATAATATAGGCCAGTAATTTAATCACTTACTAAAACAAAACTCAGCACTCTTTAGAGGAAATAACAAAATTCAGAGTTTTTACAATGCAGCATAATATACAGTATATATTAAAAAATTACTAAACTTACAAATAAGAGGGCCCATAATCATGTGAATAAAAAAAATAGTAGAAGCAGTCTGATGATCTAAATATTAAAATTACTTGGCAAAAATTTTGAAAAAAAAAAACTAGACTAAGTATAGAAGAGAATTTATACAAAAGAGAATTATAAGGGTAAAAAGGTGGAAAATTTCAGGAGAGATATAGAAACTGAAAAAATATAAGAGAAATTTCTAGAAGTGAAAGATATGCTATCTAAAATCTAAAACAGGTGTGAACCACTAGCTTGACCATGTCTTAATATATTTTGACAAATCTTTTGCCATATTTGTTTCATCTTATTTTTAAAAGATACATTTTACTATTTCTCTGTATTTTTTTACTGATGGCATTCCTTTCTTTCCCCTCCAGATCTTGTTATCATTCTGAATTTGAATGTACTTAACATAAATAATTTTGCAGTATTCTGCAAATATTGGTATCTATAAACAAATGTTGTAATTTTACATTTTTTACCTGTCCTTTGAAATTTTGTTTTTTTTTCACTCAATGTCATGTTTTCTAGATTTATCCATCCTAAAATTTATATTTCATTAACTGTGCCATAACATTTAATTTTTTGAATGCATTACATTTAAAGAGCCTATTCTTCTTTTGACATACACAAATTGTTTTTAGTTGTTGAGTATTAAAAAATGTTGTCATAAACATTTTTGTGTATGTCTCTTTGAGTACATGTAAAAGATTTTCCCTAATATATGTAATTTATAATATATTATATACTATTTCCCATACATATTTCTATAAAAAAACTTTTGGCCTTAGCATTTGGGTATTTTAACCTAACTATATTATCAAATATTGCTCTGATGTTGATTACACCTATTTACATTACCAAAGGCAGTGTTTGACATAAGTGTTCATTTTCCCATAGAGTTGCCAAAAGTTGGCATTACTTGACTTTTAAATTTTCCTTTTAATGAATGTCTGATTATGCCTAATTGTTTTAATTTGCATTACTTGGTGGGTGAATATATTTACAATCTAGTCAGTAAATTTCAATATGTTCTATAAATTTTCTATTATTTACTCTTGTCCATTTTTCATTTGGTGATTTGTCTGTGCATGATTGCCATGTTAAATTTTTTTATAAATTATAAATAATAATTTCTGAAAGTTATATGTTTTTAAAACATATTCTTCCAGTCTGTAACTTGCTTTCATGCTTTTTTTGGTATAATTTGTTAAATAGAAATTTTAAATAGTTTTTTTTAATATGTGTTTTATTTAAGAAATTTTTTTATGATATTATATTTTCTTCCATTTTTTTCTAATATATTTAGTTATTTAATACATTTCAAATTGATTTTATATCTGGAATGTTAGAAAATTTTTTTTTTCCTGTTTGCATAGCAGTGATTCCAGAACCATTCATCAAATGTTCCTTACTTTACTCACTAATTTATAATGCCACCTCTGTTTTCATATATGCAGGAGTCTGGACTTTCTCTGTTTTGTTCATCTATTTGCCTACCCTATAGATGATTGCTATAGCTTTACAATTTGTCTTATCTGATATGGAAAACTCTCTTAACTTCTTTAAAATATCTTAACTACACTTAGCTCTTTACTCTTCAATGTGAATTTTAGAATACAATTGTCAATTTCTAAAATTTCTGTTGGGATTTTTGGAATAAATATGCATTGCATTTACAGATTAATTTGGGGGAGATGGATATCTTAGTGATATAGTCTTTTAACTATGAATGTGTTATACTTCGCCATTTATTCAGATCTTCTTTTACATTTTTCAATAATGCTTTCAAGTTTTCTCCATCTAGTTCTTATAATCCTTTTATTGAATTCATTCCTAGATACTATATGTTTTTGTTGCTATTGGGAATATGATAATTTGTTTTTATTATATTTTTTAGTTGGTTATTTCTTGTGTAATGTTTTTTTTTTCTAAGTGGTTGTAAAAATCCCTTTGTTCTCAGTGATTTGAGACATAATAAATATGTAGATAGTAAAGCATAATTCAATCAAACTCAGATTTAGTGGCTACATGAAATAGATTCAAGCACTCCTTCTCCAGGCATGCATTGCTTACATTTTGGGGATCTCTGGTTCACATCTTTATAATGAGTGATCTAAATAGATGCAACGTATGAACCATAAACATAAGCTACCTCGGAGAGATAAGTTTGATAACCAAATCCTTTTCTCTGGTGCCTATGCTTACTTTGAATACAATTCAGGATGTATTTGTCATCTGGCCTTTGTGATAGGTCATTTCTTGGACTTCGAATCATGGCGAATGGAAATTCAGCTATGGCAATACTCTTGGTGAATCTCAAATTCACTCTCAAGTGAGCTGGTTCCAGGATGGTTTCTGTGAAGGGGTATCATGGGGGCAGATGGGAAATAAGCTCACTGGCTCTTTGTTTTAGTTGTTAATTTAATGTGAAGGATATCAGGGGACACTTTACAATCATGGAATCACTTAATTTTCATAATATTTTGATAAGTATCATTGCCCCATTTTATAGACAAGAAAGCAAATTTAGGAAATTAAATAACCTTCCAAAGAAAGCATAATATGAACTTTGTTCTACTTCATTCCAATGTTTGTGTTTTTCTACTATCCTATTCATTGATGTTTATTTTTATTAATATTTTATTTGTATTGTATCAAAATTGTATTCTTTGTGCACAAAGGTGAATTTTGTTGTGAAGAGACATTTTAGAGGCTCGATTAATGAGTTACTCAGTTGGTCAGTGACTAAGAATGACCTTTGCAGAGATGTGTGGGTGATAAGCAGTTCTCTGGAATGACAATAGTGAGGGTGGGTCCCAAGGCTGAGAAATACCCTTTGCTACATACCTCCTTCTGTATCAGCTAAAGGCTAATTGAAAGAAAATAATAGTAAGACTTTTAGCTCTTAGATAATATTTTCTGTTAATAAAGGACCTGGAAATAAAATAAACATATTTAACCACTAATAGTAGAAAAATCGTTATGCAGAAGCATTGACAAATTACTGGTTATCTTTTCTGAGAACAGAACAAAATGGAGTTTGCATTTTTACATTAAAAGATATTGTAAGGAAGACCTTAAAAGTATATTTAAGGATGGTAATTTTGAAGTTATTCACAACAAAATAACAACAGCAGCAACTATAATGGCAGCAACAGAGAATAGCAGTTATTATACTAGTAAGGGTTAATTAGATCATTTTTGCCCTTTGATTAACTTTTTCCCCTCCAAAATCTGTTTTTATCCCAATTATCTGTGAAATATTAAAGACAAGTAAGAATGCATTGTCCTCAAAATTTAGGTAAATGTTTCTTTTTCTGCCTAGCCAAAATACATCTTGTTAAACTTGTAAACTTGTGGTATAGTGACAATATTGAATTTCATCTTTGATTATTTAAAATACTGAATATTTCTATTGCAAGTCATCAGCAATAACAAAGACAGTAAACTAAAAGCTTACTCCTGGAAATCTCATTAGACTTGTAGTTTGGTGTTGCTTTAAAAACAAGAAAACAACATAAGAGAATCACATATGATATTTTCTTTCTCTCCAAATTCTCTTCAATTTGTAGAAAAAAGGGGCACCCTGCTTTCTTTGGTCTTTTATATAAAACTTTCATGGTGGTTGTACATATGACCAAGGTCACTGTTTGGTAACCTCTCCAATCTGAGCAAAAAAATTATAGGCCAGAATTTCCATAGCAACTTAAAAAAAAAAAAACAGAAAAACATATTTTTGAAAAGTCAACTTTGTCTTGCAACCCAAGGAAGAGCTGATCCTGCCACAGAGGTGTTTCAACACCATGGCATTACATCTTGCATTCCCCAAACATCTCAGTCACATAAGGGAGTCACAAAAACATTGGGAATGTTATTGCCTGCTACATTAAAATCTGGACCAATTAAAAGAAAAAAAAATCTAACCCTGACCACTTGGTTTAAATAGTTGTTCATACTCTTCATTCAATGTAATGGCATTTCTACAGCTATAATTTTACTCAATCATCAAGGGACAAAAAAGTCTCTGCTAGATAAGAAAGAAATAGTTCATATAAAACATAGAGGTATAATAATATAATAATTGTTGGGAGCCATTCTTGCTGAATGCCCTGCAGACAGCGTTGGAGTTGCCTGCAAGCTAGAAGTTTGCAGAGCAGGTGGGCTCCTTACTGAAGAAGGAAGTTTGGCTTAATGGAAAGAGTTGAACGTTCCTTGCCCCGGGGAATAAGAGAAGAAAACAGGAACAAGGATGTTTTGAGAGAACTTATGTAAAGGTAAGCGATCATTTGCATATGTGTGGGTGTTGCTTCTCATGCACATCCAAGGGTATGTATATGCTGTTCCAAATAAACTCAGGTCGCAGTATTCACTGTTAGCCCTCCCCGACTCTATCTTCTGTCTCTCTCTCTCTCTCTTTTTCTCAATTCTCAGTCCCCCTCTCAAGAACTGTTCTCTCTTAGCCGGCTGGCTTCAACAAATAATAAAATAATAACTGCCACAATCTTGGAGTGTTTTCTATGCGCCAGGCATTGCTCTAATTTTTAAAACGAATTCATCTCACTTAATCATCACAAAAAATATATATATAGTAATGACTGCCAACACTTTTGTAGTCACTTATGGGCCATGTACTGTTCTCTGTCTACCCATTCATTTAATGGTCACGTGAACCCATAGTGGAGGCAGCATAAGTATTCTCATTGTAAAGATAAGAGAAATGAAGCACAGAGGAAGTAATGCTCATGGTTGAATAATCAGTAAGTTGGAGGAGCAGGCTTTGGTCCCAAGTAGCATGGAGCTCACACTCTCTTGCATGACACTATCTGCCTCTACATCCAACTCCACAGGAGGACAGATTTGTAAACATCCAGCTTACAGAGGCGAGGAATGAAACCCAGAGAGAATAACCTCCTCAAGATCCCACAGTGCAGGCACTGTAATTTGAGTCTGGTGTTGACAGAGCCAAAGCCTGCTCTATTCATCACTGTTGGAAAAACATCCAGAGGACACTCGGTGCTTTTTCTGGAGGTGGCCCTGCAGGACTGTCCAGAAATCACAGCTTGTCATGCAAATAGAAAGATCTGTTCTCTAATAATGTGTGACATCACCACGGTGATCTGGCAGGATTAGAAGCCTGCTGCAAAATATATGACTATCCTCTCTTCCCTCTGTTCAGAATAGATGAAATGGTGAAGGTGACGGTCATTCATATGAAGGGTTAGCACTCATATAATGGGTAGTGGGCACTCATGGAATCTGATGAGAGGGGATGCTGGCTGATGGCTTTGTCTGTTTCTTCTACTTTAGCTCAATATGTGCAAATGTGAGAGACAGGTTTGATTTGTGGAAGAATAATTCAGCTGCCATAGCAAAATGGAAGAAAATATCATTGCAGGCATTTACAAGTTGCACTCATTATGCCAGGTTTTGAAACCAAAATCCAAGCTGTTCTGAATTTATTGCCTTATTACAGTCCAAGTAATATAATTAAAAACTATGGCTGGCACATAATTACTAATTATACAGTAACTGTCATGCTTCTTCTGGGTTTTAATATTTATTCACTAAATCAAATTAACCATCTTGGATAACAATAGACTAATGTTTTTGTTGTTGTTTTTGTTCTATAAGTAGATTTATTCCATTTCAGCTGGCCAACTAACTGATCTTTGAAGAAAGAACGGACTCAGTCATGCTCATTTTACACTTAATTAAATATAAGATATTTGACTTCTGGGTAAATATTGAGTATTTACTAGACTTATCAAGGTTTTTACAGCCAGCGCAGCATTTTACATTCAATAAACAATAGATGAATCGATGAAGATTTGTATATTTTTAATGGGGTCCAAATCAGTGAATGAGTTAGATAAAATTTGTCTAGAATCAGTTGGATAAGACAGTGATAAGATAAGGTTGACAATTGCTTAGAGACCTATGTATTTTAATGCCATTCTCCCTTCATAAGATGCTGAATTTTTTAAAGCAAGTTCTGCTTTACTTGCTAAACATTATGTGCAAAGAACAGTAACTAAGGCAGAGTGAGTGCTTCATAAATGTTTATTAAATGAGTGGATGAATGAGGCAAGCATGACATGTAAGTGTGAAATATAGGTCACTAATTAGCTGTAAGGTTTATCTGTCACAAGAGACACACTAGGACAACAAGTCTTTTTGAGGTATATTCCAAAAAGTACAGAATGAAAAGTATACAAAATTTACATTAACTTTCATATATATTAAAAATAGATATATTTCCACATACACATTTATATGTAATATTATAACAAATCACAAACAATATTGCATGAAGTTTTAGTATTCACTTGCAGTGTATCCTCACTGCATCCAAAGAGGTGTGAAGAACTTTTTGCCAATTGTAGCTCATGTCTATGTTGTGATTCTATCTAGATTCTCACCATCTGTCGTTGTCTAAAAGGATACTTCCTTTCACTATATATACAAACATCAATCACATCATTATGCTGTACACCTGAAACTAATATGCCAATTATATTTCAATTAAAAAAAACAAAATTAAAGAATATTCACATTTAGATTTTTATATTAATTGCACAGACATCACAAAAGTTATGTTAAACCTAAGCCAGGTTTCCCCCTGACCTGACTGTATTTTTATAGTTCTTGTTAATTTGCTGTGTCATAAAGAGTCTTTACTCTTTTAAAATATGCTTTGCAAAATAACGACCACCTGATTTCTCTCTCTCTCTCTCTCTCTCTCTCTCTCTCTCTCTCTCTCTCAATCTCTCTCTCTCTCTCTTTCTCTTTCTCTCTCACTCTCTCGCTCTTTCCTTTCTTCTTCCCTCGCCCTCCCCCACCACCACTTCTCTGTCTCTCTCTCTCTTCTTGTCCCCCTGGTATTCTTTCTCTCTCTCTTAATGAAAGCTTTTCTGCTTTGATGGTAAGAAAGCATTAAATAGATTTGTTGGATTTTAAAAGGAACAAAATAACTCCCTAACAAAAATGTCTACCACTGCATAAAAGAACTGAGTTTATGAAACTTATTTTGTTTTTATTCAAAATTCACACCCAGGATAGCAGCCTATGTTTTTACTGTTGTTTAACTCTTTTCTATTTCATAAGGATAGGCTATCAAAATATATAGCTAAAATATTAATCACTTGCATTGCCTTTGACAATTAAAACTATTTCTGATTAACTGACTAATTTATTTCTCATAAAGTCCAGCTTAGAAACAAAAACCAGGACTGTTCACGTAACCTGGCTTGGATTACAATATCAGAAAGTGGTGGGGTTTTTTGGCTCCCAAGTCAAGATTGTTTTATTTTTCTAAATATTTTGCAAAATATTTTAAAATATTTCTTCTAGTTTAACATCAACACCTACTGATAGTAGGATTTTCAAGTTATTTTATCAAAAAAAAAATTGTCATCAGGCCTCAGTTCCCACTCCCAGGCACAAAAAGGGTGACCTTCTGCAGCCAGCCCCATCACTGTGGGAAGCACTGAAAGGCTGCAGCCACTCCTTTTGCAGAGTGGTGCAAGGGAGGTACAAGCATCATTGCTCCAGAAGCTCATGCATAGTCATCTCTGTTGCTCTCCCCAGCACCCTTTCAATCTTTGAAAATGTCTTTCTGCACAGAAGTGATCAGTATATCATCACACAATTTCAAAATGGTTCTGAAAACTAATAGTTTGTGTATATGGAGTCATTATTTGCTCTTTTCTATTCCATTCTTTTCCAGTGAGCTCTCCATTATCCCAGGGCTGCTCACTTTGTTTTTAGATTATCTGGGTCATTTGCTCTGCCCTCTTCTTCTTCTATTGGAAGTATCCTGCCATTTCAAATGTGACTTTGTTTGCCTATGTGCCAGAGGAGATAGCAAATGAGAAAATACAATGAGCTCAGTTTGCTACTTGTTCATATCTTAGCATACCTTTTTTTTTTCTTTAATTCTTTGTTTATGTTTTGTTGAAGTTTTGTAGGGTAAAGAAGGCAGGGTGTGGAGGATTTAAAAATACTGATTAAAAAGGTCTTGCTATTTTTCAATATTTAAATTATTTACATTCATTGTAATTAGACACTAGGAAAGCCAAATCTTTTTTAGGGTAATCCCTTCAGGTCTTTTCTCTGTTATTGATTATGGGTTCTTTTATGGTAAATTAGAATACTGATATTATTAACTGTCTGAAAATGATGTAATTGTCTATTTTAAAACCATCAGTTACTACTTGCTGAGACTATGCAGTGAAGTGAACTATCTGTCCCCTATAAATTTTACATTTTATTATAAAGTTAACAGTTAAAGCAAAGCTCAAGAACTTCCTGGACAGGCTCACAGTTTCATCTAAGTCTGAGCTTGTGTGCTGGGTTCTGCTATTGTTTCCAGCATGGAATGGAGAGTTTAAGGGAGAGAAGTTCTTGGTTGTAAGCCTGAAGCAGATGAAGAGGAAAGGTGTTGGTGACAGTTTCTTGTGTCCTTGAAAATCAGTGTCTACTCCCTCCACAGTTCTCCTTGAAGACCAGCCCATTTTGAATCTCATATTGAAAAGACACTCTTTTTTAACCTAAGAAATTATAAAAATATTTTTTTTGGTTACAGTACTTTACAAAGGAAAGCTTTTACAAACTTGAAATATTATGTGCATCATTGTTTAAACATTTGCAAACATACTCTACACTGGAAGCTCTACATAAATAGCAACTGGTTGTAACAATCAGAAATATTACAATTCAACTTGATGAATTAAACAAGTAAGCAACAAAACTATATTTAAAGTCTCAAATTTTTAGTAATGCCAGCATTACATTATAAATATTTTTATCATTTTACAGATGAACTATCATCACAACTCAGTGATGTGTTAGGTAAAATTGACAACACATTAAATTTAAAAAAAAGAATAAATTGACTTCAGTATAAAATGTCTCCTCCAGTGTCCCCAATCCATGTCATTTTTTACTTAAAAAACAAACTTGAATAGGCATTGTATGGACTTGTATACTACAGATACAGAATCTAGAAAATGGAGACTTTTTAATTTTATTTTTCTAAGCCAAATGTTATACAAGATCCCACATAATATAGTTGTACCTAGTGGATGGCAAAATAGAAAATATTTTTAAAGCAGCAATGGTATTAGAGATGGTATAAACAAAAATCATGTTATACAAGTAGAAGTATAAATTGGTAAACATTTTGGCCAATCAAGCAAATGAAGAATCTTACAAATGGTCCTGGCCTGTAAATTAGCATTCTGCTTCTAAAAATAAATTGTAAAACCAAAGACACAACAAAGGCAAAGATGACTAGAAAGCATTATTTATTGTAGCAAAAAATAACATTAAAATATCTAAATATTAAGTAGGAGAAAAATCTGTTGTGATGAAAGAAATTACACAGTGAAATATTGGGCAATAACATTACCATGTTTTTGAAGAATTGCTAGTGACATGGAAACTCACAAAAGAAAATTAAATAAATAAAGAAGAAAAAATTGTGTAAAAACTGATTACAATCTTGTTTAATATGTACTAAATATATGCATATAGATAATAGTTAGAAAAGGTACTAAAAGAAAATACACCAACATATTAAAAAGTGGTTTTGGATTATTTTTATTTTCTTTTTTATACTTTTCTATAATATGAAAAATGTTTAAACATAAACAAATTTGTGACAGTGAATTTTAAGAATCAACTTGACTGGGCTAGTGGCTGCCCAGATAGCCAGTAAAATTATTTCTGGTTGTATCTGAGGGGAAGGGGGGATATTTCTGGAAGAGATTAATATTTGAATTCAATCAATAGACTGAATAAATATCACCTATACCAATGTTTATGGACATCATCCAATCTGTTGAATGTCTGAATAGAGAAACACAGCAGAGGAAGAGCAAATTTACTCTCTGCTTGATCTGAGACATCCATCTTCTCTTCCCCTCAGACATTGGTGCTCTTGGTTCTTGGATCTTGAGACTTGAACCAGAAGTTACACCAGCAGCCCCCTGATTTTCAGGCATTTGGACTTGAACTTATTATACAACCGGCTTTCCTTATTTTCCAGCTAGAAGGTGATGGATCATGGAACTTCTCAGCTTCCATAATTATGTGAGCCAATTTCTATAATAAATCTTATATATGTCTCCCACTGGTTCTGTTTCTCTGGAGAACTATGACTAATACTGTTTTATCTTCATAGTGAGACATATTAAATATAAATTTAAAAAGATATTTTAGTTAATATGGCTTAATACATAGATTTTGGTGTCAGAATTACTTGAGTTTGTGTCCTACTGCTACCACTAACAAGATGGAGAAACTACTTAACCTCTTTAAAACTCAGTAAACAGATTGATTAGTAAATAAAACTCTCGGGGGGTTGGGGTGGGGACAAGAAAACAAAGATCAGAGCTCACTGGTGAATTTTACCAAATATTCACAGAATTAATACCTATTCCTTACAAATACTTCTAGAATATGAAAGTGAAGAGAAGACTTCCTAACACATCCTATGAGGCCTTATTATCTTGACACTAAAACCAAAAACATCACAAGAAAATTATACAATGATATCCTTTATGAATATAGATGTAAAAATCTTCAACAAAATACTAGCAGCCTAAATCCACCAGTATATAAAAAGGAGTTTACATTGTAATCTAGTGATGTTTATCTCAGGAATATAAGGTTGGCTCAATGCATGAAAATTATTCAGTAGAGTATACCACATAAATAGAATAAAGGGGGGAAAACTCACAATCATTTCAATTTTTTCAAAGAAAAGCATTTGAAAAACTTCAACACATTTTCTTGATAAAAACAATCTGAAAACTAAGAATAAAAAAGAGTCTCCTAAATATTTAAAAAATATATATTTATGAAACCCACAGCTAATACCATATTTGACAGTGAAATGAAAGTTTCTTACTTCCTAAGATCTGGAACAAGACAAGAATATTCCCTCTTGCCAATTCTATTCAACGTTGTAGTTGAGTTTGTAGCCAAAGCAACTAGGTGAGAAAAAGAAATTTAAAAAATCAAGATTGGAAAGAAAGAGGTAAAACAATCTTTATTTGTACATGACATTATATTCTACATGAAATATCCTTAAGAATCTACACTTGGACAGACACATATGCACACAACATGCACACACATGTACATGTACACAAAAATTAGACTTTATAAGCAAGTTCTGCAAGATTACAAACTATAATATATAAAAATTAGTTGTATTACTGAACACTAGCAATGACCATTTGAAAGTGAAATTAAAAAAACTATTTTATTTACAATAACATCAAAAAAGAATAAAATTCTTAAGAATAAATATAACCAAAGAAGTGCAAAACTTGTACACTGAAAACATTGGTAAAAGAAATTAAAGAAGTTGTAAATAAATGGAAAGACAGTTCCTGTTCATGGATTGGACAACTTAATATTGTTAAGATAACAATACTCTCAAAATTGAGCCTCACATTATATAACTAAATTAACTCAAAATACATCAAAGATGTAAATGTTAAAACTAAAACTATACAATTCTTTGAAGAAATCACAGGAGTAAATCTCATGATCTTGGATTAAACAACAGTTTCTTAGATATGACAACCAAAGCACAAGCAACTAAAAAAAATAAATTAATCAGACTATCAAAATTGTGTGTCAAAGGACAGTATTAAGAAGGTAAAGTGACAACCAATGGGATAGGAGAAAATATTTATAATTATATATCTGATAAGGATCTAAAAACCAAAATAAATAAAGAATACTTACCACTCATGATAAAAAGACAAATAACTATTTTTTACACAATGAGCAGAAACAAGTAAGAGAATACACGAAAGGCCAATAAACACATGAAAAGGTGCTCAACATCATTCATCATGTAGAAAACGCAAGTCAAAAGCACAATGAGATACCATTTCAATCCATCAGGATGGCTGTAAAAAACAAACAAACAAAAAACAAACAAACAAAAAAAAGAAATTCAGAAAACAGAAAATAACAAATGTTGGTGAAGATATGTAGATATTAGAACCCTCATACATTGCTGGTAAAAATACAAAATGGTGCAGACACTGAAAAACAGCTTGACAGTTGCTCGAAATGTTAAATATAGAGTTACCATATTGCTCAGCAATTCTACTCCTGGTATATTTCCAAGAGAATCAAAAACATGTGTTCATTAAAAAAGGCTTGTACGTGAATGTTCATGGCAGTATTAGTCATAAAAATATAGAAACATCCCAAATGTCCAATAACTGATGAATGAATAAATAAAATGTTGTATATCCATATAAGCAATGTTATTCAGCCATAAAAAGGAATTAAATAAACACATGCTACAACATTAATGAACATTGAAAATATCATGCTAAGTGAAAGAAGCCATTTACAACAGGCTGCAAATTGTATGATTCTATATATCTGAAATGATCAGAATAGGCAAATCCATAGACACAGAAAGTAAATTCTTGGTTGCAAAAGCCCGGGGAGGAAGGGAAATGGCAACTGACTACTGTTGGGTATTAGATCACTTTTTGGGGTGATGAACTGTTCTAGAATTAGATAGGAATGATGGCTGCACAACTTGGGAATATTCTAAAGCCCACTAAGTTTTTCATATTAAAACTGTGAGTTTTATGATATGTAAATTACATCTAATTTTTTAAAATATTTTAAAAAATCTCTTCAGTCCAGAGAGTTTGGCTGCTCAACAGTCACCACAGAAGCAGTCAAGTGCAAACACCTCTGTTCCCTGACCACTTCTCACTCTACCTTGTTCTGCTCCTGAAGGGGCTTTGGGCTAGATGAGAGAGGAACAGTGGAATCACAATGTGGGAACTGAGAAAAGACATGGATATATTCTCCTCTCCCACAAACGCAGGCTTCCAGAGTGCAACAGGACCAGACTGCAGAGAGGGAGAGGACTCCATGTTAAATCAGATTGAAATCTGACTCGTATATGAGCTGCACATGTAATCACCTAATTAAAATTGCGTTTGATAACTTGAAATGAGATTTTTAATACCTAAACATTACAGAAAAGTTACAAGATATGCTGGACTTCCCTTGTAGGGTCAGAGAAGGAGCCACACACAGCAGTGGGGCTGGGGTAAACTAAAGCTGTGTACTAATTTCATTCCGTAAGTCCTGCTTGTTTCAATGTACAAGTTACAGTTAGATTATGGCAGGTGTTGGGGGGTGTGGGGAGATACAGAAGTCCTTGTGAGAAGCTTGAGAGCAATAGAATTTAGTAAAACAAAATCAAGTACACTACAATACAGCAACTTCACTTCTGAGTCTAAATTGCAGGAACTTCTCCCCAAGGGGATGGTACCCACAACTAAATAGCCTGTGAGAGGCCCATAGCAATTCACTTTTACGTTCAGCAAATAAAGTGAAGTGTCTTTTTTTATATATTACTGTGTAACTGCTGGTAGAAAGTTGAGTACAGAGATGAAAAGCATATGCTGAAACAGATGTCACCTCTTTCCCTGATATAACCATGAAGGTCATCAGTGATAGTTCCACTTCTTGCTGTCCTTGGATTCAAATTCAGAGTCTTTCTCAACACAGCTCTCTTCCAGGCAGCTATTAACAAATGAATACCACTGTAGTGCAAAATAAAATAAAATAAAATAAAAAAACATAATTTCTGTATTATAGTTTAACTAAAACCCAGGATATATAATGTAAGGCAGAATAATTATATATCTATTTGGTAATACAGGGTAGCACTGTTTCTGGGAGAAGGGCAGACATAACCAAAGCCCGAGCAGGAGAGGAAATTGGGTAGGGAAGGAAAGACAGCTCTTCGCAGATTTGGAGGAGACAAAGGCAGGTGAGTGCCGAAGAGCTTTCAGCATAAATGAATGGAGATGCAATTAAATTGCATTTGAAGATAGACAAGAATGCTGTCTATTTAAAAAGTGGGAATGATCTGAAAGTTTTTTGTCCCCTTACCTTAGACAGTGACATGTGGTGGACAAAGACACCTGCTTCTAGATTTTTCTTAAAGAAAGGATTGACAACAACTCCTGCACAGTTGGTCTCGGGCACAGAGCCCCAGTGTCCCAGGCCATGCCTTGGCTGGAGCAGCCCGTACCTCATGTTGAGTCAGACAAGAGCTTAAAGGTCCAGCCATTTTGGCCTGACACGGGACACTGGTCAGACCAGACTCCTGGCAGGGTTCTGCCGGGTTAGCTAAGACTTTCTCGGACCTGCATCTGCTGTTAGTCTTCTCCCTCTGTCTAGTCCTGCTTCCTCTCCCTTCCTCCCTTCATTGACGTTGTCTCCTAACAAACACCTTGTACATCAAATTCAGTCTCAACACCTTTGGCTGTGGTACCCTACCCACCACGACCAGTAATCCTCACTATCCCATGTGACTTTTCCATATCAAATGTGAAGCGCACTAAGAAAATGATAAAGAAATTTTTGTTGCACCATTAGAACCATGAATTAAATAATTTTTTCCACTCATTTTGATATGTGCTATACATTTTGCAACATAAAGGGAATATTTGTAGCATTACTTTGCTATGAGATGAAACAAAAAAAAATAATTATTAGGCAGACATATAACATTTTCATAGGACTTTTTTAACTAGTATAATAAGGCATTAAAGTTCATCTATAAAATCATTTTCCTAAGGTGGAAGAGAGCTAACATTGCTTGAAAGCTTACCATGGAACAGTAGTGTCCTTATATTATTCATAGATTACTTTTAAAATACAGTTGATCTGGACCTGTTATGACTGAGAAACAGCAGTAACCCTCTGGAATCAGATGTCTTAATGCACCCAACACACAGAAATGTATCCTGTACACAGCTTCCACCACCACCCGTCCTCTGCCAGAAAATTGGTTCCTCAGCAAATGTTTAAAGCTAGAATCCTAGCCAAGGTTAGAGCCTGTAGTCATCACTCTTTGCCACAAGGGGTCAGCCTTTGCACCTATTGTAATAAAGTTTCAGTAAAACTTCCAAGAAAAAAAAAAAAACCTTTCATTTCATGTTTAATATAATGAATTTACTGCGATATACTTGTCAGATAAAGAGCTAAAAAACTACAATATAAAATACATCCCTACAAATTGTTTTACACATATTGAAATCATGGATTCTGAGGATGTTAGAACTATACAGGACCTTAGAGATATGAATAACATTAGCTACCTGTGAATGGCCACTTATTCTGGGCTGAGAACAATACCTACCAAATCACAAAGTATCTCAGTGGTCCTTCTCACAGCCACTTGAGCCAGATATGACAACCCACAAGTCAGGGAAGGTAACTGAGACTAAGTAACCCCTTCAGCAAATATTTGTTGAGTACAAGACTTGGCAGCAAGTCAGTGGGTGAACCAGGCTTTACACGTAGGTTTGTCTGATGCCCAAGTTTGCTTTTGCCTTTTATAATCCCTTCGAATCCTTCTTTACAAAGGAGAAAACAGTGCTCGAGAGGCAAAGTGAATTACCCAAAAGAACAAAGCTACTTGGTTTGTCACCTGTTCTTCTACACGTTCCTACATCCCCAAACTGATAATATGTACAAGTGCCCTCTATCCTTAGAGACAGAGGATAAACTATGTAGAGTTGATCATAAAGCCATCCCTCAACTCACTCCCCAGCCCCAGTGGCAGTGTTGTGGAATGTTTAATTTTCGTGAAGTCAATAAGAAAGCCAAAACTCCCAAATAAATTATTTTAGTTTAACCTTATTGAAATTTTTATCTGCAGTTTTCTTTCAGAAAAGTAACAATATTATTTCATCATCTTCTGACCTTTATTACTTCTCTTTGATTCTATTTTATTTTCTAGTATGCCTGGTGTATATTGGTTTTCTCATTCTATTTTCCATGTCTCTCGACATCTTATAATTTTCATTAATTATCTCTTTTTACTGAATGTTGTATAATTTCCCCTTATCTATCTTTAAGGTTATCATTTTTTTACCTGTCTCTAGTTTGCTACTTAATTAAGCTATTTGTTTTTTTAAAGTTTATATTTTTAACTTCTGTAAATTCTTTCTTTAATTTCTGCCTATTTATTTTACAAAGTATTTTTTCTCATAGTGCCAATGCCTTCATCTGCATCTTTAACCATTCTAAATATGCTTATATCAAGCTCTACTTCAGATTGCCATTATAATTTTTGTTTCTTGAAGTTCTAATACTCATAGTAATTTATGGTCTCATTTGCTATGTATTTATAATCGATGAAAATTATTAAGACTGCATTTTTCTGTGAGAATGAGGTTGTAGAATTACTCCCCCACATTAGTTTTCTAGGGCTGACAGAATGAAGTACCACAGACTGGGGAGCTTAAGCAATAAAAACATGGTTTTTGACAGTTCTGGAGGCTAGAAGTCCAAGATCTAGGTACTGGTAGCCTTGGTTTCTTCCACGGTCTCTCTCCTTGGCTAGTAGAAGACTATCTTTATCCTTGTGTTGTCATATGGTCTTCTTTCTGAACATTCTGTGTCCAAATTTCCTCTTTTTATAAGGACACCAGTCATATTAGATTAGAGTCCTAATGATCTCATTTTATCTCAGTTACCTCTTTAAAGACTATCTTCAAATAAAGTCACATTCTGAAGTACTAGGGGTTAGGACCTCAACATGATTTGGAAGGAGGCATAATTCATCTCATAACAACCCCAAAAGTAATTTTGCTTATAATTCTGGGCATGTCACCAGCTTAGAATAAAATTTTATGCTAGTTTGTTGGCTTGAGGGTTCCTGGATCATTGGAAATGTTAAATTTAATCCTCAAACTCCTGAAGAAGAAGGCCAAGAGTTTTGAATTATAAAGAAGGAGACCTCAATCTTTCTTTTTCTTCTAATCACACAACCAGAGCTTTGGAAAAGACAGTGATGCATTCTTTCCACCTCCTGCATCACTGGATGGATGTTTTTCTACTTTATTGCAAGGTACATCTATCAAGAGTCCTTTACTTTGTATAAATAATTTCCACTTCTAGATCAGCTCCTTAAACTTTGCTCAAAATGAATATTTTGTCTTTTGAGTATTTTGCTTAAAATGAGTATTTTGCTGGTTGCTTATCAAATTGGTAGTCTGGTGTTCCATAGTATCCATAGCTACCAATCAACTAATCCCGAGAAAGCCATTGTCATTTCAGATTAAATGTAGTTTATGAGCAATAAGCATGAATCTGCTGTGAAAATCAGAGCCAGGCATTAGATTGAAGTTTGCCTTCCCTGGATCTGGGCCAAATGACTATAACAGGCAGAACTCCAGGACGCATATTGCCTGTTGTACATGCCCTACAGAATCCACTCACCTTGAGTGGTAAGAACCTGTCTCTATCACAGGCTATTAGCATCATGATTTAGTTACTAATCAATTGGCTTTGAGTTCAAAATTGATGTCCTCTTGGGTGGACCTGACATAATAAGAGAAGTTTTAAAAGAAGGTGAAATATCAGAAATGCTATCCTGCTGGCCTCAAGGAAGAAAGCAAACAACCATGCTGTAAACTGTCTGTGAAGAGGGGACGCCTCCAGGCTGACAGCTTCAATCATCCCACCGCGAGGAACTAAATTCTGCCAACATCCGAATGACCTTGGAAAAGCTTCCTGAGCTCAATAAGAACTGCAGTGTGGCCAAAATCATGACTGCTATCTCAGGGGACCTTGAGCAGAGGACCCAGTCAGGCCAGGCCTAGACTCGCCACCTAAAAAAAAACAGAGATAATAAATGTTGTTTTAAGCTGCTAAATTTGTGGTACTATGTTATTCACAGTGGAAAACTACTACAGTGCCTTATCTGTGAGGACAACTTTTCTCCCTCAGTGATAGCGAAGGCTCTCATCTGCTCTGTGTTAGTTTCTAACATATGTTTATGTGGTGGTACCACAGAACCACTGGGCTGCCCAGGAATGAAGGAGCCATAATCCCTTTAACTTAATATTGTCAAAACTTTGCTGCTATATTTAAATTTGCATAAATATTTTAAAAAGAAGAAACTAATATTTTCTAAACAGGCCTAATAAGTTGTATAAATAACTGAATTGCTTAATTCTCACAAAACCATCTAAGATGGCTTTTACTGTTCCCATTGCTCAAATGAAGTCATTAAACCTGAAGGTGTGAATCACTTACCCAGTCCTACATCTGTTAGGTAATAGAGCCAGTACTCAATCGACGTGACCCCTGGGACAGAATATTCTACATCATTTGGTTTACTGTATTAGTGGTATGCTGCAAGAATGTAGCTGCAAAACCAAAGTCCATAGAGGACTCTCAATCTGAGTTGAAAGAAGCTCTTGGAGTTTAGATGTGGCATTAAGAAACTAGTTAGAGGAGCATTAGAGCTCATCTGCCTTCCTTGGATGCTTCCTGGCTGATTCTAGGATCATATTGCATTAGGACATGACAGGATGATGTGTCAGCTTAGGGATATTTCCTGTTGTCATGTTAATTACAAACATCTTTCTTTCTTCACAGATTTTCCAGAAGCCAAAACAGGTGGATTATTTTGTAAGAGAACATTCAAAACATGAAATGATGTTGATTCCTGTGGTGCATTTTGTTTTTCTTTTTATTGCCCCCAAATGTCACATAAAAATATGAATTTCACACAGGAACACTTTTAGTACAATACAATAGTACAGATCCAATCTTAAAACTGCCTTTAAGCTTCACATTACAGCATTATGCTTATTATCCCCTAACTAACAGCTTCTGATCTCATGCAATGGGCAATGTGCACAAGAATATATTAAACTCATCAATCAAGACATAAGAAAAAAATAATTTAAAGGTGTGTCCATGCCCAACAGTGCTGACACTCTTACTGCATCCTTATCATTTGTAGTTGGTCCTGAATACTTATAGAAAGCATGAGACATGTCCCATTTTTACATTTAGGATTTTAAGAAGTATCATATTATTAAAATAATTTGAATAATAACTCTGTAGATCAGTGAAAAAACTGTAGACTTAAAAATGGCAGTATTATATTGTTATTGTGAAATTTACCTATAATTATTTTCAGGACTGCAAACATTGTCCATTCTCTCCTCCTATGGATCCTTCATAGCCTAATGTAGTGTCCATATACCTCTATTGCAAGAGAAATAACAAGAAGTTTGGCTAAAAGAAATTATAGTCAGATTAATTTGTGCCTTGTGTTTTCTTTTAGTTTTCTCATGTTTGTATTGATTTATCCCTGAAGAAAAATTTAATTGAAATATTTTATCACTTCAGTTGTGTCTTTTTATTTCTTTAATTCTAGAAATAACATTGAATCATTCAGTAGTTTCTAGTCTTGCTCCACTTCCTCATCCAGATCTCCAATGCCCAAAACAGTACTTGACCTTGATCAGAGTAGACCCTGATGGTCTGGTGGTAGGAATGTAAAAAATCTTTTAGTTTATAAAGAGTATTGTTGGAGCTGTAGGCATAAACAATAAAAATAAAAAATAAGGGATTGTAAACTGACAAGGTCTTTGCAATCTGTGAGGTCAACCAACGGTTGCCTTGCCAAAAAAAAAAAAAAGTCTATTGTCATAATTATTATACTTTAAATCATTTTTATTTTATTTAGGCATTTGTCCTTAGTAAAAAGGCAAGGCAAAAAAGAAAAAAAAATCTGTGAGAAAGAACAACTTTTGTAATTATCAGGAGCAAATTTGAATGTGAATGAGTTTTCCAGTGTTTTTTGAGAGCAGGTCTTCATGAATGCAAGAGGTGAAAACGCTGGAAACTTGAATGGGGTGAAGAGGAAAGGAGAAAAGAAACAGGTGAGGTGCAACATGAAAGCCTGAACTTGGAAATAAATGTGATATGTTGAACTAGAAAGAAGGGTGGCATGACAAAGATCAAAATATTGTGATAGGAAGTGGGAGAAATGTATGACTAATAGATAAGAGCACAGCTTCACAATAGGTCAAGGGACTTGCACTTTATCTAATGAGTTATAGGAATATGCAAAATAAAGGACATGAGAAGATTTCTCCAGAGAGGTGTATACAGTGGCCTGGATGGTTCAGAAGAAATTTAGGTAGAATACTGTTATGCGCTCCGCAGGTTCTATATTGAAACCATGTCTTTCCTATTTACTTTATAATCTCAGTATAGGAACTGGACCAAAATGGAAATGAAATGTGACAAGAGAGGAATTTGAATGACAGCCATTGGAAAGGAGCAACTCCATAGTGGAAAATCAATTATATCTGATGAAAGCCTGAATAAGGATTATGAAGTCTGGATAGGTCGCATAATACTACATGTTTTGAGCTTTGGAAACAGACATAAGGGAAAACGTGATCCATTGAGTAAATGAGTCAAATGGCTATGTGAATGGATGAAGGCAATACTGCTGCTAAGACTGAAAAAGTCCAAACCTCAAAAGTGTCCCAATAAAAGTTTAAGTATTAATAAATCTAATGAAATTAAGTCCAATAAGGGTTGTGTGGGAAGGGGAGGTAAGAGGATTCTCTGTCCCATGCAGCCATTTAGTGACACAGACTGATTGAGAATCCGCTCTCATCAACGTATGGCTACCACAGTTCCTGTAAGCATTCATCTTGGAAGAAAGACCAAGAATATCAGACCACGTATAAGGTTTTACGAGGTAGGTCTGTATCACCTCTACATTTCATTATCTTATCTAGTACTCCATCACATATAATACTTAACATCTGCAAAGGGTGCTGGTAACTATAGTCTATCTGGATAGCTGAGAGAGAAATGAAATAGTTTGGTGAGCAGTTCATCCTTCTGTATCATAGTAGCTAAGGAAGCCAGTGTATTTTCCCTACAAGAAATGCTAATGAATATTCTTCAGGATGAAATGAAAGGATACCAGCAGGAACTCAAAGCTATAAGTAAAACTAAAGAATGCTGGTAAAAGTAACAATATAGGTAAATATGAAAGCCAGTATTATTGTACTTTTGGTTTGTGACTGCTCTTTTATTTGCATATGATTTAAAGGGAAAATGCATTAAACAATAGTTATAAATCTATATCAATAAGCATACAATATATAAAGGTGTAGTCTGTGTCATTAACAACATAAAGGGTGTCAAAAGGAGAAGAAGAGAAGCAGAGTGTTTAATATTGTTGAAACTAAGTTGATTATACATTGGTTTTATACTATTAAAACTAAGTTACTGTGTGGTTAATTATAATCACTAAGATAATCATTGAGAATAATTTAAAGATAAACAGAAAAGAATAAGAGATTGAAAATACTCTAAAAAGCTGACTAAATACAAAAAGGCAATATTGGAGGACTTAAACAACAACAAAAAAACATTTATGACATACAGAAAACAACTAAATGACAGAAGAAAATCCTTCTTTATGAGTACTTAGTTTTGATGTAACTGAATTAAACTTTCCTGTGTAAAAAAGCAGAGATTGGTAAAATGGATAAAAACAGCAATAACAACAACATGATTCATCTATATGCTGTGTATAAGACAGTGACTTTTAGATACAAAGACACAAAGAGGTTGAAAGTAAAGAATGGATAAAGATATTCTATGTAAATATTAACTAAAAGAAAGCTGGAGTGGCTATATTATTATCATACAAAGTAGACTTCAAGTCAAAAAAGTTACAAATGTCAAAGAAAGACATTATATATTGATAAATGGTACATTATATCAGTAAGATATTATAACTAGAAAGATATACATAAATAACAAAATTCCAAGATACATGAAGCAAAAATTGATAGAATTTAGAGAGAATAGTTTTATAATAATACTGAGAGACTTCAATATCCTACTTTCAATAATACATAGAACGACAGACATATCTATAAGGAAACTGAGGATCTGAACAACACTATAGACCAATTAAACTGATGGTATAGAGATATATACAGAACACTCACATTTTCTTAAATGTACATGAAACATTCTCCAGGATAGATTGTTAGGCCACAAAATAAACCTTAATACATTTAAAAATATTGAAATCATACAAAGTTTCTTTTCTGACCACAATGAAATGAAACTAGAATAAATACCAGAAGAAAAATTGCAAAACTCACACATATGTAGGAATTTTAAAATATACTCTTAAACACCATTAAGTCAAATAATAAATTACAAGGAAATTAGAAAATACCTTGAGATACATGAAAATAAAAACACAAACTACCAAAACCTACTCAAGAAGAAATAGAAAACCTTAGTATACCTGAAACAAGTAAAGAGATTTCATCAGTGATCGAAAAGCTCCTAACAAAAAAAAATCCAAAGCCAGAAGACTCCATTGTTAATTCTACCAAATGCTTAAGGACAAATTAACACCAACCCTTCCTAAACTGTTTCAGAAAAGAAGTAGAAACACATCCTAACTTATTCCTATGAAGTCAGTACTCGCTTAATACTGATGTCAGACAAAAATACTACAAAAAAACTATAGACCTTATAGATAAAATTGCAAAAACTCTCAACATAATAGCAACAAATTGAATTCAGCAGAATATTAAAAAGATTATACACCATGATCAAGTGGGATTTATCTCAATAATGCAAGGTTAGTTCAATATACAAAATCAGTCAATTTATTACACCTCATTAATAAAATGAAGAAAAAACTCTACATGGTCATTTCAATTGTTGAAAAATTTGATAAATTTAACATTTTTTCATGATAAAAACATTAAATAAACTAGAAAAATATCTCTTCAAAATGATGTCTGTATAAAATTCACAGCTATTGTCATAATCAATGGTAAAAGACTGAAAGCTTTTTTTCTAAAATAAATACAAGAAAAGGATGCCTGCTTTCACCAATTCTATATAACATAGTACTAGAAGTTCTAGCAAGAGCAATCATAAAAGGAAGAGAAATAGAAGATATCTAAATGGGAAAATAAGCTTTCTTTTATGTAGCAAATTTTAATGAATAAACACACAGAGATGAAGCTATTAGAACTAATAAGTGAATTCACTAAATTTGCAGGATATTAAATCAACACACAACTGATCTAGTTGCATTTTTATGCACAGAAATCTGAAAAAATTAAGAAAAAAAATGGATTTACAATAGCATGAAAAAGAATAAAATACTTAGAAATGAATTTGGCCAAGGAGGCATAAGACTTGTAAACTGAAAAGTACAAATCATTGCTGCACAAAATTTAAGAAGATCTAAATAAATGGAAAGATATCTCATGCCCATAGAATGAACGACTTAATATTGTTAAAACAACAATATTCCCCAACTAATATACAAATTCCATGCAATTCCTATCAGAATCCCAACAGAGATTTTGTAGACATGGAGAAACCCATTCTAAAATTCATATAGAATTTCAGAAGACTCTAGAAAGCCAAAACAATAATGTAAATAAACAACATAGTTGGAGGATGACACTTCCTGATTTCAAAATGTACCACAAAGCTATATTAATCAAAACAGCATATACTGAAATTACGACAGACCTATAGACCAATATAATAGAAATGAGAGCCTAGAAGTAAACCTGCACATCTATGGTCAATTGATTTTTGACAATGATACCAAAATCGTAAAGAATAATAATCTTCAACAAATGCTGTTGAAACCAGATTCCTACATGCCAAAGAATAAAGTAGTACCCTTACTTTATACCATATACAAAAATTAACTCAGCATGAATTAAGGACCTAGATTTAAAAGCAAAAACTATAAAACTCTTAGAGGAAAATGGGTACAACCTAATGAATTTGGATATGGCAATGGTTTCTTAAATATGACATGGGTAACACAGGTGATAACAACAAGAAATAAATTGGACTTCAGTAAAATTAAAAACTTTTGTCCAGAAAAAAACCATCATCAAGAGAGTTAAAAGACAACTCACAGAATGGGAGAAAATATTTGTAAATTATATATCTGATAATAAGTTAATATCTAGAATACATAAAAAAATTCCTACAACTCAACAACAAAAGGACAAAAACCCAATTTTTTTAATAAGCAGAAGACTTGAATAGGCATTTCTCCAAAGAAGATATACAAATGGCCAATAGGAATATTAAAAAATACTCAAAATCAGTAGATTTTAGGGAAATGCAAATCAAACCCATAGTGAACATTATTTTACACATACAAGAATTGCTATAATCCAAAATATTGAAAAGTATGTTGGAAAGAATGTAGAAAAAATCGAACTCTTGTTTTAGGAACCATCAAACTGTGTTTTCCAGCAAACCGTGTTTTACACAGTTTAGTAGTTCCTAAAACAGTTATGAAACACAGATTTATTATTTGACCCAGAAATCTACTCTTAGATATATATCTAAAAGAACTGCCAGGGAGTCAGATTAACTTGTAGGTCAATACTCATAGCAGCATTACTCATAATAGCCAAAAGGTGGAAATAACACAGTGTCCATAAATGTATAAACAAAATGTGGTATATATACAAAATGAAATACTAATCAGCCATGTTAAAGAATAACAAGTCAAATACTGTATAATTCTCTTTATATAAAATATCTGAAATAGGCAAATTCATGAAAAAAAAAGTTACCAGGGTCTGAAGAAATGGGACAAGGGGAAATAAAGGGAACAGAGTTTTCATTTGGGGTGATAAAAAATTTATAAATAGATAGTGGCAATAGTTGCATAACATTGTAAATGTAGCATCACTAAATTGTACACTTAAAATGGTTTAAATGGTAACAATCTATGTATATTTTGCCACAATTAATATATATACAAAACTCAAACCTGTATTTTCCATCATTCGATTCAACAATCATAAAATTACTCTGGAGAAATTATTATAAACTTTCCATCATTTACTCATTACAGATCAATAATGAAGAGTTCACAGATGAACACCATTTTGTGGACCACTTTGAATAGCACTGAGCAAGACATTTCACCATAGTAAGTTTTCATTTTCCTATTTTAAAAAAATGGTGAATAATTACATTGTCTGCTTCATCTGGTTTCATGTGACTGGTATTAGACAATGCGTGGAAATCACTAATTACAGTGCCTAGCACAGTAATCTTTGGCTCTTATTTGTTTAATGATGTTCATTCTTACTTATATGTTGCATTCTAAGTTTTAAGTTGTTAATATAAATTTTTATTAATTCTTAACAAAATTTTTAAGCTCAAAAACTGTTTCAGCCTTTCTTTTCTGATATCTGATTATACTCTGTATTCTATTTCTGGTTAGTATACACTATACCGCATGGCATTTATTTTTTCTGTATTTGATATCTGCGCAGACTACATACTTACTAAAGAAAGGAACATGCTTTCTCATGACTAAATCATCAGTGCTCAGCAAAATTTCTGCCTTGGAGTAACTCTTTATAAATGCTTACTGAACGATGTATAGCCCCACCTCCTCATCTGCACTCTTTGGTGCTGAATACAATCTTCTACTGAGAAGACCCAAAATAAACACACATGATCTAACCATTACCTCAATTTGGGTTGGTTGTTATGTTCTTACAATATTTTGGTATTTTTCAACTGAGACATTAAAGAGCAATCATTTTGAATGTGAGTCATCTATGAAAAAACGCCTCTAGCATACTATTTTCAAGTTCCATTTGTTCTCAATACTAAATAGCAGAGAACATGAACCACCTACTCTCAACTGCCCACCACAGTAACGAAGCATGTCACAGCATTCAATATGACTCCTGAAGAATCCTACAGACCACAGCAAAGTCATACCAAGGGGCAGCACCATGTGGTTTGAAAGTTCCCTATTCATGGAGCCTGAAGCATAAAAAAAAAGAACAAAGAAAAACTAAAATAAACAAAAAACCTCTTTTGATTTCATCTGTCCCCACTCACATTCCAACCCTGTGCCTCACCAAAAAATAAAATAAAATAAATATAACAACACTAATAACTCATTCATGTACCCTGTAACAGTCTGTTTAAAGGAATGTAAGGAATGCATACATGAAATATAGACTATATATTAAATATAAACTGAATGATTTATGAAACTGATTAGGCAAATTATTTAAGTTTATTAAAACCTAATCTACCTATCATTAAAACAAATTTAAAAATACATTCTTTTAATCCTCAGGTGGAACAGAGATGAGATAAAGTATTGCCTTTTAAAATTATAAAAGCTTGGAAATCAGAGAGAATAAATCTCTTCTTTGGATTGATAGGGGTAAATATTTCTGATAGTATCTTTATTAAGGTGAGACTATAGAAGGAAAGGTTTAGCTCAAAGTGATAATTTTCAAAAACTGAGAGTAGAAGGGCAGAGATAACATACAAACACAGAAACCAGTGGCTGTTGGGGCATGTTGTTAATTTGCTCTACCCTAATTTTTAACAGATTTTTATCTACATTGCCTCTAACTGGTGGACTTTTTAGTCATTCCTGAGTAATCTCATTCAGGCTACATATACCAGAGGCTAAAGAGAAAGTACCTGAGTCCCATAAATAAAACAACATAAGAGAACAGCATTATTCCACAATTCTCTCTACTTACATCAAAGTTCTCCTTTGGGGTACAAGACTCCTTTGCAAAGGAGCCCTTATTTTGTGTCAATATTTTTACCCAAAGTAGTGTTATGGCTACTTTTTTATACTGATCCCTAAAATACAGACATAGAAAGAAAAAAACTGTATTTTCCTTTTCTCACTTTTTTCATTCGTTCTTTCAAATTTTTAGAGTTCAATTATAACTGACTTTCCTTATAATGTGCTTTATTTTCCTAAGTAGCAGGCCAAGAGACAATTAAATATAAAATGAATATATATGGTAAAATATCCAAAATAATATTGCCCCCAAAATTTGCGTCTATAAATATTCTGGGCATAGATAGACATAGAATCTGGAAAAGAAATGTTTTTAATTTAAAAGATCTAAGAAATAAACTAAATATATTAAAGCTACTTATAGTATATAGAACTTTGAAGATTTCAGCTGTTTCAGCCTTTTCATTCAACTTTAGGAAAAGAGAAAAAAATGTTTTCCTATTTTTGCTGTTTTAATTCTGCATCTATATATTGATGAAGATTAGAAAAATAAGAAAAACTATATAACCAAGACTGATGAATAAAGAACACCCACCTGTTTTTCAGAAAACATTACAATCAGATTTTGAAGCTTCATCGTTTCATCTTCTCATTCACCTAAAGGTTGAAAAGTGAACTGTCCCACTGCATTCCTACTCACCAATGGCCATACACTCACCCTTCTCATTGACTAGCTGCACTGAGAACCAGAACGAGGCTTTACCCCAACATGGCCATGTGATGCCCCAACAATTTCCAGCTCACATAATTATTTTTTCTGATGGTAATATTGTTTCTTCAATCTGTATTGTGTGATGTTTTGATATCTTATAAATCTTTCCACGTGGAGTGACTGTCCTCTCAGGGCTAGCCAATTCTTAGAGATAGCAAAGGGCAAGGCCAAGAGTCAACCTTTCATGTGCAAACTAACTCCAACCACTTCCTTTATCTAATAAACACCAGATCAATATAACACCTACTCTAAATTATCCCAGGGCCAGGTGGGTACCAGGAAACCAGAGACCACCCCTTTTGTCCAAGCATGTCAGAGTTATTCGAAAGAGCCAATCCTGAACTGCGTACTCTGCTCTGCCTTGGCTTTCCCACAGAAACCTCTCAACGGGCTTTGGCCTAGGCTTTCCCCTCACTCCTGGTTTTGCTCCAGATCAGAATCCAGTGCTTTCTCCGCAGTCCTGAATGGTGCAGCATGCCCCCTTCTCTCAGGAAATATAAGTAATAAATTCTTCTTTCAATGACATTGACTTCTTCCTGTTGTTATTCAGTCGACTCTATAAATTCAAACCCTGTGGGGACAAATGAAACAAGTATCAGAAGTGAAGCATATGCAAACATATTATTTTCTTGAGCTCTTTTGCCTTAGCATTTTGTTGAAAGATAAGCCACACAAAATGGATTAGAAAAGGACAAATATATGAACAGATTTCTAAAGAAAATATTAGAGCCTGTCAGCTTTGCTTAGCTTTTGGCTTTCAGAAAGCACTTAATTAGCCATCAGTTTTATATCCAGGGCCTTCCACTCAAATTTGTCTGAACTTCCAGATAAGATGGCTTTCAGAGTGAAACTCTACATCTTCCCAGTGAAATTATTGTCACAGCCAGATGTTTGGGATCATGCTCTGTTGTGTGGCTCCTGCACACTCTCTGACCATAGTGCAATAGAGGCCTTGCTGCTGTCCCCTACCTATGATGTCAGAACAAGGGTTTACTGAAGAGCTGGGCTTTAAATGTTTCAAGCTTTTGTGTAAGACATAGCAGGCCCTCTGCTGGTAGCAATAATTGATTGTACTGTACTGGAAAATATGTCCTTTACCAAACACAGATGTTTTTCATGGCAGTGCTTCTGTATAAAAGAATCTTTTGAGAACTTTTCTAGAAATACCGATATCCATGTTCCTATGCTAATTGTTTGGTTTGGGTTAATTGAAATTCAAACATTGAGATATTTAAAAATTCCCTTGGATGATTTTAATGTTCAACCAGAGTTTAAAATAGTCATCTGTATAGTATCATGCTCTAGCCCCAAGGGCCTGCATGGACACCGTAAAATCTGAAAATCCATCTCCATTTAGCCAGATGAATTTCACAAGATAATATACATCGAATAACAAAAGTGTTTATATATAAAAAAAGAAAAATCCCAGGAAGAAGCAGAGTGTTTTAATGAGCAGAGCATTGACTTAGCCTTAGGATGGTTAGGTACCTTTACCATCTGCCTGCAGAGAGAGTCTAGTTAAGTTGCTACAATGGCATGACAATCCTAGTAAGTCTCACTTGTTAAGGTCTGTTTTGTGGAGCTTCCAAATGATTAGGTTTCGAAGAAAAGGAGATTGGGAATAAAAAAGAAAAGTAGAGATGAGCTTGTATTAACTGAGAGAGAGCAAATCATTGTTACTAGCCAAGAAAAGTTTAATGTGTGTTAGAATACTTTGTTTAGAATTAGAGAAAACTACATGAACAAATCCATTTGTATTTGAACAAAAGAAACAGGCTTGTGATGTAGAACTCTATCTTCATTCATTTACAATTCTTCAAATCTTTGTATAGGCTCCTTAACCCATATATGGCAGTCAAATAAAGCTGTTTTAAGTGATCTATGGCATAATTATCACAAAGAAAAATGCCCATATCATTCTATCTTTTGTTTTAAATAGAATGTATTTGAAATGCTTTAGCATTTCTTGTTTGTTTTCCTTAATAAGAAATAGAATGTGTCCTTTCTTTGAATTTCTAGACAGATTATTTGACTTCTCTAACTCTCTCTCACCATTTCACTCTACTCCATGTTTTTTAGAATAGCTCTAAGATGAATAGCATCTAGAAATTTGACAAACTAATTATCTCTCTTCAGATCATTATTAATAACAATGCTAGTTAAAATTCAACAGTAAAATCACAAGGCTCTGTTGTTCATCATTATGCTTCGTGTAAGCATTTGAGTAGGTCTCCTATCATTTTTCATTGAGTTCAAAAGGCACTCAATGTTTCTGACAGGAAACTTTTGCTTATCTTGGGTAATGATTCAAACTTACCAGATGAAGAGATTGAATCTACACTATCAATGAGTTTTTTATGTGGATTATTTCTCTCTCTCTCCTTTCTCTTAACAAAATAACCAGAAATAACTAAATAAATGTGGAAGGAGGATCTCCAGGACATCTTGCTTTAAGTCAAATTTTGACCTCTTCTCTGAACATCTTTGGAGAAAATAATTTTCATCTAACATGAATAATTTAGGCATAATTTAACTTGAGGTCAGAAATATGAATGAGATGACGTCTCAAGGTATTTTGCAGATCTGTGCTCAATGAGCTTTTCTTAGTTATCTCTTCTACATATTTGTATACACCGTTTTGAAGCTGTTTTCTCAAAAAGGAGAATCATTCAAACTACTAACACTCAGCAGTTTTTAATTATATGTGTGACATGGCAGTTGTGGCTTAAAGTTTTTAGTTATATCTCCAAAAGTTTAGTTCATGCTCTAGACTATATTCTTACCTATAGCTTCTGTTATTAAGCTCTCAGGTGATTAATGGAATATTTTTTAAGCCAAATAAAAATATATATGTATAGAAATCTAAGAATCATGGGGATTATATGGTCTAATTGCATTGATGCCTCTCATATATTTATAATTTTAAGATTCATTTATAAATGAAAATATATTACAAAACATTCAATACTAAATATGGAAAAGCAAAAAAGAAAGCCATTTAACTAGTTATAAAATGTAAATATTTATTGAGCACTTACTTCATACTTAGACCTACCTTAGAAACTTAAGAAAAATATCTTGTTTAGTGAAGGCTGCGAAGAGTGACCATTAACATCTCTATTGGAGTATTTAATTTTACTTTTTTTTTATTGACCCATTATTATGCACTAATTTGATTGGATTGAAAATCAGAATTTTTAAATTCTTGTTTCTTTATGAGTTGTTATAAACTATGTTTATAACAACTATGTTTCTCTCAGAACTCTTGCATTAATCTGCATCAATCTGAAATCTTTCCTAGGTGAGCCATTTGCTTCTCAGTTCCAATTTATTTCCTGGAACAACTTTTTATACTGATCATTCACCCCTTTCTTTGGTCCTCCTTTGCCTTGTATCCCCATGTATGTATCATTAATATACCTGCAATAGGCAACCTAGAGAAATGTAGACAAACAATTTAGGACTCTTTTGTTAAAGACCTACTTATCCTTTGGGAAATTTACTACTACCCAATTTGATTAGGTACTTCTTACTTTATTTTTAAGAGCATAGTAATCTATAACGTTTGACCTGCCATGTAATGGAATACACACAAACTAAGTGTTAAGTAGAAATCTGAATCATACACAAAATTTGTTACTAAACAGCTGGTTTGACCTGGAAGAAAATAATAGAGAATGGATAGGGAAAAGTTAATTCTAGGATATTTTTAACATAAATACAAGGAGAATTTAAATGTTCTGGTGCAATAATATGGTCGTAAGTGAATAAGAAGTCAAACAAGAATTAAAGAGACTGCATTTCCTTTCCTGGAAGTTCTAGAGGGAGATGGATTTGCTTCAAGAGTCTAGAATAGGTTATTGAGAAAAGATAAAGGTTGAAAGAAATATGGATGGAGTAATCTTTGCAAAATGATTTTTTTCTTTCTAGTGTTTTGGCATATGCTTACCATTCTTCTGGTTTAATTTTACTGTTGAAATGGCATTTGTTCTATCATGGACCTGCATTATAATTAGGTAAATACGATGTACTATGGAGCAAAACTATCATTTGATCTTTGTTAGCCAACAGTATAGTGTTCAGAAAATATCAGCTTAGTTAAGTGACATAGATTGTGTTCATTCAACTGGATAGAGTAAGGTTAATAGACACATTTTTATAAAACAAACAGAACAGAACTGTCAGTGAAGCACTTTATAATGCCTAAATCAGAATACCACAATAGCTAAGCAGTACATGATAGCTTGAAAAAAGGGAAGTACTTCCTAGATTTTTCATTGGACATGTGGGCCAAAGACCAAAAGCATCAGTTCAGCATCACCTGAGAGCTTGTGAGAAATGCAGACCTCCTGAATTCAAATTTGTGCTTTAATAAGATGCCCAGGTGTTTCTTATTCATGCTGGAGTGTGAAGGGCCCTGATTTAGAATATGGTACTTAAGCTTATTTCAAAGGAATGAAAGGCATGGAGAAAAAAAAGAACTTTTTTTAACAACCGTATCTGGTTTATAAAAGGTAATCAAATGTTTGCTGGATAAATAAATTCTTTAATGATTCTTTTTAAATGCTCTCACGCACAAGCAAACTTAGAGAGATGCTGACAGAAACCATTAAGCCACCCAGCTTGAAATTTTGTTACAGCAGTCCTAGTAAACTAATGCAGGTAGAGAATTCGCCTGTAAGAAATTTTCCCTCAGCAGTTTAAAGATCCCTCCTACAGCTGCAGAGAAGTCAGCTCTAAATAGTATGTCTTCTCCCTCTGGCTTCAACATTTTATCTTTATTGTGTATACTGTAGTTAACCATATGCTAAGCATAGACATTTATAAATCTTAAGACAGCTTGTATTTCTTGAGTCTAAGTCTTATCTTTCAGTGATTTTTGAAAATCAGTTATTTGTCTTTATATCTTCGAATGTCTCTTTCACCTCAATCATTTCTAATCTCTTCTTCTGGAATTCTAGTTACACATGGATTAGATCTTATTTTCTCCTCAATGTCTCCATCTTTCCATCACGTTTTCATCCTAATAAATCTTTGGGCTATATTTTGAATATATTTATCAATTATATAGGCTACTCTGCTATTAATAAGTCCATTTAATTTTTAATGTCGCTAACTATGCACTTATTTATTTATTTTAATTTTCTTTTTTTCAAAAAACACTTATATTGTTTTCTTAGATCTCAATACTTCTGTTATTGAAATTACTTTCAATACAGTTTTTTAAATCATCTTTTTAGTTTGTTTCTGTAAGTGCTAAGTCTGCTGATTCTTGCCCATGGTGACTGTTTCCTCAATAGTTTTGTAGTATTTTATTGTAAACTTACCTTTAGGAGAGGTTTGTCTGTTAACCTCCTAGGCAGTCTGAGCAACAGGAGCAGTTTTGCATTTCTTCTGCCAGGCTCTCTAGGAATGTCAATAAAGGAATGTTTTTATGTTGACTTCTCAGTTTGCAGTTTTTTACCCCAATTAGAGGGTATACATACCCATTTTGAAAATTTTTTCAGGGTAACTTTTTCACCTTGAAAAAATAGAGCATTTTTCTTGAGACATAAACAAATTGTTTTTCTAGACCACTGACATACAGCCCTCGGCAGGAGTACCTGCGTTCTCTTGTAGATATTGATGCCCAGCCGTCTTCTATTCTAATAATTCTACAGTGGTCTCTGAAGCATTAGCTTGTGTTCTGACTGCTCATGTTCTTGCTTCATATTGCTAATTTTTTATTGCCTTGTATATAGTCATAATTATTTACCAAAATTTATCAAAATTCTGCTTTGTGCATTATATGTAGATCAGCTAATTATCTCTGCTTCATAGTGTTTATATTCAACTGATGTTTAGATACTTGAGCTCACTAACTCGAGTTTTGATGGATGTATCAATGATTCTGCCCAGCAAAGTTTCTTGGGGAAGGACAGGAGCCAGACCCTGTCGGGCTCCCTCCCAGTGAGGTTAAAGAGAGAAGAGAGGATGAGTCCCAGGATAAGGAGACACATGCACCAAAGAAGCACTGGTTAGCTGATCATTTTTGTTGCCCCTCCACAGAGGATGCATTAGGTAGAAGGATTGCAAGAAGGAAGTCTCCTGTGTTTTAATCTATCAAACCTCAGGGTTTGGAGAGAGGGTTTGAAAGAGTAAACTCCTGATGTGGCTGGCCATCCATTCCATGGCTTTGCACTGCCCTGCTATTAATTCAGGAACAGCAGTAGTCTGCACTTTTGTTTATGATCTGTGTCCAGAAGCAAGGAAGAAATCATTGCTCCAACTCAGGAAGAGGCCGTAGTATTGCTTAAAGCTTTTTTCTAAATTTTCCTCTCATTGCCGCCTCTGGCAGGTCTTTGCCCAGGATGCAGCTGCCCATACACACACAAGTCCAGACTGATCTCACCTTTCATTTTCTTTTTTTTAAATTTCTTAATCCTCTTCTCTTTTCTTTTTATTTGTTCTTAAGATTTGACTTTGGAAGAATGAGCCAGCAGTCCATGCTTATTTGATATCTTGATCGAAATCTGCAATGCACGTTATCATGTGTTTGATTTGGCTACTCTACTTTCTCTCTTTGCCAAGTTTTACATAAGGTAGTTCTAAAGTCAACTTAATATTGCTCGAGTAATATTACATAAGTTTTATGATGAAGCCTGTGATAATTGAAATAAGCAGGAATGTGGCAAAGAAAAAGTTAAGAACCTTTGTCTCAACACGATGAGGGCATAAACAGGGTGTTTTTTTTTTATGAGATTGTGATATAATTATGGTTAAGTCTGTGGACTTTAAAGTCAGAATTTCAAGTTAGATCACTTGCAGGCTCAGTCACCCATTAACTACATAAATTTGAGCTAGGTTCTTACTCTCTTTAAACTTTCATTTGTGCACTAAAAGTGGTTAATAATTATACCTACCACAGGCATCGATATTAGGATTAAATTTTATGTTAGGCACTTAGCACAAGGCTGATCATACAGTAAATATCTAATTAAAAACTATTCTTATTTTTATAATGCTTATGTCTTTATGACTTGGAAATAAGGAAAAAGATGAATCAGGCAGTGGGCAACTACTCTTTTTGGTGTTCCCTATAAAGCCTCATTTCCTTCCATGCCCTGAATTTGTATTTATATGTAAAAGTGACAAACTCCATAGACCAGTAGATATTTAAGTATTATTTAAGTGGAAACTCTTGGTTTCCTCTTTTATTCTAACTGGTCTTCACTATTATTTGCAGCTTCTATAATATGTAGTAACTTACATGAGCCAGAAGGACTTTAGAGATATTTAAATTTTTGCATTTGTTTAGTCTGATGATGATTTGGAATAAGGCATCTATCTTCTAGGTTTAGTGATACCCTATATTTTTCACAGGCTTTATATTAGAATCACAAGAAACAATATATGTAAATAGTGATTAAAATTGTAAAAGAATATATAAATATTAGTTATTGTTATAATATCTACATTAACACTGTGAAATAAATAGTATTATATTTTTGCTATTATATATACATATGTACATAAAACACATTTATTTTCTTGTAGTTCTGAAGGGCTGAAGTTTGAATTCAGTTTTACTGAGCTAAAATCTAAATATATTTTTACATATACTTAAAATATATTAAATGTATTTTATTAACTACATTTAAGTTAAATCTACTTAAAATATATTAATATATAAAATATATATTAAATATATTAAGATTTAAGATAAAATTTGTATATTACTGAATGGAAATGAGTTTGAATAACTTATTTAATGATTGGTTAACTTTTTTATTGATTTTTTGCACTTTTTTTTACAGATTATTAACATTATTTGACAAGTTTTTAAGTTATTAATTTAGATTTCTAAGAGAGTTTAGAGTATTTTCCACCTGGCTAAGATGGAAGAACAGAGACTAGATTCACACTTTTGCCTTAAGCAACTAAAAATCTGGATAAAATGCATGAAATAAATACTGTTTAGATATTGAACAACGGAGAGCTCAGGACAATGACACACAAAAGAAGGGAAATAAACAAAGTAAAACATAATCATCTGTGTTTAGTGCCTGTAAGCATTTAGTAGATCCTGGCACAAGGAGCAGTAAGTGGGAACAGGGCTAGCACTTGGACTAGGGTAAGGGAAAGGAGGTTGCATAGGGTGCAAATTTAAAGGAGCACTCTCTTACAGGGTCCTGAAAGTACAGAGTTGGCCCTGAGCAAGAAGAGTAGAAAATCTTAAACTGGAGAGATGTAATCAAATATTAGGAAGGTTCGAGTGACAGGAATTTATAAAAAGCCCCAAAAGGAGACTATGCAGAAAGACAATTCCAAATATCTGCATTGATCCTTAGAGTTTTTGACAGATTTCTAAGTTTCATATATGAAGAATGAGACTCCAAGAGAGTGACAAGTAAAACATTACCACAGATTGTACAGGGATATGGGTTGTTTGAGTTCCAACCAACCAGCATAAAGCAACTTCACTGCACTTTCAGAAAAGACCCAAGATAGGCCTTGCTTAAGAGGAGAACCGAACTGGCTTTAGAGTAAAGGCTGCTTCAAGCTCACCTAAAAAGTTTTAAAATAAGCTTCAAATGGATCAAGTTTATCTGCAACTAAATTAAGTACCTGACAGAACAAAATGTAATAATGTTTAAAGGAAGTTAACAAACTAGACACACAATATAATATTACCATAATAAGCATCTAATTAAAATTAAATGACATGTGAAGAAGCAGGAAAATGTGACACATAAGTAGAAAATTTAGTCAATGAAATCAGACCAAGAATGACAGAGACGGTGGAATTAGCAAAGTCTTTGTAAAAGCTATTAAAAACATATTCAAATAATTAAAGGAAATATTAAAATAATGAAAATTTTTTTTACTAAATTTAAGATAACTAAAATCAATAGACAATGTTTTTGACTATATCAAATTTGAATTAAAAAATCAGTAACAAAAAAATATATAAGATATTCCCAAATACTAGAAAGTTTAAAATAAGAAACTTCTCAACAACACTGTGGTAAAAGAATTAATCACAAGAGACATTAGAAAATATTTTAAACTGAATAATAAATAAAGCACAATATATCAAAATTTATGAGATGCAGGTAAAGCAGAATGTAAGAGAAAATTTATAGCTTTGAATTATTACATTAGCAAAAGAGATTACCATTAATAATCAGAGTTTCTGCCTTCAAAAACTAGAAGCAAGTACACTAAATTGAATTTAAAATATATACAAAGAAAAAAATAAAATAAAAGCCAAATCAATGAAATTTTAAAACTGGGGAAAAAAGAATTCTATAAACTTTTTCAGAAAATAGAAGTTGACATTTAAAACTAATTTTATGAGTCAACCATGACTTTAATAATAATATCAGACAAAGTCATTTCAAAAAAAGTAAACCATACACCCAGTCTGCAATAAACATACCACAAATTCCTTACAAAAATGTTGGCACATAGACTTCAGCAATATATAAAAATGAGTATATATACATATGTGTGTGTGTGTGTGTGTGTATACACACACACATATATATGTCAAAGAAATGCAAAGTTTGTATACTTAAAAATTCAATGTAATTTATATATTAACAGAACATAGAACATCATATAATTATCTAAAGAGATGCAAAAAATGCATTTGATGAAATCTAATACTTACATTAAAAACTCTCCAAAAACTAGTCAAAGAAAACTTCCTCAAATTGATTAAAAACATATATGAAAAATATAGAGCTAATAAGATATTTAATGGTAAAATACAGAATATTTTTCTCCTAAAATAGGAAGCTAAATAGCAATAATCTCAATAACCACAATGTCTGCTAAATACTTCTAAACAATGTTGTCCTGAAGGTCCTAGCTACTTAAATATGGCAAAGAAAACTAACGAAAATTATGAATAAGAAAAAAATTAAAAACTACTAGCAGATAATATAATTGTGTACACAGACAATTCTAAAGAACCAAAAAACTGATACATTTAATAAACGAATTTAGAAACTTCGAAGAAACAACATTACTATACAAAATAAAAGTATATACTGAAAATCATTGGAAAAAGGAATTTAAAAAATAATAATTCTCAATATCATCAAAAATATAAAATACATATACATAAATTAAACAAAACATGATCAAACCTGTAAGTAAAATTTACAAAAATTTTTAAGACAAATTAGAGAAAAACTAAGTAAATGGAGAGATTTGTATCCATTGATTGAACGTGTCACCATTGTTTAGATGTTAATTCTCCCTAAATTGCCACAAATTCAACACAATTCGACTCTCGGCAGTCTAAGTGTATAAACTGATAAGCTTGTTTCAAAACTAAAAATGCAAAAGACCTAAAAAGATTAAAATAATTTTTTAAAATGCAAATAATAATAATAATAATAATAATAATAATAACAAAGTCATAGGATTTTTGACTACCTGATTTCAAGACTTTCTATATAACCACAATAACCAAGACAGTGTGATATGGGCATGATGATATAAATGTAAATCAATGAACCAGAAGAGAGATTTTAAAAATTGTCTGACACATATATAGTAAATTAAGTTTTTACAACAATTTAATGGGGGAAAAATAGTCTTTAAACAAATGATGTTCTAACAACTGGATAATTTATGGAACACCATACAAAGAAATAAACTTGACATGGCTTATAGGCTTAAACACAAAAACTCAAACTTGAAAGCTTCTTGAAGTAATTTTCAGTCTCGTGTTATGCAATGATTTCTTAAAACAGCAAAAGCACACAACATAAAACAAATAAATTGAACTTCAAAATGAAAACATCTGCTCTTCAAACAACACAATTAAAGAAATAGAAAAGCCACAGACTTGAAGGAACTTTGTAGGAGTGCTGGAAACGAACTAAATCTTGATTGAGTATCTATGAGTGTGTGTATTTTATCAAATTAATTGAAATATAAACTAGACATAGTTGTATTTTATTATATGTAGTTATATTAAGTTAATAGTAAGAAATTCAACTTACGTTTTTAACAGCTGTATGGTTTCCCAGGGATTAGATGGATCCCAATTTATTTAACCATCCCCACACTGATAAATTTTCAGATTTTTCCTATTTGTGTTTTTACTAAGGGTGCCCAAACAGTGCCAAGTTTGTAGTGCATGCTCAACAAATCTTTGTAAATCAAGGAATGAATGCTAAAATAAGCATCCTCGTATTAAATCCACAGGTAATGAGCACTGGGGAAAACACTCTATCTTCTCCACTCCACTCTATCTATGGTTTCACTTAACCACATCACAGGTATTATCAGTGAAAACAATGATTTAATTTTTTTTTAATGCAGCACCAAACATAGTCAAATGTCAATGTTTAAAATAGAAGAGCTGCCCCGGCTGAACTCTAAATATTCTCTTTGTACTTTTCTGCAGATGAGACTATGAAGCACCAGGGTTTATGCATTAGTTAATTAATCCCACACTCCTATAATTTATAGTGCCTCCTGCACTGAATCCAACCAAACACTATTCTTAGCGTTTTTCCAAAATTACTTATATGGAGTAGGAAGGTAACAAAGCATTATACTTTTTTCTAATTCTCACTCAAATATAAATATTTACATGGTACTTCTAGTGCTCATACAATATACCCTTCCATAGCAACACTGTACAAGAATCAGAATCGAAGCTCTAGCTTAGATATTATGAATTCACTATGGGCATTTTCGCTAAAAAAGAAAAAAAAATTATGGCCAATACATGCCATTAAAACAGTATTAAAACTATTTCAAATTCAAGTATTGGCTTCAGAAATTTATGCTTAATATAAAACAAAATTGATAGTCTAAAGTATACAAAATCTAAAAATATATGTCTCTATACTTGTATTAGATAAATATAAAACATTTTAAAGTTTTCAATAACAACTTCTGTTCAACTAAATCAATAGCAAGATGTTTCCTTACCCCACTTGTTACAAATGTATCTCATTTTCTTGCTCTATTGCAATTATCTGATAGGTTCTATAAAAATAGATAGAGCAGGTCTATTTTGTACTTCTATGATATCCTTATCGTTAACTAGTATAACAATAATCATAATAGCAAATTCGTTGTGGTTCAAAAGAAACAAAAAACAAAAAATGTATTTAAGTGGCCGTGTTTCTCACCCAGCGGGACACATAATGCAAGAACTTTCACGAGAATCCCATGTTGAAAATTGTTAATATTTACAATTAGACAAGTGCATCTTCAGAAGAAGATATAGTTAATTCCATTTCTGTTGCAAAACCTAAGATTTGGGAGTAAGAATATTTAAAGATTATATTGATTTTTGTGTTAAATGAAAATTTAGATTCAAACAATGTGGAAATTAGGTTATAATTGCGTTCTAAAGATCCCAAACTGAAATGGTGTGATTCACAGTTGCTTCTTCTTTTGCTACTTCCTTTATTGATAGAATCAAATTTTATAAATTATTTCTTTTCTAATTCCTTAGAAGGTTAAGGATGACAGATAATTGATATTTCTTTGATGAAAGTGATGCCAAGTATTTCACAGAGAGCAAAATGTAATGTGTAAATTGTTACATTTTCTATAAAGGAGTATCATCCTAAGCTGTGATCTCTTTGAGAAAAGACGATTTTTCAGTCATTTATATACACTCAGCCACTAACATAGATGTACTGTATATAAATGTTCAATAATCATTTAATAAAAATCTCTTTATTAAAAGGATGACTTTCTCTTTATGACTTATATTCATATTCACACCAACATGAAACTTAATAATTAAATAATTATCAATGTTTTAGTCATATTAGACAGATTTGCAAAGTAGCAGTATATAATAATCACTGCTTTATTATTTGGTAACAATAGTTACAGTCACACTATGTTCTTTCCTATCACAGAGTCATTTTTTCATGCTATTAGCAATACCTTGGTCATTATAGAATCTCGATGCTCTGGGCTTACATGCAATTTATATGACAACAGGTACACTATTTGTCCTAGTGTAGATTATGCACGTTTTTGCCCATGTGAGAGGAAAATTGATGGTGATATTAATTTGTGGATTAGTTGATTATTCCACCTATCATCGAAATGTTAGAAAGAAAGAAGTGTGTAGGCTTTGAGTCCTTGCCCCTAGAATAGAGTTAGGAAATTTTGCTTTTAAAATAACTTAAATTGTCCAAGGGCTTGAAAGGATCTCAAAAGATTTGAGATTGAAGAAACCAAATTGGCCCGAATCAGCAGTAGTTTTCCTGACAGTAAGAAGGAAACAAATGACTGGGGGTGGTGAGTGAGGGGGACAGGTTTCCTCAAGTGAAGATCAAAGCCCTGCTTTTCATGTGACTTGCAAAAGGACAAGTATTTGAGTTGGCAGGAGCTGCAGTAAAGGCCCCCTGTTTCTGTACTGAGCATTTGTGGTGTGTCACATGCCTTTCAAAGGTATACAACTTAGAGAAGCATCTCGGGGGTGTCCAGAGGCCTTCAGTTCACTGGGCACTGAGTTTCATGTCCCCAGATACTTGTGTAACTCAGGGTGAGGCCAACAAAACATTCTTTAGTTTGAACTTCTCATCATGATAAAGTTCAAGAGTTAGATTTGGTATGAGTTCTTAAAACAAAGTAACATGATCTTTTTTACACCAGATATGTATATTTCTGGATATATTTTCAGTGCATTTTTATCAGAAAAAATCTTTAAGTCAAGTATTCAGAAAATATTTGGTGATCAGCCATATAACAATGATGTCCTCTTCGCAGTGGTCTTGAGACTGTATGATGAAGTTATTTTCTCAGTGGCTAAGCAAATTTGATATAATATATATGACCCCTATTTCATGCATTTATAATCAGAATCTGAATCTATGTATTGCCTGTTATCTAGATATGCCAAACACAATAATCCCCCTGACATCACCTCAGCTCTGGTCCTATTATATCACTAAATGTAATTATTATTTAAAAAATTTTTAAATCCCATATGATGATGGGATTTCATATCCTCAGAAGCCATCCTTTTCATCTTCACAATGTTAAAAAGAGATTTCAGTGTTTTCATTGATTCACTTATTCCTTGATTCATTGATTCAGTCAACAAAGTTATAGAGCCAGTCACTATATGTAAGTAGTTTTAGGTGATGGGGACACAGCAATAAAGAGGATTGTTCTTATAGAGCTTACATTCTAGTAAACAAGCACATATAATATATGTCCAAGTAAACATGTATGTTATATAAATATATATACTATTTATATAATTTCAGAGATAAGTGACATAAAAAAATATAGCAGAATAAGGAAATAAAAACTGGTATGGGAGTGGCTGTGACAGGTGCTATTTTAGGTAGAATCAACAGTGAAGACTCCTTGACATAGCTTCTGAATACAGACTGAAGAATCAAGCAGGGGCCAGATCACGCAGGTTTTACAGGTCAAGGCACAATTTTGGATTTTATTATGAGTGAAACAGAAAGTCATGTGGATATAATATTATAAATGAGCAAGAGCAGAAACAGAGAGACCAGCTAGGAGGCCAATTTATAATAGAAGCTAAGGATGATGGTGGTAGGTAGTAATGGAGATGAGAAAAAGTAGGCATGTTGAAATATGTTTGAAAACCAAAATGAAAGAAATGCTAATAGATTAGCACTGGAAGTGAGGAAAAGGGAAGAATTAAGAACAAATACTGAGTTTCTGTCCTGTACAACTTAATGCATGATGAAGAAGCCTGAGGAAAGAGCTGGTTCTGGGGGACAGCCAAGAGTTCTACTTTGGAAGCTTTGCCTACTAGAGGATATGTCAAATAGGCTGGTAGATATATAAATGAAAACTGGTGGGGAAGGCCAGGGTATTTAAATTCATGAGCTTTGAGGAGGAAACCCAGAACTTGAGTAGAGAAATAAAAAAATAAAAATTAAATTAAAAAAAAAAAAACGGAACACGACCAAAGACTGAGCCCTAGACGCCTCCACATCGAGAGACTGACAAGGAGCAGCAAGTGAGTAGGAAGGAACGAGGCAAACGCAGTGCTCTGGAAGCCAAGGGAAGGGATGGCTTCAAAATGAAGAGATTTTTCAGCTATTTCAAAGCTGCATGCTGAGATGCTGAGAAACATCAGACTTGTTAGTAGATTTGTTAAAGTAAATAATAATATTAAGAATAGTTTTAGTGACATTATACATTCAAAGCCTGAGTGGAAGAAGTAGAGGAGAAAAATAAGAAATAGAGAAGCAGCAACTATTGCTTAACTACACATGTAGCCTCACAGAAAACTGTTTAGAGTTTATAACTTTGCCTTGATTAACCTTTAACCCTACTTAGATCGCTCTGAAATTTATAAGGTTTGTATGATGCCATCTTGTAACTTGCTGAAAGTTTCACAGAAAGACCAAGACTTGGTCAGAAGTTTATTCATACCTGCGTAGTCCCTGACGCTGATGACTGCTACACAGTTTTTTAGAAACAAGCCCAGGATGTTTTGCAGGACCAGGGAGTAAACCAGCTGAAACCATTTCAGACCAGCCTGAGGAAGCCTCCAGTGACTTCCTCCTGAACTTTCCTCTTTACACCCTCCTTCTAATTCTAAAATTTCCACCGAGGAGCAGAGATTTTCCACCATTTTTGAACATGGAATGTGTGCATGTATAGCCATGTTTCCTGACTATGTGTACACTGGAATGTCTCCACCTCTGCATACAATGGCAGAGACTATCTTGATGTTTATGCATAAGTCCTCCTAATAAAGATAGATTAGATGCTTTGTTTGGGGATGAACTGCTCTGGGAACCATCTTCAACGTGTCCTTGATTGTTAGTTCTCAATAAAGTACCTTCCCATAAGATAACCTCAAAGTTGTCTTTTGGCTGACAACTATTGAGCATTTGGATTGTTTGGTCCAGTAACACTAGTAGAACCAAGCCAACTCTTTCTAAATGTTTTACTATAAAAATGGACTTGGAAAAAAGTGTGATTTCTAGCCAAGAGTGATTTTTCTTTTGTTTTATTAAAAGGGAAGTGATCACAGCATATTGACAAGATTATTCCAACAGAGAGCAGAATTATTGACTGTACAGGAGAGAGATGAGATCATTTGGGGGGTCAAGACCTTGAATGAGTGAGAGAAAATGGGATCCCATATGTAAATTATGGAATTGGCAGAAGAGGGTCCATCAGCTGCATCAGGAATGGAGACAGTTCATGTGTTCAGGTCCCAGTAGGTTTAAAATCAGGGACACAAATACCCCTTTGGGATGTTTTGGATTTTAAACTGATATAAGGACCAAGGCCATAGACGGAGAATAAAAGAGAAGAAGACTTTTAGAAATCTGAAGAAAGAGGAAGTTGTGAAATAGTCGTCTTTAGAAAGTAAATTGACATGGAAATGCTTTGTTCTCTCAGTCTCTATCAAAATCTCAAGATAATAAGAGTCACAAATGAGATGATTTTATTCTCTATTCAGAGAGTACTGTGACTGCCTGTACCACAGCCTTTCTCCAACCCTCCTTCCTTTTAATGCTGAGCTTGCCTCCCATCACTGAGGCTGAAATTCTAGAAGCTAGCTAACTCTCCTATTTTCTTTCCAGGTAAGATTTTGCTTATGACCCTGTTTTGGCCAGGGAGCCCTGAGGAGAAATCCATTTGTGGGTGTGGGAAGATAGGATTGTTCTTGGAAATATTTTTTTGTTGTTGTTACAAAGGCAATGCCCTCAAAGAAGCTGTTGCTTCTGGCTTACAGTCTTTGGATTCTGATATGTGGAAGTATTGAGTGTGGTGCTGGGACAGTCATCTTACAATGGTGACCAGAATCTGAGAGAAGGTCCCTCAGGCAGACCTGGAGCTCTCCATTGCTAATTTGCTGAAATTCTTAGCCCTGCAATTTTTGCTGCTTTCGTTTTATTAATAAACCTCTATTGTTAGAGTTGTTTTTAAGTCAGTATTCATTACCTTGAAACCAAAGCAGTCCAACTGATACAAATTTGACCTTGAGTAGATAAAATTAGGAAATTATACCACAACCAATGATCATCAGAATATCTAACAGATCAATATCACAATTTTTTTTAATTACAAGAGAGTAAATCAAATGATTTACATACTTTGAATTCTTCTGTTTTCTATGAATACAAGGTCTAAGTCAAATTGTTGGAAGAATTGTTAGGATTTAATTTTTAAATTTCATAGTATATCATATACAAGTCTAATATAAACATAAACTAAATTTGCTCAGCCTGTAAGTCTATACAATCCATAACTGAAAAATAATAATGAGAATAGAAGAGAAGCATATGTCTAATGTAAATCAGTCTAAAATACTTTTAATTATATAATTTTAATGAAGAAATTATTACTGCTGTTGAAATGATTATTAACAGTGATCACTAAACTTAAAAAGAGCTAAAGTTGGAGCTTAAAAAGAGCTAAAGTTGGAGGAATATAGTTAATGATGTTGAGCTGCCACTAAAGAAAAAGCATATTTTTCCATAATCTTTTCCTATTTCTCTACTGTGAGTAGATTGGCATTTTCAAAATATAAAGATCTTTGCAGATTTTATAGAAGGTCAGTATTTTTCTATGCCTATAAGCCTTTCATTTTAGATTTTTAAAAAACAGAGTATGTTGTGAAGATGAGGATAAGAAACTTATTACCAAGAAAACTTGAACTGGTCTAAGACAGGTTTCCTAGCACACTTGACTATCTCACCTAGCTTGACTGAGTTCCTGCTGATGAGTAGATCATAATAATTCTGAACATGTTGTGATCTTTAAAATGCCTTTTACAATCTGAAAAATGTCTTATGCTACCTTTAAAGATAAACACTTTTTTGAAAGGAAAGTACTTCCTTTCTTAAAAGTGTTATAGGGCCCCTTTCAATCTCAAAATGAATTACCCAAAGAGGTGGAGAAGAAAATACTATCCTTTATAGTAATTTGCTTTTCTTCAATAAATTCTATTGCTTCAACAATTGAGTGCTTTATAGTTCTATATTTGAAAGAAACATGGCAGAAAGAATTTATGTAGATTTTGTTTGTATAAATTGCTGTTTCTATTGCTACCAGCTTAATAGCTTATATTTCGTGTACTTGATCTTTTTGCTATATACCATTAATGTCAAAGAGAATTACATAGATGGAATGAGAAAGAAGTACCTCTAAGTGTTTTCTAAGAAACAAACAGACTTAGCCTAAAAACATCTGCCAAGAACAATCAACAACTAACTCTAGACAATCAGTATTAGCATTAAATGTCATAGTTAGTTTAGCTCCTTATTTTTCTGCATTTGTACTTTTCAGATTAAATGATGGAGAATTTGTTTGCTTCAAACAACTAAGAAACTCATGTCAAATTACTTTTTTGTAATACTCCCTAGAATGTACATTTGTTTATGTGAGCTAATTAGCAGAAATGTAAAAGTTTTAAACGTTAAATTGTGAAAATTCAGAACTAGAACCTATAGTTCTATACTTAATTTCCTGAGACAATAACATTTTATAGGGATAAAATTTAAAGAGGACAAAGCCTCAGCGAACACTATTAAATGATTTTCTTCTGCATCTATGTAAGACCACAGGCAACCTAACCATATAAACATCAGGTGGATAAAATGTGTAACACAAAATCACAGCTGTATCAATACATTCAAATTATTTAGAATTTATATCTTTTAATGAATTTCATTTCTTAGACTTATCCTTTGGAAATACTTAATTTAGGTACAAAGATTTTGCTATATTAGTATTGTAAACAATAAGAGCAAAAATAGAGGGGAGAGGAGACTTACCTAAATTTTTAAACAATAAAAGAAAATTTGGCTAAAAAAATGGTAGAACTGTATAATGGGATACTATGTAGATGTTAAAAATTATAAAAAAATATAAATGTCTAAATGGCATAAAAATATATTTGTGAGATACTGTTAAGCACACAAACATGTTATGGAACACTATAAAATATAATGTGCTTTTGTATATTATGAGATTATAGCTATCTCTCCCACCCAGGAAAGAGCTTCTTTTGTTCACTATGTCAAGCACAATGACTGACATATAGTAGTGACTCAGTATTTGTTTTTATATATACGTATGTATGTATGTGAATATATACACATCTAGATGAGATTATTGAGATTTATGATGATAAACAAAATTTACTTTTATTTTTTATGTTTTTTTATTTTTTTACAATGAGTGTGTATTTTATAAATACAAAAATGCAGGTTTGCCATATAAATATTTTACATCGTTCCTTTTTCTCCTATCTTTTTGAACGACATATGTCACTAATTCAAGTAAGATGTAACATCTAATACTTCAAATGAAAAGAGATTAATAAAGTAAAAATGAGACAGAAGAACAATAGAGAACAGACCTGCTGATAATCTTGTGATATTTGTATTTATTAAGCTCTTAAGTCAGCCCTGGAAGTTTCTGTTTTAACATTTGGGTTGACAAAGGTGTGTCGAAAAGTAAATTGAGCTCTTACTTTCTCAGAAAGCTCTTACATAATATTCCTTAATCTATATATGTCAACTCGGCTTTATCTCTCTGCTTTACTTTAAACTTTTAAATCAACTTTATTGATTTATTACACTCATTGTAAACGTATAATGCAATGAGTTTAAGATTTATATAATATACTCTCATGTGACCATAGTCAGAATCAAGATTTATAATATGTCATTCCAAAAATTTTTTTATGCCACTTTCTTATGCATTCAACCTCTATTTCCCCACTATAGCCCCCAGGGACTTCTCTGCTGGGTTTCAGTATTTATAGATGCATTTTGCCTATTCTAAAATAGTATGTAAATGGAATAATACAGTACATAGTTTCTTGAGTCTGATTTCTTTTGTTCAACTAAGTTTTTGAAATTTCAACATTGTTGCATATATTGATAGCTCATTACATTTGATTGCTGAGTGGCATTTTGTTGTGTGGATTTCCAACAATTTATGTTATGAATTCACATTTGATGGACCTTTTAATTGTTTCCAGTTGGAAGCTATTATGAATAGCATTTCTACACAAATTTTGTGTGGGCATGTTATCATTTCACTTATGAAATTATGAATATCTAAGAGACCATTTCTTCAGTTGTATAAGATATGTTTGGTTTTATAAGAAATGACCACGTTTCCAAAGTGATTTTAACATGTATATTTCTTCCAATTACAGGAAATCCGGCACATCCTTTTCAACACTTAATACTTTCTTTTTAATTATAGTAATTCTAATTGTAGATATCTCAATGTGGTTTCAATGAGAATTTGTTGAAATATTTATATATTTCCATCATTATTCTGTTAATATGATGAATTGTGTTGGTTAATTTTCAAATGTTGAGTCAACTTCATATTCTTGAGATAAACTCTATTGTTGATTTATTATCCTTTTTACATATTACTCTATTCCATTTATTAGCATTTTGTTAAAGATTTTTACATCTTTAGACTTTAGTGTCTTTGTTCAGTTTTGCAATTAAGATAAATATGGTTTCTTTAAATGAGTAAAAAGGTGCTCGGAATTCTCATGTGAAACAGTTTGTATAAGATTAGCAGAATTCACAAGTGAAACCATCTGGGTCTGGGTTGTTCTTTGTAGAAATATTTTCAACTAAGAAATCCATTTTTAAATAGATATAAGACAATTTGAATTTCCTATTTCTTTAAGATTTGTGATAATATCTTCATTAGATTTCTGTTATTTTTAATTTGTGTCCTTTTTTTGCTTGTTTTATTAGTCTAACTTAAAATGTATTCATTTTATTGATCTTTTAAAATAACCAATTTTCTGTTTCATTAGCATTCTCTACTGTTTTTTCTAGTACATTGATTTTAGTCATAATCCTTATTATTTTTTGCCTTCTCCTTCTTTGGGTTTAAATTGCTTTTATTTTTCTAACTACCTTATGTCATTGATTTTAAATCTTTTATCTCTTCTAATGCAATAATTTTAAATTATTGATTTTTGCCTTAATTTTATCACATTAATTTTGACATTAGGTTTTCATTATCTTTTAGTTAAAAATATTTTATAATTTTCTTTAGGCTTACTCTTTAGACTCATTGTTTAGAGCTTTGTTTAATTCTCACATATTTGAGGATTTTCCAGATTATTTTTTGTTATTTATTTCTAATTTAATTCTGTTGTGGTCTGAGCATAAGCTTGTATAATTTCAACCTTGAAATATGTTGATATGCATACATTTTTAATGCTTGAACAAATAGTCTATCTTGGTTAATGGTCCAAGTACACTTCAAAAGCCTGTGTTTTGCTTTTGGTGAGTGTTTTACAAATGTCTATTAGGTTCAGTTAGTTGATAGTATTGTTTAATTTTTTTTTTGTATTTGCTAATTTTGTGTCTATTTACTCTAATAATGACAGAGGAAAGAGTGTTGAAATCTTTATCTATACTTATGGATATGTCTAGTTCCTTTAGTTTTCTCAGTGTTTATTCCATGTATATTGAGGCTCTGTAATTAGGTGCATACACATTTAAGATTGTTATGTCTTCTGTCATGATTGAATCTTGGGTAAAATTTCTTGCCCTTAGCTCTACTGTATAATAGTAATATAATCCCTATATCTTTTTTATGATGAATATTTGCTGGTATATCTGCTTCAGTCTTTATTTTTAACTGAACTATTGATTTATTTTTAAAGAACATTTCTTGTAGGTAGCATGGGTTGTTTTGCTTTTGTATTCAGTCTATAAATCCCTTCCTGTTAATTAGAGTGTTTAGACCTCTTTTGTACAATGGAGTTATCAATATAATTAGTTTTAAGACAACCATCTCACTATTCATTCCCTATAGATTCTGTTGGAGTATATAATCAAAAGGACACAACAATAGGACGTGGACATAGGGTAGGCTTCTTACCTCTACCCTATGCTTGGAATATGGTCCTGCTGGGACCGAAGCCTTGACAAAATCTGCCAGTGGGAGGCCACCTGATTCACTTTACCAAAGGAAGGAGAAAGAGTAGCAGGAAAAGCCCAGCTAAAGACTCTAGGGAGGCCACAGTAGGCAACACACTGAAAATGAAATGTGGCAAATGGAATTCTAAAACAGGATCAGAAAAGAAATGAGATATCATGCAGTCCAAAGTTCTCGTTATGTAACTTTTGATGCATAAGTTATGTTAAAGAGGTATTCTGGATCTCTGTTCAAAACTCTGTACTTAAAAACTGCTAAGATCTTCAATTACAGAATTACAGAATTACAATATGTAATTCTCAAAAAGAAATAAAATTTATTCCATTTTTGGAAATGTTTTGGGAAACTGTGGTCCATGAAGACATCTTTCTGTCTGAGTTCTGTGTCAATCCATGTTTTTAAATTACAGGAAAGCTCACCCTAACCTGATACCTAAGAATGGTCTGGTAGTTTCTTCTGGAGTCTAGTCTGGAAAGACTTTATCTCTATTTTTTTGTAGAGAGATCTGACTTAGGCCTTTGCTGAGCAATGAATAACCCTCACCAGCCCCCGCCCCCCAAAAAGGCTGTTTTTGTAACCCTCAAATAGACCAGACCCTTCAGCAGGTCTCTATACTTGACATTTGCCTGGAGATCAACTGGTGATGGAAAATCATTTAGAATGAGGAACAGGCTGACTTTCTGGCTCTCATGTCCAAAACTGTATATTGAGTCATGTTAGAAAACAAATCAGTAAAATCATTATTGATTAATATTATAAAAAATTTCCATTTCAACATAAATTCTCATATCTGTATAGGTAGGTCATGAATAAGCTTGTCCTTCCTTTGTGCTTCAAATTTAGTTCATTCATATATAATGTTACATCAGTGAGAAAATGTAAATCACACTGAAATATTTGCTTGACTATTTAGCAAGTATTTCTCTTGTGGTTACTAAGCCCTTAAAATGTGGTTAGTGAAACTAAGACAATGGGTTTTTAATTTTATTTAATTTAAATTTATATTTTATAAATGAAGCTATGTAAAATGCTTTTCCATTACACACAATGTTATGTTTTGGTAAAACTGTGTTTTACAATCATTGCAACATATGAGATATTATTATTACAGTGTAGACTGCATATTGGCCATATGCATCATTCTAGTCATTGCCAAAGAATTATTTCAGTTTGAATTATTTTTTACAATGCACTGATGTAACACTGTAACATGTTTATTTGAATTTTGTATATGTGGAGCATAAGTTACAGTACAGATGGGTAAAACAAAATTTGTAATTAAATTGAAATATGTATTATTTGAATTATTACAGAATTAAATTATTTTTCTAGGGTTTTTTTTTAATTTCTTAACTCATTTGAGCTCTTTGGCTGCAAAGAAGTGTCTTTTTTTCCTTTGTCTTTCTAGTGCCAGTAGTGTACAAAGCACAGAACAAGTGCTCAATTAGAATTTGTTGATCGAATAAATGAAGGCCCATTTCTCACCTTTTCTCTCCTATTCTTTCCTCTGGTTTGATATACCAGTATTGTAGTACTGCCCTTGATGTCAAGATGTGTTTTTTATGTAATGTATGGCCTATCCCATTAACAAAAGGGGAGGGGTGGTGCTTTAATAAGATAGTGCTTGAAAGGAATTCTGCATACTTTCTCAGTATGGGTCTCAAAACTGAAAGTTCAAATATTCAGAATGCTATACATAAAAAGATAAGAAAAGGGTTGGTTTTAATTATAGGCTTTATACATTTCATTGACAATATCTGTGCTCATACCACAAAAGCAGAATATATACTTTACTTGTCTTGATTAGAGGCAGTTTGAGGAGTCAGACAAACCCAGGATTCAAAATCTGTCTCCTCTACCTGATACTATTGTAATCTCGGGTAAAAATACTATTTAATCTCTCTAAACTTCAATTTGCTCAACAGTAAAATGGCAAAGATGCTAGAGGTCATCTCCTGAGGTCATTGTGGAGATCAGGAAGGATGCAAAACAGTTAGCATGATGCTGGTATGGTAAGGCCTCAATATATATCAGCAGTCTTATTATGAATATCAAGAGTAATAAGCAAAGTGAATCAGCTAGAGGATTTGATTGTAAGCATTAGAAATAGATTCTAGTTAACTTAAGCAAAAAAAGGGATCTAGAATAATTGGAGAGTTATAAAATAGCAGAGAACAGAAGGGAAGACTGAATTAAGCAAAATAGGATACAGAGCAGTTCTAGAAACCTACATTTCATGAATTAAAAACAATCTCTTTAATGTGCCATGATTGCAATGTTTCAACTTCAGTGATTTTTTCACCCTGTGCTATAAGGTTAGATATTCGAATTCTAAATTGCTGGAAGACTCTAAGTGTCCCAGCATGAGTTTTGTGCCAACCCGTGGAGATGGGGATGGGGGTTGCAGGACTACAGCATCTTGATTAACAGTTTCTCTAAGAATATTTTCAAAGGGTGCGAATTCTCTCTCACAGCAACATCGGAGTGTTGCTATCAAAAGGAGTGAGGAATGCCTTCCAAGTAAAAACAGCAGATGTTGTCTATACAAAATTTTATTATAAGTTATAAATTACACAGACTCTTCAGTATTTGCATATGATATAGAAATATAATAAGTTTCTGTTATTATCTAGTTTCTTCTTGTGAAAAAGAAAACCTTCCTCAATAAAGCTGCCTGCCAAGGGCATGGTCCTGAGATAAGGATTCCTAGAATGGTTGCACTGGGAGGGATGTTTAACCCAAAAAAATCTACATTTGAGCCTGTAGGGAAATTTGAATTATGGTAGAAGGAGAGTCAATGGCCTAGAAGGGAAGACCTGGTCATTTGAATTCTAAAGAACATGGACAAAAAACGGGCAGGGTTCTATGGAAAGTAACCTCACAGGACAATTTGACCCTAAGTTCCAAACTGGGCTAGTAGGTCACAGCAGGTTGTCACGTCCAAGGCATAAAATTTCTGCAGTAAAAGGCTCCTCTTGCCTTAAGCAAGCCCTATGCATTGTTTCTGAGATTCTAGGTTAACACACTTTTGAAGCCTCTTTTCAGACCCCTCCTTCTAAAGCATGACAGCCCTGCAGAGAGGACATAATCTGATCCCGCCTTGCTTTCTCCCATCTCCTTGTAATCTTGCTTACATTCTCTCCTTAATTCCAAAAGCATAAAAGAAACTGCAAACTGTTATTCTCAGAAGCGTTTTTCTTAGTCTGTTGAGATTTTGCTTCTAGGCATATCCTCTGTTTGTAAATAAATTTTTATAAAATTCTCTAGGTTTGGAAGTTTTTACATTGACAAGAACAACATAAAACAAGGAAATGAGCAAAATTTAGAGACTAAAAATAGAGAATGCGATGCATTGAGTTATTGAGTTTGAAAGAGTTAGACCATCAAGTTCAGAATTAAATCTATGAATAAGAATAAGGTAAAATATTTCTTGTTTTTCTGGTTCCCAGAGCATCTCCAAAGGCCAGAGATAGATGCCTCAAGGGATCATGTAAAGTGGTTCTCCAGGGCTAGAGAGATAGTAACTTTTATGACTCCAAAGGGACAAAGGCTTACCCAGACAAAGCTGCTAAATTGTTTTTGTCCTTGTCCAGATTCTTCACGTTTCATAGTGAATGTCTCCAGTGTTCTTGAACTAGTGTTTCCCAATGGCTGTCCATAGACCAGTGCCAATCTGTGGATAACAATTTTACTGATTTACAGTCAAACAAAAAAAAAAATAGAAAAGAGAAATAAGATTACTGCAGTAAGGTTTCAATAAAACTAAATTTATTAAATTTAAATGGCTTTCTTTTATACTAAAATTATATTCTTATGCATTCTGATGTTAAAATATTCTTTCTTTTATGAAATAATGGTGAAATGGTTGGTAGTCTTAAAAAATAACTTTAGTTGTCTCTTTTCCACAGGAGGTCTACATGCTACGGTCAAGTCTCTAGTGATCCCTAGAAGTTCAGCACATTTTGCGGGTCCTCAACACCAGTACCAACCCGCGGGCGGAAAATCGCCTTTGCCGATTAAGGGTGTGGGGCGAAGATATATTCATGTGGTGTTGAGGAAAGCAGACATTGACCTCATCAAGAGGGCAGGAGAGCTTACTGAGGATGAGGTGGAATGTGTAATAACCATTATGCAAAATCCATGCCAGTACAAGATCCCAGATTGGTTCTTAAACAGACAGAAGGACGTGAAGAATAGGAAATACAGCCAGATCCTGGCCAATGTCTGGTCAACAAGCTCCCTAAAGACCTGGAACGACTGAAGAGAATTCGGGCTCACAGAAAGTTGCGCCATTTCTGGGGACTACATGTTCAAGGCCAGCACACCAAGACCACCGGCCTCTGACGCCACACTATGCGTATGCCCAAGAAGAAATAAACCTGTAGGCTTTGTCTGATAATAAATAATTTATACGCTTAAAAAAATATGTATGTTTACTTGGCACAAAGCCAGCAACTCTATATTGTATTGGTTCTCTCTTTCTTTACTTTTTTTTCTTTTTCTTTAAATTATGTTGGGCTTTAAATACAAAATCCGAGAACCAGGATTCTAAATGCTTCTGGGTCTCTCACCGTTCTCTTCCCATATGGCTCTGCATGGGAAAAACTAGCTTCCTCCGGTACTCATCAGTGGTGAGAAGCATGGGCAGACCCAAGTTCAAATCCTGCTTCTGCCTAACTAGCCCTCTGGATGAGGGCAAATAGCCTAGTTTTATCTGTAAAATAATAATAATAGTTGTACCTACTTTATAATATTTTTTGTAAAGTGCTCAATAAATGTCATTTCTAATCATGATCTATTTCTGTTTCTAATTTCAGGTAATTTTTTTGTCTCTCAATTTATAATTACTCAGAGTTCAGACTTAAGGACTGAGTCTTTTCAACTAAATTTCTATATCTCAAAATATTGTACAAATTATAAAGGGCTCAAATTAAAAAAAAAAATTGTACTACTTTAGTATAGTATGAAATAGCCACCTGTCCTCAAGAAGCGGCTTTTATCTGACAAGTGGCTTTTTTCCCTAAGCTGTGCTGAGTCATACCCATGCCTGGTATTTGGCAGGAGGTATTCATTAGCAGGAAGTGTGACATGAGTAAAGTTCTCCTCTTCACTGAGCATTAGTTAAAAGGCCTTTGATTCTTTTGGTGTATAGATCACATATCCTCCATGGTTATAGTTGCTCTCAAGAGCCAGCTAATAGTTATCACCAGTTAACCTCATTATGTTCCCTACGGCTTAGGTACAGCTTGTTGGAGGAAGTCAACCAGGATCTGAGTGGAAAGAAGAAAGTCTGAGGGGACATTTAGTTGTTTGAGACAAGGCTCCTCCTCTAAGTGTCCTCAGCATGACCACAGGTGTGGCAGGAAGAACCTATGATCTCAATTTTGAATTAACTTTTGTATAACATATAAAATGTAGGTTGGATTATTTATTTATTTATTTTTGTCTATGGATGTACGATTTTTCTTATACCAGCTATTGAAAAGACTAGTCTTCCTCCATTAAATTGCTTTTGCACCATCGTAAAAACAAAAAAAAAGGAGTTGGCTATCCTTACATGGGCCTATTTTTGGGTTCTCTGTTCTGTTCCATGGATCTATTTATATGTGCATTTCCTTCCAGCAACACCACATAGTTCTGATTACTGCAAGTCTTAAAATCGAATACTTTCTTCTTTTTGCAAAGTTCTTTCTGCTATTCTAATTTCTTTGTCTTTCTCTATATATTTTGGAATAATCTTATCTATAGCAACAAAAAAAGAAACTTTAACCAAACCTAAGATATTTTCTGATATTTTTATGAAAATTGCAATAAACCTATATAAGAATTTGGGGAGAATTGATAAACTTTACTATGTTGAATCTTCTAAGCCATAAACATAGAATATCTTTCTATTTATTTAGAGTTTCACCATTTTGTAGCTTTTAGCATGCAAGTCCTACATGTGTTTTGTGAGATTTACACACAAGCTTTTAACTTCTTTTCAGCAATTATAAATGGTATTGTATTATTTATTTCAGTTTCCATGTGTTTACTGTCAGTATATAAGAATACAGTGAATTTTTATGTATTAATCTTGTATACTGTGACCTTGCTGAATTCACCTATTAGTTCTTGTGGTTTTGTGTAGATTTCTTGAAATTTTATATGTAGACTGTTCTTCATCAGGTAGAAGAAATTCTCTTTGATACCTATTTTTCTAAGAGTTTTAATCAATAATTAGTGTTGAATTTTGTCAAATATTTTTTCTGCTTCAACTGATAGGGTCATATCATTTTTCTTCTTTAACCTGATAATGAGGTGGATAATACTGACTGATTTTCAAATATTGAACTAGTCTTGCATCCATGTAATAAATTCCACTTAGTCATGGTGTACAATTCTTTTTATATGTTGCTGGAAGGAGCTGAGATGTCAGAGAGAATACTTTAATATATGTAAAATAAATTGACAAAAATGATGAGTCTTTTCCTAATTTTTTTAAAATGAGTGACACCATGGATACCTAGATACCATAGATGTAATCTTGTCTGAACATAGAAATAAGAGATCAGATTCAATGACTTGTAAAAATTCTCCTTATCACAACAATTTTATGATTTAAGGTTTATAAGCAGACAATAATATAACAGGCTTAAGCATGTTAAGCTACTATCACATCAGATTTTAAAAGCCCAGATTTATCCAGCAAACTGAAATCCAGGATATTTCATAAACTTCCTCTTTTACAATAATTCCACATAGTCATTTGTTGTGTACCTTGTTCACTGTAACAACTTCCGTGTTTACACTTTCAAGGCACAGCACGGGCAAAACGGTCCTATGGTAAATGTAATCATGCTGTGGTTTTCTTTTGTTATCAAGATCTTAAATGTTTTATCCAATACAAGTGGTTGGTGAGGCCTAGCAGGCCTTGGATGGAGCTCTGGAGAGGTAGAAGATAGGTGTCTGGCACATTTCCTACACTCTCCTTGTGTAATGAAAAGAGGGCAGTCCATGTTTGCCATCATTATTTCTTTTCATAATTTCATTTATTTTTCTCACATTATAATCTCTAAGGTTGTCTGAGGTACACAGATAATACCATAGTTGCCCAATCCATCATGGTACTTAAATTTCACAGATGCACCCTGAGAAAGAAGCCATAGGCTATTGGAAGCTCTCCATGGGAAATTCCAGTGTAAAAAACCTGAGCTTGGCAGGCTTCAGATTCTTGCTTTTAGGGCAACAACTTTAGAAGGCTGAAGCACAGTAAGCTTGAAGGGTGAGGCTGGTATTCAGATATAGATATTGCCATCTAAATATCCCTCAGGTAGTTTTAACAGTGAAACATTACAATCTGCATAGTATCCTATAGGGCCAGAGCAACAGGCTCACTTTCAAACAGCAAAAGGAAATTTGATAGATTTTGATAGATGATAAAGCCATATATTTATGTGCAGTATTTCTACTGCTCCAATACTGGGTTTTCTGTTTTAGGGCCCAAATTAAATTTCAATGAAACTTCCCAGAGAGTTTTTCCCTGGGAAGGAGCTGTGTCAGGATGGGAGAGTAGGGAGTTATAAGAAAGAAGCTGGATTGAGCATTTGAATAAAGGCTAAGGGCTCAGGATAACTAATGAAAATGAGCTGGTAGGCAAGGCCACACAGGACTGTCAGCAGGTCTGTAGTCTCAAGTGAAGGCCTTTTTGGTCCTAAACATCACTGCCAGCCACAGGTCCAAAGACCAGTCATCATTCGAGCTTGAAGCATCAGAATGAGCAACAAGGGTCCAACAACCTGAAGAAACAGAAAAGGCAGAAAAAACCCAGAGAGATAGGTCAGAAAACATACACAGGGCACTAATAAGAAGGAAACCTTGGCAACAAACCATATATAGCTCAGAAGTCTGCACATGTTCCATATAAAAAAAAAATAATAATAACCAAATCTTAAACACAATAAGCCTGGGGCTGGCAGGTGGAGATAGTACAAACACCTTGCTAGGACAAAAAGGAAAGTTAGGGTGGGCCCAGTATTTATTCATGTGTTTTTTTCTCAACAAGTAAAATGTAGAGCTTATATGTGCCAGAACATAGCTTCTAATAATAGCTTCTAAGTGCTGAAGACACAGCAGGAAAAAAAAATTATATATATATATATATATATATATATATATATATATATATATATATATATATATGTATATTAGTTTTCCTGCTCATGAGAAACTTAAGTTTGATTGAGAGTCAGATAATAAGCAAATAACACAGCATAATTTCAAGTAGTGATAAGTGCTAAAGAGAAAACTGAGTAAGAACCAGGGGATGGAGATAATGGGAAATCATTTTATATATGTTTATATTTGAGGGATACCCTTTTTGACAAGATGAAATTTGAGGAGTGGTCTGATTTAAACTAGAGAAGTTTCTGTTAAAGGCCCCACAGGAGAATGCTTCAAGGAGAATAGCATGTGCAGAGATAGGTCCCGTGGTGAAAATGAGTTTGGCAGGCTCAAGAAACAGCAAGGTCAATGTGTGAAAAACACTGAGCAACAGAAGACTGGCAGGTGATGAGTTTGGAGAGAGAGGCTGTGGACAGATTCGGTAAGGCATTGTAGGCCCTGGTTAGGAGTTTGGATTTTATCATTGAGCTGCTCTCCTCCAAAACTCTCCCTTAAAATTAAAGTCTACCATTTCTTGGTTACTGCAGAATTTTACCCTCTGCCTAATAACCGATCATTGTTGTCACAAGCAGCCTAGCTGCACCACACAAACAATCAGTCAGCAATACTCATTCTGTGGGGCTCTCAGCAACAAGTCCACTTAGTTTTTTCTACACCCCAAGCAGGTGCCCAAATGGCAGTGCTGTCACCCAGCATAAAGTGGCTAATGTTATGTTTGGGATGCAATTACAAAACCCAAATCCAGTCTAAATAATCAAGTGCACCAGTCGGGAACATTTCTTTGATGTCCAAAAGCATTAGACTTCCATAGCCAATGTTGTATTTTCAAGTGCATTCCTGGCGGGTAGGGGGGAGGAGCAGGAAAGAAAGAAAAAAAGAAAGAAAGAAAAGTGAATTATTTTAAGTACCAAAATCTCTTTATTTAAATTTATGGTGGCGAGGGGAGGGGTGGATAACAACATGATTTATATACCCTCCTGGATATAAAATCTAACCAGAAAAGTAAAGCAAGACAAAAATCATTTCCATACCAGGATAGGAATTCAGAATTTATGCATCAGATGAGGAAGGTTTGGCTATACTTTGTTAACAAATATTGCTAAATTTGAGTAAACAACTGTGTTCTGCTTTCATTTTGGAGTGTTTAGCTGTGGAGACTTCTGGATCTGACACTATTCAGCCACCTATTTTTACATTTGTAGGTGTCATCTAGATCTACCTAACATAAGAGTATTTTAATTTCTGACATCTTTCTTTTGCTTTCTTACCAGAATAATGACCATTTACAAAGTGGTACTAAAGTGATAGTGCATTGTTCTCTAGAAAACAAAGAATTGATGTATAGATGAGAAGAATAGGATTGTGGAAGTTCCATCACTTTCCAGTTGTGTGATCTTCACTGCATTATTTTATCTTTCAAATCCTAGTTTCCTTATCTGTAAAACTAGGACAAAAATACCCACTTCAAGATGTTTCTTTGAAATTAAGCAAGATAACACAGGAAAAATACTTACAGCCTAATACAGAGTAAGGACTTTATCAATGGTGTTTGTTTTGTAACAAGTATAGATTCACAGTAAGTTGCAAAAAGAGTATGGAGAGGTCCCTGTGCCTGTCACCGAGTTGCCTTCCATGGCTATCTTAAATAGTTTGACAAGAAATTGATATTGTTACAAGGTGTGTGTGTACTTCTGTGTCATTTTATCATATCATATAATACATCGTATCATACATCACGTCACATCATGTCATAATCAAGATACGGAACTGTTCCATCACTTTAAGTTCTCCCTCATGTCACCCAAGAAGTCACATCACCCACCCTAACTCCACTCTACCTCCGCCTTCTTTATCCTTTGAGAACCACTAGTTATCTGTTTTTCATCTTCATAATTCTGTTATTACAGGAATGTCTTATATAAATGAAATAATACATGTATGCCACCTTCAGAGATTAACTTCTTTTCCATCAACATAATGCTCTCAAGTTCTATCCAAGTTGTAGCATGTGTCAACATATCCACAGTTTCTTTTCTTTCCTTTTTTATTTTATTTTAATTCCTGAGCAGCATTGTAGTCTATGGATGTAACACTGTGTTTAACCATTTTTCTCTTAAGGAGTATTTCGGCTATTTCCAGTTTTTTGGCTATTACAAATAAAGCTGCTTATGAACAATTCTGTACAGGTTTTTGTCTGGATATAAATTTTCATTTCTCTGAAATAAATACTCAGAAATGTGATTGCTAGTTTTTTAAATTTTTATAACAATTTCTCTTTACTGTTATAAGTGAAAATTTGCAACGGTTGCAACATAAAAGATTGTCAACAAACCTCATCAAAAACAAAGAAAGGAAGTTAAATAAAATCCTTGGGTAGGATTGAAAAATTGTATTAGTCAGTATAATTAATGCTAGCTGCTCTAAGAAACAACTCCACAATTTTAGTAGCTCAAAACAATAACGGTTTATTTCTTGCTCAGTCTATATCTGGTATGAGTCAGGCAATACTTCTGAAGCCCTTTCTGTTCTATGACATCTTCTATGACAGAGGTCCAGGATCTCTGAGCTAGGTAAATGGGAGAGGGAAGGAGAAGATATTAAGGATAACGCTGGATGTTTTAAAAGTCAGGCCTGCATATGGCATATATTGCTTTTGTCTACAGTCCATTGGTCAAAACCAGTCATACAGCTCTACTTAACTGCAAAGAAGGTTAGGAAATGTGGTTTTTCAAGAAGTGGTGGAGCCTATCTCACTAGGCTTTGCATGGAAAATAAGTAGCATCTCTGAACAGACGGAGAGATCGAGATGGAGAGATTTTATTTTCTAGCTTGAGGAAAACTCAGTAGCAACTCCTGAATCACATCCTAGAAAGACCACTGACAGAGTTAAGGAACAAGAAATTACACTGTAACAGCGAACTCTTACTTGGTAGTTATAATCGTTAAAGCAGTTTGACATGCGTGTTGTATATATTACACTCTCCTGGCTGGAAGCTAGTAATCTTTAGGAAGTACAAGAGTGGAGAGGGGATGCAGAAAGATGAGGTGGCAGTGCACCAAGACCAGTCTTACCAGCCTCACCTGCTGGCTCCCAAGGGATTTGCTGATTCTACATGTTACACCCGGAGGGAAATCAGGTTAAGCCAGGATCAGCCAACTGCGGCCTACAGATCTCACCCAGCCCTCTGCCTGTTTTCCTATGTCTTGTGCACTAAAGATGAGTTTTATACATTTTAATGGTTGAAAAAAATCAAAGGAAAAAATAATATTTTGTGATACTGGAAACTATATGACATTCAATATCACTGTTCATAAATAAAATTGTCAGAACACAGTCAACCTCATTTGTTGATATACTGTCTGTGGCGGCTTTCACACCACAATGAGAGTTAAATAGTTACAACAAAGACTGTATGAGACTAACAAAGCCTAAAATACGTACTATCTGGCTCCAGTTTGCCAGTCCCAAGTATAAACCATCTGGGCCTAATAGTTTTTCGACGGTTTTGAAAATATCATTAAGTTCAGGGAAGGCCATGCCCCTTTTAAAGCCAACTTTACTTATGACTTTTTCATATTGAAAAAGTATTATTGTTATTTTTTTAAATCCACTTTTAACAGATTTTCATCTTTTACTTGTCACAAGAGCAGTCATCCGAGAATTAACAATATTATTGCTGAGCCTGAAGGGATAATACTTTTATTCCCGAAATCCATCAGTGTTGACCCTTGAGTCTTCAGTCTGAAAAAAAACTGCCACATGTCGAACTTTAAGGAGTCCTAAAATATTATATAACTGTAGCCTACTCATATTATGTGACTGAGACCCTTACCATGAAAACAATTTTCCCCAGGCATAAAGTGTTCAGGTTTTGAACTATATTTAGAAATCTCTAGCTTTTTAAATTTGTTTGTTTTCCCACAGAGCAGCAAGTTCAAAAGAGTGTCAGCAAAAAAAAAAAAAAAAAAAAAAGAGAGAGAGAGAGAGAGAGAGAGATTTAAAACACAAACTTTTCTTTAAAAGAAAAAATGTTCTCATTTCATCCATGTTGTGAAATACCTAATCTTTTAAAATAGCCTGCGGAGTCTGAGCTTTAATATCACAATTTACAAAAATGAACAAAGAGCAGTGGGTTATTTTGATCCTTTAGGAAAAGCATATGAATCTTTTCCCCTAACATCTTAGGAAAATTACCACATTTTATGCATCCTTAACAACTTGCTAGATTATTTTTTCTCTTCATGTTTGATTCTGCTTTTTAAATGTATGTTGATAAGAGCACTGGCTTAGAACTTAGGCTGCCCAGGATCCAAGTTCCCATGTGGTACTCATGCTGGGTGACTTTGGATAACGACAAGATGTTCGATGTCTCAGTTTTCTTATCTGTAAAATGGGGTCACATAGTGCCAACTTCATAGGATTATTTTACCAAATAAATGAGGTACAATATGAAAAGTACTCAGCAGAGTGTCTGGCATGTAGAAAATGGTTAATAATACTGTCTACAATTAAGATTTGTTTTTGTCTCACTGGAGAATGGATAGACCAATGAGAGTCTTTTGTTTTGATGCTGTAGCAAACACCACGGCTACATGGTTATAAAATGTAGAAACAGTGTCAGAGACAAATAGTCTTTATTAACAAAACCATCTGTCAGTGAATTAAGCACATTCAAACAGAAAGCGTCTTGTATTTCTCAAAGCACAGGATAAAATATATTAATTACATGGATAGCAACATCACAAATATTAAGTCAACATAAAGTCATTTTGTATTAAGTTCTCTTAAACCCCTAGTGAGCCTTAAAATTTATCCAGTTCGACCATCTGTCTGAGTAATTCATTTAACTCCTTCCCATGGTGAAGAAAACACCTTCCCTTGAAGCAACCCATTTCAATTTGAGACCCTTCCCCAGACTCTTCCTTATATATTCCCCACACTACAGGAACTGAGGGGCCTCTGAAACCCTGGCAACATGTCCTGTCGTGCTCTAAGCATAACACAACTCCTTTCTTTTTCAAATAGCTTACCTTCCCTGGACTCTTCTCTCTGGTAAATGTACAAACACAGAAACTCACCAGGCTCTGTAGCTGAATAAAAGTATTCTAAAAATGTTCTCAGATCCGCTCCTTACATTTAAGAGTAAAATTCAAAGAAAAATTATTTGATCTCTTCACTGTGTTCTGTTCTGCAGGTCAGGACCACATATAAATAATATTGAAAGGCATCAAGAGAAACTGGAAATCGAGCACGCAGTGCCTAGAGAATTTAAAATCGAATGTCTTGTTTATTTAGTTCTTTATGCCTCTAAACAGAGTTGGAACAATATAGAACCAAGCAATTAAATGAATATGCTTTCCTTTCTAGCATATTAGGAGAAGGGTCTGAGGTTTTACTTTACTTGCAAGCTACCAAGTGAGTCTGCCACAATGTCATGGATGCTGCCAGAAGACATGAGCCTCCTGGGTCAGAGACAAAAGAGCTTATTACCCAAGGCACAGCAAGCAGCCTGAGCTTCATGTTCGTGCTGTTTCCGCTTGCACTCATGTCCTATGGGGACAAGTAGAATGGAATATGTGGATGCTGAGAACTCAGTAGTTTGCCTCACAGCCAAGAAACCCTGAGTTTAAAAGTCCTTCAATCTTTTATAATGGGTTACGAGCAAACCTACCCAACTTCTACCCTGGAGGGAGACTATCTATACTACACCTGGCAGCAAGCAAACCTGCCCCCTGCTCTAGTGGAGTCACTGTCTCTGTTCTCCAGGCTGTTCAACTACACAAACTTGCTAGGAAGGGAATCTAAAACAAAAGCTGTCAGTGCCTGTTCTTAAGAATGGTTTCTCAGCACACTGTAGGATGTTATTAGGGAGAGTACTTAATTTCTCTAGAACAATAAGTCAATCGATAAGTACTTATTGAATGAATACTGTGTGCTCGGCACTTCTCTAGGTATTATGGAGGATTAAAAGTCCATGGTCTACAGATTTCAGGAACTTAAAATTTACCAGAGACTTCCTGACCCCAAACAACAGAGAACAATACAAGACAAAATAAATTAGGAGTAATTCATCCACTCACACAAATAAATATCAAATGCTCACTATAAACACTAACATTTACTTTGTGCTGACTATATGGCAGGCAGTAATCTAAGCCTTTTACATATATTAAAACAAGTATATGAAGTAAATTCTAGTATTATCCACATTGTACAGGTGTGAAAATAGAGGCAAAACATGTTAAGTAACTTATCCAGAGACAAACAGCCTGGAACTCATCTGTGTGCCCAAGCCGTGGCTCCACAGACTGCAGTCTCACTCTGAACCCTGCACTACCTACTCTGGCACAAACATTGATGGAAACTAGAGCTCTAAAGTCAGGGCAAGGAAAACCCTGTCTCCACAAAGCTTACAGTCTACTAAGTGGGACACTTATGCATGGATATGAATTTGATTAAAGGATTGGGATGGCATTTTTGACAAGAATAACAGCTCAGAAACAATCACAATAACCCAGGCAAAAAGTGATGACAGCCTCAGCAAAGAAGGAGCAGAGGAAATAGAGAGGATGGTACAAAAAAGATACAATAAAATATTAATGAAATGAGTGGAGGTCAGAGGTGAAAGAGAAAGAAGTATCTATGGTGATGTTTGGACTAGGGCCTGCATGTCCATTATGTCACTGACCAAGATAAATCAGAACAGGAGGAAAAGGGTTTGTAGAAAAAGGAGTGGATTAATTCCATTTGGACATGCCAAGTTTCAGATAACTATTTGATGTCTAGATCAAGATGCAAAGTAGAAGTATATGGTAGTTGCCACCATGGATGTGAGTGATCTGACCCAAGGAGAGTGTGGAGCTCAAGCTGAGTATGAAGTCCAACCAGAAATCAGAGACGCACTGTAGGGACAAGCAGAAGACGAGGAGAGGAGTTCAAAGGATGGAGACATAAAGCAAGCCTTTGGAGGTCAGGGAGGTCCTGACTTGTGGGCAGCCTGATTTGTATTCTTATGTTTCTTATTTCCTTCCTTCTACTTTGAGGGCTAAAATTCTAAGAAATTATGCCATTATTACTGCACTTCATCATAGGGAAGCATAGGCTACTGTTAAGCTGTTGTCACAGTCTTTCAAAAGCTATTTGAAGCCGCTTTGGACAAAGAGATTAAATTAGTTGCCTGTTTCCCTCTCCAGCCACTGGACATACAGTTGGTAAAAAATGTAGCCACTTTCTCCTCAGAGAGTGTTAAAGAAAATGACCTCTAGCAGGTCATGGAACTAAAGTTCAAAAGAAGGAAAATGGTCTATTAGAAGACACACTTTCATTTTTAAAGCTTGACATTTAGTTCTCATTTACATACCAAGAACACTGTTTCCCCTTCAGGAAAAAATCCTATACATTTCAAAATCACTGGTAAGGCATTTTGTTCTATCCAGTTAATCACTTCATTTTAAAAAATGCTATTAAAGAAAAAATTAAAAAGGGCAGCATAGTAATTTACTAGTCTTACAGAGTGAACCCCTTAAAATGTCCAAAAGAGAGAAGTAACAGTGTGTGTGTGTGTGTGTGTGTACACAACTTGAGGTAGTGGCCTGATTAGAGGTTGCAACTCTAAACATAGGGAGGGACCTCTCCAAGTTCTCTTGCGGACTCTGTGCCCCTTTGTGCTCAGTAGTAGCAGTTTAGCCCACGTGTTCTTGTATAGATAGTCTTTCACATCCCATAATTTCATCACTTCAGTTTTATATATTGATCTGTACTTCTTTTACATACTACAACTCAATATTAGGGGGTATAGGTATAAATACCAAATACATTAAATGAATAGATAAAAACACTGTGGCTATTATTTACAGAGCAGTCATCATGGTTTCTCCCTATGGACAGGTTCTTTGGCAGGGCCTCCCAGCTAATTCTAAGTGGCTTTTCATTTCCTTTTATCCTGGAACCCTTTTATTCCATGTTAGCAAGAATGAGATAACCTACTGGTTGGAGGAGAGTTTCAGCCTGCCAGCTTTTCCCACCATCCCAGGTAAGGTCCCAGTTCTGTAAGTAAGGCCATCCTGGACCCTCCTGCTGCAGCTGAGCTGGACCAGACCAAAGGCACTGAGCAGCCAGGACATAGAACAGTGAGAAATAATAAACAGTTGTTTGAAGCCACTAAATTTGGTTGTGGTTTGTTATATAGCAGAAGCCAGTCGATAAAAGCAATAGCATTTTTTCTAGGTAAAATGCTTGTAATTATATATAATGTCATACTTAAAATTATATTCTTAATAAACTGTTTAACTTCTCACTAATGTAACTGGTTCATAATTTTTAGTAATGAACTTTCCTGAGACTATAGAAGGATACTTATTAAATGTGAAGAGCACAGGAAATTGAGAATGATATAATAAAGAAGAGATAAATATTTGAAAAGCAAAAATGATAAGATACATCCAACAAGTTGAAATTTATGAATATAAAATATGGAGTCCTATATCTTGATCTATAATATATACAATATTCACATAGCATGGTTTCCTGCGTCTTGATTGAATCATTTGAGGATAAGAGTTTAGGGTAAATTCTCTCTCTTGGTTCAGAGGAAATGAGGAAAAAACATAAGGAAATACCTAGGCCACCTGGACAACACTGAATATTGTATTAGTTAATGTTGGCTAACTGCTGTAATAAATAGATACCAAATTATGTGATGGCTGACATACAAGAAGAGACTACTTTTTGCTTATGTAGCAATGCTGGGCAGGTGAGCAGGTTTGGTAAAGTGGCCCTCCTCCACAGAATCCTTTGGGAATCCAGGCTGACAGAGCTCTGTCATCTGCAGCTTGTGGCTTCCAATATCCCTTGCCCCCAATATCCAGTTCAATCTAATATCTCATCTCTGTTTCAGCTGGCCTCCGGGGTAAGGAGCATGAAGGATCTTGTATGGGAGCCATTTGTATAGTTTTGAAATGGCAAGCATTATTCTCTCTTTCTCATCTATGGACTAGAATTCAGTTAAATGACTTTCTAACTTTGAGGGAGGCTGGAAACTCTAGTCTGGTGATGTGTTAGGAAGATGGAAACAAGAAATTTAGTAAGCAGTTAGCTTTTTCCACCCCAGCATCTCATGAGTATGCATACCTGCTCACCATTCCTTCTCAGCCTGATCTACTGATGGACCCGCTCCTTTCCCTGCCCCAGCCTCTCACCTTGCGAGGTGGCCATTGATGCGCAGGGAAAAAACTGCTAATGTGCATTAACTTTGAGAGCTTTATTTAGTACGAATCAACAGCAGATACTACTGCAAACAAGTGAAAAAGTTAACTAATATTAATATGTCATCCAGAACAAAAGAGATGCATTACTTACTGGTCAGTGATTAACTCGGAATGAAGTATTGCATTCAGGTGTTCGTATCACACCTGCAGAGGATAAAGTGGGCCACAGAAAGAAGCCACAGGAAGAGGAGCTAAAATAACTAGAGTTATTCAGATAGAAGAGCCAAAAAGGATAGAGAGACCATAATTATCTTTAAACGCATATTTTTAAAAATAAACTTTTCTGACTGCAGAATTGCCAAAGAGAAAACAGAAATTTCATCCATAGTTCCACAACCCAAAGGCAAGCACTGTTAACATAATGTTATATATAGTTTCTTCTGGACTTTTCCATGCATGATCTTTTAAGATATTCTTGCATTTGCTCTATTTTTTCTAATTTTTTTCATGCTTTTTCATTTATATGGGCATGAGCATTTGCTCATGTTTTTAAAAAGTCTTTATAAACAACATTTCCTAGGAACACATACTGTTTCACTGTGAAGATATGTCATAGCCACTTGCTGCTGAAAATTTATATTGCTTTCAAGTTTTCACTATTGCAAATATTACTGGGTTACATATTTGTGTGCAGAAGCCTTTCTCCAATTCATTTAATCAAAGTGCTGTCTACATGTATAAAGTCTCTTCATATGTATGCTAAATTGTTTTTTTAATATTTTTCTGCCGCTGGTAAATGGCCAAGAATTCATGTTTCATCAAACCTTCTCTAGCATTTGCTATTACTTCAAAAATGTTTTCTCATATCAGAGAAAATTTCTTGTTTTGTTTAAGCTGAATTTCTTTGATTATTAGTTTGGTTGCACAGTTTTTCAGGTTTATATACCACTTATATTTCTACTTTTATAAATTTTTACATATTTGGCCAATTAATCAGTCTTAGTGTATTCCTTATTGACTTGTATGACATAATTACGCCAAAATTTTTGCATATCTTTCAAGTTTTTTTTATTTCTTCAAGTTCATTATTATTCATCATTTTGTCTATAGGAGTTTTAAATTTTAGCATAGTCAAAATTTTTACACTCTTCTATTTTCTTCTAGTGTGTATTTAATCTAAAAAAATTCTTTCCAATTTAGAATATAAACAAATATATATTGATTATTTTCTCCTATCTTTTAAGGTTTTTTCTTTTTTCATTTAATTCCTTAATTGTTATAACAGTATTTTTGAAATCTTAGGTTGTCTAAAGCTTTATGTCAAGCTTTAACTTCTCTAGCCACCACGTTTTAAGCCAGACACTTGCTGGGAGTTTGGGGAAGCTTCAGGGGTCCTCATTCTCCTATGTCGGCTTAGGGCAGATAAAGGGAAAGCAGGGAGATGCAGAAGGGTTTCTGTCATGCTGCCCTGACTGAGTCAGGCTGCCCTCTGATGGGTGGGAGCCCAAATTCTGGCTCTTTCTTTCCTGGGACACTTTTGTTGGTTCTCTGGAACCTCTCATTCTCACTCCCCTGCCAGGAATCTTCAACCCGAGTTACCTGGGGTGAGTGACATGCTCTCCACCCCTGTCTCAGAAGCTTCATCTTCCAGAGGCCCTTTATCACTGACACCTTGGCCTGGCAAACAGGATGTCCTCTGGACAGTACCCTCTCAGGAGAATCTTGGCTGCTTTCTGGGGAAGCACTTTGTCTAGAAAAGAAAACCGGCTCTTTGCCCTGCCTAACTCTGCCTAACTCTCTCTCTCGGCTTTGCTTACCCAGGTATCACCCATCAAATTCTCACCTTTAGACTTTTCTATTCCCAGTATCCTCACACTCCAAGACACATGGTTTTTTTTTTTTTCCCCCTCCATATGAATCCCTATCATTCTGTCTGAGGTAGAGATGGGGAAATGATGGTGCTAAGAACGGCATCTAGCAAGTAGCTTTAAAGAACTCCACATTCATCTCCTCCTGTTGATCGTGCTTCTGGTCAACAAGTAGGTGCAAGGGAGGAATAAGTCAGGTTCCTTTGGAGATCCTGACACTAAGTCTGGGGAGATCAACTGGCAAGTGTCTCTCTTGAGAATGTATGGGCTCTTCATTCTCACTGTTCTCAGCTTTTGACTTTCAGCCAACACTTAGCCAAGACAATGAGAAAATTTGCATCTAATATCCTGTTGCATATGGTTAATGTTAAGGGGCCCTTCCCCCGTCATTTCCTCAGGCAGAAGGCATCATGTAATTAGTCAACAATTATTTCTTGCCAGGTCTGTGCCAGGTACTGATGAGGTTATAAAGGAAGACTAGATTATAAGCCTTTGAGAACTAACTCATTGTCCCAATAAATAAAACAAATGGCTTCAACATGAAATAGTCAGTCAACAGCAGTCTTGTGGCAGCTGGTACAGCCTAGTTAGGCTTTCAGACCAGGCACGTAAAAATAGAGGATGGAGAAGCTGCCTCTGAGGCCAGAGCACCTGGAGGGGGTGATGGGAGGTCATCAAGGATTCCTCTATGAGCACAGGATAGTGGCCAAGAGGCCAAAGGCAAGAGCCTTGGAAATGAAAAGGGCATGAGCAAGGAAAGCAGGGGGCAGCCCGCCCCACCCTGCAGTATAACCTGGAGTGTGCCTCCCTATCTCGGCCTGTCCAGAGGCCTGACCCAGGGTTCCTGGTCCTTGGAGAAGGGCCTTCCTCTGCCAGAAACACTCTAGGAAAGCCAATATGTACCATCTGAGGAAAGTAGATGTTTAAAATCCTTCACTTCTATTGTTTAAAATCCTTCACTTCTATTAAGGGAAAACAAAACACTTGGCTTTTCTTTTGTATCTTTGTTCTCTCTTTAGTCTCAGCCTCATGAGCCCCTTCCTGAACATCTAAGTTTGGGCTGACATCTGCCTAAAGTGCTCTAGTTAGGAAGCAAGCAGAATGCTTTTACAAATTCTTGAGTGTGCATTTATCCCCTCCTTCTATTTGGCTGTAGCCTTGCTGTGATTGATGTTGACATTAATGTGACTTTACTTTTAAATGTTGTCCTAGTTTTTCTTATGCAGGTCAGTCTTCGAAGGACCTTAGGTCACAAATCCAGCCAGACTGGGAACTTAATTCACACTCATGATTTATATTCAGTTCCCTTCAACGGGAACATCAGTATGCCTGTTTCCTAGTCATCTGCATTCTAGTTTGACTAGTGGGAAAGGTTGTCTTTCTCCCTCATTTATTTTATGTTTATCTCTACCTTCACAAATCAGTAGGAAGAATGAGCTTGCAGATTATACTAGACAGGAATAGAAGACATTTCTTGCTTTTTAAAAACATTATGCTAGGATAAGCTTGTTGGTTCATGCAGCTAATAACATGATTGTGGCAGGAATGCAGGTGTCAGCTCCACCCATCTATCTCATTTTGGCTACAAAGAGTTACATTAACTTTATATGCAAGATCTGTTTCTTGCTTGGGTTTGTCCCTTACTTCCTTCTTTCCTTCCTACATGCTTTCCTTTCTTCCTTCCTTCCTTCCTTCCTTCTTTCCTTCCTTCCTTCCTTCCCTCCTTCCTTCCTTCCTTCATTCTGCCCTTACTTTTAAAAAATCAGCTTTTTGAGGTTTAATTTATATACAATAAAATTCACCAATTTAAGTGTTCAATTTGCTGAATTTTGACAGATGTATAGAGTCAGGTAAGGGTGCTCATGATCAAGTTTTAGGACACTTCCAGATTTCCCTTCAGGGCTTCTGGCCATCCACTCACTCCTGCTAGCCCTGCCCCTGGCACACTTGGTCCCTTTCTTCAACATGAAGAGAGATGTGAGCATAGCCATATAAATATCCCCTAGGGCTTCTCTTTCTTAATTTGTAACAATTGTACTTTGATGGTCATCAATGGTACTTTGATGATCATAATAGGTATCCTGAAGAATAAGGAATCATAAAAATTTATCTACCTGTTGCCCACTTATCAGGAGCCACCATCTTTGTTAACTTGCTCCCTGTATATCAAATATAGGTTTACTCCATATTCCCAAAGATTTGTCACTATCACTGACATCTCTTTAGAAGCTGAAAGACAAAAGTCTGAGCTTAAAGAGAAAGATTCAATTGAAATTAAATGTAGTAATCTCTATTCCTACCTGTTTTCCTATTACCTTTTGAATTGATTTCAATAAAGTTTTATGTCTGAGAAATTATTACCCTTAGTCTATTAAACTATGGGAATGGGAAGAGACAATAAGTAATGAATGAGTTTCGGAAAGAAGTCCAGGGGACAGACAATGGCAGTTTAATGTGGAGTGAACCAAATGCACTATAACCACTTGCTGAGCATTTGTCAAGCACATAGCTGAGTCCTGTGACACCACACCAGAATACTCTGTGAGTCTTGCCCACAAGGAGCTCACAAGCCCAGTATGGGAGTCAGACAGATAATCAGGCAGTGATGATTTCATAGGATGCATGCAATGACAGAGACACCATCGTTCACTATGAGAACATACATAAAAAACATAAAGTCTATTCCTTGGACAAGGAAACCTCCTAGAGACTGTGATATATGAGACTAGGTTTGAAAAACATGCAGAGTATAGAATCTCAGAATTTGTTTCTTAGGTTGTTCGTGGTAATCAGTGATTCATGACATAAAAATGGGAGGATATTTAAAATAAAGTGGTATCATTCAGAAGCACTCAAGAAGTGAGAAAAATTAAAAATTCAGTCTGTATCACATCATACACAAATCTTAAGTGATCCAGTTGAATTTTAAAAGATGTGTGAGAGAGAGGGAGGAAGGGAAGGAGGGAGGGAAGGGGAGAGAGAGAAAAAGAGAGAGAGTGGGGAGAGAGAGAGAGGGAGAGAGAGAGAGAGAGAGAGAGAGAGAGAGAGAGAGAGAGAGAGAGAGAGAGAGAGAATGTGCCAAGCCATGGAGCAAATATCAGGCAAAGGCTGAAAGCCCAGGCCAGTGCTCTTGCTATCTCCCCAAGACAGGTGCTAAACAGGAAGTGGGAGATCAAGGTTCCAAATCAGGCTTTGGGGAACTCAGTTTACTTACCTATAAAGTCAAGAGATGAAACTAAATTATCTCTTTAGTGCTTTAACCTCTAGACATCTACCTTGTTATGACATATAAGGATGTCAGGATGTTACCTGATGGACTATAATAGATGAGTAAGAATGGCTCTATACGCTTTGGCCCTCTGCAAAAGAAAGAAATAATGGGTTATTCTTCTTCATGTTGCTATGGCTTTTGCCATGTGTACAAATATCCAATGAAAGTAACCCTGCTGCCCTGGCTGAAATGACTTGACCAGAGTAAAAGACAACCATATAGATCTATGTGAGAACTATAGCATGAGATCTGTAACTTCGGATGAAACACTACCAGTATGAATGAGAAAGAGCTCCCTGTGGTGGTGTGAACATGATCCACAGAAGAAAAAGTGGGTCATTGGAGCTGCTTTGTTTTCTACATGACTATGAGTCATTCTTGAAGCACTTTGGGGTCTGCTGAACATTACAATTTTAGAAGCATTGAAACACAGAATTACTCTAAGTTGCTGAGCATGTTCCTGGGGCTCCTCATTACTGCAGATGTTCTTACAAAACCTTTATCACCTAGAGGAATCTGGGTGTGTCTTGTCGTTTCTAACTATGAAAATCTCAAGGTCAGGCAGGAGGCTCTTGGACTGAATGAGGCTCATGTCTAGAAGATAAATGAGTAAGACATTTATTTCTGTTAAAAGAATAGATGTTTCTGGAAAATATCTTGATGCATAATACAGTTTTAGTAAGTTGATGCTGTAAACAAAATATTTTTCTATTTGCTTTGCAACTAAGGTTAAGAAATAAATTTGGAAAGTTGGCTTTATGGCTTAATTGATGATATAGGAATTGAGATTGTCAAAAGTTGTGAAGGGTTTGAGATTTCACCCCAGTTGCAGTGAACCTGTTTGCTTGCCAGTTTCACGGATGCTGGCAGAAGACAAGAGACTCCTGGGTCAGAACAAAGCAATTGAGGCCTTCTGGGTGTCGACATTTGCGTTTGTTCTCAAGCCCCAATTCCAACAGCATGACACTAAAAGGGTTGAGCTTAGGGACCGTGAATCTCTTATAATTAGCAGCAGTCTGCCTACCATTATCTTTATTGTAACATACAGGAAGCAAATGTATCCCTTGCTCTAGAGAGAGATACCATCTATATCATTCAAAGGTATTTGCTGTATAAGCATTCTTGAAAACCCAACATCCTTGACAAGGGAGTGAGTGCCTTTCCTGGAAAGACAAGCAGAAACAGACTCAAACTCTTGACACTGATCCGCTAATTGAATCATGAAATCAATTTAGAGGATTTAAACATAAAAGGATATTTCCTGTAGTAAGCACAACTAGTGAAGCTTTATTTTTCATTATATTTACATGTAAAAAATAGTTTTTAAATCTTTTTTTCATTGGCAAAAATTTTAGATACATTAGCTAAGATATTATTAAATACATTGAGTTCTTACTTTCTGGGACTTGGCTTGCATAACACCCAAATCTGGGCAATAGCAATATGTATTACATTGAGGTTCTTCCATAATATACAATTGACTCTTGAACAACATAGGGGTGATGGACACCAACATCTGATGGAATCGAAAATCCACCCATAACTTTTTGACTCCCTGAAAACTTAACTAATAGCATATTGCTCACAGGAAAGCTTACTGATCATATAAAGAGTAGATTAGCACATATTTGGTGTGTTATATGTATTACATACTGTATTATTACAATAAAATAAGCCAGAAAAAAGAAAATGTTATTAAGAAAAGCATAAGCTTTGTCCGCCAGATTTTTTAAAATTGTCACAAACCTCCAAAATGTTTCCAATATATTTATTGAAAAAAAATCCATATACAAGTGGAATCGTGCAGTTCAAGCCCATGTTGTTCAAGAGTCAACTGTAAATTATAAACTCAGTTCCACAGCCTATATATTCTATTCATGATCAATGAACCCATTCAAGTGTTTTTTTTTTTTTTTGCAGACTACAAAATTTTAGATACCACATTGTATTTTTTTTTTTAACTAAATAGAGTTTTAAGAAGATTATTTTACCTCTGGTTTTAGATAGATAGTGGGCAAATGTGTAATATGAGTTCAGACCACTTAGAGAATAAAATATAATGTGAAAAATTTTACATTACTAACTGAATTAATGTTTTGCGAAGAATTGAATTTAATAAAGGGTATGCACAAAATTAACAAATATTTGATATATTAACAATTTCAAAGCAAATATTTATTTCTGTTGACTTGCAAACTTATGAAACAAATGTTTTGAAAAGACAAATAAGTGTTGGGTTAAATTCAGTACTTTTTAAAACCCTTTGTATAGTAGACAAAATTTTGTTAAAACTGGTTTTTAAAAGTCCAGTTTCATGTTTACTAAGTTTGTATATGCTAAGAATCTGAGTTAGGTCAGAGGATATAAAGATATGTAAAACACCTACCTGATGTCATGTTGTTCATATGAATTAGAATAATTTTAATTTTAATGTGTAAAAATTATATGTAGTTTTCTATTGTATATACCTACAATATTGTCTTTATTTAACAAGTATTCCTATTGTTGTTACTAAATCAGGGCTGCAGTAGAAGGTTATAATGCTATCATAATTATTTTATATTAATTGAGAAAGTTACCCATTTAGTTGAGTATTTCTAAAGCTTGAGGAAAAAATAATTTTAAGAATGGATATATTATGTATTAGAAATAGACCATTCATAATCTTAACATGAAATCCATTGTCCCAAGAATTATATCTACTGCCAAAGATAGAACTATAATGACAGAACCAAACACCATATCATTATATCTACTAAAAAATAGTATTATTGTTTTTATAGGATTGAATCATTTAAGGGAAGACTATATAAATAATACTATTCTTGGAAGTTTAGTATTTTAAACAAGAAAAAATGCCATGAGTTCATTGTTTGGTTTTCTTTCTCAGAAAGGCAGTAAAAGCACTTTTTCTAGGGTCCAACCTTTAATTAATTATATTGTCCCCCTTAAATTTGCTTTTAAAAGAAAAAAGAAAATTCAAGGAAACTAACTAGCAGAGAAATTTCTTTCTTTCTCAGGCATGTGTATGTGCGCACGCGCGCGCGCGCGCGCGCGCGCGCGCGCACACACAGACACACACACACACACACACACACACACACACTGTTCCTCCAAGGTAAATTTTGGGGTCAAGAGTCATTCTAACAAAACAAAATATCCTCATCATTTATGTTAATAACGTTTCATAAATGGGTTTTATTTATTTCACATATAATGGAGAACGTAAGGAAAAATGGTATTTATAGAAAGGTAGCAAAACCCAGACATTTGTGAGAGGTACTTTGTTGAATGAAATTAGGACTGAAGTGGGTCAGTTAATTGAGAAAATAAAATTAAAGTATGAAATTATAGAAAAAACTAGACATCTTGAATATATAATTTTTCTGCCTTTTAATATAAGGCAGGAACTTTTCTTTGAGTATATTCACTAGTTGCAGTTTCTTTCTTCTTTTGTTTCATCACCACCATCTAGTTTCAGAGTTTCATCACCTTGCAAAGCAGCTCTGTGCCCATTAGCAGTCATTCCCCAGTCTCCCCTCCCACCAGTCCCTCGCAGCCACTAGTCAACTTTCTGTCTCTGTGAATCTACCTATTTTGGGCATTTCATATAAATGAAATTATACAATATGCGACTTAAAAAAAAAATCTTTGATTCTCATATCCCACCCTTTCCCCTTTGGCAACCATCAGCTTGTTCTCTATCTCTATGGGTATGTTTCTGTTTTGTTTATTATTTTATTTTTCTAGTTTCTACATATAAGTGAGATCATACAGTATTTGTCCTTCTCTGTCTGACTTATTTCACTTAGCATAATGCCCTCAAGGTCCATCCATATTATCACAAATAACAAGATTTCATTCTTTTTTTATTGCTGAATAATATTCCATTGTGTATGTATGTGCATGCAAGTGTGTGTGTATAATATAACCTCTCACAAATGTCTGGGTTTGCTCCCTTTCTACAAATACCATCTTTCTTTACGTTCTACCTTATGTGTGAAATAAATACATATATATTATATATAATATATATGTGTGTGTGTGTGTGTGTGTGTGTGTGTGTGTGTGTGTGTGTCACATCTCTTATATCCATTCATTTAATTCAACCATAAGACTAATCCATCATCTAGGATGACCAACTTGGGTTCTTTAAGCAATCTGATTCCAGTATCCGTTTGAACTTTTGATTCTTTTTCTTCACAATCAGCTACAATTTTTGTTCCAACATCTAATTTAATGGCAATTTTTGATTTTTAGTGACTCATGTTCATAAAAGCATCCAAAGCTTTCAGCTCTATGTTTATATTCATATATGTTTTACATAATATTTAATTTATATGTATTTATAATAACAACAATGGCAAAATGGGATTTAGGTAAATAAAACGAACTCTTAAGAAGTATATAAAGTCTTGCCAGTGGGACTGAAAGGGGGCAGGTGCCCCAAGAGCACTGAACCTAACTAGGTGTCAGCTCATGGATAGAGGTAGAGAGCAGGGTCTGGCAAGCCAGTCAAGCAGAAGGTGGTTAAAGAAGTTTCTACTGAAAGTCAAGTTTTGTTGCTGTCAGCATTTACATGGAAGAACTATTAGGCAGTCCTCATCTTCCTCAACACCTAGAGAAAAGATTTTTTTAAAACCAGCTTGCCTCAATTCACTAACCACAAATTCACCCAAAAAAAATCACAAATTATTTTATATTTACTTTCGTATAATTTTCATTAGTATACATGCATTTTTAAAGATTCTAACAACTTATTACTGAAAAAGCAAGTTTCAAAACTCCTTTGGAGGTTTCAGACAACATCACTGACACACGTATAATTAATTTTTTCTTCTTGTCATAAAGCTTCTCTTAATAATTATGTTATCTTTTATCAATATCTATTATCAATTGTCACCTGACTACTAGATCACCTCTTGGAACTATGATCTTTAAACTCTCATTCTTTTCTGAAGCTTTGGCATTTTTTCCCCTTAATTCTTAAATCCCTTTACTGTATTGTAAGTGCTCCAGAGATTTTAGTATCTCTCTAGTTGTTTCACTGACACTTTCTATAGTATCACAGTGACCAGGGCCCGACATTCTTTTTCAATGTATTTGGAAAATAAAATTCAATTTATCTTTACATACCTCATCTAGACTTTCCAATGATGCTTTTAATATTTTCATAACTACTCCTCAACTCATACATTTTGTTCATCTCATAGTGCAGTTTCAAGTGGTTCTGTTAATTTACACCTCTACACTTCAGCCCCGGTCTTTATATTTATCCCTAGATTTGGTAACCTTCACTTCCAGATTTCCTTTAAAAGCAGTTTTGTTTTATTTAGGAGATGCTCCCAAAAGCTGTCAGGGACAGTGCCAGTTCCTTAAGATCTGGTGCTGTCAACACTCCAGGAATTGTTCTTTCAGTGATTTATATTTGTACTTGATTTTGTGCTGTGGTTATTTTTAAGTCAGTTACAGATTGCTGGCAAGGACACCAAGCAATCAATAGTCTTTGTTTATTGTATGTGCATAACCATATGCAAATTATACAGATGCTCTGAACTCTAAGAAAGTGGTAAAGGCCAGGATCTATCTAATGACTTGCTTAGGAGAGGCCTTTCAGAATCCATTCTGTATACCTGCAGTTTTTAGGGTCATTAATATTAAAACCCACGGAAAACGAATGACTTCTTGCTACAAACAGTAAAATAGGCTACATTTTAAACTGATTTTATAGAAATAGTCTAACATTAAAGAATGTTAACATTCACTTTTAAGATGTAAGATAAACTTATTAATACTTATAATACTAATTAAAATTTAGTTAAGTATTTGCTATTCTTGCTAAGGTGTAGTAGAAGAGTTATTTCTCTTAAATGCTCTGTAAATCCATTTGGAGGGCCTATATTGACCCAAAGTTTACATATTTTAGATTGACTAACCATCCTGGAACGACTTTTCTATCAAGTGGACTGTCTCAGGCAATTCCGATCTCCCCTCAACTTCTGAGAGGAAGGTATAGGTAATATATCTTTGGACGTGAGAGAAGCCGGGTGTGTTTTTTAGGATCTAGGCACGTTTTTCAGTTGCATAGAAGATGGTCCATACTGTCAGGTGGAGGTAGCGGGAACAGTCTTTATATACATACAGATATAAATGTATGCTCACTTAGATCACAAGAGATTTAAACAGAATAAAGAGTCAAGTAAAATTTCTCTCATCACTGCTCACCTCCGGCTCTGCCTGGAAGAGTCCGGAGAAACCGATTTAAAGCTATAGGCTCTGTCTACACAGTCGCCAACCAAAAGGGCATAGAGCTCTCTCTCTTAAAACGACTTGTATTTTCCTCCGTTCCTCAACTATCTGAGAACTGTCACTTTGGCTTTATTTCAGCCATACGTTGGCATTCAAAAGAAGATTAAATTTTCACGAGGCACTCAGTATCTTCCACTGCTTGGAAAGTAGCTTCGCTACATCCAGGAGTGATTTGAAAACCCAGATACGTCTGGACCGCAGCCAAAGGAGGTAGCGCAGGCAGTACCTCCCCGAGCACGTAGCCGGCCGCCCCGCCCCCAGGATCGCCCCGCCCCAAAGGCGGAGCCCCTCTCGCCCCGCCCCCGCCCCGCCCCCTGCGTAACCCGGATACACACCCACGCTACCCTTTCACCTCCCGGCTGCTGGCTAACGTGGACGCGAGACCAGCTGGCTGGCTGAGCAGCTGGGGCTGCACTGCCTGGGGGAGTTGGGCCCGCGAGACGGCTACAGTATCTTTCGCAGCGCGGCGCGGCTTTTCCCAGAAAGGAGCGATGGGGCGCGGCGGCGCCTGGGAGCGGGCGCCGGTGTAGTCCTCACGACGCTTGGCCCGGGAGCGCAGCGGCGGCGGGCGCGGGGAGGCCTGTAAGGGCCGCCGGCCCGAGCGCCCGGCCTCCGGCGCCATGGCTCCCATGGGCATCCGCCTGTCCCCGCTGGGGGTGGCCGTATTCTGTCTGCTAGGGCTCGGTGTGCTCTACCACCTCTACTCCGGCTTCCTGGCGGGTCGCTTCAGCCTCTTCGGCCTAGGTGGAGAGCCCGGCGGCGGCGCGGAGGGGCCTGTGGCTCTGGCAGACGGGGGCACCGTGGACCTGCGCGAGATGCTGGCGGTGTCGGTGCTGGCTGCCATTCGCGGTGGCGACGAAGTGAGGCGCGTCCGCGAGAGCAATGTCCTCCACGAGAAGTCCAAGGGGAAGACGCGCGAGGGAGCCGATGACAAAATGACCAGCGGGGACGTGCTGTCAAACCGCAAGATGTTCTACTTACTTAAGACCGCCTTCCCTAACGTGCAGGTGGGTGCCGCGAACGCCGGCTACGGCGTTCGGGCCAGGGAGCGTGGAAGCCTTGGAACGTGTCCCAGCACGTAGACTTGTCCCAACAGACCCAGACCGTGGGGCTCTGGCTCTCTTTTTACAGATGTGAATGGAGATTGAGACGCAGAACTTGAGGTGCTCAAGGTCATACAGTTTGTGAAAGAGCTGGATGAGATTGCGGGCAGTCTGACTCAGGGCCCGTGCCCTTCTGCCCCCTTCCTGGATGTTTGTGTGGCTTTGTACCTGAAGTCAGGAGCTCTGGGTTCTGGGTGGGCTTTCATGTCAAAGGCGGAGAAAGTTAACTTCACTCCCTGCCTCAGGTTTTTCTGTAAGATGAGAGCGTTGGGCTAGAACCTCTCTAGCCTTCCTTGATTTAATTACTGGAAGGGTCGTGACTGTAGAACACTGGTTTTCTGGCTGATCTTCCAGGTGCCAACTGAAGGCCAAGAACGGTAGAAGTGTTGCTGTGGAGCTATTAGTATGCAGGGCTTTCCTGTGGGGTATGCTCATGAATTACTTTAGCTGTAGTGTTGTTATCAGGACCCTCTTAATGGTATATATTTTGGGAGCCCTTAAAGGAAGTGTTTGGAAGTATATTTCCCAGCAGCTTATATTCAACCATCTAACTATGCCTTATTTACTCCAGAAAATAAGAATTGAAGAACATTTGCCTTTTCTTTGGGTAGGTTTCTGGTAAAGAATTTATATTTTCTTAGGGAAATCCAGACATTTTGGATTTGCTGTTAATACTTTACTTCTATGGAGCTGCTATTGAATGAATAAAGCTTTTAAAAATGTATTACAATTCCAGAGAAAGAGCTCAACATAGTGTAGCAATACTTTATATATTTAAGTCTTCATTCATGGCACAGTAGCCTTTGGTTCTTGGGAAGAAAAATTGTTTCCAATGGAATTTAATTAATTAGATAAACAGCGAAATATAACCCCTGGCTTCTTTGGAAGATATATGATTTTTTACTGTTCTTGGAAGAGTTAGGAGAGTATTGTCATTGTAGAATTACAGTATTTTATGTGACCATCCCTCTAGTCTATCATATTAATGATGTGATTTTCTTTTTTTCTTTTTTTCCCCAGCCCCCGACTTTTTTCTTTTTCTTTTTCTTTTTTTTTTCTTTTTGCCAGCAGGAAGGAACATTGTCTTTCATATCATGAACTCCAAATACCTGATGTAATTTGCACAAGAAATTTTAAACAGAACTCAACATTTTCACTTTTTCTTTTGCCCTACCCTGTCGTTGTCAGCACAGATGATACTTATATGTGTTTGCATCTACATGTGAGATGTGCTTATAAAATATTTTTTCTCTTCTCTAAAACACAACTTTCTAGACTTTGTAGAAGAAACAGGAGTATCAGAGAAGTTGATGTGTAATAGTTACAACAGTAGTAATAGTAACAATGTATTGAGTGTATTTTAGGTGTCCAGATACTGGCTACACGGGACTTCCTTTGATCCTCACAGCAAGTTTAAGAAGTAAATTTTCTTGATACCTACTTTACAGATGGGAAATCTGAGGCCCATGATATAAACAGCATTTATATCAACTATTTGACTTTATTTTAGCTAGATCTTTAGGAGATTACTTAAAACAAAACTTATAGAATGATTTCCCCAGGGGAAACAAAATTATAGAAACTTAAAAGCAATAATAGTGAAATATAGAAAGCAGAGTTAAAGGTTTTTTAAAGGTAAAGACAAAAATATTCTTAAATATTGAAAACATGTATCTGTGTGTGCATTTGTGTTTGCATACAAACTGCATCCCACCCATGCCAAATCTTTTGCCTTGGGTAACTTCCACAGAATTCTGAATTTGCTTTCATACCTATTATCAAATGCTGAGGGAATAGCTGCCAAGGGTAGTGAGCTGTATTGTATGAAACAAAAGCTAAGCTTTTTGAATTGCAGATGTTGAAGTTACTGCTTTTATACAAAATAAGGTTTTGTTTTCTTGTGATTGTATGAATGTTTGTGTGTACATCTTAATATTCATCTTGGATGGTGGTTGGTGGAATAGAGTAGGTTATGTTCATTTATACAATGGCAAAATAGAGTGGTGTCATGTTGAGCTATCACCTTTTTGTCACTATGTTGTTAGATTAGAGGCGATACGTTGTAGCCTGCTAAGTAAAGAATCAGCCCTAGATTCTTTTCTTCCTTCCCCTCCCCCAGCACTCAAAAGTACAGTCTTAAATGTCTGGTTGTTTTGAAACCTCACCAAAATGTTTTGGTAAGGAACTTTAATCTCATTCAGTTTACTTCCTTATGGAAAATCAGCATTGAAAAGCCATACTCTTTTATCCTAGTACCCTGTACAAATGGAGGGAGGTCTCTTTATTCCCATGACTTTCCTATTGAGAGTAAGATGCTTGAGCTCTCCTATTTAATGTTCACCCCTCAGTGAAAGGATATATACCAACCAGGTGTCACTGTAGAGCACTCAACTGGGGACAGTTTTGCCCCCAAGGGACATTTGACAATGTCTGGAGATTGTTGTTTGTCACAACTGGAGGTGGAATGCTATTGGCATCTGGTAGGTAGAAGATAAACAACCCACAAAGTATAGGATTGCCCCCCATAACAAGGAGTTATCTGGCCTAATTTTTCAGTTTGCACCCAGGTTGAGAAGCCCGACTCTAGAGAAGTGAGGATCCCTGGATTTCTTTTATTCAACCTTTCTTCTGTCCGGGATCTTGGGAAAGATCTCAAGGCAGCAGCTCTCTCCCTAAACACATTGGCAATGTTTGATTTTACTGTGTGGAAATAATAGTAACTGCAGCCATTTATATGACACTGTGTTTTATTATATCCTTGTGGATAAGGATGAAAATGAAGGCTGAATGTACTTTCTTGTAGTGGATTTGCAGACAAAGAACAAACAGATTTATAGTTTTGGTTTAAAGTAAAGGGAATTCTCTGAGAAGCTCCTGTCCTCAACTTGTTCAAAGTATTGACAGTGACTTATTTGAAGATAAAACATGGCACTCTATGCTGGTAGGAGCAGCTTGAGTCAGTGCCTTCCTTGACTTCAAGGATAGGAGTAAAATTCTTTGAACAGAATTATTGGAAAAGTTTGAGAAGTTCTATAGTGCAAAGAACACTTGTCTTGTCATCTTGCTCATTCTCCAGTCTAGGTCATCCTTGCCACTTATTTATCTTCTTTGAGTACCAGTTTCCTCTCTTATAAATTTGAGGTAAATAATAATGTGGTAATTAGTGCAGATGTGAGTGTTGCAGACAGAGAAAGTCTTCAAGGCTGCCGACCCAATAGAGGTGGTACTGTAGTAAGTTAAAGTAGCCTAATGAGTCTGAATCAGAAGCACATGGGAGAATTACTGTGAAAACATTTAGGAAGGTAGGCAGGAGATGTCTTCCAAGTTCAAAGAAGTTTGGACCTAATCTTTAGTTTAATCTTAGAGTACTAAAAGAAGGCCAGATTTACTTGACTTTTCTTGAAGCCTACAATATGCCATAGTTTGGGCTTTGGGCATTTAGAAGAGAAGTAGATGAGACCAGTTAGCAAACCATTAAAATAGGCTGTGTGAGAGATGAGGATCAGAACTCGAGCAATGGGAAAGTTATACTTAGCTTGTTCTACCAGCTAACCTTGATCTAATCTTCAATAAATGTCAAGCACTGAATTCAGCTTCTATTACCACTATTATTTTGCTTTTGACAAAAAAATAGGAAGCTAACTACTATTGCCTCCATTTTGCAGATGAAGAAATTGGAGAGGCTAAATAATTTGCTAAAGTTTACACAGCTAGAAAATAATCTTGTGCTCACTAGCATTCATTCAATGGTCTGAGAATCAGCTCTAATTCTGTACGTAAGGTAGTATAGGAGGTGCAACTAAAGTGTACTCTTAACCACAGTGTTTTGAATGATTAGAAGTGTGCAAGGTAGATGCTTAGAGAATGGTTTAGAGAGAGTAGACCAGTCAGAGGCTTTTTGAGAGATGATACAGTTTGAATTGGAGTTATGGTTATAGAGAAGATAGATATGGAAGGACATGAGAGAATTTCTAGGGATATGTCAAAAAATAACTCCTCTATTTCTGGCTTTCACAACTGGTATTTTGCAGGTGATGAAGGGGTGTGGGATGTGACAAGTACAAGGAAGCAGATTTTGAGTGCCATGTTAGACTTCTTAAGTTAGAGGTGCCTTTGATATGTTCAAGGGGACATGTTAACCAGGTGGTTGAAAATATGTGTCTAAAGCTCTGAAGAGACATTTGAATTAGATATACAAATTTGAGTCATCAGTGTTGTAATATTAATTGAAACCAGTTGTGGACAGGTTTGCTAGTGAAAGAATATTGTGTGAAAGGGTAAGAAGAGGGCCCAGGACTAAGGATAATAAAAACTGAAAATAATCATTTAGTACAACAAAAGCAGCCAACTTTTATTAACTGCTTACTCTGTGTTAAACACTGTACTGTTTGTTTGTTTTACCTTTTGTATTTCATTGATTTATCCAGAGAACCCTATAGGGAAATATATCACCCACTTTTTAGCAATGGGTAACTGCAGCTCAGAAAGATTACATTACTAGCTTAGGTAAGTCTTATACCGAACACCCAATAAATCAAGGAGCTGGAATTCTGATGATAGAACACATACTGATAATAATGGTTCTGCATATAGGTCATTGGCAAATTTTGTTAGAGATTGCTTAGTATCTTAATAGAAAGGAAGCAGAATTTAAAAAGCTAAAGGTAAGGAAATGGAGACAGTGAGTAAAGACAAGTCCTTCAAGAAATTGGGCTTCTAGGGAACTCGGTTAGGGTGCTATGTGAACTAAGAAGGTTCTATGGATTTTTTTTTTTTTTGGTGTATTTTTAAGATGTGAGATGCTAGAGCATGTTTAATTATAGGGATATATTTGAGGGATGGTAGTTAGTTGATAGTAAAGTCTTCTGAAAGGTAGAAGGAGAATAAGGCAAGTAGAACAATGTTTATCCATTTAGAAAACAGTTATTGAATGTCTGGTATGTGATAGGCACAGTGTGAGGCATTATAATCAAAATTTTATTAGGATTTAATGATTTATGGACAAAATTCAGTAAATGGTACCTTCTTAAGGCATTAACCAAAAACCTCTTTAACCCCAAAGTAACTGAACTGTAATATGAGTAACATTAATAGTGTTTTGGGGTCTTGATTTCTTATTCTTCAATTCCCTGTTGAGGATTTGGAGAGACAGGCAGTAGCAATGAGGGGAGGAGAGTAGATTGAGTGAAAAAAGGATTATGGTGAAGAAATGAAACTATATTAGTAAAGAATGATGTTGTCAATCAAGAAGTCATTTATTTAGAACCTATTGTTAAGGCAAGTACAAAGGTCCTAAAGCCGAGGGACCAGAAGACCAGTCAGCCTGGAAGCAGTGAATGAAGGTGTGTGCAGAGAGAGTTTCTCCTGGGGTCAGATCACTAGGCCTTGCCTTGTACATGATGGTAAGCAATCTAGATCTTATCTGTGTGAAAAAAGAAATCATTGGAAAGTTTTAATCAGGGAGTGGCACCATCTGATTTAGGAAGATGCCAGGTTGCTGGGTTGAAAAGAGAAGCTCCATAAAAGCAGTGATTTTGTCTGTTTTGTTCATTATATCCCAGTACCCAAAACCTTTTTGAAATGTTTTAGAATATGTAGCCATTAAATAGTTGTTGAATGAAAGACTGAATGAAGTAATGAAAAGCACCATAGGAGTCAAGAGCAATCAGAGGCTAGGTTGGCAGTTTTAACCAGGATGTTCTTAGTATACATAGTGACATTACTTAGAATTGGGAGGTAGAATTTCTAGGATGTACTACTACCTGACTGAATGTAGAATGTAGAAAAGAATTGAGGAAGACTTAATGGTTTTAACCTTGGCACCTTATGTAAGGCCATTTACAATGGTGGGCAGTGGATTTATTAAGCTTGTAGTTATATAGCGGTAGTGGCAGGGTATAAATAGTTGTGCAAAAGCAGATGCAGGTAATTGTGCTGATGATATTGTTCTCTTGCTTCAATTTTTTTTCTCCCCTAGACTGACTTTCAGTGAAGATTTTTTCAAATACAAATTCAGTATAAAAGATATAGAGAGGCTGACTTTAATTCTGAGAAGCAGTAGTTGCCACTCAGACTTCATACTGCATTTTTGTAAACTATAGTGATCAAGATCTGGGAAATACTTTTTGTTTTCTGAGAGTCACTTTTGTTTGTTTTAAGTTTATTCTGTGATTTTTGCATGGTATTACTCTTAAATTTATTCATCCAAGGTAGCCTGGCATTGTCATTGCGTGTGGGCCCTAAAGTGAAAATACTTTAAAGTGGCGTCTATAAGATGGCAGAAGGGGACTTCTCTCACAGAACATAGATTTTGGGCATTACCCACAGATAGGAATGCCTTTGTGGGAATCTGGTAGTCCAGCAGAAAAGTTCCAGCACACCAGTAGGGCAAAGAAATCTGAAAAGAGATGCGCTGAAGATAATAAGACTAACATATTCATTTTGTGTCCTCAAGGTGGCAATGAATGAAATTTAAAATGCAAAATAAAATCAGCAGAATACTTGATCAAGCAGAAGAAAGTGTCTGTGAACTTAAAAACAGATCATTTGAAAGTATTCAGTCAAAGGAGAAAAAAAACACTAAAAAAAATGAAGAAAGCCTATATGGGTTTTGGAGCACCATCAAATGAAACTAATCACATTTTGGGAGCTCCAAAAGGAGAAGAGAAACAGAAAGGGGCAGATAGTTTATTCAAAGAAATAATGGTTGAAAACTCACCAAATCTGTGGAGAGAGATGGTCATCCAGGTTCATGAATCTTGTAGGTCCACAAACAGATTCAACTCTAAGAGGACTTTATTGAGACACATTATATTAAAACTATCAAAAATAAGAGATGGAGAGGATTTTTAAAGCATCAAGATCTAACAGACGTATCCAGATCATTCCACCCAATAGCAGTAGATTATACATTCTTGCTAAGAGCACACAGAATATTCTCTAGGATAGATCATATGTTAAGTCAGAAAACAAAATGAAGAGGATTGAAATTATATTAAGTATCTTTTTTGACTGCAATCATGTAAAACTAGAAGTCAGTAACAGGAAGAAAGCTGAAAAAATTACAGATATGTAAAAATTAAACATCATATCCCTGAACAACTAATGTGTCAAGGAAAAAACAAAAGGGAAATGAAAAAAATTTTGAAATAAATAAAAATGGAAGCATAACATAGCAAAGCTATACAGCAAAAGTAGTTTTAATAGGGCAGTTCATAGTGATAAATGCCTACATGGAGAAAAAATCTCAAATAACCTAACCTATACTTCAAGGAATTAGAAAAAGGACAACCAAAATTAGCAGAAGAGAATAACAAAGACCAGAGCAGAAATAAATAAAGACTAGAAAGACAACAGAAAATATCAACTAAGAGTTGGTTTTTTGAAAAGATAAAATCAACAAACTGTTAGCTAGACTAAGAGAAGATGTAGATACGTAAATTTAGAAATGAAAGCCTGGACATTATGCCTGAGACTGCAAAATATAGAGGATCATAAGAGACTACTATACACAATTGTACTTCACCAGACTGGATAACTTATTAGAAATGGATAAATTTTTAGAAACGTACAACCAACCGAGACTGAATCATTAAGTAGAATATCTGAATATTAAGGAGACAGAATCATTAATCAAATATCTCCCCACAAAGAAAACCTCAGGACCAGATGGCTATTTATGAGTGAATTCTACCAAACATTTAAAGAATAATTAATACCAATACCTCTCAAATTCTTTCAAAAAATTGAAGAAGATGGAACATTTCCAAACTTAATTTATGAGACCAGCATTACCCTGACACTAAAGCCAGACAAAGGCCCTTCAAGAAAAGAAAATGACCAGCCAATATCCTTGATGAACATCCAGGAAAATCCTCAACAAATTAACTAGCAAGCTGAATTCAGCAGAAAATTACAAGTATTGTACACTATGATCAAGTAAGATTTATCCATGAGATATAAGGATTGTTCAGCATACATAAATCAGTGTGATAATACTACTTCAACAGAATGAAAATCATATGATTATCTCAATAGGTACAAGGAAGGCATTTGATAAAATTTAACATTCTTTTATGATAAAAACCCTCAGTAAATTATATATAGAAAAAAATATAACTTAACATATTAAAGGTCATATATGATAAGCCCACAGCTAACCTATTCAATGGCGAAAAGCTAAATGCTTTTTCTCTCAGATCAAGAACAGGAGAAGGATATCCATTCTCACTACTTCCATTCAGCATTAGTACTAGAAGTCCTAGCCAGAGCAATTAGGTAGGTAAAAGGAATAAAATGTACCATATTGGAAAGGAAGAAGTAAAATTGTCTCTGTTTGCAAATGACATGATTTTATATATAGAATACCTTAAACATCCATTAAACTACTGTTAGAACTAATAAATGAATTCAGTCAAGTTGCAGAGGATACAGAGTCAATATAGAAAAATCAGTTGTGTTTCAAAACAATGAATTATTTGAAAGAGACTTGAAGAAAACAAACCCATTTACAATAGCAGTAAAATAATAAGATACTTTGAAACAAATGTAACCAAGTTAGTGAAAGATCTGTATACTGAAAACTATGACATTAATGAGAGAAACAACACAAATAAATGCAAAGATATCGCATGTCCTTTGGAAAAATTAATATTGTTAAAATGGCCATATTACCCAAACCGATCCACAGATTAAGTGTAATTCCTATTAAAATTACTGTGGCATTTTTTCAAAGAAATAGAACAAACCCTTCTAAAAATTGGTATGGAGTCACAAAAGACCTAAGTAGCCAAAGCAATCTTAAGCAAGAAGAACAAAGATAGAGACATCACACTTTATGATTTCAAATTACATTCCAAAACTAAGGTAATCAAAACAGTATTGTTGTGGCATTAAAACATACACATAAACCAGTGGAATTGAATATAGAGTATAAATTCAAATAATCTCTGACAAGATACCTCAGGACACACCATGGGGAAGAGGTAGTCACTGGTGCTAGGAGGATTGGTTATCCATGTACAGAAGAAACTGGACATTTGTCTTAAACCACTCAACAAATATTAATTCAGGATGGATTAAAGATTTAAATGTAAAATCTGAAACCATAAAGCTCCTCGACATTGTTCCTAGCAATTCTTTTTTAGGTGTGTGTGTGCGCGGGGTGGCAGGGGGTGAGGGGGGTGAGGATGGATTTGACCCCAAGAACACAGGAAACAAAACCAAAAATAAACAAGTAGGACAACATCAAACAAAAGATTCTGAATAGCAAAGGAAACAACTAGCTAAATGAAAAAGCAACCAATGGAATAGCAGAAAATATTTGCAAACTATATATTTGCTAAGGGGTTAATCTAAAACATATACGGAACTCATTCAACTCAAAAGCAAAAGAATAAATAATCTAGTTTAAAAATGAGCAATGGACCTCAATAAATAAAAAAAAAAAGCAAGTAAATGGCCATCAGGTACATGAAAAGATGTTCAGCATCACTTATTATTAGGGAAATAAAAAAACCCAAACCACAATGAGCTATCACTAAACACTCTTCAGGATGGCTATTATCAAGTAGACAAGAGGTAAACATTGTCAAGGATATGGAGAAAAAGGAGCCCTTTAACACTGTTGAGGATTAAATTGGTACAGCCAATATAGAAAACAACATGGAGGTTCTTCAAAAATTTTTAAGAAATAGAACTATGATCCAGGAATCTCACTTCTGGGTATACAGCTGACTGAAATAAAATCAATATCTTGAGATAGCTGCACTGTCATGTTTATTATATTATATTCACAATAGCCATGATATGGAAACAACAGGACAATAAGTGTTTGTTGATGGATGAATGCGCGCGCGCGCACACACACACACACACACACACACACACACACACACATACATAATGGGATGTTATTCAGGGCATCACTTATGTGTGGAATCTAAAAAAAAAGGACTCAGAGAAACAATGAGCGTAGAATGGTGATTACCAGAGTTTAAAAGGGTGGGGGAAATGTGGAGATGTTGGTCATAGGGTACAAATTTATGTCATAATTAAGTAAGAACTGAGGATCAAATATAAAGCAAAGTAACCATGGTTAATTAATAGTGTATTGTATAATTGAAATTTGCTTCAAGAGTAGATCTTAAGTGTTTCATCACACACACACACACACAAGTAAATAGATGAGGTGATGGCTGCATTCATTAACTTAATCGTGGTAAGCATTTTACAATGTATGCACATAACAAATCATCACGATGTACACTTTAAGCATATACAACTTTATTTGTCAATTATACCTCATCAGAGCAATAATGGGGATCCAAAATACAGCACCAGTATTAATTATTCTAGCATTAAATAAGTCTCGATATTTGATAAAGACACTCCACCATAATCTCTCTCTCTTTTTTTTTTTCTCCCTAAAGTGTCATGGGTCTTGCTGGTTTTTTGCTGTTGTATTGAATTAAATTGTCATGTAAATATTTTTAAATGGCTTGTCCTAGTTCTAAAAAGGAGTAAAAAAAATTGGAGTTTCATTAAATCTGTAGTTTACTGATGCGAGATTGACATCTTTACCATATTATTAAAGTCATTGGTGTTTTTAAATATAGTTTAATTTTCTTGATAGTGTTTTTACAAAATCTTGCATACATTTATTTTCAGGTAATTTATTTCTGTTACTAGGTTTTTTTATGTTAAATATTTTTAATATTTATTGCTGGTGTATAAAAATGCAGTTGATTGATAATTATTGATCTTATATCTAGAAACTTGGTTGTATTCTGTTATTAAGTCTATAATTTATCCACAAGTTCTTTTGGATTTTCTCAGTAATCAATCACCAGTTACATATTATGATTTTGCTCCTACCTCTCCCCATGTCCCCACCCTTCGTTAGTTTTCTGCAATGCCTAGGTCTCTTTGCCCATTGTTAATAGTGGCGACGATTGAGGGCAGCTGACTGTGTCATGCCTGCAGGGTTCTTCACCATCTGACTTCCATTACTGTCTGGCTCAGCCTCTTCTTGGCTTGCTCACTCTAGCCATGCTTGGCTACTTGCTGTGTTCCAAAGACACCAGGCACATTCCTGCCTCAGGGCCTTTGCATTTTTTATTCCATGGACTGGAATGTGCTCCCTTCCATCCTTCCTTCATTTATTTTTTACTTCACCTGATTGACTTTTTTTTTTTTATGTTAACACTGGTTAATGAAGTCCAATAAGTTTTAGGTGTACAATTTAACAGTAAGGAATATGTATATTGTATTGTGTGTTTACCTCCCATAGATTTCTTTCTGTCATCACACATTTAACCCCTTTCACCCCATCTGCCTCCCTCCTCCCCCAACCCCTCTGGTAACCACTAGTCTCTTGTTCACGTCCATGAGTCTCTGTTTTAGATGTCTGCAAGTCTCACTTTTAAATCTTCATTCTACTGTCACCTTTTCAATGTGACCTTCCTTAGCTACCCTGTCTTTTAAAAATAACCAACTAACAACTACTTAATTACAGTATATTTTACATATCATATAATTTGCCCATTTCAGATATCTAGTTCGGTAGTTTTTTGTAGACTTGCTGAGTTGTGCAACCATTGTCATTAATCAGTTTTAGAACATTTTCATCACTCTAATAATAACCTTGTGCCTATATCCCTGTTCTGCCCACTAATCTACTGAAACCATAGGTCTGCCTGTCTAGACATTTCCCATAAATAGAATCATCTAGTACGTAGGCTCTTGTATCTGCTTCCTTCAGTTAGCATAATGTTTTGGGTTCATTTATGAATCAGTACTTTATTTCTTTTTATAAATCAGTACTTCATTTCTCTTTATGGCTGAATAATACTCCATTGTATGAATATACCACATTTTGTTTATCCATTCATCAGTTGATTGACATTTGATAGTTTCCACTTTGGGGCTATTGTGAGCAATAATGCTAGAGTAATCCTTCTGTTCTCCTATAACATACTTCTGTTCTTCTCTACTTTATTTTCTCCTCCTTACTACTCTCCAGTATACCACGTGGTTTACTTATTTATCACTTATCTCCTTCACTAGAATCTAAGCTCCACAAGGGTAGAGATGTTTGTCTCACATTGATCACTGTTGTACATTATGACCTGGCACTGTTTCCAGCACATAGTGAGCAATCAGTAAACATTTGCTAAATCAATAAAGGAAAAAGTGCATGGATGAATTGAATGTTTAACTATACACTGTACTAAAATGCTTTAGGATTTAAGTGGCCTTGTGTTTCAGGAATATTACATTTTTAACCTCTTCTATTACAGTTTGGGATTTTTCAGGGTACTTTACAGAGATTGCTGATAGTTTAGGGTTTTTGGTCTTGTACTGTCAGTGTTATAATCACTCTGACACTGTAGCATGGGGTCTGGGCATAGCATCACGTTCAATATAAACACATTGATCTGCTCTGGAAAGGGAGCTTGTCAGCACTGTAGTATCCTGCTTCTTTCTTCAATGCTTACTTTCTCTGTATTCTCTATATTTGGACTCTTCGTCTTGCTTAGACAACAAGCTAAGCTGGCATACCAGATTGGAAAGTAGCTGAAGACAAGATGTAGCTGCAATTTCTTTTACATGTAGTTTCATTTTGTAATGAAATGCCTCAAAATAACTAAAAGTACTGCTTTACCTACTTTGAATTAATGTGTTTTTGTCTGAAATGTTTATCTTGCGCATGCTTTCTTGGGTAGTGATTTATTCTTTCAAAATTTTTTATCTGTCATCTATTTTTGATGCAGATAAATACAGAGGAACATGTGGATGCATCCGATCAGGAGGTTATCTTATGGGATCATAAAATTCCTGAGGACATCCTGAAGGAAATAGCCACCCCTAAAGAGGTACCAGCAGAAAGTGTTACTGTCTGGATTGACCCACTCGATGCTACACAGGAATATACAGGTAATTTTACAATTAAAATTCATCTCAGAGTTTAGATTGCCGTTATATATCAGGGAACCAGATGAAGGCAGGTGATATATATGTGGTGGTAGATATTTTACCAATCTAAGACAACTTTTCCAATTAAATTTTAAGACTGAGAGATGGATTAATGCAATGTCATGTGAACCATTTGCACTGGATTGTTGATTCTCAGTGTCCCCCCCGCCAAACCGCTGTAGTTATGCCATACTCTTATCAATTACAGTGGCTTGTTATGTCACTGATTGTTCAGTGAAGGGAAGTTTTTAGCAGTCACAACAAAATGGTTCCTATTTGACACCTACTTATTGAGGTATATATTAATTAAGGTATTTATTTATATAGCCAGAATATAATACCTGTGATAGAATTTTGATTTTATTGCATTTATATCTATCGTTGGAATTTAAAATAGTAAACCCTAGACACTAAGAGAGCAAGTATTTAGCAAAACACAGAATTACCGCCCCATCCCGTTTTCATTCTTTTCACCTGATCCTAGCTCAGATTTCATTTCTGTGGATCCTCTCTCGGGCCTTATTTCTTACCGAGAAATACTAATTCCTGCCTTTTCTCTGTTCTGTGTGTGTGTGTGTGTGTGTACGTACGTACGTACGTTAAAGTTGTTTGTTTATATATTTGTACTCCTTCGAATGGTAAGTTCTCTGAGTATAGAGGCTTCTGCTTTTTCACCTTTGTGCTTAAGCATTGAACTTGACCCTTTGACACTTGATAGGTATAAACTATTTGGAGAACAGAGATAGGATACTAGGTGTGTATATCTAATAACGACTGAAATTATTAAACAATATTTTTTAGGAGTAGATAATAGAAATAGAAATATCCAGTGGTTTGTTTATAAAAGAGTTTTCTTTAAACTGAAAGATTGGTCTGATTATATAATAGTGATAATATTTAGTGAGCACATCCCTTGTGTGGGGAATGTTCTAAGTGCTTAACTAAATTTTTAAATTTATAACTAAAATTAAAAATTATTTTAATTTATACCTAAAGGTGGATTCTTAACTACATGGTCTATATTTTACAGATGAGGAAACTTAATTTAAATAATTTCCACAAAGATATGCACATAATAAAATGGCAGGCTGGGAAAATAACCGAGGTAATTAGCTTACAAAACCAAAACTCAGCTACTTCCTTAAATTGGCTCTTATTGCTAGACATTTTTTGCTAGAGTTGTTGACTAAGAAAGACATTTAATGTATATAAATTTTTAATGAAACAAAGTATAACATTGTATTCTGAATTTATATATGTACTTTGACAATTGCGTGTTTTGTTTGTTGGTTGATTTTTTTCTCATAGAGGATCTTCGAAAGTATGTCACTACTATGGTGTGTGTGGCTGTAAATGGTAAACCTGTGCTAGGAGTAATACATAAACCATTTTCTGAATATACAGGTAAGAAATATGTTAGATTAAGTTAATATTATTAAATCATTTGTCTGTCATACTTAACCATCCTGTCAGAATTTCAGCTGTGGCTCAGTAATTATTAGAGTCAGTCCTCTTCACTGCATATAGCGAGGATTGTATTGTTGGTACTCAATACTGACAAAGCAGGGCTTTCTACACTTTCTTTAGAGGATAGAAACTGTTTAATGAAAATGAGAGATTCTTTATGTGTTGATGAACACAGCTGGTTACAGACTCCCCAGCAGCTAAGGACCTGTCTGTCTCTTTTGCGGTTTCCAGGGATAAGGACCCACTGAGGGTTTGACCTGTAAATTGTGTGAGTCACTTCAATTCACATTTCATTGATTAAAACATAACTAGAACCCAGCCACAAGGGAGGCTAAGAAATGTAGTCTTTATTTTAGTAGTGGTCATCCAAGCTACTTAGAATCAACAATTCAGTGATCTATTACACAGGGGAAATGCGGAAAGCATTGGGATATAGTTTAGCAGTAATGCTACACTTAATATAGCTCGTGAAGGAGAGACATGGTTGCTATTGGTATTCCCACTAATGGTGAAAAAATGAAACTCGGAAATTTGGCACATTCCTCAAGCTATCCAGCTAAATTGGTGGAGGAATCAACCCAGGAATTTTATGCAAAGCACTAAATCACACCACTTTTATAATAATAACTCCATGATTCCTAACATTTATATAGTATTTAACAGTTTGCAATATACTTAATGTTATCTCAATTTGAACTTTTCAATAGATAACTGTGTGAAAAGAAAAAATGTTATCTTTTTAAAATAAACCATAAAAAGGGATTAGCAGTTCTTACCATGAAAACCATACAGTTCAAAATGTTACTATAAGAGCTAACTACTCATTCCTGTCTCACATTTGTTTAGTATTTTCACAGTTTATGAGGTGTTCTTACATAAATTCTTAGCCTCAAAACAACTCTAGAAAAAATATAAAACAGGAATTATAGCAGCTTTTTTAAAAATTAAAATAGAAAATGGGCATATAAAGTTAACTACTTTAGTCTTTGAAGCCCTCTCTTAGTCTTGACAGTCTGTCATTGCCTTTTCTGTACCGCTTAGGATTGCATTTTACTGCGTATAAAGTAAATGTGATTACAGTGGTTAAACAAGTAAAGGCTTTATTTTTCTTACCTAGTAAGACAGCCAAAGAGTAGTGGTTGTTCTATGACTTTGATACTGGTAAGCACCTGACTTGTCTCTTTTTTTTTTTTTTTAATATTAGAAGATGCCTTTTTGTTTGTGTGCTTACAAAGATGAGTGGGTCTATTCTAAGCAGGAAGAAAGAGGGAAGAAAAGAGACAAAAGATCTGTGCCAGCTATTCTTTATATTAATTTGAAGCTCTCTTCCTCATCTCATTGGTCAGATGTTACATGTTATCCTTAGCTGCAAACAGTCCACTACTCCAAAGAATTGGAACCATAGTAAAGGAAATTCAGAGGTAATTGACATTAGATAAACAAAGAGATACATGTTCTTAGGGCCCTAGTTTCAACATCTGTTCATTTTAGCAGGGAAAATTGGGATAATAAAATGCCAATTAAAAAAAATCTTTATTCCATAAGATTATATATTTCTTCCCAAATAGGCTTTTCTCCCTTAAAATAAAAAAGCTAAAAGTCTCAAACTTAGGAGCAAGTCATGTTCCAAAAATGTCTTTGTAAATTACTAATAAAATGCCCTTTCTTCTGTGATGCAGCTGACTAGCCCAGCATGCTAGAACATAAGGTGTTTGCTCGTCAGCAGACATTCCAAAAAAATTAGTAAATCCTGTTTCAGGATCAAACGTTTGTTTGACCTATGCCCTCTTCTTGGACTATTTTCAGATTCAAACTATATTGACATTAACAGAGTACCAACTGTCAAATATTGTATGTTTACCAGAATTTATCCACACTTGAATATAATGAACGGGAGGGAGATAATGTTGCGGGCAGTAGTTAGAGCAAAATTCATATCAGATTTAATTAGAATTTATTCATTGAGTTTGAAATTTTTAGAAGCAAGAGACATGAATAGTAATTTAATGAAGTGATGTATAAATGTATTAGTATATCCACTCTGAAAATTTGTACTATTAAAAATAAGTTATAATGTTTGAAGTTTGCAGCAAAGTACCACCCACTTTTTATTTCCTACTAGATTTTTTAAGCATTTTAGAAAAAACACATTTTGTTAGCTGTTATTTTACCGTATCACTATTACCTCATCATCAATCATTAATATTAAAGCACTTTCTGTATTTTTAAGATGATTGAAATAATTTTGTCCATACTGAATGTATTGAGTTTACATAAGATGATATATTTTTTGAAACAGTAAATTAGTAACTGTTATCTAAAATTATTCTGATACAATCTGAGCTATGCATTTTATTCTCTTATACAATACTGACCTCTAGAGATATAGCATTGTAAATTCACTTCTTAGTAAAACCATATATTTTTGATCATTGAATTTAGAGGATATTTTTTATTTTCTTTTTCCTAACTTTTAGTATGAGTAATTTCAAATAAACAAAATTATAATAAATTACTATATACAGTATCCCCCTGTTATTGCAGTTTTGTTTTTTCTGTACTTTCAGTTACCTGACATCAACCAGTACAAAAATATTAAATGGAAAATTGCAGAAATAAACAATTCATAAATTTAAAATTGCTTGCCATCCTGCTTCATTCCACCCAGGTTGTGAATCATCCTCTTACCCATCCTTTTATCCACAGCATACATGCTGCCCACCCATTAGTCACTTCTTGGTTATTAGAGAGAGACTACTTTCACATAACTTTTATTACAGTATATTGTTATAATTGTCCTATTTTGTTAGTTATTGGTGTTAATCTCTTACTGTGTCTAATTTATATATTAAACTTTGTCATTCATACGTATGTATAGGGAAAAAAAAAACAGTTTAAAAAGGGTTCTGTACTGTGCAGTGTCAGGCATCCAGTGGTCATCTTGGGACATATCCCTCTTGCATAAGGACTGCTGGACTCTTTCAGCCAGATCTAACAGTTGATAACATTTTTATATATTTACTTTTTTTTCTTTTTGGGGGGTGGGGACTGTGTACTTTAAAGAAAATTATAAAAATCATGACATTTTACTCCTATATATTTCAGTATGCATCTCTAAAGAAGGATCTTTCTATAGAACTGTACTATTAATATTATAATAACATTAAAAATTATTCCTAATCAATCCAATATTCATAATTTTCCCCAATTGTTTTCATAGTGGAGTTTACAACTGGTAACTTCAAACCAAGATCCAGTCAAGTGACAAATATTTCTTTGGGTTGTTAGGTCCCTATGTTAGTCTCTGCACCTAGAACAACCTCCAGCCCCCTCCATGACACTGACTCCTTGAGGAGACCAGGCCAGTCTTCACAGAATGTCCTACCTTTTTTAGTCTTCTCTTTCTTGCGAGTGTTGTTTCACTACTCTCACATCTTTTCTTACAAAGTACAAATTAATTCTGGAACCTCGATTGCATTAAGGTTAAGTGTTTTTGTCAGGAATACATTGTAGATATTCTTCATGGACTTCCTACTGCATCATATCACATGTCATATAATAAATATCTAGTCTCCCTTTTAATGACTCTAAGATGGTTAAAGTGGTCATGACCAGATCTCTGTTATAAAATTATTTTGATTCTCTTGCTACAAACAGGTAATCTAGAGAGATTTTGACACAATTTGAAATTGAGATTCTATTAAACCTTTCATGTAATAGTATTAAGATCTATTAAAGATGTAAAATGGGATTTTCTAATTCTTTTTTTTTCCTCCTACATATATTAGCTGTAATTCTATAATGGAAATTTCTCTATCAACTGAAGTTATTTATCTTGAAATGTACTAAGATAAATGATTCTTTTTGATTCTTTTTCCCTTTACCAGTAAGGAGTTGGGGTGAAAACTGTCTATCTCCAGTGGAAACAAATAATTTTTGGTGGGGGAAGGTGGGGAAGAGCAGGCTTTCTCTCTCTCTCTCTCTCTCTCTCTCTCTTTTTTTTTTTTGGTAGTTTTACGATCTGATGGATTTTTATATAGTCAGTGTGATTCAGCTATAGTTATATGTGTTAAATTAGTTTCATTTTTTCTGTCATTGTTGCTCACTTTTACTAACACCTTACTATATACCATTACATCATCTTTTTTTCTTCGATATTATCTGTTCGTTCTTTCCTATGAGCAACAATTAAGTCAGCTTATTTTGGCCTCCTTGACCACCATCCCATTTTAGTCAGTCATATCTTTTTTAATATTTATATTTTTACTCTCTTTTTAACTCTTCATATTTAAATGATACTTTGATTCTCACGAGTCTACTATGAGATAACATTTACTCACCTTTATTCTCCCACCTTTGTTAATATCTTTGGTTTCCTCTTAAATTCACAGTTAAATTTATTCAGTGCTAACCAACAGTGCTTTTGCTGAGTTCCTCAGTCTTCACTTGATTGGATAGTTTTTCCTCATTAACTTCAGGAGCGCTAGCTGAGTGCTTACATGGGAAAAGCTTTTTCTATAGCCTTGGTGCTTGAAAGACCTCTTAGCTAGTTATAAAATCTTTGGTTCGCCCTGAATTTTTTTCCTAGGGATGCCATAACAGATGACCACAAACTGGGTGACTTAAAACAATAGAAACTTATTTTCTTGGCAGTTCTGGAGGCCAGAAGTCTGATACCAAGGTGTCAGCAGTGTCATGCTTTTTCTGAAGACTCAAGGAAGGAATCCTTTTTTCTCTCTTCCAGCTTTTGGTAGCTCCAGGCCATTCCCTGGACTTCCTTGCTTTGTAGACACATTACTCCAATCCGTGCCTCCGTGGTCATGTCTCTTTCTATGTATTTCTGTGTCTCTTATAAAGAACACCACTCATTAAATTTAGGGCCCACTCTAATCCAATATGACCGCAACTTTAATTATATCTGCAAGGACCCTATTTCTAAACAGTCACATTCTGAAGGTTCTGAGTAGACATGAATTTTGGTAGGACACTATTTAGCCCACTGTACATTCTTTTTTCTTGGTTAACTAGTAGAAACTGATCATCTGTATGGGTTCATGTTTATTTGCATTGGCAAAAAGGCTGATAACCTGATTTTGTTTTCTTTTTAAGTGTCTTGGTCTTTTTGCCTGGAGAACCAAATAACTTTCTCTTTAAAATCTAATAATAGAACTATAATATATCTCAGATTCAGAGTTGGCATACTGGGTAGATGTCTATATAGTATTTCTCTCAGTGTGGACATTTGGGTATTCTTTTATTTCAGGGACATTTTCTTGATTCATAATTTAAAAAATTAGTTCTGTTTAATTATTTTGTTTTTCAGGGACTCCTAATATATGTTTGTTGACCTTTCTTTCACTGGCTTCCATATCTATCACTTTCTTCCTGGTCCCTTTTATCTATTAACGTGTTTCACTTACTTTTTGCTTGTCACATTGCTTGCAGGTAAGTCTGTTTTCCTTTATATATTCTGTGATTTAGTGTTAAGTTTTCAGTGATTTTGCATTTTCAATTTTTTTCCTGTGTTATATGAGTTTCCATTTCATATTGTCTTGTTCATCTTTTCTTGAGATTTTTTATTTGCTTATTTCATAACATTCTTTTTAATTTATTGCTTTTTTATTTATTTTGAATCAAGTTAGAATGTTGTGTTATAGTTTCCTCTGCTTTGTAGAAACTTTTAAGTAGCCCGAAATGTTTTAATCTTCATTCTTTGTGTTTTCTGATTCTGTTTTTCAGTGGACACTTTTTATTCATATTTGGGCCAGCTACTGTGGAATCCAGTGGAGGATAGTGATTCCCAGTTCAGGAGTTTCCCTTTATGTTAGCATGAGAAAGGCATTATCTTTATTTCAGGCATCTTTTTTTGTTTTTACATTTCTTCTTGTTGGATCCTGTGTTGTTTCTATAGAGTTTTATCTTCAACCCCTTTCTTCTCTTTAGTTCTGTCTGCTGTCTTCCAAATCTTTTCTTTTTTGGAGAGACGTCCTAAAAATCCTAAAAGATGTCATGCGCCATCTAGTGTGTGATTAAGACCACTCTTGGCTCCATGTCTACTCTTAAGTCTCTTTGTCTTTCACTGCTCTATTTGCCAAGTTTCCCACCTGCTTTCAGTAACTCTCATTTTGGATGGCACCTTTTCCTTCTCGGAAGAAACCCTAGCTGATGTTATCTGAATTCTACATCCAGAGTCCTCTGACTTCTTGATGCTTCTATGAAGCTCCTGCCATGTTCCCCACAATGATGTCAGCAGCGGCACTCATTGTTCTATTCTTTGGTATTTACTCCCCTTCTGTCTCATAAATTCTGGTTGATAGCTATCCTCTGTTTTCTACTTATAGATATTGATTATTTACTCTCCCTGTTGTGTGGGGTTTTTAGAAAGAAGTGGGAGAAGAGTCGGAGAGACTGCCATCATCCTTGGGGAACTCAGAAACCCAGACTCTGTTAATTTTTAATTTTTTTTCTGCAGTCAGGAATAAGTAGTAAGGCAGCTGCATTCATTGCTAGCCGTGATGGACTGTATTTTATCCCATTGTCAGTGATTGCTAAAACAACAATCTAATTGAGGTAATTCTGAATAGGCTTGTTTTCTTTTATAGTTTGGTAGACAGGGAAGATCTTCCAAACCAAGAAAAACATTTCAAGCCATCTCTAGAGTCTCCTCACCTTCTTAAAAACTGTGCTATTTTGAAGTCTAGAGCTTTTTTCTTTTTATACTGTTTGTTAAAGGAGATATGTAAACCTAACTGACCTCTTTAACAATTATAACATTTGAATTATCCAAGGTGATTAGTTGTGCTTAGGTCATAGGTTGTCACAGGTTGGGTTCCCCAGAAATCAGACTTTGAGATGGAGATTAGCATGTAGGATGTTTACTAGCTGTGCTCTTGGGATTAATTTTGTGGAAGGGAGGGAAGGAAGCTGGATTCACAGCGAGGTTCAGTTCCAGTGTGATCCCAGTGAAAACTCAGCAGCCACCCCACAGGGATCTCAAGCCTAGGAGTTCTTAAGCTAATTATTTAATAGTTATTACCTCTGGCTGGGCAGGATTATATAGTCTTTTTTAGATTTATCTAAAAACATGCTTGTTTTAATGTAGAAAAAAACAACATATTACTTTGTACTCAGAAAAAACATAAAACTTTCTGTTTTGGAAAAAAATACAAGTAATTCTGCGGAAGAAGATATTTTTTCATTCATTCTTGATACTTTCAGTTGTAGTTTTAAAACACTACTGCTAAAAAACAAAACAAAACAAAAAACCCTACTGCTATTAATGGATATTCTATTTGCTTTGCAGCTTGGGCAATGGTAGATGGTGGGTCAAATGTGAAAGCCCGCACTTCCTACAGTGAGAAGACCCCAAGGATCATTGTGTCTCGCTCTCATTCGGGAATGGTCAAACAGGTTGCTCTTCAGACTTTTGGAAACCAGACTACGATTATCCCGGCTGGTGGTGCTGGTATGTTCATCTCACTCTGTGATGCCTGTAAAGTGTTCCCGGCATGTGTCAGGAAAAAGATTTGGTTGTCCCACGCTTGGGAAGAAAATGACAGTGGATGGTATACTTTTAAAACAGGCATGGTCTCCTACTTGGTTATTTCTAGGGTCAGATTTCAGTTGCACATGCCTTCTTGTTAGAAACAGTCTCCCAATAGAAACTATTTTACAATATTGATTTCTGTTCCTGTCACTCATGTTATTGTCAGTGATGGTCATATACGTATATATGAATAATTATCCTGGTAGTTTAGGAATATCAGGGAAAGAAGAAAAAATCATCCAGGTACATTCCTATACTTTGTATGACAAGGGATGCTAGAAACCATCTCAGTGTTGTTAGAATGGCTAATCCGTGGGTTGCTTTTTCCACCCATGCTAAGCCAGAGTCCAGTGCCCAACTAGCTAGCTTAATGTATATTCTGTACTATCATATTGCCTGTGTTATAGATTAGGAGTCAGCTAACTTTTTTTCTGAAAGACTAGATAGTATATACTTTAGGCTTTATAGTCTCTATTTTTGTTTTTTGTTTTTTGTTTTGTTTCTTAAATTACCATTTAAAATTATAAAAAATCATTTATACTTTGAGGGCTATGTAAAAATAGGCCACAGCCTGGATTTGGTTCATGGACTATTTCCTCACCCTTGTTTTGAATGCTGTTTAATATGATAAAGGTGTTTTAATTCAAATAAATAGCAAATAATGGTCAGAAACATTTGTTTTAAAACCTTTTCAGCATAGTAATAAAGGGAAAAGAAATGCTTATTATTTTTTAAGCCTAATAGTTTTAGTGTACTGATTGCATGTATCAGTATGCTTAGTATGCCTTTGTTATAAGCTCTCCATTAGGTTGGTTTGAAAGGTAATGGCCAAAATACTTAGTAGGAATGGGATTAACCAGGTTCTAGATCCTGTTTCTCCTGCGGTTGTTTCATTTTATTATTTTATTTTTAAATTCTGCTTCATTACAAATAGGAAGTAAGATAGTAGTGTTATTTTGTATTCTCTTCTTTCATATCCACCCTTTATAGATATTCAAGTGAAACCTATGAGTGTTTAGTTTCAGTGTTACATCCCATAGGAAATGCTATGTACTGAATGTATCATTTTATAGAAAACAATCACAGAATAGGTGTAAATTAAAAAAATTATAGACATATATTTGGTTATACTTGAGAATACCTTAATAAGTTACTTTGCAGTATATTTTTTTAGATTTCATGTCTGTACTGTTAACTTTAAAAAAAAGAAACTTTTAAATCATTTTAGATTTAGCAGATGCAAAGATAGTAAGTATAGAGAGATCCTACACACCCTGTGCTGTTATTTTTAATGTGGTACTCAAAAAGAGTAAACTACTTTCTTTAAATTTTTCTAACAGTAACCTAAGTTCTTTGTTTATCTTTTAGGTTATAAAGTTTTAGCGCTCTTGGATGTGCCTGATAAAAGTCAGGAAAAAGCTGATCTATATATTCATGTGACATACATCAAAAAATGGGATATATGTGCTGGCAATGCCATCTTAAAAGCCCTTGGGGGGCATATGACTACCCTGAGTGGCGAAGAAATCAGTTACACTGGTTCTGATGGCATTGAAGGAGGGCTCCTGGCTAGCATCAGAATGAACCATCAAGCTCTGGTCAGAAAACTCCCAGATCTGGAGAAGACAGGGCATAAATAAGAGAAGCTGATTACAGATCACAGCTCTTCCAGAGCTGAACGGTCAGTTGGAAACTCTGGAGGCTTCAAAGGATTGGTGGAAACTATGCATGGTTAAGGCCATCCCAGACTTTTCAAAGTATTTATGAAGCATCAGAGACTTATTTTCCCTGTAATAGGATGCAAGATCAGGGAAGATGGGTTGCTTCGTGTCTCAAGTATTGTCTTTATTTTTTTGAGACTATTTTCGTACAGTTGTCATACACAAGGCATATATATATATATATATATATATATATATATATATATATATATATTTGTGAATTAAAACCTATAGCTGAGTCTACATTGTTACGAGTCACCATTTTCGCACAGCATCATGAAACTTCACTATTAGTACTTTCATGTAGAATTGGGCTGGAGAAAGGATTGATTTCATGTAAATGTTTAATATTACTTTATACTTATATCTCATTGAAAATAAAATAATTTGGGGGCTTTACCCCTAATTCAGATGGAAAGCACAAGAAGCCACACATTCATTAATATGTAACAAATACTTTATCTGTTACTGAATATTTCTTATGGATTAAAATTGAAAAATCTTAACTTTTTAAAAAAATTTTAATAACAGGTTTACCAGCTAGTAGAGAATATAGATATATGATGATTGCATTGTAATTTCAGTATGTGTGTGTTTTGTTTTGTTTCTGCATAGAAAAGTTTGTTTGTATCAACTTTTCTGCCATCTTGCTGTTGATTTTCATTTGCCTTATGGACAGTGCATGATTCCATTCTTTTCCTCTTGACCGATATTAAGCCTTTAACCTGTAAGGTTTGGATTAAGGTTTTAGGATTAGCACTAGCATTTTAATACATTTTCTCATTAGGGACAAAATGTGCTATAAAGCACTACAGAAATTTAAATGGTCCTAACTATTAATTGAAAGTTTTTTTGACACTATATGCATTGAGCTAGCTTTCATTATTTTCAAAAGCTTTGTTTCAGTACTTTAAAAAAATTTTCCAGGTTTGGCAAATAATTTATGGTTGCTTTTGCCATGGTTGCTTTTACCATTAATAAATGAATCTAACCTAACCAAACTTTTAAAGTAGTAACTTTTTAGATATTTTGTAGTTTCTTTTCAGATTAAAATAAGGAAGATTTATGTTACTTTTTGATGTTTTTTTTTTTTTTTCCTACTCAGTATGCAGAATCTGGTTGGAAGAAAAGTTTTGACATTTTCACTGTGTCTCTGTAATTAGAATCTTGCTTTGTGAATTACCATTGGAATGTCTGATTTCTCTCATGGTGATATCTGAAAACTTCATGTATACAAATACCATTATTTCATGTGACTTTGATGTTCTTCTATTTCATAACACTGATAAGGAGAGGGATTTCTTATGGTTGGTTGTTTTTTTTTTTCTTTTTTTTTCTTTTTTTTCTTTTTTTAACTTTTTTAATCCTATAGCAACTTCTTTTTATTTTCCTATACTAGAAGTATAAATGACCAAAGAGTGGATATCCTCAGCTGGTGGAATGTGCATACAACTTTAGGTTTGCATATTACACTGTCCAAAGCCCTTTAATTTCTCATTAGTGAATAGAGTCTAGTATGATTCACGTTTCCACCCAATCTCAAGCAACTGGTCACGAATCTAAGAGAGTAGTAGGCCTGATTAGGTAGGCTTTTGTTCAGTGAAAATTTATTTAAAGTTTTGGTAGTTGGAATGCTTGATATTTGAACGGAACTTAGGATTGTGAACAGGATATGAAGACCTCATCTTTTTACTTTGCACTGAGAAGAAGGAATTCTTTTTTCTCAGGAGAGATGGCGAATGTGTGTACTATTTTCAGAGTCCTACAGTATAAAAGCATTTGTGTCATTGTAATATTTCAAACTTAGGGAAATAGGACTGGCATAGTGGGAAGCGAAATTTAATTGGAGTTGGGTTTTTCCCCCAATATCATAGGATGATTGCTTTGGTTTTATTTTTAATTTCATTAATCTGCATATAGATAATGACTTTGTGAAGGGCTTGTGTGCAAAAATTATGATAATGGCTGTCAGTTAAATGCATTTTTATAATATATTGGGTATAGTCTAGTTACTAGTGATTTTTAAGTGCTTTTATAGAAAGTTCATTTTTAATTGTTTCTAAAAATCAGTATATATTACAGAACTAATATAACTACAAACAACAGTATTTATATTTATGTGAGACATTATTATACCAGAACATGTCGGTAAAACACCTTCATGGATTAGTGAGGCATGTAATATTTCCTAAAATTATTTCTAAAATGTAGTGAAATAACTAGACTTTACTTTTAGTGATCCTCACCTCCCCATCATTCAGTCTTCCCTTTCCCTCATTTTGCCCTTATTTAGAGGAAAAGGTTCCCTTAAAATTTAGTTTTACACATCACAGTAAAAGCAGCAACATCAATAACCTCAGTAACCATCAGCTGTCCCCTTCCTCTGCCTCTCTTCATTTCTACCTCATTCCCTGTCTCCCGAGCTCAATGTTCTCCTTTTATTTCTGCTCTTTCTTAACCAAGATTGTCTTCCCCAACACTCATCCAGGAATTCTTTCATAGACATTTCTCTCAAGATTGGCCACTGAAATCTTAGAGTAGACCTGAGACACTAGTAAAGTTCCTAGAGAAGGAGCTCAATCTGGGAGGAAGTTGACCGTTATTTTTCAAAGACTCCTCAAAAAGTAAAGGAAAATCACCTTCAAAACCACAAAGCTTTATAGTCAATTCTAATCCAATGCTTCTGTCTTCGTAAAGCATTTCTTCTGACTCTTAAAAGAATGAAAATGGAGAAAATAAGAGTTGGGTATATAAGCCTGTTTGAGAAAACTTATTTTTTTATTAGTTTTCATACTTGGATTCCGGTTTCAGGTGAGATTAAAAGAGCCTACAAGATGGGTCATATTTGTCTTTGGTATTCAGTTGTCCCCCTCAGTTTTAGTGGGGTTTTTTCTTCATTTTAAATCAATATTCAAATGAATTGTTTATAGCTATGTAATGAAGTAACAAGTGTGTTGGTTTGTGTTTTAAGTAACAATTGTGCAAACTCTTCCTGTTTGCTGGGTGCTGTCTTTGAATATTGTGCAAACCTTGTCAGAGAAAGTGGGGGAGGGGCAGTGGCCAAGAAAAGGTTGAGAAAAAAGAAAGATAGCTCAGGGGAAGGATAGCAGAGGGAGGATGCAGAACAAAAAAGTGCCCTGACCTCTGTGATCAGGAACCCTGCCCTTGTCTCAGGTGTTTAATTGAAAACTTGGATTTCCCTTGGGCTTTGAAAGTGACAGCTGTCCCTGATAGCCCAAGCATAAAAGAAAGCGGGAATGCCACCCCCTTCCTATTCCTCAGAAAAGACTATCCAGCTTGCCTCTCCTTGATAACACCTGCAAATGGCCTTCTGGAGACAATCTGTGGCAAGTTAACAACAGAAGTTATTTGGATTATTCTAGCTGAAAGTACTTATCTTGGTTATGTGCTCATTCCTCCTGAAAAGAAACAATGAGTTTTCATTTTAGATCTTGGTTGAATTTCCAGTGCATTTAATTATTTTTAATATTTGCCTATAAAAATTCTGTCTTGTAACTGTTACGTAAAATAAACCTAATCTATGGTTTCATTTTTATTCTAAAAAAGTTGTGCCTTAACAATAGGGCATTGTATGTTAATAAGGGAAAACAAATTCTTTTTTTTAACAGATGGGGTAAACAGAAACTTTAGCCATTAAAATTTAAGTTCTTTTAATGTTTTTAATATTAGAGTTGGGGAAAATTCATTAAAGTTGATAAAAAATATTTTTGCATAATCTAGCATTTACAGCTAAAGTACATTTTTATAACTGGCATCTTGATGTACATAGGTCTAAAATGATACTTTATTCTTTGGTTTTTAATTTCAATAAACATAAGGCAAGGATAGATTACATTTTTAAAAATTTTACTTTTAAATCATTTGTGTGTGCTATTATATCTGTTCTAGTCCTCTGAGTCACTTTGGTTTTAAAAAATAGCTATTTATTCATGGTGCCATATCAATTTATTAATGTTTAATGTACATTGTATTACATAAACCAGAACAATTCCTAGATGGAGGGAAGGGGATCTGGTTACTAGTTACTAAGAGAGCAAGAAGAGTTGCAATTTTTACTAATAAAAAGAGGTGGTGGTTTTATGAGGTGCTGTTGGTCATGTAAGTTGATTTTTATTTCATCAAAGCCTGGCAGGTGTTTGCATTACAATTTTCCATTGGTAAAGGTTTACAGAAAAGCTTTTTCTTAAGTTTAATTATTTTTTAAAGTTTGGTGGTGAGTTAATTCTGTGGGAAAATGAGATTTATAGTTTCCCTTTGAGATAATAGAAGTCAAACTTTCAGAAGTTAAGGATGATGGATTTTAAAACAACTTGTTATATATTGCATTGTAAGTGTTCTTTAAAGTATTATAATTATGGTAACTTGTGTAAATTGCAAAAGCAGAAACTGTGATGTTTAATTAGTAGTATGTTCTGTTAATCTTTTTGAGGTGTATGTTGTACTCATAGTAAATTATTATTCAAAAAAGAGCCTGTATTTTTTTGAAATAGGAAATATAGCATAACAAGTCATCATTAAATCAATTAGCCTACAAAGACTTCATGTCTCTTCCTGAGTTATCTCTTCTAAGCCCTCTTCTTCACTTATGTTAAAGAGGAAATGTTTATGGACTTCATGTGTAAAATGTGGACTTCAGTTTCTTTCTACCCATACGTACACCATTGGCAGTAGCCAAAGCTGGCTTTATAGTCCAATAGGAGAGACCATGCTCTGCCATGATGAATTGTGGCACTTGCTGCTGGTGGATTTTTCCCCATCCGACGGTGTTACTTAAGCTACTCTATGTATATACACGAGGGGTTGAGTTTACACTGAAATTTTGAAATGATTTTTCCCAGTCTATATCCCTCTTCCAACTTTTTATTATCCTCTCTGTCAATCTCTTTCATATAAGGGGCTATCGATGGTAAGAAGGATTAAAATAAAAATTTGAATACTCCTTTTCTCACACATTTAAGCTGTGGAGGAACCAGACCGTTTCCCGTTGCTAAGATGTGCTGAGTGAGACACCAGTTTCATTTACGTGGAGTGCATCCCCCACACCACCAGAGGGGGCCCCAGCTTGAGACTTCAACCTCTACTGGGAAGTAAACCTCCTCCCCCGCCCAGTTTTTAGAGTGGTTTTTTTGTTCCTCACTAATAACACTCATTTTCATATGTGCTGTTGTAAACTTTTAAGGACAGGGATTATGTCTTAGTGATTTTTATGTTTCCACCTCAACCCTGGCAGCTATCCCAGTGTCTTGAACAAATTAGGTGCTTAATGTATGTTGAATTAAATTGAATAAAAGGTTACTACTAGCATTAGCATTTCTCATGTCTCAGTTCTGTAAGCTGGTTGCTTGTTTTGTTTCCTCTGCAAATATTTATGATCATCACCCTATACACACTAAATTATTTTTTAAAGTTTTGGTTTCTTCAGATATTACCCCATGGCCTGTTAGCTCTAGAAAATGTGATTGCCTCCAATGAAATGATTATCCCGAACTCTCTGCCCCTGGATATATGGATATACTTTGCCAAACTGAAATATGAATTTTATGAATAAATTGGTCATGTCTGAAATGGTGTGTCGCATCTGCTTTTTTTAATCTCCTTTTAACTATGGTAAAATATATATATAGCACATTTATCTTTTTAACCACTTTTAAGTATACATTCAAGGAGCATTAAATACATTCACAATGTTGTTCAGCTGTCACCACTTTCCATGATAAGAACCTGTTCATTGTCCCAAACTCTGTTCCCATTGAACAGTCGCTCCCGGTTCCCCTTCTCCAGGCCCTGGAAACTGTGTTTGTTACTATGAATGGGTCTGCTTTTGAACTCCTAATTTTATGGAATTCTCTGTCTTAGCATATTCACAAAAATCATGTTTGAAAGTGGGTGTATGTGACAAACATAAGAAAGCTATATTAAATCCTTTATTAGCTATTTTTAAATTATGAAGGATAGAAAAAGCAAAGGAAAAAAAGAGCAATATTGTAGAAAGGTAGTAATAAAAAGAAGTATAATGAGAAAGACATCCAAGGCTCTTGTTCCTCTCAAGTCTTGTAGATGATAAAGTCTTCTAGCTCCTTTATGTTTTAGTTTTCAATTTGGTTTCTTCAAGGATAAATAAAGCAAACTTTAAAAGAATAAGACATGTCTCATTCTCTCTCTGGCCAGCTACGCACCTCTCTTCTACTGACAGCTGTACCATTTTTGTTCCATTGTTTTGTTAGCTATACTTTTAAAATATGAATTGACATTCTCTCAAATGTGACATGATTTTTCTGAAATTTTGCTTATTAAGTTTCCTAAATATTTTTTGAAAAATTATGTGTCAGCTTTGCAGGTTAGCATTTACCACTTGATAAAGTTGAGCATAAAAATGGCAGAATGACATTAGTTTCAGGTGTAAAAGTTAATGATTTGGCATTTATGTATTGTACAAAGTGATCACCATGAGAAGTCTGGTCATCACCACACAAAGTTGTTATAATATTATTGACTATACTTCCTATATGTCAACTATAATTTTAAAAACAAATGGCAGGGATGGGGAGATACATGTTCTGGCTCTTAAATCTGGTGAATCCTGTCCTCACTGTGAATTTCTAGGTGGTTGATATTCTGGAATTTTGTACCGCTCCATCCAGAAGCAGCTGGTCTCTCTAGGCCACATTTACATATAGGAGTCTGAAGATACCTGTTTGACTAAGGAAAAAGCAGATGTTCTCTTGATACTTTTTACAACTTTGACATTCCTTTACATTGAGTCCTTTGCAGCATTGGGTTCATATTAAATACTCTATAAATATATCTTAATAATTGTATTTATCATTATAAGTGCTCAGCTCAAGAAAGGGTGTTGTATGAGTGTTATATTTTGTTTATCTACTTACTCTCTCATGTCTTTTTTTAACCTCTGGTAAGGTGGAGGAAATTTATACCCCTGTCATCCACTTCATGCTATCTAGCCAGAAAATATCAAAAGTTTCCATGCATGCTAGTGAGCATTCTTCATAGTACATTTTAATTTCCTGGAATGTCGGATCACCTCTGTGGCCCACCGTTGACATTTCTGTCGCTATGTTCCTTGAGAGCCAGCATAAGCCAGCGGCATCATTTCCCAGGTCCCTCTTCTCCAAAGTAAGAGAGGTTCAAGCATCTTGCACTGAAACAAGTTTTGTCGTATACTATATGAAAAGTTGCACCTGGGAAGTCAAGATCAAGGAATGTAAGGTGATAAAAGGGCAGCAAAGAGTACAGTGGATATTCATCAATTATTTGAGGAAAGTAAGTGTGATGTGTACATACACAGGGGTAGGAAATCATTATGTGCATCTGATGATGGCTAGATAACTTTGTGTGGCATTTTTACATTTCTTATTTCAATCTCACTAGAAGTGCCTGAAGAGGAAACATGTATTCCCATTTTAGGGATGGTCTTTGACCTCTCAGATTGCCAAGTGCCAGTGCCTATCTGGCTTAAATTTTGCTGTGGTCGATAAGTCCTTTCTGGAAACTGTCTTCCCACAGTTGATGTCAATTTTCTTCTGGTTTTCCTTCTACTTCTTAAACTAATTCTTTTCAGTTTGTTTCTTGGATCCTCCATACTATCTATCCCTTCGATGTTTGTATTCCAGAGGTTCCATTCCTGGGTGTCTATTCACTGTATTCAGCATATCTTTGCAGGGCAATTTTAAACTATCACCTATGACCTATTGCCAATGAATCCAGATTTATATTGCCCACCTAAAATTTCTCCTATACCCTAGACTTATATTTCACAATGCCTATCTTTAATTGAATATCTTGTGTGCTCCTTAATATAAGCATATTCAAATCTAAACTAATGATATACCTATACCTACCCTCTGGCAGTCTCCTTAGCAAAGGACATCAGTGTCCCAAAATTCTCACAAACTAAAGAATAGAAATATTTTATCAACTTTTTTAGTTACCTCCCCCTGTTTTCACTTAATCTCAAGAGCTTGTCATTATGCCTACCAAATGTCTTATGATTCTCTTTTCCATTTCCACCAAGCAATTTTAGATTCCATTAAATTAGTTTAGGAGATTTAAAATGTAGGGGTGGGGCTAGAAATAATTTTTTAAAGTAAATTTTTAAAAATTATAACATATACTTATAAAGAAAATGAGTAAAACAGATAAACACAAACTAAAAAATTAAAACGACCTTAATTCTACTGCTCAAAGATACCCATGATTTATATACTCTTTGTGTTATTTTTCCTGTTTAATTTTCCCCATGGAAATATACATTATATATGCATACTTAATAGGAATATAGTCACATATTTGTTAAATTAGTAATATAGTTTTGACATTTTTTTCATGTTAGCACTCTTTTACCACATAAGTTTTAATAGTTGTTATGTTCAACTGCACAGATGTACATGATTTACTTATGGTATCCCCTGCTGTATATTTAGATTATTTTCCACTTTAGTTATTAAAAATAACACTACAATAATTACTCATGTGATTACTTTCTTAAACCATTTTTGTATCAAATAATACACATGTTTAAAGGACATAAGCAAAGGATGCATTTTTATTAAATCAGCCATATATGTTTGTTGTAGAAAATGATGGATCAGCCAGATTGGTAGAATATCATACTCATACTCAAACACAATTACAAGTTTAGGAGGTTCCAAAACTACTCTCAGGTTCAATAATTCAATAAAAGGACTCAGAACTCAGTAAAGCTATTATGGGTATTGTTTATTACAGCAAAAGGATATAGATTAAGATAAACCATGGGAAAAGGCACAAAGAGGAGGGGCAAGAAGTATTCCGGGTACCAACTGCTCCCCTTCCCAGTGGAGTTGTAGACAGTGTTTACTTCTTTCATCAACTATGTGTGGCAACATGCACAGAGTATTATCAAGGAGGGAAGCTCACCCAAGCTTTGGTGTCCAGAACTTTTATTGTGGGGTTGGTCATGTAAGGATGACTGATCCCTCAAGGCTGACCTTAGTCTCCAGCCCCTCCAGAGGTCAAGTTGATACCACATGGCCCAAAGGCCCCACCATAAGCTACATTGTTAGCAAAGACCATTTAGTATGGTCTTATGCCCCCTAGTTCTTTGTGTATCTAGTACTTGTTGACAGCAAGAAATAAGTGTCTTGAGCAATAAAAGACTTTTTTCAACAAAACCTCAAATTAGTATAAGAGGGTACACATTCTCTGGAAGACAGAACATTTACTATTATTTTTTAATTATCTTGAATATCAATGTTTTATCACTTAGTTGTTAAGAAATATTGGAAAATAAAACATCATCTAAAATATGGTAGTTTCTTCACTATATTTTTTTCCTTTAAGACCATGAATGATTAGGAATTTATAAATAATCAAATTTTATGATCGCTATTTTGAGAATTAATATGTACTTTTGAGATTAAATATGTGTAGTCTAATCAAAATACCAGAATGACTATGATACACATAATTTATTTAGTCATTGGAGTATAAGCAATTTTATACTCTATATTTTTGTTTCTTAAAGATGAATCTTCTCTTTTTTTATAATTTGCATGAATTTGAGTAATAAGCTGAATGTAATAAGCAGAATAATAGTGAAGTTAGTGCTTTAGCTCTATTACTTGTGAAGGCAATAACAAGTGTTTCCAGCCAGAAAAAAAAAAAATTATTTTTGCCCAGACATCATCTTCAGTTCACTCAGATACAATGTTTAATAACTCTGGCAGTTTGAGTATTTAAATTTTGAGAAAAGAGAACATTTCTAAGTAAGTCGAAAGCTTCAGGTCTACTTTTTGGCCTAAATGGAGAAAGAGATTAATAAAGCCTGAGTACATTGGACAAAAAAAAAAAAAAGATGTTTAGGACAGCAAGTATTAAAGTAAAAGTTGACAAAAAAGTAAGATGTAGTGATTTCCGGACAAAGATAGCACTCGTCAACCTCTTGCGAAATTAGCCAAGCATGCCACGGCCTTTCTCTTCTGTTTTCTGTCTTTCTCACTCAGAGCACTGGATCTGTTCCAAAATGGCCACAAGAAGAACACCATCTAGATATTGATATGCAACAATAACTAGAAGTGATTCAGTTTGAGACTTTTCAAAAACAACAATAGCTTTCAAAGGACTATTTCCCTACCCTATAAAATAAGAACTTTACAAACTTTAGGTAATATACATTAACTATGTATAACAACCATGAATGCTATTGGGATTCTAATCACAATTAATTATTTTTGCTTCCAAAGAACTATTAAAAGAACAAAACTTTGTGGCAAGTACAGCAGCCTGGAGAGATTTTTCTTCTTTGGGGATGCAGTGTGGTGCAGGGGTGAATCAGATGAGGAAATCAGATGAGGAAAATTCATATCTAATTGCATGACCTTGGACGTATCCTCTATGTGGCTTACCTTTCTTATCTGCAAAATGAAGATAATGAGAATATTTCCCCATAAGATTAATCATGAAAATAGAGAAATAACCACTCAGTCAAGTAGTGTTTGTTTGTTTGTGTTTGTTTGTTTCTAATGAAGCTTTGTCATAGTTGCATTAAGATAAGCCAAGATAGATCCAGTAGGTCTTCATCTTGGTAGCACGTGAGAATGAATGTGCAGTGAAATTCTGGCATTTCAACCTCATTTAGTAGAGGTTAGTTTAGGTTTTATATTTCAGTCAACCAATAAAACATACTATTAGAGAACCATTCCTAGCCCTTTTACTGAACCTGGAATACCTGCTTCCTAGATCTACACAGTAAATTCAGGCTGATTCATCACTGTATCCTCTCCTCTCTGACCCCACACCCTCAGGTTAATTCCTGAACACATTCTCCAGGTTTTGTCAATATAACTTGGAAAATTATGCAAATTTTTTGGTAGATAGTACATGGCCTCCATGTCACATTTTGTATCTCACTCTCTGGGAGTTTTTGAGGCTAGAAGCAAGTTATAGTTGTAGAAACAAGGAGAAGTCGTGGGAGTAGGTCTTGGAGAGGATCAGCAGTCGCTTCAGTGAAAGTGTTTACCGGTTCCTCAGGTGAGGGAACAAATCTCTCCAGCCAGGAGTAGTAGAAGTGCTTCCACAGGCAGAAAAGGCTGAATGGAATTGGGGAATACAGCATCCTCATCTTCATCAGAATCTGTCCATATGACCTCATCCCACGTCTTGGGATGCCATTTCTTTCCAATCAATTTTAACAAAAGATACCATACAGGACTGGGTATTCAATTTGCCCAATTTATGATTCAGCCACCTATAGGATTAGATTTTGGATATGGTTTTCAGAATTTCCATTCTGTAGTCACAGGAGATAAAAATTTGTTTATTTCTTTGTTTAAGAGAGTTATAGAAGCTTTTCAGGTCCTTATCTGGAACTTAACCTGAGAATTTGACTCTGAACTTATTTTTTTTCCCCTAAAGTCCCGCAGCACACTAAAAGCAACCAAACTATCCCATTTTACTCATTTGTTAAATTAAAATGCTCTAGATACTTAATTACCTAGAGACTTCTCTTCTGTAGGTACTTAATTGTAAGTATATACAGATAATCATTTTCATAACTAGTTGGCAACTGTTTGCCATTTTCTACAAGTGGCCCCTTTACCACTGGGAATAGTGACATTAACACCTTTAAATGCAATTGAAATGAAAAAAAAAAAAAAAAAACAACTCCTTATAATCCAGAATGAATTCTAAGAATTCATCCTTAAGATTCTGTTTCTCCAAAACTATCATGACACCAAATTCTACATCAGACTGAGTTCAGTTAGAGAAGTAAACCGCTCAGAAGGCCTATAGATGCACATGCACATGTATGTGTATGTGTGAGTATTTGTGAGAAACTTGTTATGGAAATTGACCTTATCTAACTGCGAGAGTTGGCTAAGCAGTGTCTCCAAAGATGCTGTCCTTATGTTAAGGCAAAAGAGCGGGTTCCATTCCCATCCAAGTCACTGAAAACTGAAAACCGACAAGGGTACAATTAACATGAGCTTTTATTTTAGAAAGCCAGAGACAAGGAAGAGCTGAGGGAGCTGTCTGACTTGGGGACCAGGTAGAATGTTCTCAAAGGCTATTGCAGGAAGTGTCCAGCAGGAGGGGTCCAGTAGAAGCTTCACTAATTTGGGAGTGGTTGGTCAAGAGTGATTCTCTAAGGAGGAAGGGGTTGTTCTTATAGATGTGCAGCCATTGTTCCGGCAATTTGGATGTTATCCAGTGAGGACCAGCTGTGAGGACAAGGACATACAGGGGCCACAGTGAGAATTCTCAGTCCTCACCTCTCCCGGAATGTTTGAAGCCAGTAGGGAATCCTCGTCTCCCCTGAAAGGGTGCCTGATCTCTGAGGACAAGGTGTTCCGGTGACCAGTGTGGTGCCAGACACAGAAGAGGGGCTCCAGTAAATATTTGTTGACCTAAAATAACCTAATGAGAGAAAAGAAGTCGCTGTAGAAAAGAGGAAACAATTGAAGGATAAGATAACAGAGAAGCAGAAGGAGTTTTCTGGAGCACAGATGAGGTGAGCTTGACTGAAGAGAGAAGAAATTTCTCTTTTCTTTGAGACAAAGTGGGAGAGGAGAATTTGTGTAAGAATAAAAGTATTGGAAGTATAAAGAAAGCTAAAAGGAAATTATTTAACAGCCCTGACATTTTTATTTCTTGGGGAAGTGGGAGTAGGATGAAATATTTTAAGGGCAATGATAACGATGTTATTTTCAAAGTTGGAGTGGGCAAAGTGTCTTTAAGGGAGGGGTGTCCTTGTGGATGAGTTAGCACGAGTCACCTGCAGGAAACGCTGCTCTTTTGTCTGAGAAAGCCATTCTACAGAGGCCCTTCCCTATGCAGATTCTTTTCCTGCAAAGAGCAGTTGGCATGGGAAGAACTGAATTAAGGCTCTCTGTTATTACAAGGAAGTCTTCACAGAAGCCAGAGAATATCGACAATATGGACAAGAAGTCTCAGAATTTGGAATCAATAATCTAATGTGCAAACATGTAAATTTATTTGTAACTGAGCTCAACTTAGGATATCTTCTTCTGGTTAATGGGGAAGAGTTAAAATTGTGACAATGGTCAGATCATATTTTAAAATAGAACTTTGACCCACAACCTACATAAAGCAACTGGCACAGAAAACTAACAATAAACAACCCAGGAATCCAGTGGCTCTAAGCCAGACTTGCAGGAAGCCAGATTGCTAACTCTAGTGACAATCTAGGAAGCTAAACAAAAACTTCTGTAACAATCAGCCCCAAATGGCTGGGACTTCATTAATAACTGACAACTTCCCTACATTTTGTTCCTGCTTCCAGTTTAGGATAAACCAGAGAAAGCCAAACATGCACCACCACCCCCTTCCCCTGACTACCACCACTACCAATCACTAAAATACCCTGCTTCTAATCAGGCTGCCCACAGCTTTCCCATGCCAACAGCTTCTAATCAGGGCACATCTGAAGCCTTCTCTTTTTTCTGCTATAAAGCTTTTCTCCTCCTCTGTCTGCCTTCGAGTCTCTGCCAAAATGCAAGTGATGGTGGACAGAATAAATAAACTTTGCTTTACTTTTTTCTTTTATTTGGTCTTCATTTATTTCCACACTTGCCAAATCAAGATAATACTGTCACTTCTGATATTAAACTGGGGCTTGTTGAGGTCTAGATGCTGTCGTACTTGAGAGTTGTTCCCTGCTTCTTTTGCTTTGGCTTTCTTTTGTGGTGAACAAGCTCCTACAGGCTTCTACCATCATCTTGGCAGTAAGGAAGGTCATCTGAGTACCAGTCTCTGCCACAGTCCAGTCTCTGCTGAGACAACCATACTCATGGTCTTTGGATGTTTGCTTTTGTTCTGCATCTGTGCCTAAAGTGTCCTGATATCTCACTGTGGACTCTTGCTATCAGTCTGTGTGTCTATATTCCCCTATTCTGACCATGCCCTTTGGGTCCACCAGCCCTGAAAGAACTTCTGTGCCCACTTGGAAGAGTGTGGGTCTCTCCGCGTCTTTCTCCTCACCTTACTGGTGTTCAAGTGACTCTGGAAGGCCGTCCTCAGGCCCATTCATTATATGGGTATTTGCTTTGATTCCTTGCTGCCCAGAATTTTGGATCACACTTCTGGTTTTGGCTATACCTTCACACAGTAGAAGCAGAAACTCTTGTTTCCAATCTTCTTTGCTACAAGGACCCTGATTATGTGACTTAGACTGCAAATTCCACATGTGGCTCTAACCTGGAAAGTAGTGCCGTGAAGAAGGAGGTATGATGTGAAATAATTAAGTTGAGATAACAATGAAATATTCTGCTTGTAGAGTCAGCCCTGGTAAAGCTCTGAAAGGCAGCTTTAGGTGGACTGTGTGTACAGTGAGCGGAGGTGCCCAAGCTCAGTGGCCGTGGACATAGGACCTTCTTTACTGAAGGTCCCATGGTATAATCTAGTTTGTTCCTGGCTGTGTAGTTTCTAACCATGATTCTCATCCATTCCTGAGATTCTGGGAGTTTCTTATTATTCTTTAACAATTTTTCTTAGATTAGAATAAGCTAAGGTGGGTTTAGTTATTTGCACCTAAGAACTCTATTAAATACCTTCTCAACTATTGCTAATTTGTCATTCAGGGACTCTGTGGTCCTGACAAACAGATCAACTCAGATATTAATTTCTAAGAGGCTTCTTGTCTTCCAGGTTACAGCCTGAGACGGAAGGTACCTTGGGCAAAGCAGCTAAGTTCAAGGAGAAACAGATGCATTGTAGTAAGTGTTGACCCAAACACAAGTCTATTGGGCTAGAGCAAGACATAGCAAGTGACAGCCAGACTGACAGCACATATATGCTGTCCTCAGATTCATGGGACTACACACTGACTGTTTTTACAGGCACAAAGGTTGGAGGTGCAACTATGCTAATTGAGTATTAACACACAGGATGACAGCCTACTGATCTTGAGAAGCTGCAAAAATTCAGGTTCCAGGAGCTACTATATTATTGTAATGAGTTTGTCACTATTCCAAGTCCTGGACATTTTCCATCTCACATAATTTTCTCTAAAGTCCTCAGAAGTAGTATCATACTAATATAGATGAGAGAATTGAGGTGTAGAGATATTAAGGTCAAAGTCACAAGGCTGATATGTTTGGAATCATGACACAGAAAGGGAGGAAAAATGAGGAAGGGAGATAATCAAAGTACTTTCTGCTCTTTTAAACTCATGATATATTTTTTCAGCTAAGAATGCTTCCTGTTAAAAGAGAAATCTGTTAATTAAAGGCTCTAATAAAGGTGCAAGGCAGATGTGTCTTAAGCCTGTATCTGGAAGAAAAGTATATGAGAGAGCTAGGGCTCCTCTCACTAGTCTGTGGCCACAGGAGAACATGTTGTTCCCTGTAAAGCTTAGTTTCTTCTTCCAATACCAGGGACTAGCCATTACACACCTACGTCAACAGTTGTTCATAAAAACTTCCAAAGTCCAACCTCGTCCTTGATAATGTGTAGTGTGTTTCAGTGTGAGGCTAGAGGGGTTTCATTTCCTTGTAAAACGTCGTTTGACTTGGCAGGCCTCTGATAGCTTGCAAGTTCCTTGATCCTCTCAGGCATCAATCTATTCATATCCATGGGCTGTGTAGAAAAGCGGGGAGGCAGGGATTGCTTTGTGGCAAGTGCTTTTCTTGCTTCAAAAGTTGGCTGTTTTAGAGCAGTGGTTCAAAAAGTGTACCCTTCACTGATGCTTAGTGACCTTGAGCATCTTTTCATATTTCTATTAGCCATCTGTATTTCCTCTTTGGAGAAGTATCTGTTCAGGTCTTCTGCCCATTTTTTAATTGGACTTTTTTTTGTTGTTAAGTTGTATAAGTTCTTTATAAATTTTGGATATTAACCCTTTATCAGATGTATCATTAGCAAATATCTTCTCTCAAACAGTCAGTTGTCTTTTTGTTTTATTGATGGTTTCCTTTGCTATACAAAACCTAATGCCATTGGTATTTTGATAGTTATTGTAATGAATCTATAGATTGTTACATACATATGAAAAGATGCTCAAGGTCACTAATCATCAGAGAGATTCAAATTAAAACCACAATGAGATATCACCTCATACCTTTCAGAATGGCTATTATCAATAAATCAAAAAATAGCAAGTGTTGGTGAGGAAGTGGAGAAAAGGGAACCCTCATACATTGTTGGTGGGATTGCAAATTGGTGCAGCCATATGGAAAACAGTTATGGGGGTTCTTCAAAAAATTAAAAATAGATATACCTTTTGACCCAGCAATTGCACTTCTGGGTATTTATCCAAAGAAAACCAAACAATAATGCATGAAGATCTATGCACTCCAATATTCATGGCAGCACAATTTACAATAGCCAAGACATGGAAGCAACCTAAACACCCATCAACAGACGATTAGACAAAGAAATTATGGTTCATATATAAAATGGAATGTTACTCAGCCATTAAAAAAAATGAAATCCTCTCATTTGTAATGACATGGATGGACCTAGAGGTTATTATGATGAGTGAAATAAGTCAGACAGAGAAAGATAGATACCATATGATTTCACTTATATGCTGTATCTAAGGAACAAAAAGAACAAACTAACCAAAAATAGACTCACAAATATAGTAGACAATTTGGTGACTAACAGAGTGTGGGCGGGGGGGCGTTGGGAGAATGGGGTAAAGAATTAAAGAAGTACAAATTAGTAGTTGATAATTGGGCATGGGGAGCATGAAAGAGGGAATGTAGTTAGAATTAATATGAAGGTTAAGTGGAGGGCCAGGGGAGGGAAGGAGCAATTGAGGGGATTATGTTTATGAACATTATAGATGTCTAACTAATGTACTGTATCCTTGAAACTAATTTAAATAAATAAATTTATTTTTTTAAAAAAAGGTGTAACCTTCAGTCCAGAGCATTGCGATAACCTGGGAAGTTAGGTGTGCAAACTCTCAGCCCCCTCACCCCCCTAACAGAGCTATTGATTCAGACACAGTAGTGTGAGGTCCAGCCCTCTGTGTTTGAACACATTTTCCAAGTGATGCTGATGCTTGTTCATGTTTGAGAATGTTGGAGTCATCTTTTTTTTTCTCTTTAATATAACAGCTTTATTGAGATATAATTCATATAGCATACCAAATTATCTTTTTAAAGTATATAATATGGGGGATTTTAGTAGACTTACAGGGTTGTGCAACCATCACCACAATCACATTTCAAACATTACCATCACCCACAAAAGACACCTGTACCCATTAGCAGTACCTCCCCCTTTCTCCTTCAATCCCTGTCTCCCCAAGCTCTAGGAACTCACTAATCAAATCTTTGTCTCTATAGAGTTGTCTGTTCTGAACGTTTCCTATAAATGCGATCATACAATATGTAATCTTTTGTGACTGGCTTTTTTGCATGTAGCATAATGTTTTCAAGAGTCATCCATGTTGTAGATATGTTAGTACTTCATATTCCTTTACATGGCTGAATGATACCCCCTTTTATGGATATATTACATTTTATTTACCGATTTATCAGTTGATGCTCATTTAGTTTCTTATTTGGTTTTATATTAAAACTCTTTAGTACAAGTTTTTCCTTCCTGTGTAAAATATCTACACATGAAAACGTTCTGTATCTACACACATTAGTAATTCTGAATTATTTTTCAGTACCAAGTATATCAGAGCATTTATAAAGGTTCTAACTGCATAGTCTTTCCCCTCTGAATTTAGGGTTTGTGAGACTGTTCTTAACGCTACTGTTACTGCCACCAAATTAAAAATATACTGAACATGAGAGATTTTATATGTTTGTTTTATGAGTTCCTCACTGTCCATTAGCAGGGACAGCCTCAGGGGTGCTAGAGGCTGGCACACAGCCAAGACTGAGCGCTGAGTCCTGTGTCTAGTGCTCAGGTGACTATGTGAACGTGACCTGTCTGAGCCTCGTGATTCCTGTCCCTTCCTTACACACCGGAAGTTCCTGACAAGTTGTGGCACCACATGTTCAACTCAAATAGTGCAATAAGATTTCTCCTAACAACTGTCCTTTTCTGTAGCATGGCAACTTGTAGAGAAATAGCTGTGCCTTACAGGTGGACCCGGAATTTTGAACATATACACTTGAGAAGAATGCCACATTTCAGGGAGAAAGTATTTAGAGGATTTTCATCTCAACAATGCATTACCATTATATGAAACCTATATAAAGCCAGGTCAATAGTCTGTCTCCATAGGTTGACATTAAACAAAAAAGGACACAAAAACATCTCTCAGACAGAAAAAAAAATTATTTCTAAGTAACGGATAATAAGGGATGCCTCCAAGAATTATTGGTTAGAAATGTGAAACTCAGCTCACTGTGGTTCTGAGTTTGAGGTTTATGATCTTAGAAATTGCTGATTCAGAAGTTAAAAATATTTAAAAAATAAAATCATAATTGAATTTTTAAAAATGCTTCTATTTGTTCATATAAATAAGCAATAGAGAATTCTATGTTGCATCCTAAAAAAAATTAAGACATAGACCATTATTTTAAAAATAGCTTCTAAAATTTGAGGATTTTGAAGTACAGAAAAAAATTCAAATGTCTCAGCTCTTTAATAACTTCAAAGACTGTTTTCTTCCATTTTAATCCATTTGGGTGACTCTTGTCAAAAACATCATTGCAGAATTCACTTTTCCTAAAAGATGGGTGACCCTGTGAGTGCTGAGTACCATCTGATATTTCAAAGGCTGTATTTGATCTTTAATTTTTTGCCACTTTCAAATATTTTAATTTGTCTTGTCAAACATTTTGAAACTTGGAACGAATTGAGAAAAACCATGATTCAGAGGGATTTCACTGATGGGATCCAGGGCTTCCAAGAGATCCCTTCACTCTCTAGATCTTTATCCCTTCCTGTCAGCCAGCGCCATTTGCCAGCCGGTCATGCTTTGAGGATTAAGATAAGAACATCAGGGAAGAAGGATTCCATCTTGTTGGACAGAAAACAGAGTTGTTTTTTCCCTACCCAGATTTTCTATCACGAATCAAGACTTCCACAGCTCTGGTGGGTGTTCTCTCTAGAGACGTGCTTGGTCAAATCTGTTTCATAGGAGGAATGCAAAGGGCACAATTGCGAAAGTTTTCCTTTCTGTTTTCAGTGAATTTAGTTTTCTAGCTGGATTAAGATCTCTGGTTATATCAAATCTCCAATTGGCAGAGGACCAGACCTAATTTTTTAAAGAGAACATTGTCATGAAAATATATATATATATGTATTTTAAAGTAGCTGTGATTTTGCCTAAAGCTATTGGTAGGGAAGCAATGGGGTGGCATGGGGCCGGAGGGAAATGTTCTTTCTCAAAAACACTTCTTATTCTCTGGAGTAGTGATAAAACATTCTTTAGTGTGTCAAACAGTTGTTTTGGACTGCAGGCCAAATACATCTTGGGAACCTCAGCAGATTAAATATCTCAACAAAAAGAAACATGTAAAGTTGAGAGGTCTTGTCGGAAAACAAAGTGATACTGCCACCAATGGTAAGAGCTGAATTATGAGTAGTGCTAGGTCATCCTAAGCCCTGGACCCCTGGAGAATAACAGGGTGCCTCTGCTAAACCAGTAACTGTGTTTAATTCAACAATTCAAGAATAGTGGTTTATTATTGAGCCTCGTCAGAGATAGGAATTAGGGACTTCTAGAGATGAGGGTATTGAGTATAGAAGTTCACGGCCAGGACCCTGGGCCACTAGTGTCTGTGTCTGAATATACCTCAGCCCCTTATTAGCTGCATGGCCTTAGGAAAGGTGCTCAGCTTTAAAGAGACATAACCTTAATATCAACCATATAGGGTTATTATGAGGATGAAATGAGATAAAATAGGGAACAATCTTAGAAGGGCCACATACAAGCTCTCTCCAAAACCTTGTCTGACCCAAAGCCCTTTGCCCCTGGCTCTATTTGTTAGGCAGGGCACTCATGCTTTCTAGAGACAGAAATTAACTCAAATTAACCTAAGCAGAGAATGATTCATTGTCTCAATTGTGTAAGAAAGATAAAGTCAATAATGAAAAGATCAGCTGTTAAAATGGTGTGGTTATCTCTCTTCCTTGGCTCCTTTTGTCTTTTGGAGTGTAGCCTTTATTCTCTCCTTCTATAGACTGTCTTTCTCCACAAGATGGGAATATGGCTCTCAGTGAGCCCAGATCCACGTTCTTCTAGCAGATTCCACCATGGAACAGTTTTCCATATTAACTCCACGGAAAAGTCCTGGAAAAGATAGTGGTTGGTTTGCTTGGAACATGTGCCCTCACCTATCACAAATTCTCTGTTCCAGGGGCAAGACAGGACCTGTTAAGAAAAGGAAGAAGGTTAAGAAGAGGAAATACTCAATCCACAAGGATTTATCTAGGAGGGCGGGGTGAGGGAACCCCATCCAACCCCAGAGTCAAGAGCAGCTGACAACCATTGACCCTTCTGGCTTTTCACTGGTTCTTTTCTGATTGAAGGCCCAGGTCTCACAACACCTCAGCTCTGTAGAAGGATTTCTTCTTTTCCTTCATCCATATTTTACAGTACCTTGCTCATCTGTGAGGTGTTAGGTGAGGAAGGGACAAGAAATCCACAGATTGTACTGTACCTTTGTTTTATGCTCAGAACTTATCTCTATCCAGTTTCTTGGTTCTTCTTTTTCTGTATATTTCCAGGAGTCAAGGCAAAGCCATTATTCCTCTGTTAGTCTGAGTATCAGATAAGGATAAGAATGGAATAGAGACTAGAATAAAGCATTTTTAAATCCAGGGTTATTTTATTTTTAGTATAACTTTTTATGCAAACAAAGACATATTTGACTTTTGAAAAAGTTCAAAGTTTTAATTAGTGTTTAAATGCTTTGAAATACCTAATTTGTTAAAGCCACATCTTTTGATATGTTTTTAATGTAAATAGTAAGAGAATATATAGATGAGTTAACTCAAAAATGAGAAACTGAATATTAGAAAACTAGTAGTGACTGTTTCATAAAAGAAAGCTCTGTAGATATTAATGAATCAATAAGTAGAAAGCTGCAGTAAAATTCTGATAATGGAGTATCATTAACTCCTCAAATGTCCCTGCCCTTTTCCCAGGTGTCCCAGTAAAAATGAGAGCCACCTTATAGATTCTGTGTCCCAGGCTAAGCATGGCAGAAGGTGGATCTGTGAGGTGGGTTGTGAAAGACTTTGATGCTAAGCTAAGCTAAGATCAGTTTTCAAACATCTTTTACCTGCAGAATCTTTTGATCAGATAATATCTCACATGTAAACTCAATCTATAAAACAGATTAAAGACAACATTCTCTATTGTCATTGGGCAGGGTTTCTTAGAATGCCATCCTTACACCCCTTGCCTCAGAATCATCTGGAGACAATAGTTAAGTAGTAGATCTGTGGGCCTACAGCAGAGTCCCTGATTCAGAAGTTCAGCATTGGGGCCCAGGAATCTGCATTTAACAAACATCAAGAGTATTTTATATATACACACAAGTTTGAGAATCGCTTCTTTAGCTTAGTGTATGTTCTGGCACAAATTTGCCTTGACCCATGTTAGACTAAGAATCCAGATTAGAACCCTGCTTTCTGCACTTCGTAGCTCCTTGACTAGGGCACAATACTCATCTAGCTCCAACCCAATTTCACTACTTTAAGCGTTATTACCAGTGTCCAATTAAACAATGTAAGTAAAGCCCTCAGCACAGGCCCAGCAATACCGAGTACTCGCTGGGACCATCACCGCAGTACTACCTGTATCGCTATTACTATCACTACCATCTTCCAGTGACCTCTACCAGGTTGACCTAAGTGGGAAAGCCCAAGGGGATTAATAATCACCACTAACTAAACACATGCCTACTTTTCCTCCTCGTGGAGGTGACCACACTGCCCCCGGGAGACCGATCACAAACCGTCACCTGCAGTTGGATTCTCCCCTTTGTCACTGTAAGTCTGGGGCTCAGGTTTTAATCCCTGACCGCAGCATCTTTTTCCCAGTTGGTGGAACTTGATTGTTTCAGTTGGTCTAGCCCTTTGTTCTCAAGCATCAAGCCAGGTGCATGTGAATCACCTGGGGAATTTGTTAAAATGCAGCCTCTGGGTCTTTAGCGTGTGGAGTGGGTATGAGATGCTGCAATTCCAAGAAGCTCCCAGGGAGACCAGATGCTGGTCCAGAGAGCACACTCAGAGAAGTGGGGCTCAGGGAAACGGCGACTGCCTCCCCAAACCCCACCACAAGTGTCGTTCCTGCCACATAACCTATATATTGGGTTAGATCACTGGAGAGAGCCTGCTGCCTGCCCATAGTCTCAGGGACTCCAGAGAAAGACCTTCTAGGGAGTGGAGCTGTCCCTGCTCCTCCGACTTCTCAACTTCGATTTTCTGCGTGCCATAGACATCATTCTCTGATGAATAGAAACTTTATTTATTTACGTAGGTATTACTTTAATCATTATTGTCGTTATTTTATAAGATAGAAGATCTGGAAAGGTATGTGAACTTATAATAAGTCTTCTCCTTGAGAAATTCTTATCCTTGAGAAATAATAGTCTCTATCTTTATAATGATAGATCGCTCGCTGACCTTTGAATTTGGAAGAAAAATAAAAAGAAAGTGACTCTACGAATATTATAAAATATCTATTTGTTTGTCACTCTAACCTCTTTGTTCAAATAATACAATCATGATATGAGTATTTAAAAATAAAAATAATAAAGCTCTTGACAGTGCGTTCTTCTTTTATTTTGGCGTTTTCTACAGTGTAGAATACCCAACTCAGCCACACGGGGGTAGCAGAGCACCATTTTTCTTCACTCAACTAGCAAGCCATATTTCAGATTAGGGCTGAATTTCAAAACCTTGAAGATAACAGAAATTATTTCACTAGTAATAACTCTCTTCTGCTGGTTGAAACTTCTCATTTAAAGTTCATTTAAAGAATCACATGTTAAGTAGCTTATTAAGACAAGCAGCTCATCTCTTGTAATCCTATGTAATCCCACAAAATTTGCAGTGAGCAGGTAAGAGGATGGAGATGGTGTAGCACCAGCAGGGCATTAATTAATTTAATCCCAGTCCAGGGTATCATTTGACCATGGCTTCTGGCAAAATACAGGAACAGGAAGTGAGAAGAAATAATGAGAAGCATCTGATGAAGAAAACTGATTTGGGTGAACGCTGTGTTTATAGTACTAAAGTAGAAGGCAAACTTTTCCTTGAAGAATTACTTTGGAAACCAACTAGTTTGAACTTAAATCTAGAACGCTAGCTGTGCTGGGAGATGATAGAATTTTTTCTTTCTTTTTTCTTTTTTTAATTGGTACTATGAGGTTAGCCTTTGAAAGCACACAGTTTTGAACATGCTTCTATTTTGTCTCTGACAAATTGACAAAATCTTACTCATCTCAATTCTCAGGAAGAAAATTAGGCAAAAGAGTGATAATTTTAGATTCCATAAAACATACATGCATACAGGTTCAATGTTCTATCATTCAGTGGTGGCCTTAAGTAACACAGAAACGGCTAAAATCTAAAGGAAGACAGGAGTTCTTGCCTCCATTTCTCTCCTTTACAGCTAAGGTTGAACAAAGGAGAGTGTTTAAAGCAGACGGGGTCATGGGGTCATGTAATGATAAGCTCCCTCAGTGGCTTTACATGTTAATTCAGGCTAGAGTCACCTGGACGCTGATCTGGCCTTCAAATGTGGGGCAGGGCCAGGCACTCTTTCAATGTCCTCCCAGTAAGGAGAGTGAAAATGTGGGTATGGTTCACAAGAGCAACCTCACATTTCTGAGCTGACAGACAGCAGGGGGAGCTGGAGCATGTGATTGCCAGCAGACAAACCTACTGGAATTCCATTTATTATTTTATTCTATTATATTGTCATTCTTTCAGCTTTGACTTGACTCCTGAGCCCCAGACGCATCTATGCAAGCTGCCGAACTGTGGCTTTCTGGGTGCTACCCGGTCCAGTGAAAAGCATCACAGACATCCTGGATTCTACCTTTTCTTCATTCTCACCTATAAGTAATCAGCAACATCTTTTGTTTCTACTTTCAAAACATTATCTTGAACTTACTCACTTCTCTCCATGTCCATTATCACCATTTAGGCCCAAATGGCAATTGCCTTCACCTGCAGCAATGCAAACCCCCTTGAGACTGTCCTCTCTGTCTGCCCCCAACCAATTGGTCTTTGACCCAGGACTCTGGGTGATCCTTGGAAATGTCACATGCCTTTCTGTGGTTGACACGTCCCTGACCCACTCCTACAGTGGAGTCCTTCGGTGAGCTGTGCACTTTTTCATTCACTTACCTGACTTTACTGATCTTTCTATGGCCTAGTCTGTAAATTGATTGCACAGCGAAGCTTGGCAATTACCAATGTAATAAGAAAAAATTTTTGATCTTAGAACATTAAAAATTTTTATTTAATTTCCTTGAAATACATTAAGTACACTCTGTGAAGATGTTGGTAGGTAGGAAAGGGAACCCCTACGTCAAGTAAATACTTTAATAAATGGATCATCTATTAGTATATTTATTCACTGTTCAGGGAGAAAATTTACATATTAAGTGGTTTTCTAAATTTACTTAAAATAGTTTTGAGCCTTAAGCATTTTTCTTGCTTACATTTTTCAGATTGCTTTGTAAGCTCTTCTTTCACAGTTTAGCTCTGTTGGCCAGAGTTGTTTTAAATTCTGGTCTAGAGGAGTCTCAAAAACAAATGAAGTTTTTTGCTAGACTTAAAAGAAACCAAGCTGAATTTTTATTTGGATTTTGTGCCAAAGCAGAAAGGACCACTCCTTCTTCATTGTCAACCACCCCTTTCCTAATTTTGGTGCATCGAGAAAAAAACTTTTTTCTATTCAACCCATGTCTGTTCTAGTTTGCCTTCCCTTTTGCTAAGATTAAATATTTTTTCAAAGAAAAGAGATGGGAAGAAAAGCTTTCACACATTCTAAGAGTCTCCAAGCACCTTGAAACACACACATCACAGTTAATAGGGATTTGTTTATGAGATGGGAGAACTGGACAGACTTTCCTCTAGCATTTTTGACAATTGTCCGACTGGCCCCTATTTTAGAAACTAGACATTTCTATCCACTGTGTTCTCAATATTTCCTTAGGAAATGAGGACGGCAAAACTTTAGAGTCTACTAAGGCTAAGAAGCAAGTTGAAATCTCTTAAAGCTGGCACTAGAGAAAGCAACAAACAAATAAACAAACAAAACACAGAATAAAACATGAAACACCCTGCAAAGCTGTTTCAATATAAATTGTAATTAACTAAATGTTTCTTAAAAAGGCAATTTTCTGGGGAGGTGGGGAAAGCAAAGTAAAACTGCAAAGGACTTATGCTAAAATAAATGAAGGAGCAAGTGACTGGTGAGATCACATTGACAGTGGCCTATACCTACTGGGAAAGTGACACTTCCTACCCAAGTAGCAAGAATACCACAGACACGTAAATGTACCTGCCTCTTCATTCTCTGTATTGCCCAATGTTTGGTCATAGCATTTCCCTATTTAAAGTGCCTGTCTCCTTAAGTCTGGCTTATAAGTATAATGTGGGCTTTGCTTACCCAAATAGCTTCGTGCCCCTTGCATTCCCCTCTGAGTGCATCATACACTGTCTTTGTTTCTTGGGCTCTGTTCGATTTCTCTGTCATTCACCTTCCCAAACCCCACCCCAGATTCTGCTTCTCCTTTGCCTGCCTCTCTTTGCTTGTATAGACTATTTCTTCTTTTTGGGATGACTCCTCATTGCTCTTCAGTTGGCTGGCTACTAGTCCTTTAAAAAAAAAAAGCTTAAGAGATGTCACATCTTTTTTTGATATCTTCTCTGAATAACTTCTTTTAAGATCTAACTACCCTTTCCTTTGTGCTCTAATAGCATCCTCTTCTGTAGGACCTATCGCCACCCACTATTTATTCCTCTGCCAATCTCTTTTCACTAATCTTCTTGAGGACACAAACTATACTGATTAGCTGCTTAATAAGTCCCTTTGAATAAGAGACTGAAGAAAATATTTGAGGCTTGATGTGTAGTTTTAAGGAGCTAGAAGACCATGAATCTGTGTTTACTGAGAAAAGAACTTTATTCTCTGGTTTAGTCTGAATGATTCTATGGATTAAATATGGTCAGGGCAAACATATCACTTTTGTTATTTCTTGTCACTGAATTTAACTTAGCTCAGAAGCTTCTGTTTTCTTGGATGGAAACTCTTAGTTCTGCCACTTCAGGATAACTCAGTTGCTTACGGTTTAAACTCAATCTCTCTTGGGTGGGTACTCAGTTAAATCCAAAGGTTCTCTACTGCCCATACCCTCGCTCCCCAGTGTTATGGAGGAATTCCTGGCCTCTGGGACCATCAACAAACCAAGGGTTGCTTATTCTCTCTACTCAGGAAACTGCTGGACCTTTCTAGGGAGTTTGCTGGTCTCTCTCTGGACTTGCCCCAGCTCTGCTTGCATTGTGTGCCCATTATCTAAGGCTCAGCTGTGTCCCCTATCTGGACATTACCTGGAACCCATGACCCTGTAGGTTTTGCTTTAGGCACCTTGACTTATATTCAACTATCTTTTTGGAGAGTTCTCTAGCTGTTAGCTCTCAGCCACCTTCTCCAAGAACATCTCTCACAATGAGAGCCCAGGAACAGTTACAGAAGTGTTGATGGCCCTCCAGGCTCTATCTCTTCTCCCCACACCTCCCCCTTGTCCTTAGCTCCATCCAAAAAAATAAAAATAAACAAAAACAAAACAAACAAACAAACAAAAACAAACTCCTTCCTGATGGCAGACGCCATGGAAGGTAAGCAGGAGAATCACCAGCTAGGAGTGGCCCAGACCGTCTGAGTTTCTGGTCTTGAGTCTCCACATCTCAGCTTTGAGCTTTCCATGGGCAGGATCTTAGGCTCCCTATATGAGCTCATTTTGTCATTGGCTCAGGGTTTATCTTTTGTAGGGTTTATCTTTTGAGAATTAGTTTCTCTGTATCACTTCCAATGTATCAGTGCTTTGAACAAGGAACCTACACTATTCCATGGGGCTCTGGAAAGAGGGCATAGTTATGCTTTCTCTATATGTACTGCCTCATCTTCTATTTCAGATAGACTGGTTCTCAAGGCCAGAAAGTTATCCCATTCCTTTCTCTTTTTCTTGTCCCAAGAGCAGGGTGTGTGAAGCTTAGCTCCTGAAGATTTAGGGAAGAAATACGTGTTGGGGTAAATACCCAAAGACTTGAAAACCCATATCCGAAAAGATATTTGTACACCAATGTTCATAGCAGCGTTATTCACGGTGGCCAGGACATGGAAGCAACCAAAGTGTCCTACGATAGATGATTGGCTAATGAAGCTGTGGCACATATATACAATGGAATATTACTCAGCCGTAAGAAGAGACAAAATACTGCCATATGTGACATGGATGGACCTCAAGATAATCATGCTAAGCAAAATAAGCCAGACAGAAAAAGTTAAAATCACATGATATCACTTATATGTGAGATATAAACCTAAAAGCAACAAATGAACAGGACCAACAAACAGAGACTCATGGGTATGGACTGTATACTAGTGGTTACCAAAGGGTAGGGGATGGGGGAAGTCGGGGGTGGTAGACAGAGTAAAGGGAATCAAATACATGGTAGCTGAAGGAAACTGGACTTTGGGTGGTAAATGCACAATGGAATATACAGATATCAAATTATAATGTACACCTGAAAATTATATAATTGTATTAACCAATGTTACCTCAATAAACTTAAAAATTTAAAAACAAATAAACAAACAAATAAATAAAAAGAAATATGTGTTGAAAGCATCGGTACACAAAGGTGCTAAATTATGTTAATTTACTGCTTCATAGTGTCAGAAATGACAGGTATTAACAGTTAAGTAGATAAAATTTTCTTTTTAAAAGCTGGAGAGCTGTCTCCAAACCTCCCAAAATAAATTATTTAGTCTGACCGTATTTTCTGTTTTTCAGTCTTTAAAAAGAGTTTCAAATTGTATTAATATCTTTAGATATGTATATTGCTAAAAATACAAAAAAAAAAAAAAAAAGGAAAAGAAAACTAAACCAAACCAAAACAAAACCCTCCTTAACTCAGTTTCTTCTATCATATGGTCATGGACTTACGTCATTTTAGCTTTTCTATTTCTAAACTAATGATTAGTTCTTCCAGCTCTTAAAGGTCAGACCCTGGTGATTCTCATTAAAATATGAAACATACTTTAAAGAGGTCATTTCAGACCTCTGCTTCTCCAAAGCAATTAGCTTTGGAGAAAAAAATATGATATACAAGTATAATTTGCCACTTACGAATGTAAGAATAGTTTTTATTGAAGACCAATAGATTTGAATGCTCATTTATTCAATAAACAAGTAATATAATTAGGAACAGAATGCCAATTGTTAAGAACTGACTAGGAGACTTCCTCATAATGGGTTGGAGCTACATGCGATTGATTGTTCAGTGGCAGTATTTACACTGCATGTTTTCTATGAGCACACACGCTGAGTTTAGATTCTCTAATTACCAGGTTTCTCATGGTAGTTAATTAGCTGCTTAAAGCTAGGCTTAACCCCATGAAAGAACTCAAGACAGCCTTCATGCTTTCTGCCAATTCTTTGAAGCAATGGGTAAAATCACCAAGTTATCTTATGTATGAAGGAGAGTGGTCCGACCCTGATGTACCTCCTGAACTGTATATTGCTCTTCTTAGAGTAATACACACGTTTTTAGCCTCGCAGGACTATTGTTAAGAAAGGAAGAGATAAGGCAGGTGAAACCATTTGGCACGGTTCTGGGAAAATAGTAGAATTGAATATGGAGCTAATATGAGTTAAGTGACTGTGAAAGGTTGAAAACTAACTGCCCCCTGACCCCGCCACCACCACCAAGGGCAAAGCTCACCAGGTGCCCTGAGACCCAGCTGGGTGGGGGTACATAGAAAAATCACAAAAACACCTGAAACTGAGAAGGTTCCCACGGCTGAACTTTGGTAATGTGTAAGATTGTGAGAATGTGAACATGCACTTGGAATGTCAATGCCAGTGTAATTTAATATGAGATCTTGTGGAGAGTTTGACCATACTTATTAAAAGACAATATTTTGTATACCTCTGGTCCTATAGTTCCACATATAGGAATTTCCCTTAAGGAAATAAAAAAAAATAGTATGTATATATAAAATAAAGTATAAAGTTCTTTTCAAAGCACTATTATAATAGTAAAAACTGAAAACATTCTGAGTATATCACAATAATGAAGTGGGTTACTAGTTAGCCATTAAAAATAATATTCTAGGAGAATATTTAATGTTGTAGAAAGATATATATATATATATATATAGCATGTCAAAAAATATAGAAGTTAAAAATATTCTGTACATCATGATTTAAATTTTATTATACACACAGAGAATAGATGACTTTGTGCATGCATACACACACAACAAATATACATGCTCCACATCTCTCTCTCACACACACACACACACACACACACACACACACACACATACACAGACAGACATGTACACACAAAGGACAAAATAAAATAATGACTGGAAAGCCCTACAGCAAAATGTAAAGTCATTTTTTTTTCTGGGTAGTGAGATTATTATTATTCTCATTTTCTTAGTTTTACTTGTTTGTGTTAACCAAATGTTCACAAAAAAACTTTGTGTTTTTTTACAAAATAAGAAAAATTTAAGTTTAACAAAAAAAGGAACATGTGAAAACTTTTCTTTAATAAAGATCATCTCCGAATCTTCAGGTGATTGAATTATCAGTGCACATTATTTGTGTTTTCTTACACAAAAGCACATTATTCCTCCTATACCCTAATCTTTTCTTGTCTTGTATTAGAAAGATAATATAATTAGTTGCTTGTCTCATTAAAGCTGGTTTAGTGATCAAGGCATTTCTTGAGACAAGGCAGATGTTTCTGATTAATTTACTCTAGTTGATTAGGTTAAGACCTGAAATGGAAATATTCATCCAGGTTGCAATTAGCTTTGCCTGAGTTTGTCATGCTAAATGGTTGTAAAGCCTAGAATTATATTGATGTAAGTAGATTTACCTGAATTAACTATGGCTGTTTGCTTTTACTCTTTTTAAAAAGTTAAAATTGTCATCTTTTGACATAAAATATGATAGAACGGTAGAAGCTAAGGCTCTTTATGTTTACTTTCCTTTTGTTCATTTTAAGTTCAACTGAAGAAACATCTAATTTCCTCCTTCATATACAGCCCTGTGTTAGTACCAGGGAGGAGTGTAGAGTTAAGATGTAATTGCCACCCACTAGTGTCTCTGCTCCGGTGGGGCATTCAGATACACATGTGTTGGGGTGAGTGGGAGTGGTGGGGGGTGTTCTAGGCAGAAAGAGTGATTTGAAAAAAAATAATGCTGAAAATTACAGTATCCCTTTTCAGGAACTTTCAAGAAGAGTGGCATGATAAGACCATAGGATCAGTTTGAGTGGTGGAAGTAAAGCTAGACATTTAAATTGAAATCAAGACATTGAATATCAAAATAAGGGGTTTGGAATTTACTTTGTATGCAATGGGCATCAAACAAATAATTTAACCAACAGAATTATCTAGAATGGAGAATGCTGACAGGAATAGGGAAGGGACAGACAAGAGCCCCAGAGACCGATTGGGAGGCCAAAACCCTTGTACAGACAAGGCTTTCTGAAGGTCTGGCTAGGGGGAGAGGTAACGTGAAGATAGAACAGAGGTCTGAAATGACAAGGACAGAATTTGCAAAATTGGGGTACAAATTGAATCTGGTATAAAGTAGAAGGAGAATCTGAAAAAGATTTCTATCTACTAAGCATGAGAAACTTGAAAGATGATAATAGCATTACCATTATGGGTGTGCTCATAATCGTAGTAATGATAATGATGATGATAATAATATTAAGGAGAGCAAGAGAAGCTGGTGAGTTTGCTTTATACATGAGAGAATGGTACTGTGGATAAAACCCTGTTAAAATATCTGGCAATTGCATATGTGAGACTGGAACTCTGGAAAGAAATCAAGACTATATTTGAAGGAAAGATGAAAGAAATGAGAGAAAATAGAAGAAAAAGAAAAGACTAAAAAAGAGTAATCACCAAAGCCAAGGACAGAAACTCAAAAAGAAAGAAAAAGTTATTTGGTCATCTATTCATCAAATAAATAGTTAAGACTTTACAGTGTGCCAGACATTCTTCTAAGTTCTGTGAACAGAACAGTGAGTAAGGCAACAATTTCCATGATGTCATGGAACTGGCCACCTAATTTATTTAATTTATTTTAAAATCAGAAGAAAAACGTAAACTTTTAGGTCAAAGACAGTGTTTAATATATATTTGTCTTTATACCAATGTCATTGTAAAATACAATTTTTATATTTGTTATTATGAAGGAATGGGTCACAAAGGCCAAAGTGCCCACGGCTTGTAAAAGCTGTGATATAGCCCTGGAAACAGAGCCTAGGGGCTGCTTTAGAGTGAAGGCCAGGGGTCATCTCCTGAGATAACTTGAATATGAGGAGATAGGAAGCTAGAGAACAGCATATAGAAGACATCAAACCAAATGAGCCCTGTCTGAGATAGGTCACTCTGTCTAGTGGTTTGCAGGTCCCTTGTGTATCGTTCAAGAACAGACAACAGGAGAATGTTATGAACTAGACTATAATGGGTTTAGAGGGAATAGGAGGCAAGACTAGGAGAAGCTTCCTTAAACTACAATTTTGGGAAAAGATGATGGGATAGTCATTAGAGGAAGAAGCCTGGGTGAATAAGTCTTTCACATTAGTATTCCTTCCAATTAACTTCTTTTGTTCACCTTGATTCCATATCACTAAATTCTGTTAACACCACCAGGGGAAAAATTCGTGGAATTTAATAAATAATTGAATTCTGTCCAAATGGTGTTACAATGTTCATTGGGCTCTATAGAGCCAAAGCTAATGCCCACTAATGTTCAGGAGATGGTAAACTAATACTATCTAATGAAATGAATTTGCATGTTGTTCATTACTTTTTTGACTTTTCCAAAAAAAAATTAATGTGGCCTAATGTGATAGTTACTGTTCTATATGTCATATTTACCTAAATAATTTTCCTCTTCTCATTTTTCTTCTGATATTACTTAACATATAGTGAAGAGATTATTTAGCCATTTAGCTCCTGGTTTGTTGTTACTGTGGTCAGCCTCATTAATCTTCAAGAACTTTTCCATTTACCAAAGACTCTGTGACTTATCCAAATATGCATAGCAATCAGAGGTAAATTGAATTGGAAAGCTGTCTCCCACCGCTTTACCTTACATTTGTTCCAGTTGTATTGTTTAAAAATGTTGCTTAGACCAATAGGGGAAGTAAAATGGAGATTTCTTTAGCTCAGATATTGTTCTATCCTGTGGAATATCTTCTCATTTGTCTCCAATGTTTCTTATACTATGAAAACTTTTCTCATCATTGCTCAGCCCCCTAGATCTAACTGAAATTAACTCTTTCTTTCCTATTTTATACCACTTCCATCTGAACATATTTCCATCATAATTGTGAAAGAGCCTGAATTTTGGATTGAGACTTGCTTAGGTTACCTCATTTCCTTTTGTCTCAGTTTCCTCATTTATTAAATGACTATGATGTATTAATCTAGCATCATCTTTCTAGGATCATTTTAAGAACCAAATGAGTTAATATATGTAAAGCTCTTAGAACTTATTAAGTGTCAATAAATATGATTGTTTTCAACATATGTCATATTTTCTTCCTGAGTGTGGCTGTTTGGTTATATGCAGACCTGAACTATATATAGTTACATGGATGTTGGTCCCAAGGGGCTTCTCTCTCTCTCCCTCATCTGTTTCCTCAATATCCATCAGTACCCAGTCTGTATTTTTGCCTCTCTCCCTTCTCTTTAACATCCCGCATCGCTTTTTAATTAGAGAATTATAATGATCTCCTGACTGATCTTCATCTTCTCCTGAACACTTGTGCTCCAGTCCACTTTCTGCATGTAGACAAATGGAGGGTTTAGAAATCTAAATCAGAACATATTAGTCTAGGCTTAAAATCTTTTAGTGGCTTTAATATCCTTAGGGTGAAAATGATAAACCTTCTCATGGTCTACCTGATATGTCCCTACACGTGTCAGACTTGATCTGGGCTCTTCTGCTCCTCTCATTTCCCATAACTCCACTGGCTTTTGTCCGCTATGCTCCCCTCCCTCATGAGCCTGGCATGCAGTGTGGAGAAGGCAGCCTTCCCCTGCTTGTCTGTTTCATTTCCATCCACATGCTGAAGACTGAGTACATATTATGACTTGCACAAGGTAGACACTCAATAAATATTAGTTGAATAAAAGTGATTAAAAGATGCATTTGACATTTTTAAATGGCTAGTTTTTAAACCTGTAAGTTTGGAATATAAACATTTTTTGATAAGGGAAAGTAGGTATGGTATACTTGCTTCATGACTATCAAATAAGAAAAGATAATGAACTTTTTAATCTCAAGGCCTGACACATGGAAAGCATGAAATGAATTTCTCCTCCTTCATGTCCCTTCTCCCTTGTTGTTCAATTCACTATGCTTTTTGTCAATCAGGATTGAAATAAACTCTGCTGTTATTACTCTTCTCAGTCAGGGATATCCAGGGCTGGTTGCTATACATAGTTCTTCCCACAGCCTTGCAGCCCAGAATGGAAAGTGTCAAGAAAAGGAGAGAGAGGTTATTTCTGAAAATATTAATCTCTCTCCCCACACACCGCTAAGGTTTTTCCATTTTCACTCAGCCTTTTTTCCTAGTCATGTTGTTAGATCATTCATTCTGGATTTGTGACATTAGAGATAAATGTGACATCAGAGAGTAGAGATAACAAGTGTTTTTTTTTTTTTAATTTTGAGTTTCAAAAATCTAAACACTTAGAGTAATGGAGAAGACAGACAAAGATTTGGAGGAGACAATCATGTAGATGAGCAGATATCTGTTCTACTAACCTTAACATCAAAATATTGTTTCTCAGGCTGGTAGAGAAAGCTGGAGGGAATTAGGGGGATTTCTGAAACAACACCTCTCCAAGCTGAGCCCTCCAGAAACATTTAATTCAGTATAGTTTTGTATGAGAACAGAGCAGTTTTGTGCCCATTTCCCAGGTATGTCCCAGAACAATAGCAAGATCCCAGAGAGGAAATGGTTGCATGTCTCCAGGAAGCCTCACAGAGTTTTCTGAAACATGGTATGTGTACAGCCAAATGAATCACATGCCTAAGAGTAGCAAAATGTTATTGCAGAGACTTCCATGCCTGAAAGAGTCCATGAGATCTCTGTGCAGTCACTGGTGTAGATTACTGACAGAGGACCAAATGGGGTGAACCTATCACCAGGGGATGATGTGGCCAAAAGACAGAGAGGAAGAGATAGACCATAATGCTGTTCAACACCAACCTCAGCACTATTTATATACCAGAAGCTTAGGCACAACCTGAAGAGAAGGATGGAAGTGAGATCGACATTCTTAAAATAATTAGGATTCAATTTTTGTCAGCAGATTAGGAGGAGGTTAAACTAATAATTAGGTTAAATTATAAAAAAATTTTAAAAATTTCTTTTCCATGCTTGAGTGGTGGGCTGAGACTATTTTTGGGACCAACATCCATGTAACTATATATAGTTCAGGCAAAGTCAAATAGTAAAGAGAGGAATGAAGGGAGTCACTCTCTGACTCCCTTGCTGGAGCATGGACAAGGATGAGGTGAGCTGCCTCCTGCTTTTTTATTATATTCTTCTGTTTTCCATGGCAAAGACAAAGTGTGGAACTCTGAATTATGTGCTTAAAACCACCATGATGCCACTGCTGGCTGCCACATTTTTTTTCCCAAAAAGAGTGTAGTATTTTAAGAGTCACAACCTTAGTCACAATAGGAATATCCCCTTGCAGAACCAAAGCTGACACATGAAAATCATGACTCAAATAAGATGATTAAAAGGTAAATTGTGCTCAAAAGGAACAATTCCAATAGAATGGAAGAATCATGTGTCTCAAAAAAAAAAGTGTAATTTATAAAAAGCCATGAACTTAAGGAATGTTTGAAAACACTCAGGCAAGTACAAAAGGGAAAGAAACAAGTGATAATATTGACTGTATAAAGCAGACTTCCTGGCCTAGTAAAAGATGTAGAGGATGAGCTTTATTCAAGAATAAAATTGGCTCGGAGGCAAGAAGTAACAGTGAGGAAGAGGTTCACCTTCTCTGGGCATTTGTGGAAAGTGGAACATCCACCTTTCTTTACTGATTGTTTCATCTCATGCAGGTAGAGGATGCAACAAGGGAAATTTCCATTCTGTATTTAATTTTAACCATCAAGAAAGAGTTTACTGTTGGAGTAAAAGTTATATGAACAAACCTTGGGAGAGATCAAGTCATTCTGGAATTCATAAAAGTGAAGAAAGGGAACAGTGGGCATAGTCAGACAAGCACTCCAGACTTTAGGAAAACAAACTTTTCAAAAGTTCATAAAAAGGCCGGCATGATTCCATGACTAGAGACTCTGAAAGGAAATACAGGAGTAAAAAGAGCTAGAAAAATATTATTTAAAAGAACATAGAAATACAAGTATGGTTATTAAAAAGACAAAAGAGAAAAGGACAGAAACAGAGACAGAGATTGAGAGAAGAAGACTGGAGTAGATAGAGGGGAGACAAACAGAGACCCACACAGAGATGGAGAGAGAAAACTGATAAAAGAGACTGATGAAGGGATCGACACAGAGAGATGAGAGATGGAGTCAGGGAGAGGGAGAGGGACCAACTAGAGAAACAGTACACTTAGGTTCATCACAAGGTTCCTGGAGAGTGCTTCCAGCTTTCTGCAGTATAAAACACTCCTGTAGGCAGAAAGCCAGGGGAAACTACAGAGAGTGACACACACCCTCCCAGACGACCAACCCAGAATTCCTAGCCTGCTTTTCCAGAAAAACTTTTCCTCTCAGGGGAATATAATGTAGCAATGTGACCCCTAACTGGTGTCTCTCAAAGAGCACAGACAATAGCCCTTCCCAGATGCTTTTCAGGCATAATTTCAACAAAAAATATTATCTAAGAGGAATGGAAATTTCTAAAAATAAAACCTATACAATCACAAATGTTCCTAATTGGGAAGAAAAGGCATAGGCAGCCAAAGAAATTCACATGTAGCTGCACAAGGAAGCTCTTAGATGATCTTAGATTATATATATATATATATATATATATATATATATATATATATATATATGTATATATATATTTACTCTGAGTAACTCTATGCTCACAGTAATTTATTTTACTTATTTTAATTACTCTGTATCCTACACGTGGCCATGCTGTCCCTCCAATGGTGCAGGCCTAGAGGCAGAGTTCTGGAATAGAGGAAGCGGCCAGGGATAGGGACGCTTTCCACACACTGCTCTATTTTATTACACTCAGAGCTGAGCCCTCGGTTGTCACGAATAATGGAGAACTTCTTATCTCCTCTGGGAAAGGAAGGGAGAATTCTAAGGAGTGTCAAGAGAGAATGAACCTGACACTGACAGAGCATAAACTATCCATGTATTACCTCTCCACATTTCCATCCACCAAAATGTTTACTGAACACTAAAATAGCTACTCGTGATTTCTACAAAAATAAACAATTTCTAAATTAGTCAAACTCAGAAACTCAAATCTTAAATGAGCTCCTATTTACTATTCTTTGTCTCTAATACTATTTTCTGATATTTTATCTAAACTTCGTAGCAAAAGTCTATTTTGATGAATGTCTGAAGAAGCAAATTTTAACCAATATTTGCTGCAGCTTCAATATAAAATAGCACTTGTTTTTCTCAGTATGATTTTATTTGATTATACATCAAGTGCCACAAATACAATCATAGAAAATATTGTAGAAGAAACTACATACATGAGAACAAGTTATGAAAAATTATGCTACTTAGGAATTATACTATTGCACTTAAGCTGTAAATGATGGCAATTATGATAATGACTTTGAGTATGACAATGTGAAGGGCATGTTATTCTTCGTTGAACCTCAAACCAGCCATAGAGCCCCGCATATATATAATAATAATTTAGTTATTATTAAAATAGTAACAAATTAATAGTAATAAGTTCATTGGATAAAAAATGATGCCTCTTGTGGAGGCCTGTGTGAAGTTATGTGAACTGGTCTCTAGTGCTAAGAAAGGAACAGTGCAGGGGCTAAAGGATTCTAAGGCACAAAAGATACTCTTTGCTATTGAAACTGAGAGTGGCAGTGATGATGGTTGGGATTAATCACAGGAGTAAATTTATGTATCCTGTGGTTGATAATAATAGTTAACATTGATTGAGGAACTAATTGGTGACAGATATCATGTTTCATGATTTACATATAACATTCTACGTACTTCTGATATCAGTTGTAACATAGATATCAAACCTTGGTTGTTGGTAAGCAATTTAGAGCTCAGAGAAGTAAAGATCTTTACATAAAACCATTGGCTCTTGAATCAGATATAATACTTGTCCACTGATGTGTGTTATGATATGGTACCTTCTAAATAATTTCTTTTTTTAACTTACTAATCAAAAGACCAACTGACTGACATATTAGCTACTTACAAACCACTTTTTTTTTTGCATTTTTATAAAGGGCCCTCATTATACTTTTTCTGTAGACCAAATAGAATTGTGGGTTCTAAATTCCCTTGACCACAGGAAGGGGTGGTACAAATAAAGGAAGTACTTGGAAAACAGTGTGTCTTTTAATGTGGAAACTAAATTCATCACTTACTGACTTCAGGTTCCAGTTCAGGCTACAGTTAAGAAAGAAAAGAATGACAGGAAATGGTCCTAAAAGGAATTCAGCAAAGAAGAAGCACTCAAATGTTTTCATCTTCTTCTGACTCTTTGTAATCTGTCTCCACTTTGACCTTGATTTCATCACTCACGGTCTCTGGTTTCTGCTGAACAGAGCTTTGACGCATGTTATTAAAAAGATTATTTTATCTTCACAGCCTGTTTGATAAAGCTCTGAGCACGTTTGCAAGAGACGTTGTTAATCTATTTACTTAGGACATGTTAGAAGGCATGAGAACTTCTCACTTGTCATTTAAAGGTATAAATATCAAGAGGGGCCTGATTAAATTCTGAGCAACTACAAATGACAAAGTTGAAGCTGAGACTAAAACAAAATACAACTTAATAAGGATTAATTCATCACACAGATGGGGACATTTTGATAGGTAGACAGCCTATTGTTCTAAGAGTAAAATCTCTACTCTGGATGTTTTTCACCCACTATGTAAAAAGGTGTTAAAGAAACTTTTTGGACAAAGGGAAAGAAGTTTTATGTCAAAATAAGTTAAGCTACAGTAATTTTTAGGTTATAATAATGAAAAGTATAAATTCAAAATTCAGAAAACAATCTAAGATAAAAATAAATTATTACTGCAATATATCTTAGTAAAGTACCATATTCTAAAAACTACATGAAGCTTCAAAATAACATGTAGAAGCCAGTAAAGAAATTCATTTTTAAAAAGCTGATGATGATAACTAATACTTGCATAGAAAATTACTGTTTGTAAAGTAACATTTATCATCTGAATTCTGACATGCTAAGGCAAAGTATATATACCTCAGAGTTGAAATGACTACTTATATAAAGGAACTTAAAAACTTTGAAGGATCTGAATTTTCAAATAGTCCTATGTCTCATTTATGAATTTTCTCACAATGTTCCCTAACTAGTACAAACCTTTTCTTTTTGTTTCTGTACCCCAAATTCTCCATCTAGCTTTAGAGCATCTGTAGCTAGAATCTGACACAGAGCTTAGTGGCACTTGCACTAAAGATGGCTTTAGGACCACATTGTAGGCTGAAAAACTTGATACTGTCAATGTTTCATCACAGAATTGACTTAGAAATGACAGTTTATAATAAAAAAAAAACTCTCCAGAATGTCATGTGTTAATTTCCAATGAGAAATATTATTATCGAGAGAAATGGCTGCTCTGATCTGACAAGTACCCGGGAAGGCAAATCTTTTTTGGTGGTTGCCTGGCTCAAAGATGGAGTAGCATCAAGTTCTAAAGCCCATTGCAACTGGCCATGGAGACTATGGATGGAAGATATTCATGTTGACCTGAAAGAGTGTCTTTTCCTCGTCCGATTTTTGAATAAAATCTTTGGGCTACCATTTCTATCTTACTAGTTTTTTTTTTTTTCATTTGTATAGTCTTTATAGAAAAAGAAGCAATATAATTACTTAAGTTCTTGTATATATAATTGCAACTCAGTTCTGTCTTCCAGAAGTTAAATCCAGGATATACAGAGCTTTGAGATATTCTTAAACTTGTTAGATATGGACTTACAAATACAAGTCACTAATGACATCTGTTTTATGTGAACATTCACAGTTTAAAGTTCAAAGGGAAACTTAATTCCCAAGTCCTTAGGGCTTCTCACACATACAGATACTAAAGGAGCATCTCTAACTTCCAATGTCCCTTTCTTTCATTGAACTTTGATTACCTTTGTGTCAATGATGTATTTACTTATATCTGTAAATTGTTTGCTACCTAGACAGTAGAGCGGATGTGCAGCTGGTCAAGGAGTAAGTGGAGAGATTTTTTGTGGACACTCTCTGAGATTGGAACCTGGACACTTTGCAACTTGCTGTGTTCCAATCCGGGATCTAATGTGCACATTCTGTTGATATAAGCAAACAAGAGACTCAGTTGTATTTAAAAGTTTTTGTTCTGTCTAATGGAAATTTAACTCTGCCACACTTTTTCATTCTTACAATTGTCTGTATATTTATCTTCTCTAATTATCTTTTCTATATACTGTCGTGACTGAAATCATGACTTTATACCATTAAGTCGCCAAAAATCAAATAGAAAAGTCTATCAAAACATAGCTGTCAGCTACACTTTTATTCTGTGGAAGAAGAAAGGCGATTCTATTTTAACAATTTTCATTTGTTTCTGCCACAAAGATTCATTTGTGATAGTGCTCTTTTAAATTTAAAAGATATTTTAGATGATATCATTTAATATTTCTCTTCTGACTGATTCTGTTATCTGCTGTCAAGTAGATCATGTTGCCTAGGAAACTTGAAGCCAATATCAAGTGTTTGAGCTCTCTTCCTTATTCTGTCTTTGACTTATTTTATGAAAACTGGTAAGTCACTTAACCATTTTCTGCCTACACATCCGAAAAATAAGTTAGAAAACTATTGTCAACAAACAATGCATGCTCTTTATCTGCTGTGTATTCATTCTGTCACTGCCACAGCTCAGAGTGCTCTTTTCTCAGCAGGGGAGGTAAGAATCAAAAGACAGAAAACAGCTCAGCAGTTGATGACATTCTTGGTATAAGCACATCTTCTGTAAGTCGTGTCTTTAGAACAAAGGTGTAAATGCCAAAGGTTTTTAAAATGCTATTACAAATCTGGATCAACTTTATTGTTTGTCAGGCAGATGTTAGTAAAACTGCTTCCCTTTTCAGATTTATATTAGTCCCTATGGCTGGACTTCCACATAGCCCAGTGCAGAACTCCAAGGCTGCCTACCCTCCCAGAGTGATGCTGCCCCTCTGAGTGATCCTAGGGTGTAAATTGCCAGAAGCCCTGGTAGACATCCTAGTTCAGAACACTAGCTGACTTCAGTTCAGATATTGGCTCTGCTTCTTATTAACAAATCCTATGACCTGAGAAAGTTTGGTAACCTTTTTGAGCCTCAGTTTCTTCATCTGCAAAATGGGAGTAATTAACAGTACTAACCTCATGGAGTTGACATAAATAAGATAATGTGTGAAAATCACCTAATATAGTATATGGTATATGGTAGGCATTAAATAACTGGTAAGCATAAATGTGGAAAGATCCAAACCCTTTTTCATTTATTTTTACCATTGCCTTAAACAACAAACCCCTTTAGAGATATTGTCCTTGACTTTTGTTGAGCACTTGCCATACTATTGGATCCTATCAAGTTCCCAAAGAGTGAAAGTAGTATCTTTATCTCCAATTTGCCATCTGCATCCCTTGAAAAGTAAATCCTCTTCTCAACTTCCCTGCCACCACTCTCTCCTCTTTTCCATATGCACAATATTAAGGATTTTGATATGAAAATTATTGAAAATTATTCTCTATTCAGTGTCTTTATTCTCTTGCTCCACCCACCTTGCCTTGCTGTTCTTGTCATGCTAGAATTCTAGATCAATAGCACAAAATTAACCTTAATTTGTGATGATAAATTTATATAGAAAAAAATACCAGGAAGAAAAAACATTTTTACTAACTTTTCAAAAGTTGGAAATAACTGATTAAATAACTAGTTCACAATGTCCTCTCTCAGCTGAAAATTAAAATGATGTAGATTTTTCTTGGTATATAATAATAGTAATATTATGGGATAAAATAGGGCGAGGGAATCATTTTTGAAATATATTTATAAAATAAAGAAGAATGTCTTCCCTTGTTTGATTTTTTCTGTAATGTTTCTTTATCATAACCTAAGTAGGTGATGACTCAGAGAGACAAGGGAAGGATGGCTAAAACTAAATACAAAGACTTCAAGAGGGAATTAATATAGAGCAGTGTGGTCTACTAGAGAGAAACTCAGACTTGGAGCTGGAGAACTTGGTATCCTTTCCAGACAGATTTTTATACACTCCTCAGTATTAATTAGAAAATTGTGTTTGTCTCTCAGCTGTATTTCCCTCATGTAAAAAAGTATATTTCTGCCATGGAAAAATCACCATTTTATTCCATTAAACTACTACCTGTGGAAATAAACAAAGACTAATCAGTGAGAACAAGCAAAGCATATTTATTCAGAAATTGTTACAGCAAGAGAGTTAACCATCAGCTCTTTTACAGAAATGCAAAGGCAGGCAGAGGAGAGAGTATAGAGAAAAAAGGAAGCTCTGGTGTGCCCCAGTAGAAGTTGTTGTCCTGGGGAAGTTGTAGGGGAAGGGGGCTCAGGAGAAGGGAGGCTTTCTATTTGGCATTTTTGGTTGGTCCTAAGTTGGAAGTGGAGATAACAATTAAGGAGGCTATCAATTATTAAGCAAGTGTTGGCCATTTGGGGTCAATTATCATAGGCATTATTTGGCTTTCTCACCTATTACTACAGATACTGGTCTGACTCCTCACAAATGTGACTTGTGAATAGCAGGCTGGCTTCTTGGCGTTGTTACTGTGGTGACTGCATTGTTTTCCTGGTTTGGTTGCTGAAGGTTTGAGTTAGAGTTATAGTTTTATATATGGTCTGGCCATTGTCCATTCTCATATTCAGTGCCTCATATCTTCAGGGTGATGTCCTATCTGCAGGGAACCAGCCAGAGAAAAGAAGACTTGGGTTATCTGTATTTCAAAACCATTTTAAGTTCCCTGGATGACAGATGTACGTTAAACACCCTTTTAGCATTTTGTGTGTAAGAGAGAGAGCATGAAGTTTAAGCTACAATCAAGGGCTAAAGAAGAATATCAAACTTATACATATTATTTATAAGAGTGGACCAACATAATGAGTAAAAAATTGAGAATGTGTTTCAGCAACAGAAGCCCACTCAGGGAGATGACTATCATATACCCAACTAAGACCAGTCAACAGAAGTGACAGGGAGGTAAACTTAGTGCAAAGAAAGGGAAAGTCTTTTCAAACTTTAGTGCTCCTTGACAATGCCATGAGGAGCATCCTGAAGAAAGAAGTTTCTTCCCTTTGGCTTGGCTCTAGCAGAGATGATCATTTATGAAGACTATTGTGGAGGAGGTCATGCAGAGGACAAAGAGTGGCCTCAGATTCTGGGATTATACAAATCTAAAAGGCAAGTCTTGAAATTTCCAATAAGAAATGATTAAGATATTGAGGGAAGAGTGGAAATTAGGTGATGAAGTAGATTAACTTACCAAATGATAAGTAGCAAGAGAGAAAACTGTAAAAATATATTTAATAAGAAACAAGAAAAAAGGAATGAAGTAGGCAGGAGGGAGAGTTAAAGCATAAGAAAATCATTGGCTGCTGGAAGCAATACCAGTTTCTCTCTGAGAACTCTGGGTGCTTGGTCACCTCACACACCAAAGATGGTAGAAATTTGAGTAGGCGAGTAAACATCCCTGATTGTGAGCCTGGACCTTCCTGTGGGTTTCCATTTAAGTGGATTTCTGGGGAGGTTGCAATTCAAGAACTAGAGGCTATCATCATGGGGAATTTACAAGCTACAGATTTAATTTCTGGATTGAATTACTGCCATTCTGCAATCCAATTCTCTTTAGGAATGTAATTTATTCTTCTCTTACATTCTCTAATTACTCATTATTCTCCATGATTATTTGAAAGAAGAAATGCACATTTTAGGCATCTAATTTCAGGATGCAACCTAAGCAGGGTAGTACAGTCTTGCCTATGCAAAATGGAAGGTGAGAAAAGTCCTAATGCTTATTGTGTCTTGAGCCAGGCACTGTGACAGACATTTTATAAATAAACATTGGTTCATTTAATCTTCTTAAATGTTCCCCTTAGGAGAGTAGTATTATTCAAATTGTTTAAGTGAAGAAATTGAGGTGTTTCTGTGGCCTAGTAACTTACAAAGGTAACTTAGTTATCGGTGGGAAGAACTAGAATTTAAAACCAGATTTACATGCTCTAAATCCATAGTATAGACAACCTCAAGCAAGCAACAAACCACAAATAATATATATTTATATATACATTAACTAATACCTTTATTTCTTTATAAGAAATAAAGTATGATGAGTTAATGAAGTCCAGAATATAAATTTCATTTTTGTATTTCACTAAAGAGATAAAATTATTGTTTAATCAAAACTTAGTCATATCAATAACTGATAAACTTTTAAAGTGGCATTTCATAAATTATAGAAATGCATAGAAGGTCTTTGAGAATCTAATATGAAAGAATATTTCACTGAGACATTACTTTCACTGAGATAAAACATTTGTTTTCTAATTTGCAGGTTAATCATGAAAGAATAAAAGGAATTTTTCTCACTGGTGACACTCTTATTTCCTGGTAAGAATGATGGTTTTTATTGCCAAGGGGAGTTGATATATTTTGGTATGTTTCAGGATAAAAACAAACAAAAATGTTCCTAGGCAGAGTGAACTATCTAGAAAGTAGAAAATAAGAGCCTTCATTGTAGGAAACATAGGTTCAGAAGGAAATTAAACTAGATTGGCAAGAGAAATGACTCTATCTCGGTGTGGTAGTTATTAGTGCTATTCACAAAATATTACTTATTCTTCTCCCAGGCATAAAGTGGGGTTTCCCTTCATGATCCTGTGGAGCTAGGTGTGGTCATGTGACTTGTGTGATTAGTGAGGTGTGAATGGAAGTAAAAGCCTTAAGTGCCAGTGTGAGCTCTACACTGTGTTCTTTCTTCTTTGATTCTGACTGATACATTTCAAGATAGTGGCTGCTGAAGCAACTGAGGTCCCAGAGGGAGAACTGCAATGCAGAGCCCTCAACAGACCTGCAACGGACATAAAGCATGAGTTAGAAATAAACATTGTTTGTTTTAAGCTTCTGAGATTTGGAGGTTGACTGCTGTTTCAAATCATGACTGATATCCCTGGCCAAGGAGACGGACAGCCACACTTGACAGTGTGTATGTGTACATGATTATGAATGTGTATGAATATCTATGTCATCTCAATCAAGCAACGATCTAATGATGATAAATGCTTGCTAGGTTAGGCTGTAGGGAACAAGAAGAATCTTAATCATAGAATACACAATTACATATAGTAGGAGAAAGAGGATATGAAATCTAAATAACAACATTGAAATAAAATAAAAATTATTAACAAAAAACTGCCTGCAATTGTTTGTCAAATAAGTTCTGAAGTTAATAGCCAGTCCTGTCATCCTATAGATGGAAGAGCTGATAAGGTTCAGACTCAGAAAAAGAAAATGCCCAAAGACACAGCCACCTCCGGGTTCTTAATGAGATCTCTCCCTTTCTCCCTTCCTTCTTTTCAGTTTTTTTTTTATATGTACATAATTTTCTTAAAGTCTTTTTATTTTAAAAATTATCTCTATCTTGCCCTCACAACTTATATAGTCTAGGTTTATAATAATTTTTCTTTAGCACTTCAAAAATATTATTTGGTTGACTTCTGGAATCTGTCACTGCAAAAGAGAATTATGCTGTTCATTTAAATTATTCAATAATTTTAAATTAATAAATCATTTCTAATTTGATTTTTCTCTATGGAGAATTTCCATATGTTCTCTTTGTCCTTGATGATATGGAATTTCAACTATGCTAAGTGTAGATAGTTAAGATATCCTACTAGACATATCTTTGCCATCTAATATCTGTCTTTCTTAATTTCTGGGGAATTATCAAAGGATTAATTAATTAAAGGTTAAACTCTCAAACTTCATCTCTTTGACTCTCATCTTTCCACCTATTTTCTCCTTTGGGTAATGCTATTTGACTTAAATTAAAATTTCTCATACTGCCTTCTCCCTTATCTTCTTTTTTATCTTCTGTTTATTTTACTTCCATTTATATTCTCACTTACACATTGGGTTATGCCCTGGGAGAGTCTTCTAGTATATCCTCCAGTTAACTGATTCTCTTTTTATCTTTGCCACCTGTATTGATCAACCCACATATTTTTATTACCTTTAATTTCTTTTACCGTATGTTTTTTCTATGTTCGTCACTTCATCCTTTTCATAGCAGCCCATTCTTATTTTATAACCTCTTGTTTCTCTTTTCATACAAGTCGTTTTTTTTCTTTTTAGAGACTTTGCACATTCTTTTTTTAAAGTTCTTTCTGTTTGGCCCATTATTTTTGGGTTTATGAGTGCCAAATTTCCCAATTATACATTTCTGGATTTTCTATTCATAGGCATTGTAACTTGGATTTGTGACATTATCTTCAGCAAGAGTAATGTCCCATGGCAGACTTGAAGTACTCCATATTTTGCAGATTGGCCCATAATTTTGCCCTACTATGGCCCTACAATTGTTTAGTTTATAATTACTTTTGACAAGATTCTGTAGGGCCCATGAGTTCAAACAACTTTTTCCATTAGTTTTCCTCGGCAGTGTTTCCACTCACGGTCTGAGGCTGGAAGCTGTACATCTGGTGCATTTGCAGGTGGCCAGGTTCCCATAGTTTGCTCACTGCTGTTATCTGCTAATGCAGAAACTCCAGCTGCTAAGGCATCTATTTGTTTCCAGTTGCTCTGAGGACCACTCAGACCCTACTCCAACATACCCTATGTCGCAGCAGGGAATCTCAGTGAACAAGATCAGCAGGCAGTAGAAACTTAGGAAAGCAGTTGCCTTTTCTAAGGCCAATCATTTCTAAACTTAATGATCTTATTAAAGTATTAATTACCATCATATACAATTTCAAAGTCACGTTCCACTATAAGGAACTAAGGTCTTGAACACTGGTTACCACTATTCTTATTGTAACTTTTGACCGTGACCTTATAGGGCTCAGAATTAAGAGATAAGGTCACTAGGGACTGTGTTGCTTCCAGTAGTCTGATTATTAATGGTCTGATTATTTAGTTGTCAGACATCAGTCTGACTACTGCTGGTACCACATGGAAGCTTTTCATGGCCACTTGCCTGATACGTGTTCACCCAGGGTTATAAGAAGATTTCTATATTGATTTCCATGCTGTAATTTGAACCAAATTCCTTATCATAGTGCTAGTACCCTATATTATAATGGCTTTCTTTCTCTACCATTAGATAGAAATCTTCATAAGGCCAGGTGTTTATATCCTCCAGGTAGTGTTTTTCCAGCACTAAGCATAATGTCTGGCAAATAGACTTCCAGATGCTATCTGCTGAATGAATAATTGAATGTCTAGATCAGTGAATTCATTAGTGATTCTTAGGTGCTACTATGAGAAGGATTTTCTGTTCCTAGTGACACACAAGTTTTTGATCTCCTAGGGCCAACAGTTACCTATATCCCACTTGATTTCACAGCACCCTTTGTGTACTGAGTGTCCTATGGCTGCTTTTCTTTGCTCTTCTCTGATCTGTCCAGGAAGTTGAGCTCAGGCAAGGTTTATTATCTTCCCTCCTGGTTGGAGAAGCTTCATGCTGCACATCAAGTTATAGCAGTTACACATTTCTGTTGTGTATAGGCTTTATTTATTATAGAAACCACTTTGGAAAAAAAACTATGCAAATGAAATTTCAATACCACAGGAATTTGACACTGTGCCCAAAATATTAAACATAATTAGAGTAGCTCTTACGTGTTTAGTATTGTGCCAAGAACATTTTTTCCTCAAAGGTATTTTGACTAGAATGCCTTGCACAAAAATAATTGACATCAAAGTTATGTCTGACGTACGCAAACCATTTACGTTATGAATTCCTCGTTAAGGCCTCCTTCTAGGGTGGGCTTAGGAGCAGGTACCCTGAATGTAATTTACAAATAACACATATCTAAATTAAGGAAGTTTTCAACAGTTAAAAAATAAGACCAAATGATGTTTTAGAAAGGATGATTGCTACATTGAAGTCTATAAATAAAAAGTATATTCTTTTAAATATTACTAATTATATCTATATGTGCTATTTACAGTCAACTTTAACCATAAATATCTAAAGTTATTTAAGTTTAATTATGAAAGTTTTACAAAATCGTCACAGATTGCATGTCCCAAATTTTAATTTATTTGTTTACATGTTAATTTTGTTGTTATTCCATTTTATATTTAGGTAGTAAGTGTCTCCTCAACTTTTCTAGAAAATGCTCATTCCCATAAATGCAACTAAGGAAATGTAGACCAAGTAATATAGTCAATCCTGAAAAATATTTTATACCAAGTCAGTAATATCTATAAAATAATATTTTTATTTTCCTCAAAATACCCCATGAACGAGCTTTACTCTGCACATGTGGTTTGGAGGTAGTGTAAGAATGTTTGCTTTCTCCCTAACAAAGAACTCTGTGGAGACAGCAAGCTAGGTCTGATTGGGTTCATGTGGAGTTATCGAAAGACAGGCAGCACCTTTAAACAGGACAGGAAAAGCTGTGGACCTTGAGGATGGCCAGGGGAGGAAATCAGGCTGCATTTCCTGAGCAAACTCACCCCTGTCTAAGCCCTCCACTTCTGCTCTTCGCTTGGGTGAGAACGCTATGTCTCAGACTGGCACGGGGTATTTATCTGCTGATCGCCATATCTCCCTAATACAGCACTGAGTCTGGTGTTTCATAGTGCACTAGCTGACTGCAAACACCTGTCTTGGCTGTCACCTGGTTTAAGCCCCACATGTCTCCAGAAAGAATGAGTATGGATATTGCTCCCTAAAAATACATGAAGTAGATCTTTTGATCTAAAATTTCAGAGAGGAAAAAGAAAAGGGAATTACTGGCATCTAAACCGATATTAGAGAATGGAAGCTATACAGTTTCTTTACCGATTAAATTTAAGGCATATATGTGCAAATGTATCATTCATAGATATATGTGTGTGTCACAAACATTACATAGATGCAAAAAAATACAATTATAGGTGTGCGTATAATAATTCTTGAACCTTGATGAAAAGATTCTTTTGAAAATCTGATAAATTATATGGACGATCTGAGTAGAAAATTTTTTATTTGCACAAAATATGGCCACAGGGGGATTTCCAGAATTCTTGACATTAAGACATGAAATAATAATTATATGCATAGGCATATTATTATACCTTGGTGTCCCCAAAGGAAGATATAATCAACAGATAAAACACCAAAGTAAAAGCCAGGAAAGTTTTTTCTCTTTTATTTTCCTGTTAGCAGTCTCTGTTGTGGTTGTATAAAGTGGATTGTTAGTGGCAAGACACAAAGTAGAAGAGGGAATTATAAATTTGTTGCATTGTGAACAGAGACTTGGATTATATACAATTTTTAAAAAGCTCATTTGTGAGCTGAATCTGAGACTTTTCATATACCACGATGGCAGGCATCATGGTGTCAGAAAGTTACGATTAAACACTTCTATCGAAACAGGCTTCCCCCTTTATTGCTTTACCCTAGACCTCAGAAAGACCACTGGTCACTGTGGGAGCAGTCGTATCAGGAACTTCCAGGGGTCAGCAGGCTACCTGGTGGATAAAAAGATTCTAGGGCAGGGATATGTCGAAGGGTCTCTTTCATTTTCTTTTCTAAGTCTTCTATTAGAAATGATGCTATAAGAAACTTACATAAGTGTGCCCATCTGAAGTTTATGTAATATTTTTGAGTATTGGTTTCTTCACCTACCTGACTGGAAGATGCAAGATTTTTTGTCTTATGCACATTGGTCTGGCCCACCATGCAATGAGGTGGGCTAAGTGCTTTACAAACCTTCTGCTAGCCAGTGGAGAACAGAGCAAACACAATGATTTTCCAATACAGAAGGCGGTAGTTGCACATTAGGGTAAATGGCAGATCATAAGATCAGTTTGTCACAACTCTTCATGTTCTAATCATTGCTCAGCTTCAAACAGCTCTGAAACAGAAATGGCTAGAATGGAAGCTTTCAGGCATATGACTCTAGCTCCATGTCCAAAACTGTCACCTCTTTTCTTTACAAGAAATCAAAATGGCAATGTAATTTTTCCTCAATGCAACATGATGAATATTTTTATCTTATAGCTTATCCGAGGATACTGATCAGTTGATGACATAAAAGGATAATTCAGATGCATAAAAGTCAATATGTATTTAATATGAGTTATCTGGTGAATGAATAAAGTTTCCTAAGGTGTGAGTTGCTTTTCCATGGCAAAGTGAAATAAAGAATGTTCACATTTCTAAATTATAATGATTCCATCAGATTTTGGATGCAACTCTATAGTAGTTTCCTATAGAGAAAACTCATAACATAATTTAAATTCCACTCTTTTACTTGCACCGTAGGAAGATATTTATCTTATACCCATTTAATTCTCATGAAAAATGTATAACTCATTATTGCAATGCATGAAAGAAAATACAGGCATTTCTATTTTGAAAGAAAGCTCCATGATAAGTAAGTGCCAGGTTATTTCACTTTTTAGTCTTGTTTTCCAACTTCTTGTGATACCAAAATACTTATTAAAGATACATGCTCTACCCAAGAGTGCCCTTGACTTGAAATGTCTTGAAACTGAACCACTGCCTTGGAGTGGCTACAGCATTTTTAGATAGAAAGAGCTAATCTCACGTGCTTTACCCTATGTTGATTATATTTTCTTTTCTCTTTTCATCTTAAATCTTCCCTCTGTAAAGTTAAGTTGATTTTTATCTTTTTTTTTACCAAGGCCTGTATCTTTGTATATCAGGACCCATAATTTCATTGGATCAAGCAATTTCCAACTTCTATATGTTCCAAGTTATCCATTATAAATTGTTGGTTCAGAATTTGAAAAACATTTCCATAGAGAAATAGTACAATTAAATGGTGCTCATTTCCGTAAATCTATGCAGATTATTAATCTGTTAATGTATGAGAAAGTAGACTGTTATGTGAAGAGGCCAAAGAAACTAAGCTTTCTCCATTGCTTTTGAAGAAGAAGTTTCTCCAGTTCCATCTACAAGATTACACCTTGTCCAGAAGCCTGTGTGGCAGCAGGAGCTGGACTTCCTGGTTCCCTCCACCTCCACAAGATTGGTGGCAGCTCTCAAGAGAGGAGATTGGCCAGGTGTGCATGGCAAACACAGATCTCCAGGTAATCAGAGAGCCAAGATGAGTTATTGATGGAAGGCATATATTAGGATGGAACCAGGATACTAGGAGAAGCACTCCAGTTTGCTGTTCTTCCTTCCTTTTTCTTTCTGCCACCCCAGCCTATATTTGCCCTGTCAAGGCCTCTTGAAAAGTGGTGAGAGTCCCCTGGACAGTACAAGTTAGCAATTTTTTAACATGCTTCTGTTCTTGCCTTCCTGACCACTAGCCTTTACCAACAGCATTGCTGCTGGGGCAGAGCACAATGCATAGCTAGAAGAAATGAAAATGCTTTCAAATCAAAAGTTCAATCAGCTCTTCCAGGTTGCCCTCCAGTTCTATGCCTCTGCATACCTTACTTAGCTGCTTGAAGATTATCAGCACCTACTTGCTTGAACAAGCATTTTGATTTCAAAGAGCATACAAAGAATAAAAACTGGAAACACCAAAATGCTATATTGCAAAAATGAGTCAAATGTTGGCGGGGCGCGGGGGGGTGGGGTGTTAAAATTGTGAATTAGATTATAGAACATACCAAAATAAAACAACCTTAATAACCTACTTTTTTCTTTGGTAAAAAATATAGGTTTTTAAATAATTGTTTTATTTGGGAATGATTCTAGAATTGCAGAAAATGTGCAAGATAGTACAGAGTTTTCATAGGCCCATCCCCTGGTTCCCCCATTGTCAACACCTAACATTATCATGGGACATTATTTAATAGGAACATGGCATCAGTACATTGTATTAAGTACACTCCAGAAATGTCAATAGGTTTACCGTGACCAAGTCCAGGGCACAGCATTGCATTTAGTCCTCACATCTGCTTAACATTCTCTGGCCTGCAACAGTTTTTCAGTCTTTCCTTGTCAGTCATGACCTTGATATTCTTGAGAGAGATTGACCAAGGATCCAGACAACCTGGTTTGTCTGATGTTTTTCTCATGATGGGACTGAGATTATGGGTTTTGGAACGACTACCACAGAGGTGAAGTTCCCTTCTTGTTACTTTTATTAGAAAGTATGTGGCATCCCTGAGACATTCCCAGTGATGGCAACATTCATCAGTTGGCCGAGCAAGGGTTTGCCAGGTATCTCCACTGCAAAGTCACTATTTTTTTTTTCTTTCTTTCTCTATTATTTGGAAATAAGTCACTATATCTAGCCTGTTCCCAAGGTTGGGAGAGGGGAAAATTAAGCTCCACTTTCTAGATATTACTTATAATATCTCTTCTCTCCCATTTATGTGTATCAATCATTTATTTATATCGGTATATTTTCATGTAGATTTATTTAGTATTTTGGGTTATAAGTGAACTTAGTTTAAGGGTCTTAAGACATAACCCTTATCCTCAGAACAAAGCAAACAACACTGTGGGGCAAATGGCCTAAAGTCTGAGTGGGAATTGAGCAAACCCTTGGAAGGTCTCAGAGTGAGGCTCTGATGACACATCAATTAGTAGTGACTTATTCACAGCCTTTCTCTCAGACACTTTTACTATCAGCCCACACAGCCATTTCTTTTATTACTTGGTGCTGTGGTGGCTGGCTAGCCTCCGCCCCAGTCAGCTAATGAATAAGCTGTTACTCACGGAGACACGCTCTGCTCTTATCTCTGTTTCATAGGCAATCCTGGACACAGAGCTAATAAAAAATAAGCCTTTTGCTTTTCTTCTTTTTATCAAGCAAAGAAGCACTGTATTCTTAGTCTTTGTTCCACAGATAGTAGGGAATTTGACAAATGTACTTTCTCAACTTCAGAAATATGTCTGTTCTCCAAAAAACACTTGTTTATCAAATAATGGCTAAAGTATTTAACTATGTACCAGAAAATCTTTAAATGAGTTTCATTTATTTCTAATTGAAAGAATATAGACTTGTATTTTAGTACCTTTTTCTTATTTAAATGGTTTTCATTTTATAACTTTAATTTTAGAATGCTACCACATACTAAAATATTATATTTAGTACTAACAGTAAGATGCATTTATTAAGCCCTCAAAGCTTGCTCTGTAAAATGTCTGTTCTGTGAGTCAGGACATACTGTTTTACATAGAGAGAAGCTAAGATTGAGAAGAAATCATTACATTTCAGTAATAGAATTAGAATAAGCAAAACCTTTTTTCCCCTATAGAAATTTATCCTAAAACTCTCCAAGGACCAAATATGTACAAGTATCTGAAACAAAAATAAAAACAAAACAAAACAAAAAGATTAAATTACAGGCTGCATTTGCTTTCCTTCTGCAAGAAGGGGAGACAAGACCCACTAGAGCCTCGTGTTTTTTTACCTTCATCCCTTGTCCACTGTCCTATCTCCAGGCCTTTGACTCCTTACAAATCTGAGGCAAAAACTGAGCTACCACAGAGGTGAAGTTCCCTTCTTTCAAATCTGTGAACATGGGAGCAAGACAGATCTGGTCCAAATCCCAGCAGTGCTTGGGTAAGTTACTTAAGCATTTAAAAACCTCAGCCATGATATCTTTATAATGGGGATAATAATATTTCTTTAATAGGAGCTTTTGTTGAGATGAAATGAAATGAAATACAGCACTTTGCAGGGGGCCTAAGATATAATAAACAAATAGCAGCTCAGACTAGTTTGCAAGAAATCCCAGGCTTTGGATTGTCCCTGGGTATGAGTAAGGAACAAGCTTGGACATCAACACGTTGCAAATAAGGAGCTCTCACAGGGCCAATCAGCAAACTCATTATTCTTAGCATTGTTTACAGATTCACCATCTTGCCTGAAAAGTTCTACACCTCCTAGTAAAAAGTTTTTCCTGCTATAGGTAAGCTGATTTCCTCTAATAAAGTCTTCAATGCTAAGGAAAGGTGAATTAGTTGAAGATAACAATGGCAAGAAAACTGTATCAAAGACTATGAAATCATATTTCAGAAAATAAAGTCACGACAGAGAAAACTCCTGGCTCCTTTTCCTGACTCCTCTCTGAGAAGAAGGGTCTTTCTTGAAAGAAGATATTTAGAGGCAAAGAGATGAATTCAGAGCTTTCCAGAGAGGACAGGAGGAATACGATGAGGAGTTAGTAGGTCTGGAGATTCGGTGAGAGAGAGAGAGAGAACACTTGGGACAAGGGAGAAAGAGAGCGCTTCAAACCTGTGGTACATTTAGGGGCTCATGGAATTCTGTAATTGTAATTTCTTTTAAAATCATGAGAAAGAATGGTTAATGATAGTTAAAACATAATAATGAACACAGACTGATTATATTAGCCTTTATATCAAAACAGCTGTAAAACATCTTTTTAAATTCTCTTACGGATAAAAAGGCTCCCTAAGGAAAAAGTGCCCAGGGCCCACAAAGTCATGATGTGGCCCTGGAGAGAGCCAGAAATGCAGAAGTTGACTGAAGGAAAGGTATTTTGGAAGAAACGGAGATAGTTAAAGAAACTGTTGAACAACTATGCAATATAATTGCCAAAAAGGTCTAATTTGAATGTAATTATGAGGGAAGCAGATAAATATAAAGAGACATTCCACAAAGCAATGGGTTGAGCCCTTCAAAAGTATCAACAACATGCACACTCACATTCCTTGTAGCACTACTCAAAATCACCAAGATATGAAAACCACAGAAGTTATTGTCACTGGATGAATAAATAAACATGTGGTGTATAGTATATATAAACAATAGAATATTATTAAGCCATGAAGAAGAAGAAAATCTTGCCATTTACAACAACATGTATTGAATTTGAGGGCATTATGCTAAGTGAAATAAGTCATAGAGAGAAAGACAAGTACTGTATGGTATCATATATGTAGAATCAAAAAAGGTTGAACACATAGAAACAGACTAGGAATGATGGTTACCAGGTGCTAGAGGTGGGGAAAAGGGAAGATATTGATTAGAGTACTAACTTCCAGTTATAAGCTGAATTAGTTCAGGGGATCTAATATGCAGCATGGTGAATACAGTTAATAATTTTGCATTATATACTTGAAAGTTGCTAAGAGTGTAAATTTTAAATATTATTCTCACAAAAAAAATTGTAATCATATGACATAATATAGATGCCAACTCATGCTATTGGTAATAATTTCATACTCAGTAAGTGTGTCAAGTCAACATTTGGTACATGTTATATGCCAATTATCTCCCAGTAAAACTGGAAAAATATCAACAATGTGAACTACATAATAAGTAAAAGATTAGAGAAATATGTGCAAACTTCTTGATTGGACAAAGAGAGAAAAAGTAAAAAAAGAAAGAAAAGAAAGAAAGAACTTAAATAGCGTGTATCTCCTCAATAATAGCAATTTATCAATGTTAATTTCCTGATAAAACAGTTTTATTATGGTTATAAAAGAGGACATCTTTGTTCTTTGGAGATACATGCTGAAATATTTAGATGTGAGCTATTGTAATGTCTAGAACTAATTATCAATGGAATAGAGAGAGAGATTAGTGAATCTACATAATGGGTATATGATAAAGTTTCTTATGACTTTTCTGTAGGATTGAATTTTCAAAATAAAAAGGTTGGGGAAAATAAAATGAGAGGATTTAGACTAGAAAAAGAAGAAATTTTAAGAATTGTGTGGCGTGTCTGAGGGCTAAGACAGTTCAAAAAAGTACAGTGATCACCTGTATGTAGCATTTCAATGCTTTGGGTGTTGAATTCATGAAGTTTCTTTTTAGAGCATCCATTGGTCTTAAAGTAAGAGCAGGGTACCTTAAAATGGCCTGTGTTAATTTGGATTATAATCACATCAAGCTTTATACCTAAGACAAGGTAGATACTAAATGCACTTGGACTGGGAATTATTTTCCTGAATAGACAGGGTCTGACTGCCATGTTAAAGGTGATGTCTTTGTTGCAAGAATAATTACTTCAGTGGGACTCTAGGATATGGAACTGTAGGATGAAGAGGCCTTCTGGCCCTAGGGAAGAATGAAATGGAATCTTCAAGGGCTTTAGAACAAGACAGCCTAGATTACAACACTCCTGATACAAAGAGAATGAAGTACTTTCTGAAAAAAACAAAAGGGACCTGCACTCTGACACTTATTTAGATTCAGTCAGAGAACCACATTGAGGTCATCAGGGAGATCATTACCTTGTGGCAATGGATACCAAGAAATCAGAAGGGAAGGAGCTTACAAGGGCAGAGGGTGACAGAGATGAAAATCCTTCTTCAGGATCACGTCTTAGGATTTGAGGGAGAGGGCTGGTTTCAGAACAGTATGCAACTGAGTCTCATGCTCCTGAGACCTAACTACTTGACATGGTGTTGTCATTTGGGAAACCAATTCTAAGACCCCACCATTGACAACTACACAGAGATCGAGGTTGGGGGACATATATTGGCAACACTGTGCAGGTATAGTTTGCAACAGCGACACCCTGTGGCAACAATGAGAGGAAAAGAATCAGAAGCCTGTATTGAGTAGAGGCAGGATTGTATCTGTTCCTCCTTGCCTCCTGCGAGCAGGTAGAAACTCCTAGGGCTTGTGTTTTGTTTGCTTATTTGTTAGTGTAGCATTACAGTAGGAGAGTACTCAAAAAGAACTCTGTTTTCTATGAACAATTTAGAGGATTTGACAATAACTGAGCAAATAAGAGGTGACAGTGTCTTTGTACCCTGAGCTGGTAAGTTCTTTATATGAGTTACATGTCATATTAAGATCTGAAATGGCATCATTTGGCATCATTTTGGAAACTACTATCCTTTTTTGCTCAACATTATTTGCTTTTTTGTCCAGACTTTGTGGCATCTGCCTTTCTAGCAATCCTAATTCACTTTCTCCAACTCCGTTGATAGAGTAGACATGGTTTTGAATCAATTTTCAGCACAGAGATAACAGAAATGCTGAAACTGAGATTCAAACACATATAAGCCAAGGATAAGTATTTTCACAAAAAGAGTAAAAACTAATATTCCTCCCTGCAGCAAAGTAGTTCAGCATCTTAGACCAACCTAACTCATCTCTATCAGCTCTGTTTAATTCATAGCATCTGTGATAACTGATGTGATTACAATAACAAAATAAATAGGACTCTGCTTTCCTGCTCAAGAAGCTTCACAGTCTATGGGATAATAAAGAGTAATTATAAGAGTTTGGTTTGAAACTAAGGTCAGTGGAAGTGTCAGTGGAAATGAAACCTATCTGTTAAAGCGCTTGTCACCTCATTTTCAGTTGTGGCTGAATAATTAAAATTTTGCAAAGGTCTTTCTCATGATGAGCTAAATTCTGCCTCCCTGAAATGAGCAAAGACCATCTCAGGAGCAATGCAGAAGAAATCTCCTTGCTTTTTTATATAACTAACCTAAAATATTTGCAGGTCATTGTCATATACACTAATCTACCCACCCCCTATGATTTCTGGCCTTCATTTTTTAAAATTTGTTCCACTTTCCTTTCCATCAGCTTGGTCCTAGATTCTAAGACATACTAATAGAGGAAATGTAAGCAATCCTAGCCCAGGATACTGTCAATTCAGTGATAGTTCACTTGTTGACCTTGTTTGAAGTAAATACTTTAATAAGTGTGATGAGAGCCCCCGAGAAAACATCAACTCAGGCAGTGAATAAGAAGGAGCTCAGGCCCTCGAGGAAAGCCCTACAGTCCACTGAGATCTTCTGAAAACTGTTCTCAGGGTCAGTAATTTCACTAGCTGTAAATATACCCAAATGTCAAGGTTTAGTTCTATAAGAAAATCAATATCCACTATGTCTATGGTCATCTACATGTCACCATCCTAATAGCACTTAAAATTTACTATGAAATGCTGTAAATGAAAAGCACACTAATGGAAAACACTATTTCTCCAACAGTCACTACTTCTGGCACTAAGAGTGAGGGTTTTCCACACCAAATAATCCACTGATTCTGACACCAACTGGCTGTCATGGTTAAGGGCCCAGTACAAGGCTGCCCTCAACTTCAGTTGCTAATTGTAAGTCTCAATTTGTCACCTATACTTCTGATTGCCTGCTATAAATCCAGGGTCCCATGACCCCTCCTCAGGTTCAATAATTTGCAAGAATGGCTCACAGAACTTAGGGAATCAATTTACAAGCATACCTAATTTTATCGTACTTGGCTTACTGAGCTTCACAGATACAGTGATTTTTTTTACAAATTGAAAGCAAGGTGCTCCACCAGCAAAAATATAACTCATGTAATTGTGATATATGCTTTACTGAGGTGATCTTGAACCTACAAAATCTACAATATCTCCAAGGTATGTCTGTACTTACTATCACTGATTTGTTATAAAAATATTATAAAGGCTATAGATGAACACCCAGATGAAGAGGTAGGTCCGGAAGAGCCCTGAACACAGAAGTTTCTGTCCCAGTAGCGTTTGGAGCTGTGCCACCCTCCCAGCATGTAGATTCATTCTTATTCACCATCCCAGAAGCTTGAAGCTCTCCAAACTCCTTCAGCTAGAGTTTTTATGGCTGTTTTATTACATAGATAGGTTTGATTAAATTATTTGCCAATGATGATTAAACTCAATCTCTAGCCCCTCTCTTCTCCCAGCAAGATGGAAGTGGAGGGGGTACTGCTGAAAATTCCAATCCTCTAATCACGTGGTTGGTTGCCCTGGCAACCAGTCCCTACCCTTAGGGGCTTTGCAAAGATTTGTAAACAAATTCAAGTGCGGTTGAAAGGGGTTCACTATGAATAACTTCTTTCATATTTATTACTCCACCCCAGAGCTATTTCAAGAACTGAGGACAAGAAAACAAATATCATAAAAGATGCTCCTTTCTCTGTTATTGCTTAGAAAATTACAAGGGTTTTTGGAAATGAGCAGGGATGAAGACCAGACAGATATTTCTTATTATATTATATAACAGTGTCACATGCACTTAATATATGGGTACAGTTTCAAAATTTATTTCTCAATTTCCCCCTGAGGTAATTGCTATCCTAAATGTACTTTATCATCAACTTTTTATTTTTTACATTTTTACCACAGATATATGTATGCATCCAGAAACAATAGTTGAATTTTTCTCTTTTAAAATGTATATATATAGTAGCTTAATACCCTATGTGTTCTTATTTAAATTAATTTTTTCCTCAACATGCTATTTTTAAATCCATTCATATGGATGCTTATGACTACATCTGGTTTATTTTTACATATGATTTTTTATATTAACTTTTCCTTCTTATTAAGTATTTTGTATTATGAATAACGCTATAAACATTTTTGCATATGTGTTCTGTTAGACAAGTGAAAGAGTTTCTCTGAGGAACATAACTGGGGGTGGAGTTGCTGGTTATTGTATGCTTTCATGTTCAAATTTACTAAGTAATATCAAAAGGATTTCCAAAATGTTTGTATCAATTTATGCTCTAATGGCAGGGCTTAAAATTCCTGTTACCCTCAAACCTAGCCAAACTGGTATTTTAAATTTATGCCACTGAGGCTGATGTAAAATGGTTTGTCAGTGTGGTTTTAATTTGGTTACCAATGAGACTGAGCAATTTTTGATGAAACTCTTTTTCTCTTCTATGAAATTCCTGTTTATGTGCTTTCTCAATTTTTGATTGGGTTGTTTATTGTTTTCTTTTTACTTTTTTAGGAGTTTATACATTCTGGATATTGATCTTTTGACAATTATGTCTTTGAAATACCTTCTTTTTAATTTTATGCATTCTTGTCATAGTATCCTTTAATAAACAGAAGACCTTAATTCAAATATACTTGACTTTACTAATATTTTCCTTATGATACTGAAAAAAAATCAATAAACAAAAAACTCATTTAAAGTGAAGATGGGAGGCCAGAAGGGGGAGCTCTCATGCCCCATGTCAGTCACAAAGCACAGCAGGAGAAACTTTGTAATGATCCTTGCCATCTTCCTTTCCCCTTCTGTAAAAAAGCTTTCTCGCCTTTGTTTCAGCAGATTGCATGGGTCTCATCATGGTTGCATGTACTGGATTGCAATTCCGTATCGCTCCTGAATAAGTCCATGTTGCTGCGGACATCTCTAGCTTTGTTTATGGTCAATAATATGCACAGCCTTCTTTAAAAACACCAATAAAAAAACCTCTATCCAATAACTAGGTCATAGAGAGAATCTCTTAAATTTTTCTCTTAATGGCTAGCCAACCACCTCAGTACTATGTATTTTCGTTACTGAACTGTGACAGCAGGTCTGTGGATAACAAAGTTCAACAGATGTGCACGTCTATTTCTGGATTTTTTATTCTCTTCTGTTGACCTATTTAAATAGCCTTACACCAGAATCACACTGTCTTGATTACCAATTATCAGTTTCCAGAAGGTCAAGTCCTTGCTTTACCCCAGCTACCACCTTATACTTCTTATAAACAATGTTTTGGCTTTTTGGTGTCCATGCTTTTCCATATAAACAGAATTAGCTCAAGTTTCATGCAAAACCCGACTGGGATTATACTGATTCATTTGATCAATTTGGGAAAAATTAACATTTTTACAATATTGACTCTTCCTATCAATAAATATGAAAGTCATAAAATGTCTTTCAAGAAAGTTACGTATATTTTTTTTACATAAAGGACTTGAACATCTTTTGTTGGATTTATCTATTCTAAGACTCCAAATGTTCCGGTGCTCTTTTAAATGGTATCTTTTTTAATATTGTGATTTCTAAGTGTTCTTGGGTCATTGTCTTTGATAATTTCTGTGTTTCATGTTTAGAGTTGGCCCCTGTGAGAAATTTTGTGTTTTTGCTGAACTTGAGGACATTATCAACTAAATTTTCAGTTTGGAGACTTTCAGACCACACAGGTATTTGAGATTCTGGCCACAGATTATGTACATTCTGGCCTGTGATTAAAAGTTCAGAGAGGCTTCTCCACCTCTCTCCAGAGTCCCAAGGCAGGCACATGGCCCATCTGATCAGATCTCCCTTCATGCTCAGGTCTCAGGCTTGACTGGCTGCCTACCCTCATTTGCTTCTTTCAGACCATGCCTTAACCTCCAAACACAGACAGATGTCTTTGAAAAAACACACTGCTACCCTACAGAACTGTGTGCAATCCTGACTTTTGTATTGTGATTTTTTTGTCTTCTTTTACCATCAACTCAACCAAGCTTGAATAAGATTTTTTTTCATTTTTAAATTAAATCAAGTATTTTGAGCATTTTATCCCAGGAGGACTTTTTCTGTTCATCTAGTCTGCTATAGTTCCAGAAATAGAATTAAGTTACTTTCTTTCCACTTCTTGTATTTAGAAAAAAAAATGAGATTGTTTGGCATAATTTTCTTAATGAACTCATGTTGATTCCATTTTCTCTTGAACTACTCACAAACATTTGTTTAATTATCATTTCAAAAATTATATGCTCATGTCATCAACCCATACTTTCTATTTTTATGCTTTGCTTTTTCTCTTAAAAATGGAGACATTTTCTTCTTCCAGTTTTGGCATCTTTCCCAGGCTTCATGCTTTTCAAATAATTACCAGGGGTAACTCTGATGTCACACCTGCCATCTCTTGCAATATCCTTGTCATAATTTATATGAATCTAGAAACTGGAAATTCAAACAATGCTCTTTTATTACCTTCTTAGATCATTTGGGTAGTTTCCTAAAACTTTCCATTTTAAAGTTTTGTAAGCTTGAGGAAGTATAGAAAAGAAATTCGAGCATAAGTTCAGATCAAGAACAGGTATGTCTGACCATCCTAGCATCTAGGACAAACTCTAGGTGCTCTTAAATGCAGAAGCTCTGAGAGAGAATGTGCACAGACATGCTAGCATCTAGGACAAACTCTAGGTGCTCTTAAATGCAGAAGCTCTGAGAGAGAATGTGCACAGACATGCATGCACAGAGCCTGCAATCTGCATTTTAACAGATCCCCATTGGTTTCTGTGCACTAGAGTACTAGGCCTCCTGTTTTAGAGATGAGTATAAAGAAATTCCAAGCAATACTGAAATTGGGGAAATTTTTGTCTGCATCTCTGAAAGTACACCATCTCTCAGTAGACAACTCTGCCTCCTCCATACTCTTTGTCATGACTGCATTGACAACCCAAGAGAGAGAAAGGATAAACCCGAGGAGGAGCAACTGTGTGCTAGCTCTTGATCCAGCATCCCGCATAAACTTAAATGTCACTGTGCTTAAATGTCACTGTAATAAAAAGGCAGTTTCTTCCTCTGCCAGTGTGTAAACAGCCAATGAGTGGGGCCAACTAGTTTACCCAAATCACAGTAAAAACAAACAAACAAACAAACAAACAAACAAACAAACAAACCAAGGTTAATTCATCTCTGTACCACACTTTCATTTCTAACTGTTGTTAACATTCTGAGATTGCACAAAAACTATAAACATTTTTTTTTTTTGCTAATCAGAGTGGTTTTTTTCTTTTCCATCTAAGAGACTTAAATTTCTTCTGATACTGGCAAAATATCTACTAGGTAGTGGAGATGTATGCATCTCAGGTACCTCTTTTCAAGCCTTCTATTTTCCCCCCTTTGGCAGAAATATTAAAATAATGGTAGAAAATTGGTAAAAATGAGCATTTCAAATGATGCTTAAAATGAAAAACGACACCTCCGCCCAGCAAAGGAGACCTGCCCTGGGAGCTCACTCGAACTTGTATCTAGCACCTCCATTGCTTCACCTTGGCTGAAGTGGTCTCTGTCATCTAATTGTAATCTAAAGTGACTAAAACTAAATTATTCATCACCCTCTCAGAGCTCTAAATCATTCTTTGTGGAAATTTTAAAATGCCTATAAAATTCATTAGAAAAATGAAATCTGTAACACCTATTCATTGTAGTTCATTTAAGCCTTTTGATCCTAGTAATGTGTCAAGGGACACTACTATATCAGATAAAAGTAGATTATGATATACAAGCCATGATCCATATAGTACATTGAATAACACAGAATGAAGGGAATGGGCTATATTTTAACCTAAGCTCATAATGCAATCATTTATATTTCTTTTTAAGTTGCTTTCTCATCTTTCACTGCAGTGATTCATAGCCTTAGTTTGCAGCACCATAATTTTTTTTCCATCAATCTATTTCTAATTTAATAGGAAACAAAAAAATTTTAAATCACATTAATTTGAGTTAATATTTTAAAAAACTCAGTTTATATCTTTGTAAAAGGTGTTATGTTGCAATATTAAATGAACAGAAATGATAATTCTCTTTTATTCAAACCAATGGTGTCTTTGTGTTTCATCTCTAGTAAATGATAAAGGTTGATAAATATCCACTAGAGTTTTTTCTTCTATTAAGTAACTTGCTTCCTTAGTTCTATTTTATATTCATCTTACCATAATATGTTTGATTTAAATTATATTTGTGTTTTAACTTTATTAAAGCATTAATTTTATACACAGATCTTTTTTCTGTTCTTTTGAAAAATTAGCTACTGGGCATAATAACATCATTGTCAGTGCCTTAATGGACTGACTTTAAGGCTTCACCAGTGAGATGTTCTTTTTCTTCTTCCCACACTGACTACTTAAAAAATAAGTGAAATCTCTTCAGTTACGCCACTTTGAGAGGTAGACCTAACTGTGTTTTTGCTTAAAAGTTCTGTTAACTTCTCTTGGTTTTGACTCTCATTTTACCAGAATCTTAGGCAAGAGTAGAAGTAAAAGAGAAGCTTACAATTCTAAGTGAACAGTTCATAATTTAAGAGGAAATCTACTAGTTTAATCCTGATGCTCAATCTCCAATTCTTATCAAATATTTTTTTTCTGCAATCTTTTCACTTCTGCAAATTTTCCTAATGACCACACATCTAACCTCTTTTTGTACCTCTATTAGGTAAAGCTATTTCTAGCCTTCTTTGTGGATGCTTGGAACAGATTGTTCAGCAACGGTGAAGATAAGCTAAGGTGTTTATGATGAGTAGTAGAATTTGACTTGTAAAAGAGATCGACAAGACATTATAGAATATACTTACGCTCTTTTTTTTTTTGCCTTAGCATAGTAAATAGCACGGCTCAATTATGCAAAGACATGTTGGCTCTTCTTTCCATCCTCTCCCTTCTTCTGACATTCAAGAATGGGACTGGCAGTCCCCACCCATGCAGGATCTGTGATGAGTTGGTTGTCTGGATAGAAGTAATAGCACTCTTTTGAACCTCTAAATCACCTTAGGCTGGTTTTGTTATTGTTTCTTATAAGACTTGATGGCTCAAATCCCACAACTGGCTTGTGACTCAGCAACACTGCACCTAGTGGAGCAAATGAACCTCTCCTCAGGCCCCTCAGTGACCCTTGTTGTTTGACCTGGACTTTCCTTCCCCCGACAACCCACTTCTCTATGCTAACCAGTTAGCCTTGGATTATCTCTGTTTCCTCAGCTTTTACATTCCTGATCCATATGGATGGCCAAATAGACTAATCATGATGGTTATTTGCCTAAGTGCCCAGTTAGGATTAAACTCTCACTGTGATAAAATTATATAATAAAACAAATATTATATGATATCATTAAGTCCATGCAAACACACACTCAAACATAAAGAGTATGTTCAACTTTAGTTACTGTATCATGAGTCACTGTGCCTTAAAATCATGGATGGATCTTTCTGCTCAGCTTGGGATTTCGTTTCTATCCAACCATGACTTAAATTCTTAAACAAAATGAATGGCTATAAGCTATTTATAACATAGTTTTCTTAATTTGTTTCCTTAGAATCTTTAGATGAAGAATATGTTCGACTAATGAAGGAAGGATGTTATTGAAACATCTTGAATTAATTCAAATTGATGGCCATCATATGTGACTTTTCTGGAGATACATGATGGCCCTGGAGATATGTTACTCAGATCTCCCTTAGAAATAACTTGTTCAAGTGTGTTGTTGGCTGTCAAATATTCAGATCCACTATGGTATTCTGGCCAAACCATGCTCCCCTGTCTGTTCCCAGGAAATGCCAGAGCAAGGTAAGGTACTAGAGGTAGATTTTTCCCTTCTGACACAAGGCCCCTCTACCAAGCACTCTCCACCCATCAACCTATGCTAACAGCTTCTCAGGAGAGCACTGTGTCTGGTGTTTCTTCAACTCATTCTACTTTCTCCTCTTGTCAGTGTCAGCTCCACATCACTCTCCCTACCTATTCCTTTACTCTCTCACCTTCACAGGCATTTCTGTAATAAATATATAGATGTTTAATTCTGCTTAGCATCTGTTTCTCAGAGGAGCTGAACTGATCTATAACATTTAGTCTTTGCTCACAAACAATTTTAAAACCAGTTCTAGCATAGCAAGAAGCAAAACATTAATTTCTTGTTTCCATGGTATACTATAACTCATTTCAAAATTTTGAAATGTCCTTAAAAGAAAAATCATTTCTCTCATATGGAGATAAAGGTTTATCAAAGTTTAACCTAAGTCTATAAAAGAAAAGCATAGAGGAGAGAAGCTGAAATTTACATTTATCTTCATAATCTCCTGTGTTTGGTGGGTAGGGGGAAAGGTTACATGTCATGATAGTAATACTCAATGACCTTACTTTTGGTAGCTGTCTGAGGCAGTGTTATTTCCTAATAAGAAAAGCTTTCACTAGTGCCAAAAAGTAATCAGGGCACAGAGGAAAATCAGGATAGTATTCTACTCGGAAATCACAACAATTCAGAAAGGACAGCCCTGAGAAAGGCCAGAGGGTTAATAAGCACTGCCATTTTCACTTAATGTGGCTGTCAAAAGGATGGAGGGATGCTCAACTTTATTTTGTCCAGAAAATTGCTTTGAAAAATAAACATGAAGAAGAAAAACACTCCCAAACTCTGATATTCAGAAAGAAAATTTTCATCAGGACAGTTGCAAGAAGGACTTGCAATTAGATTGGGGTCTAATAATGCAATTTATTTTTTTGTTGTCTGTCTACTACACATGTTAATTTTCTAGAAAACAAAGTACATTGGTAGCAAAAATTATGCCTGCATTAAAAGCTCTAGATTTCTTCTTGAAAAGAGAAAGTACCAAGTTGTCCTAGTTAGGGTTACAAAGTTAATGCTTCATCTTGAATTTGGTGAATATTATGAGAAATTACTTATGTAGACATGTGCTTAAGATATAATAAATCACTTTTTGTGATTTCCTTCAGAGCAAATGCCTCTGTGAAAGACTCATGGCAAGACAGGTTATGGAAATTAAATCCAAAGTTTCAACACTGGACTGAAGCACCACTGGAATGTTTATTTATGTATCTTCTGTATTGAAAAATTCAGGAAACCTTGAGAGTTAGAGATGATTCTGATTCTTGGCATATCTATCATATGAAAGGAAATAAAGACAACTTTTATGGGATGTAGGAAGCTTAATTTTACAGAATGACTTAGGATAATATTTCAGCATTATTCTGGACAGGCAAAGTGATATCTAAGCAGCCTTCTAACCAGTGGGTCAGGACAACTATTAACATAAGACTTTCGAAATGGTTATCTGTGGGTCAAGGGGGTGATCAGCTGGGAAGGCTGGTGCTGCTGCCTTAGCTCAGAGTGTAGGAAGTTAGAATTAGAAAGAAGAGGAAACTTGGAGCATTGCAAGTGTAGCCAACTATTTGAACTCTAAATGTCAGGTGTAAGGGGAAAAAATATATATTTTTTATTGTATTGACTTTTTTTACTTTACTAGTTGAATCCTCATTCTTGATACCCATTATAATGGTGACATCAACAATAGCAGACATTTGCATAGTGTTTGCTAATTTTAATATATCTTCAGAACATTTTGAGAAAGCATGACTATTATTCTTTTTCTCAATATTTAATTTTTAAAAAGTGAGAGACAGAAATTTAGGAATTTATTACAAGAATTAAAACCAGTTTGCAGTTGAGTTGGGACAAGACAAGGTTTTCTTGTTCTCTGTTGTTTTAATTTCCTCAGATCTTCAACAAAGTGGTCCATGACGAATCAATATTGAAGTCTAAGGATGAATTAACCACACATTGACAAAATTCTCAGTCTGATTACAGTCATGCAGCACTTAATAACAGGGATATACTCTGAGAAATGCATCATTGATTTTGTTATTGTACGAACATCATAGAGTGCACTTACACAAACCTACATGATATAGCCTACCACACACCTAGGCTATATAGTGTAGCCTATTGATCTTCAGGTACAAATCTGTACAGCATGTTACTATAAGAAACAACACAAGAGTGGGTCAAATACAAGAGAAATGATGCTAACAAGAGACCCACTAACACACAGGTATATGAGGCAAACTTTTTTTTATGGACAAATGAGTGAACAAAATCCAACAAATTTCAGCTGTATATTTAACAGTAGCCACTGTGTGTTCACCTCCCATAGTTTAGGTTTTTTTCTGTCACCACATATTTGACTCCCGTCTACTTCCTCTCTCCCCGCACCCTCTGGTAACCACTAGTCTACAGTCTATGTCCATGAGTCTCTGTTTTTTGCCCTGTTCATTTGTTGCTTTTAGGTTTATAACCCATGTATAAGTGATATCATGTGATTTTCAACTTTTTCTGTCTGGCTTATTTCATGTAGCATGATCATCTCGAGGCCCATCCATGTTGTTACAAATGGCAGTATTTCATCATTTCTTATGGCTGAGTAACATTCTATTATATATATGTAGCACAGCTTCTTTATCCAGTCATCTCTTGTAGGACACCATGAATAATGCTGCTATAAACATCGGTGTGCAAATATCTTTGTGGATATGGATTTTCAAATCTTTGGGGAAAATACCCAGTAGAGAGATTACTGGATCCTATGGTAGAGCAATTCTTAGTTTTTTGAGGAACCTCTATATTGTTTTCTATAGTGGCCGAACCAATTTTGCAGCCATGTATGAGGTTTCCTTTCTCTCTGCATCCTCTCCAACATATGTTATTACTTCTCTTGTTGATTATAGCTATTCTAACATGTGTAAGATGGAATCTCATTGTGGTTTTGATTTGCATTTCCCTATAGCTAGGGATGTTGAGCATCTTTTCAAATATCTGTTGGCCATTCATATGTTTTTTAGGGAAAAGTATCTGTTGAGGTCCTCTGACCATTTTTGATTAAATCGTTTGGTTTTGTTGTTGTTGTTATTGAGTTGTATGAGTTCTTTGTATATTTTGAATATTAGGCCCTTATTATAGGCATTGCTTGCAAATATATTTTCTCATTTGGATGATTGTCTCTTTACCTTGTTGATAATTTATTTTCCTGAGCAAAAGTTTCTTGGTTTGATGTAGTACCATTCATGTATTTTAGCTTTTATTTCCCTTGCCTTTGAGGTCAAATTCATAAAATCCTCTTTAAGTCCAAGGTCCTTGAGTTTAGTTCCTATGTTTTCTTTTATACATTTTATTGCTTCAGGTCTTATATTCAGGTCCTTAATCCATTTTGAGTTAATTTTGATGTGTGGCGATAGACAACAGTCTAGTTTCATTCTTTTGCAGGTAACTTTCCAGTTTTCCCAGCACCATTTATTGAAGAGGCTTTCTTTTCTCCACTGTATGTTGTTCTTGTAGTTGTTTTTTGGAAATTCTTTACCCATATAAATATGAGCTTACTTTTGGACTCCTCTTAATGAATTATGTTTCACTGGTCTGTGTGTCTGTTTTTCTGCCAATACCATGCCGTTTTTTATTACTACTGCTTTGTAGTATAATTTGAAGTCAGACAGACTAATGCTTCCTGCCTCATTCTTGCCTTGTTCCTGATCTAAGATGGAAGGTTTTTAGTTTTTCAGCATTAAGTATAATGTTGGCTGAGGATTTGTCCTTCATTATGTTAAGGTACTTTCCTTCCATACCAATTTTGTTAAATATTTTGATCATAAATGGATGCTATATCTTGTCGAAGTCTTTTTCTGTATCCATTGATATGATCATATAATTCTTATTTTTTAATTTGTTTATGTGGTGTATCACATTAATTGATTTGCGTATGTTGAACCATCCCTGTGCCTTTGAAAGGACCCTCTTGATTGTGGTGTTTAATCTTTTAAATATGTTGTCGTATTTGGTTTACTAGTATCTTATTTAGGATGTTTGCATCTGTGTTCATGAGAGATAATAGTGTATAGTTTTCTTTTTTGTGTGTTATCTTTACCATGTTTTGGTATCAGGGTAATATTGGCCTCATAAAATGTGTTAGGAAGTAGTGTATCCTCTTTAATTTTTTGGAAGAGTTTGAGAGGAATAGATATTAAATCTTCTTCGAATGTTTTGTAGAATTCACTAGTGAAGCCATCTCTATACTATTAACTTTTTGGTAGGTTTTTAATGATTGTTTCAATTTCCATACTGCTGATCAGTCTATTTAGATTTTCCAATTCTTCCTGATTCAGTCGAAGAAGATTGTATTTTTTTAAGCACCAGTCCATTTCTTCGAGGTTATTAAATTTGGTGTTATACACTTTTTCATAGTATTCTTGTATGATCCTTTATATTTCTGTGGTGTCTGTCGTAATTTCACATTTCATCCCTGATTTTGTTTATTTGAGTCCTTTTTCTTTTTTTCTTTAGTGAGTCTAGCCAGGCTTTGGTCAATTTTATTAACCTTCTCAAAGAAACAGCTCTTTGTTGCATTTATTTTTTCTATCTTTTTTTGTTTTGTTTTGTTTTTTGTTTTCAATTTCATTTATTTCTTCTCTAATTTTGATTATTCTTTCATTCTGCTGACTTTAGGCTTTATTTGTTCTTCCTTTTCTAGTTTGTTTTTTAAGATGAAGTGTTAGATTGTTTATTTGGGCTCGTTCTTGTTTTGAGAGATAGGCCTGTAATGATACGAACTTTTCTCTTACAACCACATTTGCCATTTCCCAAAAGTTTTGGTATGTTGTACTATCATTGTCATTCATTTCTATGTATCTCTTGATCTCTCTTTTTATTTCTTTTCTGACCCAGTTATTCTTCAGTAGCATGTTGCTTAATCTCCATATATTAATGGTTCTTCCTGCTTTCTTTTCGCAGTTGATCTCTAGTTTCAAAGCATTTCTCATCTAGTTCAAAGCCTCTAGTTTCAAAGTGATCAGAGAATATGGCTGGTATAATTACACCCCTCTAATATTTATTGAGGCTATCTCTGTGTCCCAGTATGTGGTTGATTCTTGAGAATGTTCCATGTGCACTAGAGAAGAATGTATAAACAGCTGTTTCAGGATGAAAGGCTCTGTAAATGTCAATTATGTCAATTCGGTCTAATGTGTCATTTAAGGATGTTATTTCCTTATTGATTTTCTGTTTGGATGATTTGTCCATATCTGACAGTTGGGTATTTAGGTCCTCTACTATGATAGTGTTTTGGTCTGTTTCTCCCTTTAGTTCTGTTAGTAATTTCTGATTGGGAGCACTGATATTAATAAATGTTATGTCTTTTTGGTGCATGATTCCCTTTACCATTATAAAATGTCTCTCAGTATCATATTTTACCTTTTTTATTTTGAAGTTTATTTTGTCTGATATTAGTACTGCTACTCCCACTTTTCTCTAAATGCCATTTGCTTAAAATATTATTTTCTACCCTTTCAATTTGAGTCTATATTTGTCTTTGGAACTGAGATGTGTCTCCTAGAGGCAGTATATGGTTGGGTTTTGTTTTTTGATTCATTTTGCAACTCTGTGCCTTTTTATTGGTGAGTTCACTCCATTTACATTTAGTGTGATTCTTGAACTTTGCGGTCTTATAGCCATTTTATCTTTTGCTTTCTGGTAGCTTGGAGTTTTCATTGCCTCCTTGTCCTTGCGTTTCTGTTTTCTTTATTTTGGTTGGCTTTTGTGGTTTTTTCTCTGGTTCTTCTTGTTTTATGTTATATACTTTAGTTCTGAATCTTTGTTGTGTGGTTATCATTATGAACATGTAAAGGATAGTCATATATATACAGTTCTTTATTTTCTTCTGCATGTTCCTTATTTCTAATCCCGTATGTGAATTTAGATCTTTGAATACTCCCCTTTCAGTCATTGTTGTCTCAATTTTTCCTATGTATGCTGAACATTCATTACTATCTTGCTACAGCAATTTTCTTATTGTTTAAGCTTATAATGCCTCGTTTTTTGTAAAGGTTGTACTCCTCTGTTTCAATTTGCCTGCTAGTCACCTTACTCCTAATTATGTATATATACTTTTTTCATTTTGTTTTAGGTAAGCTGACCTCTTTCCATATTTTCTTTAGTGCAGGCCTCGTAGTTGAGAATTCCCTAAATTTTTGTATGTTTGGAAAGGTCTTTATTTCTCTTTCATATCTAAAGCTTATTTTCTTGAGATTTTTCTCTTTCTTTCTGAGATGCCTTGTCACCTTGGTTGTTCATTGTGTTTAATGGACCATTTTTATGCCTGGGCATTAATGGAAATGTATTTTGCTTTTTTTCCAGAAAGAAGATTTATTATATAAAGGTCTCTCTTTAGCCTGTTGCAAAGAAGGCGCTTCTCTTTGGGTTTCCAGTAGGTGGCATCTAAGCCTCTTGGATCCCTGCTTTATATAAAGCATTAATAATATCCCTCCCTTTTTTTTTACAGATGTTTAATCACTCTTGCTACCCTCAGTTTCAGTCCCTGTCAGTGTTTGCAACAGTTTTTGTAGAGTTTGTCCAGATTTCCCTGGGGCTCCACGATGATCTGTCTCAGAGGGTATGGGGGGAGGGGTTCTCTGGGTAGGGGGATGTGGGCTGCAGCTCAGCATCAGTTTTGCAACTGCAGCTGGTAAAATCCAACTGTTGTTTCTCTGCTGTCCCACTTCTCTGTTCTCTGCCCTGGTGACTGAACCATGTCGCCTACTACGTGGAGCTCACAGCTCTCCTATGCAGGGCTATTCAGGGAACTCGCCACACTTTCTCTCCTCCCCCTTCTTCTATAGGAGCTCTGCCCCACACCCATGGTTCTGACCTGTGGTAGCTCCCATGCACAAATCCCATGCTCAGACATGCTGGTGTGTGTTTGGGTGTTTTTTGTTTAGTTTTAGTGTCGTTTCAAAGTGAGATATGTTCTCAGACCTCTTTTGTTCCTCCATGTTTCTTCAAAAACCAACCAACTTTTTTTTATAAACAGAAAGAGTACACTCTAAATAATAATAAAAGTATGGGAAACACATAAACCAGTAACATAGCCATTTACTGTCATTATCAAATATTACATACTATACATAATTACATGGGCTATAATTTATATAATTGGTAAAGCAGTAGGCATGTTTATACAATGTCACCACATACAAGTTAGTAATGTTATGCACCACAAAGTTAAGACAGCTTAAACATCACTAGATATTAATAAATTCCCAGCTCCATTATAATCCTATGGGACCACCATCATATATGTGGCCTGTTGTTGACCAAAATATCATTATGTAATGCATGACAGGACTGAAAGAACACCATTTGTCAAATGCGGCACAGAAAGATGGTTAGATGACAGAAAATCAACATGTAGCAACAGATTATGAAATATAGATACTCTTTAACATCTATTTCCTAGTAAGGTGTTAAATTCTCCCATCAAAATCAGCATCCATTATCTGTTTTTTGGTAAAATGACTCTGGAAACTTCAAAATTAACAGTGTGAATATTCCAAAGGAAGTTTCATATCCTGTGAATCATCTTCTTACTTCGGTAACAGAAATTTTCTTTAATTAACTTTTGTCTTGTTTTCTGTTGCATGCTAATCACCGGCCCTTACCAGTGGTAGTAATCACAGCGGTCAATCTGTGCCCAAGCAGAAAACTGCCACTCTGGAGGTTATACTGTCATTGCCGGCGGTCTGTAGCCACTCTCACAGGCTAGCCGGACTCGCACCCTGAGAGGCAAGATATTTCCACCTCATTATCTTAAATAGCAGGAATTCTAAATTCTGCCTTAAAAAATAGGTCAGTGCCAGGGGCAAAGGAGAACACTGCAAATGAAACAATCTGGCTGGTGACAAAAGAAAAATAGTTGTGTTTTCATTGAAGGCACATCGGTATGTATCAAAAGTGAACAATTAACTTTAACACATTAGCTTTTATATGTGATGAAATATCTATTTGTGATGAGTTTTTAAGATTTTCTTTTATGATTTACTTACAGTGAAATTTACTTTATTGGGGGTATGAGTCAAGTTTTGACAAATGCAGAGTCATGTAACTTTAACCATAATCAATTATAATCAAGACAGAGAAGTTTTCTTGTCTCCAAAAATTCCTTTGTGGTTCCAATCTGTAGCTAAGTGTTTCCTAATCCCTAACCCACTAGAAACAACCAATCTATTCTCCATCACAATGTTAAGGACTTTCCTAGGGTGGCATATAAATGAAATAATACAGTATGTAGTTTTTAAATCTGGCTGTTTTCATTAGAGAAAGTCATCAATGCTTTTAAAAATTTTTAAGCCATAAAACAATTCCTAGACTTCTGAGAACTAAGTCTTGCCCTGCTTCATAGTTTACACAGGAGTGAATGAGCTACAAAAGAGAAGTGGTAACATATGTAGCTTGGACCCTTTGCCTACTTTGTCCTCTTGAAGAGAACTTACAAGCAAGCTGTGACCCAGGGAGTGACAGTGACAAAGAGTGGCTGCTGCAAAATCAGGGCAAGAATTCATGTATCGTGATTTCAAATGTAATTCTTTTTTTATTTTGATTCTACCTATACAACAATGCAAACTTCTTCTAAAATAAAATCTAAATATAAAGCTTTCTATATGTACAATGTATTTACTCTATAGGCTTCCTCTTAAATTTTAACTTCAAATGAAAATAAATCATTAAAAAGGAAAAAATAAGCCAGACCATAGTATAATTAAACTTTAATATATAGTATGCTTACTTTATGTCTTAGTTTCTTTAAGTTGCTATAACAGAACTCATAAACTGGGTGGCTTACAAAGAATAGAAATTTATTTCTCACAGTTCTGGGGGCTGTGGAATGCAAGATCAAGGTGCTGGCAGATTCACAGTCTGGTGAGAACTGACTTTCTGGCTGAAAGACAGGTGTGATCTTGCATGGAAGAAGGGGCATGGGAGCTCTCTGAAGTCTCTTATAAGGGTTCTAAGAAGACTCTGCCCTCATGACCTACCATTCACCCCCCAAAGGTCCTATCTCCAAATTTGAGAGTTAGGAATCTAACATATGACTTTTAGGAAGACACAAACATTCAATCTATAGTACTTTATTTTATGCATTACATAATGAAGTAAATGGCTACAGAATTTGAGCAATTTTTCCTTAAAATTTTAAGAAAAACAAAGCAGATCATAATTTAAGCAAAGAACACAGATACTCAGCCTCTTTTCTCTCTCTCTTTCTCTCTCTCTCTCTGACTTAAAACACTTATGTAGATAAAGAGAAACAATATCGACACTAGCTTCAATTTTTTGTTTAAATATAAAAGAGTTAGACTTTGAAACAGGTCATAACTTTAAGGTAGCATGTGTTTGCATGTGAATGAGCAGGTTTTCATGTTTCTTCATAGAACTCTTTGGCTTCTGTAACTAACCAGATCTGGGAGTCAGGAAACTTATGTTTCACTTTTAGTTACTCAGAATTTCAGTACCTGTGCTAGAGATGTCAATCATGTCATTTTCCAAAGTATGCTTCATTCCAAGTGAAATCATCTTTCCCAGTTCCTGCTAAAGAGAAAGCCCTATAAAGACCAGAGACCCCTTCTCTCTCCACCCACAGTCAAGCTGATTGCACCAGAAAGAGACTTCTGACACAGCGGTCAGCAGTCCATGGTGTGGATAGTAAATAAGATGTGTCCTGGTACAAAATGACAAAGCCAGTGGGATAGTCTCTCTCAATAATTCAAATTAAAAGTTTTAAACTGAAGTGATTGCTAATGGTTGAAGCTGGAAGGTCATAATGCAGACAGGGAAAAGAGAAATCACAGTGTGGAAGCTGGAGTTTTGAGGAAGCAGAAACCATGAAGAGTAGATGGAGGTGAGGCACAGAGGCTGAGACCCGCACACCTGTCATTTGGAGCAAAGCTGAGCCACACTGGCAGTGGAGCTTTAGGGTGGAGAGCAATGACATGCCTTTCCCAGGGCCTCATGGTTTGGGGCTTCCCTGAGTCCGGTGCACTCATAGCTTACATGAACCATCCTCCTGCTCCCATTATTACAGGTAACTTGACAAAGTCTCTCCTGTTTTTGAATAAAAAAACTTTTAGATTAGATTTCAATGATGGCAAAGATGCCCCTCACTTATACAAGCAGGTGATAGGGTTTCACTAGAAACCCGATAGAGTGCCACTAGAAACATTTCTCTCTTAGTTAAGTCAAATTTTGCATTTATTTGTTGAGTATGTAAGAAAAAGAAATATGGGTTAATGAAATGCCCGACGAAGAATGTTTTAAATAAATAAAGAGCTTTCTTTAAATTTCCAAGTGTAAGTAGTAGTACAGAAAGTAACTGGCAGACTGTTTTTAAGCAAAATTAGATAAAACTGCTTTAAATGAAAAGAGAATAAAACAAAAAGTCATATTTTAATGAGCACATTTACAAAACTTTTTTGCTAATACTTAAGAATAGTTTTCACCCGTTTTATATTTTTCTTAAATATTTTTCTTCTCCTGGAATGCCTTAATTTATTATATTCTATTTTCAAGCTATTATTCATTCTTCAAGGTTTAAGTTAAATAACACATTTTCTATACAACATTTCCCAGGTTTTTAAATTTTAATTAGTTTCTAATTTCAGAATATAATTTAAATTTTTTATGGCATTGATCACATTCTACTTATAGGATGGTTATTTACATGCTTGTGTATTTCTTTTTCTAATCTGTAATATTTTTCAAATAGAACATTTTTGTTTTCATCACTTAATATTGGGAGAAAGAAGAAAATACTTTGAAATACATTAAGATACATTTTTGTTCATAAGTTCTTGGCTGTGACACTTTCCCTTTTCAGACATAGACATATGTTTGCTTGGGAGAGAATAGGATTGTCATAGCAGAAATGCAAAAAACAAAAAAAAACCCAAAAAAACAAAAAAACAAGAGGGGCCAATATTCATATTAGAGACTATATATCAGTTATACTTCAAATTTCAAAAGAGAGTCTCTTCTTAGTGAAAAGAGGTATGGATTAAATGGGTTAAAAAAAATGTAACACACAGCTAGAAACCAATGACTATAAGAAGAATAAAGAGAGATAGCCAGATGATTTTGGAGAAGGGGCTTATCATTGGCCAGTTGCTGGGAGATGAAAGGGACAAGAGAATAGAGGCCAAGGGACTTGTGGCCATGAGGGACTCCAGGTAAAAGAGACTTTTCAGCTCTGCCCAATGGACATAATCTATGGCCAGTACCTGGCAGCAGCATGGACACTAGGTAATGCCAAAGATCCATCCACAATTGTCTTAATCTGCCCAGGCAGCCAAACAAGCTAACATAGACTGTATGGCTTAAACAACAGACATTTATTTCTCACAATTCTAGAGGTTAAATTTTTAAGGTCAAGGCCCTCTTCCTGCCTCCTCCCTCGGTCCATGCACAGTGCATGTGAGCTGGGGTACAATGGGGTAAGGAGAGCAAGCTCTCTAGTTTCTCCTTTTATAAAGACACTAATCCTATTGAATCAGGCCTGCTGTGAACTGAATTGTGTCCCTAAAAATTTATATGTTGAAGCATTAACTCCCCAAATTTATATATTGAAGCATTAACCCCCATTGTGATCATATGGGAAATAGAATCTTAATATAATTGGGCTGGTGCTCTTATAAGAAGAGTAAGAGACACAAGAGTTCTCTTCCTGTCCCTTTGCCATATGATAACACAGAGAGAAGGGGCCATCTATCAGCCAGGAAGGGAGCCTCACTAGACACTATATCAGACTACACCTTCATCATTGACTTCCCACACTCCAGAACTGTTCTCCGAGCCACTCGGAGAAATACCACTCAGTCATGGTATTTTCTTATAGCGGCCTGAGGTCCTCATTCTTATGACCTCACTTAACCTTAATTACCTTCTTATAGGCTCCATCGCCAAACTGGTCATATTGGGGGTTATGGCTTTAACATATGAATTTGGGGGAGATGTTTGTTCATAACAATACCCATTTCACTGGGTTCCACACTGATGAGCTCTGTTAGAAACATGTGTCAGAGTCATCTGGAGAGGGTGTACTATCTACAGATGCCTGCACCTTTCCCATTGACTGTTCAGCAGGAATTATGCCTGCATCTGTCTGGGCTGAGCCTATTCTAACCACTCAATAAGGATAGCTCCAACTTCAATGGCAAAAAACACAAGTTTTTTTCACATTGGGGTGGGGGGACTTCTGGAATCTCTATGCAAGTGATGGTGATGTTGTAAAGAGATAGTTCTCTCATCCATTCTTGTGTTATTTAACTGCATCAAATTAAGATTTCCCTCCATCATTGAGATAGGAATAAAACCCATTTCTATTTGCTACTGTTCAATTTACATCTCTTAGGATGATATTCTAGAAAAGTTATAAAGTTGGACTGCCCTTGTTTCATTTTAATATTTGCTAGATATTTAAACCCACAAAAGAGGGTTCCCATTAAAGCAATTAATTTTCTTCTCAAGATAACAGGAGAATAGTAGATGGAAAATAAGTTACACAGAACCATACTGCTAGTTAAAGAGAAAGCCAACTACCTGATTACTTCAATTCTATTTTAAGACATTATTTTGAACTAATGGTTAATAACCAGTTATAATGTAGATGACTAATAAGGCATTAGTAATAGAAACTGCAGATTATTTCAAATATTAATTTAGTAACGTATTTTCATCTGTATCTTTATTCAGTCTTTCAGAGTTATCCATCCATTTCCCTGCTTCATCCCTTTTTTGTGAGATGTGTACAAATAGTCACATGTCTAAAGGCAGGTTGAAAAATTGGCCTGAAGAATCCAAAACCACCATAATCAGTCTCTTGATGTTTGGGAATTACTTATGGACATATTTCTCTCAAACCTTGGTAGCACCATAAAGTGTAAAGACATTTGTGAACTTTAATAAGTGCGTTGAGTTTGGCTCAATCTGAATTAGAAATAATGATATAATATTGTTCTCCTCTTGAGTATATAAAGATCTCTAGATTTATCTTTTTATTGTCTCTAGTAATATCAGTACAATGGTTTTGACAGGATCTTTTTGTGCTCCAGATTTAAGTGTCTTAGTCTTTACTGGAACTTTGCACCCTAGAGAGTGAGGATGACACTAGAACTAAAAAGGGACATGTATGGCCACTTCATCAGCCACATACATACTCATTAACACATGAAGAAAAAACATCTATTGTTTCAGTGTGGTTCAGCCTTGCCTCTGTCTACATTCTCAGTTAACTCCTTTTGTCTAATGAAAGGCAATCCTCTGCTGCCTCTTCCCTCACTCCACTCTCCCCCTTTCCATCCCATCATGCAGGTTGACATGAAAGTTAGAGACCAAAGGCAGGATGAGGAGCACGCGGAAGCACCACATAAACTGTTCTGAGACAGGTACTGGTGAGATGGAGAGGCAGGAGAAATAGTAGAAAGGAAAACAGAGGAAAAGAGAAACTGAGAAAGCTGGGGAGAGAAGAGGACACTGCAACTGAATAAAGAGCAGAAAAGGGGGAAGAATCAAAGATTGTTCCAATATTTCCACCTAGAAGACTAAATTTCTGTTCCAAATATGTTCAAAATATATTTCTAAGTTCCCACCTGGACTGAAACAGTGTTGGTATAAGTTATAGGCAGATAAAATGATATAGGTGGCAAACACAATTCAGAAATTGAGAGGGTCACTCTTCTCTTTTGATTAAAGATTACTTATGAGTCCAGCCATGGATGGAAAGTCCACCAACATAAAGTGAAGCATACACTGCTGCAGGACAGGAGAAAAAAGTGATCTCTTCTGTTTACCATCCTTACTCCCGTTATTTAGTGAGAAAAAATGAAATGAGAACTGTCAGTCTAGAAAGCCACTCTTGAAAAAAAAATCTAAAATAGAGAAAAACTGAGTGAAGACAATATATTTTCACTTTCATGAATATTTTATTTCACTGGAAATAAGGCATCATATGATTTTATTGTTAACATATTAATTTTATAACTAAACGCAAGGTACAACTTTAAAATTCTGTGATAAAAAATTCTACATAGTAAAAACTGATTGTATTCATAATTGAGGAAAGGTTATATCAATAAATTTAATAAAATGATAATTCAGTAAGCTCTCAAAAATGATAAACAGAGTATGTCAGGCACAAATCATTAAGTGTGGCAAAGGAAGGCATTATTTGGCTAGAGTTCTAGATTAGAAAATCAAGCTAAATTATATTAGACAGTAAATTGCTGTTACATTACTGGTTGTTCCCACTGATGTCTGGCAACGTGGCTATGTACTCTGATCCCTCACCATCGATTAATATTTAAGCAACTGCTTAAAGAGATGAACAATCACATCGCTAGTTAACCTAATTTTGCCCATGGCTGAAGTGTAATTTGCCATTCTTCATGACTGTAAAAGCCATGAAACAGTATTAGAAATATCATATTCAGAGATGGACAGAGTGAAACTAAGGTAGACAATGCAGCCACTGCTGCCATTCTTTACACATGGAATGAGGTTCGTGTTTTGCCAAATCTGATCTTAGAAGTCATAATGTTTTTCACTTTACACTATTTTATTTTCTTTATAAATTCATCCTGCTTATTATGTTCCTGCTTCTATCCTTTCCACTAGAGAGTAAAACTCATTACATCCAGAAAGTGTTGGTCTTATTAATTGCTGTACACCCAGTGCCTAGAGCAGTGTCTGGTCATAATAGGACCAAATAAATGTTGTCAAATGAGAAAGCAAAATTGTAAAAGGGAACTAAAATGATCTAACTGGGGTAGGAACAGAACTACAGGGAGAAGTTTATAAGGAAACTTTTATACAATATAGCAGGTCCACACCTCTGAGTGATGATTTGGAAATCCAGATTTTGGATTTCCACTTGATTGAAGCTATGACTCATCTAACGGGAATAAATCAGTCCCCAGCGTCAATGTGCTGCACCTGTATTTCCTGGTCTCTCATTTCAAAAGATGCCTCTGATTTTGTGCTACAATCATATTTATAAATAAATTACTTAGCCACATTTTTATGATCAATTTCAATATGGAGCCTGGCCTGTTGGACACAGTTGCTTACCTTTCCACTGTAATAATTAGAGGCATATAAAAGAATTTCAGATAATTAATTTATGAACTTAAATCTGAAAGTTTACTCTCTCTTTAAATGTTAAACCTATACATTCTCTGATATGATTGTTTTCAAACATTTTCAAACTTATTAGCTATATTTCTCAAAGCTTCAAATTCTCAATGTTGAGTTTACCTAGTGTATCAGCTAAAACATTTCATGTCCACAGCATGAACTATGCGGAGCCAAACTCCAGCTCACATATGTTCTCAAAAACGTGTACACTTTCAGTCTGACATTTAAAAATTTTTCTATAAACCAAAATGCATAAATACAGGAATTTCACTGAAGATGTAAATCGATAGTGGGGTATTTGTTCATAACAAAAATTACCTTGCAAGGATTTCACCCAGGAAGGGCCCAGAGAACAGGCATTTTTCAATCATTTATTCCACAATATTTATTTAGTTCCTAATGTGAGTTGGACAAGTGCTCGACTTTAAAAGTATAGGACAAAAAACTGGACACGGCCTCCCACTGCCTTCCATGTTAGAGAGAAAGAGCTTTTGATAAGGCAAGTTCAGTGATATGTGAGGAATACTAAAGCAGGGCAAATACGAGGTGAAACAGTTTTGTAATGCAGGGAAACATAAGATCTTCCTAAGGAAAAACACACTTAAACTGAGAGATTCAGTTTGGGCAAGATAAAGGCAGGCAGAAAGAAAATGGTCTTCATGATCTTCTGCTCTCCTTCAATAGCTAACTGAGTCAGTCTCCCAGTACTCTCATTTGAATTTAGAGGGAAACAATTTGATCCACTCATTTTGAGTTAGATGTCCACCTTAGTGCAGTCACCCGTGCTGGTCAGAGATGCAGGGCCAACTGCCCAAACATTCTGGTGGGCACAGCCTTAACAGGGCCCTTAGAGGTAGAGATGCGTTCTCTTAGAAGGAGAAGTGAATGAGAAAGTAACACTTCTGTGGATTGTGAAATGCTCTTTTATACGTAATGCCAAAGATATTCTTGCCTAACATAAAACTCTGGTTCCCAAAGAGGCTGAATGCCAAAGTGGGTAAAAGTCCCTAGAACCGCACCCAGGCTTATTCACTAGAAGCACCCATAGGACTCAGTGCATAGCCGTACTCATAACTAAGATTGATTATAGGGGAAGAATACAAAAGCAAAATCACCAAAAGGAAGAACATGTGAGCTAAGTCATGGGGAGACCAGGTGCAAGCTTCTCAATGCCTCTCCCAGTGGACTCACGCAGGCTGCATTTAAATGCACCTCAGTCGGAAATGAGATGTGACAACATGTGTGAAATGTTGCCAACCAAAAAAGCTCATCAGAGACTCAGACCCAGGATGTCTATCAGGGGCTGGTGTCATGGGTAACCCCTGCCTAGAATACACCCAAATTCTGAGTGCCCAGAAGGAAAGCAACATATTTGCTTTGATATGTACAGTTAGCTCCTGTGTCTTAAACACAATTCATTCTCCTTGAAATATTGAGTGTCTTGCCTAGCATAAACCATCACCATAGAGCTACCATTTGCCCAGATGGTTGTAGCTTTGCAGCTCCTTCCCATTGAGAATTACTACATTTTATCATGTCCAAGAATCAGTTGTCCTTCACATCAGTTTAAAGGTTAGACTGCAGGGAGCATTGTCTGTAGTATGATTGTAAAGGATGCTATATATTTAGCTCCTCAGCAATGCTCTGCAATCTCTGGAAAGGTGCACAGACCAGGTCCGCTCCTGAGAGGAAACCAGCTGACCCTGGGTACACCAAGTCTGGAGGATGGAGCACGGGTGTCTTTCCTTGTCTCAGGATTCCTGTCATAACTTGCATTGTCCCTTGTCTCTCTATCTTCCTCCTTCTTCTCCCTTCACCTTCATTTGCTTCCATCTCATCTATTTCTCAGCCATTTTCTCCAAGATCTCAGCTCCAGCCCTGCTCTGAAAATTCTCCAGTCATGTTGACTGTGGGGCTGGATTTATGAAAAAAGGTCAGCCATAAATATTCTTAGCAGGTCTTTTACATTCTTCAGAGTGGTAGATCTAAAATACAAGCAGGTCTTATTTCTGCTAATGCTGTTTGCTTCTCATAGCATAACTACTACTTGCAATTTGCCAACAAAGTCATTGCTTCTGCATTCTGTATTATATGCTCCCTTCTCACTTGAGAAGGGAATGAAAACGAGATGAGTGGGGCAGAACATTCCTTCCTGCCACCTATGTGTCTTCCTATTTCTAATATACCTGTCATGTATACTCTGCCTTTTGTCTCTGCGTGTAGCCACTCACTGATTTTGTGAAGTCCATCTGCACTGGATTGTGTGGAAGCCCATCAGAACTGGGACACGAGGAGGCAGGGTTCAGCCCTGACACTTTTCTCTGGTATTATAGAAATGGCCTATCTTGAGTAACTTGTAAAGAATTTCATTGAAATTATACTGATTAATTTAAATTGTAGAGGAGTCTTTCTGAGTGCTTGTGGAATTACTTTAATAGGAAACTCTAATGTAACTTTTTTTGTACATCTTTAGAAAGATGAAATCTCTAACAGCTTCTGCTGTATTTCTTTAACTCTCAAGGAGGCTGAATGTCACGGTATCTGGAAAACTTAGCTAGCTACACTTGAATAATACTTTCAAAATTATCTTGCAAAATTTTGTTATAGCTTTAAAGAATAGTGTTCTACTTTCTCTAAAATTATGCTTAATCATATACTCTTGATGAATAGTGCCTGTCTCTAGGGAAAGGAAGGGAAAAGAAGAGGCTTAGAAGACTGTTACCTTTTATTCCACATATTTCTATATTGTTTGAATATATTACGATGAGTATATATAGCATATTGCTTATATAATAATATAAAATATCTGAAAAATAATTTTCAATAAGGTTGGAGTTCAAGATACATACGGTAATTTTTAATACAAGTTTTATTATACTCCCTTACTTAAAAACCATATTAAATATTTGTGTACTTGTGTACTATGTGTGATTGTATATAATTTGTTAAAATTTCCCTTTCTTCTAGTTTTTTCAGAACAGTGCAGGGCAACCTAGAAGAGCATCTCTTAAATTTGAAATGTAGGATACTAACAGCAATAATAATTGCTGGCTTTGATCAAATGCTTATTGTTGATGGTCTCGCTAGTTACCTGTAACTTTTATTAAGCTTGTACAATGAGCAGGCACTGCTTTAAGCATTTTATATTGCAGTTGACTCACAATAACACATGAAGTTTGCTTGATCATTTTCTGCTGTTCTCAGATTAGTACAGTGATCATTGGCCAGTCTGAGTAATTTTCCCAAGGCTAGGCAGCTACTGAGAGCCAGCGCCAGGATGCACAATTACACACCTGTCCACTAAAAACTGATGGAATTCAAACTTGGCCTCTACCATGAAGAAACTGTGTGAACAAGTTACTTCTGTGTCTTAGTGTTCTTGTCTGGAAAATGCAGGCCTTATTTGTGAAGTGAGCATAATAATAATAGATATGTCTATGAGGTGGTTATGAAGATTAAATAAGATGATCTGTAGGATACCAAGTTAAATTTCCAGAAATGTTAGTTACTATTATGTTGAGTAGAAACTGTGCAAAGAACTCTGTTTTATCATCTATCTATCTGTCTATCATCTATCATTACCTATCTATCGTACTTATGCAAGGAATTGTGTAATTTTTTCTTAGATTTCACCAAAAATATGAACAGGAGGTAATATTGTCTTTATTTTTACAAACAACTAAAGATCAGAGAATTTGCATAACTTGCTCAGGATTATGAAGTTTGAAAGTCATGACACAGAGATTCTAATTCAGATTTTTTCCAAGCTTCGCTCTCTATGACGCTTGAAGGACGGAAACCAAAGTGGATGGAAACGTGCACTCACTACCCCTGTAACCTCAGTTGAGTCTGGACCTCTACAAGCCTCTCATTGCCTTCATTGCAGTCTGAGGCGATCCCAGCGCCTCCCTCCTGACCCTCACCAAGCGTCAGAACCACTGTTGTCACACCAGCATCCGGTGATGCTCAAAACTAACTCAGTACCTTGCTAATTTCGGTAAATTTCCTTTGATCATATACGAGATGGTGATAATAATTGTATATTGGTTCTGAAAGTTAAATTATTAAATATATGTTAAAAAAAAGTTTTACATCAAAAAGCCTTACACTAAATAAATGATACTGCTGTTACTGTTAAGATTCACAAGTATATTCTTCAGGCGATGCCATGAGTCTTCCCGGTGGTCGTGGTGCCACCGCAGCACCACAGCCACCGAATGCACTTGCCTAGATTTCAGTTCCCTTCGACCCCATGACTCCAGGGTCCTACATGCAAAGTATTGCACTAGATATTCTAGAAAATCCTTCCTGGTGAAGGTTTTCAGTAAAATCCTTTGTTCTGTATCATATTTCCCTCAACAAAGAAGTTGTACTTTTTAAAAAAATTTTACTGCTTTGTTTGGAAATTAAGGCAAATTTTCTGCAAAATATGCTTTCACAAAATCTTTTTGGAAAAACAGCAAATCTTCTAGTTTTCATATGGAAGAACACTTAGAAGAAAAACCTAAGAGTCACTATGGCTTGGATGAGTTTGCTTACTCTATGTGATTCAGAAACACAGGTAAGAAACCATTTAAGAATGAGAAACCAGGTGGGAGGAGGAGATAGTCATCTCAGAGGCTGGAAAAGTGTCTAAAGATGACACAGAGGCAGGCGGCAGATGGCAGGCTGCCCCTAGCACATTGGACACGGTGAAGGAAAGCAAAATTGCAGCCATAATTTTAGAAAGGCACAGGCAATATGAAAGCAAATAATGAATAATTGCCATAATGCAATTTTTCTCAGTTTCTCTCTCTCTTTTTAATTAAAAAAGGTTATTGTCTACTGCTAACAGAGTAAATTTCTGAGTTTATTAAAAAAACTTCCACTCTTAACATATTTTTGGGCTTGTGGTAAGAGATCAGAACTCTAAGAAATGAGAATATAAAGTTGCTTAAAATTTTTCTTAAACAATTTTTTTAATTTATAAAGAAAATAGTCTGATTACTTCAGCGATGTTTCTGTCTGGAAGTTTCTCTCATTTGCATATAAAACTATATTTTCTTCTTTTTAAGATTCATGTTTCCCCTCCACTGAGTAAGCTATTATTTTTGCAGCTTAGATTATGTGTTAGATAATTATCAAAAAATCATTATAGTTAAACTATTGTTTTATAACTTTTGTGTCATCAAACATTTATCCTCTATCTTCTTTTAAAAAACAAAACAAATAATAACAACTATGGCTCAGATTACGATCTGTATTGCAAGGTACAGTGGAAAGAATATTGAAAAGTGAAGCATATAAAGTAAATGATGCTCTCTTTATCTTGGACAATAACAGGGAGCTTTTGTCACTTCAATGAGAAATTCAACAACTAACTGTGCCTCAGATCAGGATAATGCAATGCATTAATATTGTGTGACTTTGGAGTGTGTGCACGTGTGTGCGTCTGTGTGCTTTATTAATAATTGTTTTCCAGAATGGAAAGAGCCTAGTGTCCTAGGCTTCATAATTTAGACATTGATCAACCTTCTTAAAATCTTATTTCTTAGCCACCAATTATAATAAACCTCAAAAGGTTCTGTAAGTTCTAAAGAAATCATGGGAAGTAAACTAGATATAGTTTTAATGATGTCATATAAGATTCTGAATGATAACTTGATTTTAGAAAGATATCATCCTGTAGGAAAAATTGAAATAGACTTGAATAGTATATAGTGAAGATTTATAAAATATATAGCAAAGAAATAAACTTATCTTAAATTTTTTCATCATCTAGAGTCTTTTCAAAATAATAGTATATCAAATCTATTTTCCACAAAGTAAAAGGAAATTGAAATTTTAAAAACCATGAACTATAAAACATAATAAAGAAAGAAAAGGCTGGGCCAAATAAGCTATAAAAATGTGGTAAACAAATTAAAATTTCTACCTCCTTGGAACAGTGACAAGTGGTGTGTGTGTGTGTGTGTGTGTGTGTGTGTGTGTGTGTGTGTGAAGATTTGTCAATCTGAAAAGATTGTGACCTCTAATTTGGTAGAAATACTGTGGAAAAATTAAACATGAGAATGTGCCATTTATGTGGAATTATGCTCTAGCTTTAGAGTACTCAAGACAGACACACCTCTGGCTTCTTGTGTAGCGAGTTCACAGTCAGTTTTTAGTGAACCAGGTTGTTTTTTTGGGTCTTTCTCTTCAATCCTTGCTTCTGTTTTTGAGATGGGATGATTATCTTGCATTGTCTATAGTTGTGTGCAAGGTGCTTAAGAATCAGACAGTCTGGGTGGGAGCCCAGCACTGCCCCTTAACACTGCATACTTGAACATGGCTTCTTCATTTATAAATGCCTAGGAACAACTATAGCAGGCAGCTACCATGAAGAGCAGATGTGAAAATATGGGCAGACATCCCTATAAGGCCTGGACCATTGTGGGTGTTCAGTAGTTTTAAGTCCCCTTCTCTTTTCTCCTTTTTTCCTAGGATGGTTCTAAACGAAATTGTGAAAGGAGCAATTTGTATCTTTCTGAGTACCTCCCCTCTCCTTTGGTGCTCCCATTTGCTCTGGGGATTAGGAGGCAATAACGTCATCATTGTTGGAGGACTTTATGGTTTACTGAGTATGACACATACAATGCCCCCCTCCCTACAGACATGTCAGAAATGTTCATTTTTTATTATCTCATTTGCTTCCTGTTATAGCTGTGTAAGGTAGATGACCCCTTATTATAAACAACAAAACTGCGATGCAGAGAGGATAAATGGAAGTCTCAAAGTCATATAGTGATACTGGCCCAGGGTTCTCACTCTGAATTTACCTTGAAGCCCTCTACTGCACCTGGATATTTTCCCCTCCCACTGTGGCTTCTGCCTAGGCCTGCCTTTCTCAGGCCACGTCTCCTGGAGCCCCCTCTATTGGTCAACAACCCACCCACCCATTCGATCCCTGTTTTTAACAAGCTCCTACAGAGAAGAATATGTTTTATGTTTTGTTATGACACTTTAGAAACTGATGTTCTTTTGTGTTAGGCAGAATGATGCTCCCAGCCCTAATGCTCATGCCCTAATACCTACAACCTTGGAATATGTTACTTTACATGGCAAAAGGGATTTTACACCTGGGATTAAATTAAGGACCTTGAGAAGGGAAGATTATCATGGATGACCCAGGTGTACCCAATCTAATCATAAGAGTCCTTACAACTAGAGAAACTTTCCTGGCTGTGGGCAGAGGAAGATATGACTATGGAAGATGGCTCATAGTGATGTCATATTTCTGGCTTTGAAGGAAGAGGAAAGGACAAGAACCAAGGAATACGGACAGACTCTAGAGCTAGAAAAGAAAAATGTCTTTGTCTGCGAGGGCTGCCTTAATGAAGCACCATGGACTTATGGTTTAAGCAACAGACATTTATTCTCTCACAGTTCCAGAGGTTAGAAATCTGAGACAAAGATGTGGGCAGGGCCATGCTCCCTTTGAAGGTGCTAGGGAGAGAACTGTTCCAGGCCTCTCCCTAGCTTCTGAGGGTTTCCTGGTTCATGGCAGCCTAACTCTAACCTTCACATGACATCTTCCCTGCATGTGTGTGTCTGTGTCCAAATTCCCCTTTTCAAAAGAACACAATTGTGCTGGATTAGGGCCCATCCAATGCCCTTATTTTAACTTAATCATCACCTGCAAAGATTCTATGCCCATTTTGAGGTACTGGTGAAGAGAAATTTTTCACTTAAATGGCTCACCTCTTTGTTCTGCTTCTGTAGATATGCTTGCCACATAGACTGAAGAGCAGGGTGACCTCAAAATAACTATTTTTTGCTTGTTCTATCTAGATAACAGATGTATTTCCTGAATTCCTGTCTGAAAATCTCGTACTTTGTAACTCTTTGTAACTGCCTGAGGACAAATTAACCAATATACCCATGCCAACCAGCCAAATGTAACTGCCGGATAAGCCCTATAAAAGCAAAGTTGCATCTGAACTTGGAGCCCAGATCTTTAGAGCACTAGCTAGCTCTTCTGTGACCACCGGTGTAATAAACCTGAGTTCTCCAACTCTCTGAGTGGTGCTTGGTTTCTCACCGATCTGATTTTGCAACATTTCTGCAACACTGGTAGTTAGGACTTTAATATCTCATTTGTGGGGAGCAAAATTCAACCCATACCAAGAAGGAAATAGATTCTCTCCCCTAGAGCTTCCTTAAAGAAACACAGCCATGCTGATGCTTTGATTTTAGCCTGATGACTCAATTCAGATTTCCAAACTACAAATCTATAAGATAATAAATGTATATTGTTTCAAGGCACTAAATTTGTTGTAATTTGTTATGGCAACAATAGAAAATACATTTTCTACAAGCAAATTCTAATTAAAAAAAAGAAAGAAAGAAAAAATCCCCAGACTGTTAAATAATGGGTTAATAATGTCTCACCACAAAAATCTTGAAAATATCTACCAATAATGAGCTACCACAATCACCACATTCATGATGTGTCAGAGACCATTTCTCCCTTGTTCACCTTTAGAAGGGACACTGGTCACCAGATACAAGTCAGTACTTTCTTCTTTTCTTGACCTACTCATATAGCAAGGACATGGGCTTTAGGCATAGTTGATGATAATTGCTCACTATACAGGCTTCCTCCTCCTTCACAGTATTATTCCATTAACTTCCTGTGCTCTAGCAGAGCCAGCCACCCAGTGTTAAGCTAGTGGAAAATGTGTCGTGTATGTTCATAACCTATCAATGAAATTAGGGACTGACTTGATCCATGTTGTCTTGAAATGGAAGTATAATCTTCAAAGCAGGAAGCAAACAACAACAATGCAGGGTTAATGAACCATTTCCATTACAAAGTTTGTTAAAATTACAAACTCAGAGCAAGGCCAACTGATCAGTAGGTCATATCTATTGTATCCCTCAGACCCTGTCATGTTCAGTTTTCCCAGGCTGAATAAGAACTTCTTCCCACTGGGTCCCCATCAAGCACTAAGTCTCCCAATAATGGTTGGTGTCCATGCACACTCATCACAATAGAGCTGTTATTGCTCTCTTTCTCTGTAATATCCAAATGCTGCTTTTATAAATATTTTAAAGTAAACTTAGTAAGGTTTTCTTTAGTCATTTACTGGTGAAGGGTTTGGAACTAGATCGTGTGTCACCACTGACAGTGAAGACAACATGAAAATGTCTGTCTGCCTCCTGCCTGCCTGCTGAGACACAGGTATCACCAGGGCATTGCTCGCTCCCCAACCCTACCCGCTGCCTGCCGCTAGTTATGTGAGTTGGGACTGTTTGACTATTAAGCAGGGAAATACTATATGTTCCAGACTTGTACGCATAACTATTTACCTGATTGTCCAATAAGCTTCTCAGACTTGTGTTCTTGTCCTGCTTCCTGATTTCTGTCCTCTGCCACATCACTTTCCACCACAACCTGCCACTCCTGGAATGTTTTTGCATCTCAATTAATGGCAACTATGCTTGCTTAGGCCTAAAATTTTAGAATAATCTTTGACACCTCACCTTCTTCACACCTCATATCCAAATTATCAGCAAATTCTATCCCTTTCAACCTTTCAAACATAGCCAGTCTAACTACATCTCAGCACTTCCACTGCTACCACCTTGCTACAAGCTTACTGCTTCTCAGTAGACTATTTCAGAAGCCACTTTATCTCTCTTTCTACTCATCCTTTGCTGTCTTCAGTCTATTGTTAACACAGAAATCCAAACAAAAAACCTGTTAAAATGCAAATAACTTCTTGATTCCTCAAAACTTTCCAATAGCTCTACTTTTCACCTAAAAGAAAAGCCAAAGTTTCTGCCTTAAGGCCTGCAGGAAATGGCCTCCCTTTACCTACCTTTTGCTTCCCTTCCTGCTCATCTACCCATCCTTCATTCCTCTCCAGCCATCCCGGCCTCCCTGCCATTCCTTGAAGGGTCTAGGCCTGCTCTGTCACAGGGCCTTTGCACTTGCTTCTCCTTCTGCCTGGAATGCTCCTCCCAGACAACCTTAGGGTTCTTTCCCTGTGCAATTTCAGGCTGCTACTGAAATGTTACTTTCTTAGTGAGGCCTTCTCAGACCACTGACCCCTCTTTATCTCCCTCCATCCATTTTATCTACACAATATGCTATATGCTTTGCCCATTTATTTTGTTTACTTACTGCCTTTTTTTTACTAAAATGTAAGTGCCACAAGGACAGAAGTTTCTTCTTTTTTTTCCCTGTTATACCTGAATTTATAGAATAATGCCTGCTAACATCGACACTATAAGAGTGAGTAAATGAATGAATGAATTTCAGAGGAAAATATAGAGTGCTCAAAGCACTAGTCATCTCCTTGTGTTACTAGAATCCCTCCTCTGCCACAGATGCCAAGATGCCACGCAAGCCTGCTGTTCTCTAAGCAAGTTAGTAATTATTGTAAAAATGAGCATACCTATAATAGCAAATTTTTTTTCTAGTTTGGCACTTACTGAATCCCAAAGTTAGAGATGCTTTCTGTGGCTTGAGCAATATAGAGCTCTAGACTCCAGAAAATTTCCTACCCCTCCTAGATGGAGACATACTATCTCAGATAACATGAAAGGGTAGGAGGGAGAGTTATGTGAAGGGAACCAGTCCTTGTGCTATTAGGAACAGCTTTTGGGCACAAAGTTTTGGCTTTTTTTTTTCTGTTTGTTTATTTGTTTGTTTGTTTGTTTTAAGAAAATGGTGTATAGAAATTTTTCCCCTAACGTTTGGTGGTTAGACCAAGAATGATACCTCTGGTCACAGGAGCGGTCAGGAGTGTGGTAGTGTGGCAGTGGTTCATGCACCCAGTTGTTCATACATTTGTGCAGTGTCTACTATGAGCCAGGCATTGTGGTGGGCATTATGTTACCTTTACCACAAGTATACACAAGATCCAGCCCATGTTCTCAAGAACTTCTAGGATAATTAAGACTTGACTATAAATCATAAGAGCATGCATAGGACTCATAGAGGGGCCCCAACCTGGGTTGGGGAAAGCGGAAGACAGAGGAAGGATGGCTAAGCTAGTCCTGAAGCACCATTAAAGACTGGCCAAGTGCAGAGAGCTGGGGGAGGCTGCCAGGCTGAGAGCAATGCCAGACAGAAGCCCAGAGAGAACAAGAGCCAGGTATGCTTGGAGCCTGCAAGTGGCCAGGTGTGGCTGAAGGCAGTAGGCAGAGGGGACTAGATAGGGGCAAAGGTTAGCTCATTGAGGCCTTAACTGTTGACTTTGTCCTTCAGTCATTGTTGTTTTCAGTGATATCAGAGAACAAAATTGCTTGATGAAGGCATAAGACATTAGCCTCAATGACTTTTGAAAACGTGTAATTAGAGTGGGGAGCAGGTAATTAGAAACTATCTAATTAGAAGTCCCTAGAAATTAAATGCCCATAAAGGCTGAATGGCTCCCATGGTCATTTGCTTCTAAGGTTTGTTTTTTCTCTATCTTATAATGACAGAAATTCTATATTAAAATTTCCAAGAAGCAGTCAGTTTATGAGCATAATGAATAATGAGTAATTCCATTTACAATGTGATTTCCGGGTGAAAGTGAAACGAATGACTTTGAAGAAGACATTTACCAAAGCAACTAAAGGGAGGAAGCTTATCTTTGCTCAGACCCAGGAGTCAACCTGGCTCTCCTCAGTCCTGATACCGCCTTCTCAGCTGTTTGTCATCTTGTCCTGTAAAATGGTGCCTCCGGGCATCGGGGCAGGGATGAAACGAGATGCTGCACCTGCAGTGGCCACGGAGCCTGAGGTGAATGAGCACCACATAATTCGTTAATAATCACGGTACTGGGATTATCAGTGAGTGCCAAATGCTAAATCGGGGAGTGTTAACAGAAATGGCCTTAGAGACGACTACTCATGAGTTTAGAGGCCCTCTAATGAGAACTTGCTTGGTCCAGCCTGCGTCTGCTTAGGGAGCGGGAGAGTTATGCAGAGTCGCAAGACCATCAGGAGAAGCTCCTCACATGCCTGCTTCTTTCTCAAAAAGCTACTTGCATAGGGGAACTGGGGGTGGAGGGGGGGGAGTCGGCTGTCAGTCTGTCAGTTGAGCAGAACTGAGACTGAAACTGTGTCTGCCTGTGCTTTCATTTGATTATTTTTCTTACATGTATTTGTATATTAAAAATCACATACAGTATTACTTTAACACTTTCTTTAGATAATCAGTTTCCCTGTCAGTAGGTTCCAGTGACTCATAGTTCAATCTCTGATAATGACTCATAGTACGCATGCCCTTTCCTCAGGTCACGAGCATAGATAAATACTCTATTTAATAACAAGGCTCAGCCGTAGAGGGAAAAAAAAACTGACCTTTTCTATGCAGAATTTCCTTTCTCAGATATAATTAAAGACACAAAGGCTATAATAATTAGAGGCTTTTAATAAAGACATTTAAAAAGTTTCAAATACTGTTTTGGTTATGTTGAAAAATGGCACGAAAACGCACTTGAACTGTTATATTACCAATAGCAATGAAGCAGAAGTGAAAAATAAATGCATGAGTTTTGTGCTTGTGTAACATGCAAAGCTGAGACTGTGATTTCAAGGACAACATAGGTAATAAAAAGTGCCTTTGCCAGGAGAGGTGTTCATTTTAGAATTCATTTCCTGATTTCAAAAAACACAAGCTCAAGTCTTACATACTTGTCTGTAACTGGTAAATTTTTCCGAATTCTTTTCCTGTAGGAAGTCTTGCACAGAGAAACCTTGTCTCAGTGATGTAATGTGGTATAAAACGCCATTTTGTCCCAAAGGAATGTGTGGTTCTGGCAAAACATTATCATGGAAGTATGTGAGAGACCCCTGCAAGCTATTTCCTAGGCTTAGCCTGCTGGCTTCCTTCCGCTCTGTGGGAAGATAGTGTGACCCCAACAGGGAGCATTTCTGCTAGGCTTGTTGACAGTACCCCAAGCTTTTGTGTGACTGTGACCTCAGTCATATTGCACCACCTGGAAAGCCCAGCTTCTGCGTTTTTCATCTCTACATAGTTCTCATTTTTAAAGGCCCTGCCTAAGAACTGCCTCTTCGAGGAAGTCCTCCTGTCTTTGCCTGTTTATCAGTGAATGCTGCCTCCTGGAAAGCCTGAAAGTCCTTTATTTCCACCTCTAACAGGAACTTATTTTCTGCCAGGAGAAAATGATGTGGTTTAAGACAAAAGCCCCTGGTCCCATACTGAAGGCCTAAATTCCGGTATACCATTTACCACCTACCTGAGTTTGAGACCGTAAGTAACTTTTTCAATCTTTTCCTATCAGATAAGACATTGATGTTTTTATAAGTGTTATATTTTTTTTCCCACAAGTTATCTGTCACAAAGTCAGCACTCAAGAATAACAGTAGCAACAGCTACTGCTTAAGGGAGCCCTTGATGTTGATTGAAGCCTTAAATAAATAATTTTATTTAATCCTCACCTGGAGGTAGGTTCTATTATTATCCCTCATTTTACAGGTAGGTAATCAAGGGACTTTCCTAAATTCATTAAGATTATCTATGTCTGTCAGGTTCCTCTGTCAGGGCCTCTCACCACTTCAGCTCTGATTCTAGTGAGGGTATTTATAGTATATATATTTATATACTTGATGATTACTTATATACATTGCATACAGAATTTAGGTAAATTCCTTATTAAGGGCAAGATGAATATCTGATTTATTTTTGTTTACTCCAGGTTACCTGTGGTAGGCCAAATAAGAGCCCCTTAAAGGATATCTATGACCTAATCCCCAGAGCCTAGAAATATTACCTTTATGAAAAAAAAAAAAGAAAGAAAAGGAAAAATAAATTTTCATTTGTCATCAAATTAAGGATCTTGAGATGGAGAAATTATCCTGAATTATCCAAACTGGTCTTTATGGGATAAATCTTTATAAGACTGGGCCACAAGCCACGGAATGCTGGATTCTCCCCCAGAGCCATGAGAAGGCAGATGGTGCTGCCAACACCTTAGTTTTGGCCCAATGACACTGATTTTGGACTTCCAGACTTCAAAATTATGAGAGAATAAATTTCTGTTAGTAAGTTTGTGCTAATTTGTTACAGTAGCTAGAGGAAATGAATGCAACATCTATCAGGAATATTTGTCACAGTAAGTAGCAGGCCTCTGTGCTACTCACTGCTCTTTTCTGTTAAACATGGCAAGTGAGAGCATCTCTTCTGTCTACCTGTGATGATCCTGTTTTTAAAAACCATAGGGACCACACACAGAAATATAACCCTAACGTAAACCTTTGGAGAAAAAAGCCATGGAGTTCGGCTATATTCACATTCTTCTTCCTCCTGCCCAGGTGTTGTTCAGCAGACATTCTACCTTCTCTGCAGACAGTTTTGTGAGCTTCCTTTAGAAGCACTAGGTTGGCCATTTGCATAGACATTAGTGGATCTTACTCTTTCTATCCAGAAATTCTCAGTACAAGTGAAAAGACACAAAAACTCCAGATTCTTGGCTTTTTTTTTTAAATGACAATATAGGAAAGCTTTTTAATTTCATTTTATTTTTAAATTAAGACACAATTAATCTAATTCTTTTTTTTTTAGAGCTGTATGGATTTTAACACAGTATGTATTTGTGTAGCTACCACAATCAGAATCCAGAAGAGTTTCATTGCCCCAAAGGGCTTCCTGGTACTGTCTCTTTGTAGTTACACCCTTCCTATAGTTACCATATCTGAGATAACAGAAAAAATATACATATAGTTCTCTGCTCCCATTCCTGGCACAGAACTCTTAAAATTCTTGTCATTTCCTAAATAATAATAGCACTAGAAACATCTTTTGTTCTAATATTTGGTTTTTGATTCCAGTTTCTGACATCAAGCTCCTAAATTTCTTGGAATGTCTTGGGTGATGAATGTGTCTTTTGTTCTAATAAGGTGACTCTGGGAAGACTCCTGGATGTCTCTTGGATGAGTACTGGTCACCAAGGAAGACCAAGACATCATTAGAATCTTAGAACTTTCATCCCCACCTTCCACTCTGCAGAGAGGGGACAGGAGCTGGAAGTGGAGCTAATAAACGGCCATGCTTATGTAACGAAGCTTTCATAAAATTCAGTTGTGGGGGATTCAGGGAGCTTCTGTGTGGGTGAACACACGGAGGTGCTAGGAGAGTGGTGCCCTCAGAGGGAGCATGGAAGCTCTGCACCCCTTCTCACATACCTACCGTATGTGTCTCTTAAACCTGGATATTAATCTGTGTCCTTTATCATTCTTTCATAATAAACCAGTAAACAGTAACAAATTATTTTCCTTAGTTCTATGAGCCATTCTAGGAAATTAATTGAACCCGAGGAAAAGCCCATGGGAACTTTTAACGTACAGCCTATTGATCAAAAGCACAGGTAACAGCCTGGACTTGCAGTTGGCATCTGAAGTGGGGGCAAGGGAGTAGTCTTGTAGGACTGAGCCCTTAACTGGTGAGATCTAATGCTTTCTCCACAAGATTGTGTCATAATTGAGTTATACTGTAGGACACTCAGCCGATGTCTCAGAATTACCTGGTGGAGGATGTCTTTTCCCTACATTTGGTAACTAGAAGTGTCAGAAATAAACTGTGCTGTGTAAACAGTAAAGAAAAAACACGCAGGAGGAGAAGTAAGTTTTCCTATACACCATATGACCCAACAATCCCACTGGTAGGTCTTCTCTCTAGAAAATGGAAACATGTTCATACGAAAACCTGCTCATGAATGTTTGTCACAATTCTATTCATAATTGCTCAGCCTAGAAACAACCCAAATGTCCTTCAATGGTGAATGAGTAAAAAACTGTGGATCATCTGTACAACTGAATAGTACTCAGCAATTAAAAGAAATACCTATTTATACACACAGCATGGATAACTCTCAACGCATTAATCTAAGTAAAAGAAGTCAGTTTCAAATTGCTGGCTTTCGAAGACTTTTAAGATTTGATCCCCCGGGAGAAGGCCTCCCTTCCAAAGCTTGGTAATGTAAAGGGAATTCACACAAGACAGAGAAGCAAAGCTGCCCTACAGCTTTGGGTAGCTCTGAATGGGCTAGACTGAGCTGATTCACAGAGGGATCTTTATGACATCTCCCAACCTCAGAGGTCACTTCACCCTGCTTCCTCACACCTTATACAAAACTTGACTCAAAAATGTATCATGAATTTATATGTAAATGTAAAACTATAAAACTTGAGGAAAAAATAGGAGAAAATCTCTGGGATCTACCTTAGGGTTAGGCAAATAGTCCTTAGACATGACATCAAAAGCGTGATCTACAAAATAAAAATTTAATAAATTAGATCTCATCAAAATTAAAAATTTTGCTCTGCCAAAAGCCTACTGAGAAAAAAAAATTAAAAGGCAAACTGCAGACTGGGAAAATGCATTTGCAAATGGCATACTATATACAGAACTAGAAACTACAAAGAACTCTCAAATTTGTCAATAAAAAAAATAAATTCAATTAGAAAATGAACAAAAGATATAGAGACATTTTAACAAAGTGGATAAATTGATGAAAAATCATACTTGAAATGATATTCAGCATTGTCAGCCATTAGGGAAATGCAAATTAAGACCAGGATGAAAGATTACTACACACCTGTCAGAATGATCAAAATAAAAAATAATGACAATATAAATGCTGGTGAAGAAGTAGAGATACTGGATCATTCATACACAGTTGGTGGAACTGTAAAATAATATAGTTTTGGAAAAACAGTTTGGAGTTCCTTAGAAAACTATCATAAAACCTAGTAATTGCATTCTTAGGTATTTATCCCAGAGAAATGAAAACTTATGTTAATATAAAAACCTGTACATTAATGTCTATAGCAGTTTTATTTGTAATAGCCAAAAATTAGAAAATCCCAGTTGTTCTTCAGTGGTTAAATGGTAAACATCTCATATATTTAGAGTATGGGATATTTCTCATCAATAAAAAGCAATAAACAATTGATACACAAAATTTGAATGAATCTCCAAGGAAGAAGGGTGAATGAGAAAATCCAATCTCAGAAGTCACATATTGTATGATTTTAGTTATGTAATAGTTTTGAAATAATAAAATTATAGACACAGAACACAAATTAATAGTTGTCTGAGTCAGAAAAAAAGGGGAATGAGAAAGGTATATGTGGCTATAAAATGGTGACAAGAGGGATCCTTGGATGATGAAACTTTTCTCAACTGTATCAATGTCAATTTTCAGGTTCTGATGTACTACGGTTTTGCAAGATTTACCATTGATGGAAACTGGGTAAAGTATATGTCAGTTCTCTGTATTATGACTTATAATTGTATGTACATCCATTATTATGTAAAAACAAAAAAATTAATTTTAAAAAATTCTCATAGAATTCTCAATCATCAATTCTCTCTCCCTTCACTCTGCTCCTTAGTGATTCTAATTAAGCATATAGTTATCTTACATACACATCTCCCTTACTGAGCTTTGGAGAGTTCGTTTACACTTTCCAGTTCAGTTACTCTCTCTTCAGCTGTATCTAGTCTGCTCTTAAACCTGACCACTGAATTTTATATATTTTGTATTTTGTTGTTGTTTCAGATGAGAGGATAAATTGAGTCTCTATTACTACATCTTAGACAAAAACAAAGTTCACCACTTGAATTTTTCTAACAGTTTCACCTTATTCTTTTTCTAATCTATTATGTCCTTCTTTATCACTTTCTTTTCTCTATAGATACCTTGAATCTTGTGTTTTATTTCCTTGTTCATAAACAGCATAGTTACTTTGCAGTCCAAATCTGATAATTTCAATTCCTAAAGACTATCAAGTCCTTTGTTACTGTCAATTCTTTTTGCTGGTTCTCACTCATGGAATTTCCTCTTGTGCCTTATTATTGTTATCCTGAAGAGAATATTTGATATATAATTTATAGAAATAATTTAAGAATTAAAATTATATCTTTTTTTTCAGAGAAGATTTGTATTTGCTATCTGCATGGAGATTGCATTCACTGTAAACCAAGTTGAAGGCTTGTGATGATTAAATCTTAGCTGTGATTCCTGTGGTCTGTTCCTCTTCTGGTTCAGCTGAATCTTGGGAAATAACATTTTACGATCCTAGCTTACTATGGGGATGGTCTTCTATTATCCTCTACTCTTTGTTTTCTGTCCTGTTCTCCCATAAGCTATAAAAACAAATGTTCTACCCATCCCATTTGAAATACTCTTAGGAATAGAGCTTCTGTGAATCTTTATCTCTCTGCATTCCATTTTTTCACTTTTTTGTGTGGTACTGGTAATTCCTTCTTTTATCATATGTCCAATGGTTCTGAGAAAAATTTTTAAAAAATATATTTTACCCTTATTTTTATTGGTTTCCAGGGAAGGATTGATCTGAATTTTCTAACATCCAATTATCTGATATAAAAAGTCACAAATCTATTTTCTTATTTAGGAAAGAATGAATACTTTTAGCAAGGCTCAAAAAGTTTTGATAGTAACATTTCCAATTTGATTGACAACTTGTGTAATGCTAATTATTTACATCCCCAAATATCCATAAACATTATAAATTCAAGTGTAATTGGAAATTATGCAGAATATTTACATGTGCCAAAATATAATACATTGCTCATTAAAAATTTCTTTTAAATTACACCAATGATATGTGAGATGCTTACTTATTTTTAAAAAAATAAATTAATAAATTTTAAAAAAGAAATTAGGTAATGTTACTATAACTGAAAGGACATTTAAAATTTATTTTGATAATTTTAAATTTACTGGTCATGTCATTTAGCACACCTATGAATATCGATGATATAAACACTTGAGAGACAGATAGCTTGGGTTCACATAAAGGTTATGAGGAGGAGGTATCTCATTTGTTTCCAGCTTTTTTATTTTCTATTTAGTAAAAGCAATCTATAATGGCTGAGTAATGTTTTCTGTCTTCCTAGAGGTCTTCTTGTGGCCTATTCTAGTGGTTTCTAAGTCCCAAAGCTCCTAACTCTCCTGGTAATCATCCTCATGTCTAGTCTGTTGGATGCCATGGATAGAGTCACAATTTTTAAATTTTCCAGACACTCTAAAGCAGATATCTGGGTCACATTTAATAGGTAATCTGTTAACTAAGTACAAGCTAAGTTATAAGTCTATGCCTACCTCTCAACAACCAAAAAAGTCCTTTTCATGCATGATAGATGAGACAAAACTCATCACCTTGGAAATAATAATAAGAGAAGAAATCACTACATATGTGAACCATAATTTAGAGTTTACAAAAAACTTAATGCACATTATATCATTATCACAAGATCTGAATGAGTTGGGTAGAAAACATAAGCAATGCTGGCCATTTATAGGAATCGCTTGGTCTCTCTGCTGAGGCTTTCTAACTATCTCTGCTCATTTTACTAGCCACATGGAATGCTGACAGACTTTTCTTTAATTTAGTTCAAGTGATGATTTATGTAAAAAGTACCAATTCTATTAGAAAAAGGATATATATATATATATATATATATATATATATATATATATATATATATCCTTTTTCTAATATTTCCCCCCTATGGGTAACATATTTTATTAATTTCTTTCTATTCATTAATTTTCTCAGGTCACATTTTTTTTATCAATTTATTCTACATTCCCTTTTATTCAGTGTCTTTTTGAAATTTAGCATAACCAGATCATACTTAGCATTTGAGAAAACAAACCACTGAGAATCAAAATAAGATGAGGTCGATATTCAAGTCTAAAAAAAGGATCATTCAAGTAGTACAGATGGATCTTAAATTAAAACAAGTAATTCTAAAATTTGCATCCTTTTGGAGCATTTTGATTTACAGAAAATGCTAAACTTAGATATTTTATTTGGATATTTTATTCTGCCCACAGAATGTTCAAGGTAGATTATATGATTTTTTTTTCCTTTCACAACAGCATCCAGATAAGAGCCTTAGGTGAGCGAACTGAACAGTTGCACTGTTTATTGTAATTTAATAGAGGCAGAATTACTTTCCCTGACAGATATCCCCCTTAGCTTTATTTATAGATAAGAAAGGTCAGGAAATTAAATATATATTTTGTGGCTTAAATAAGGTAACTAATGAGATTTCCTTAAGATGGTGCCTGATAAAGAAATGTAGCTTGCTGTTCCATGTAGATATACTAGATGGACTGCCATTTCCAGAAGGCGGTGTAGAACAACATGAATGAGAAAGTTTGACTTTTCCAGTCCCATGACACAGATGAGAAAGGAGAGGAAATTTGGCAGTTTTAATAGCCAGTGAATTACCTTTGAAGAATATTGTAAAATGAAGAATATTGTAAAATTTCTGCTCATTTAGTTGTGTAAATGACTGATGTCTTACTGCTGAGAGATCAACAGAGTGAGAAATAAAGAAAATAACTTTTTATAAAAAACAAAGACATCAGACAGCCACAAAATAATGCTTTGATTTAACCAGCCTAATGGGTAATGCATTGGCTGTAGACCGTCAGGTAGACAGTTTAATTCCATATGTTATTTACCACCTCTGAGCATGGCATTCTGCTTCTCAGAATTTTTTTTTCCCACTAAGAGACTTAACATATTTTCAGCATAGTTATGGAATCTTTCTCTTTTCAGATTGCTAAATGCGTTGCTTCTACTTGAGTCAGAAATAGCTGGTGACTGTAATGGTGGGCTAACAGGACATCCTTCTTGGACTCCAAGAATATTTCTTCCTCTTCTATTTCTTTTACTTGAGCCTGAGACACAGAGTGATGACAGAACATCTGAGTTGGACAAATTTTACTAATCATTCACTGCAGTGATTCCCAAAGCATGAAACAAACTGCTATTTTAAACTTACTTGAATCACATAGTAAACTTACTTAAATTACAATTTTCTTTTACTCTTCATACGACAGAATGATTTTGCTTGTGTTAGCCTGTCCTTAACACCACTCTAAAATTTGTAGTTTTTATTTTTCATAAAGAGAAAATAGTTCTTATGTCAGAGCTTTTGTCAGACAAAAAAATCTAAATATAATTTATTGGCACTGACTTTTTAAAAAATTATTTTGGAGTTACTATTTATAAAATATTATGCTGGTCATGCATTTATAGAAGTAATTAAGATTTATTCAAAATAGATTTAAGCAGAGTGAATCAATACAAATAATTTTTAAAAATTTATTGAGGTGGCATTTGTTAATAAAATTATAATTTTCAAGCATATAATTCAATAATACATCATCTGTATATTATACTATATGTTCAACATCCAATGTTAAAGTTTATATTTGACCTACTTTACCCTTATCTACCTCCCCCTTCCCTTCTTTTCCTCTGGTTACCACTAAACTATTACCTGTGTCTATAAGTTTTTGTTTGTTTCTTATTCATTTGTTGATTTCAGTTTTATATCCCAAATACTAGAGAAATCATATGGTCCCAACTATTTCTGTCTGACTTATTTCACTTAGCATGATAATATCAATATTCATTAATGACAGTATTACATCTTTTTTTACATGTACCACATCATTTTTGTCCAATCATCTATCGAAGGACACTTTGGTTGTTTCCATGTCTAGGCCATCATGAATAAAGCTGCAATGAACATTGGGATATATACATTGACATAGATAAATGTTTTCAAATTTTTTGAGTAGATAAGTAGGAGAGGAATTGCTGGGTCATATGGTAATTCTACTCTTAAGTTTTTAAGGAACCTCCATACTATCTTCCATAGTGGCTGTACCAACTTATATTCCCACCACCAGTGTATGAATTCCTTTTTCCCACAGCCTCTCCAACACTTGTTATTACTTGTCTTGCTGTTAATAACCACTCTTACATGTGTGTGGTAGTATATCATTTTGGTTTTGATTTGCATTTTCCTAATAATGAAGTTAAGCATCTTTTTATATGTCTGTTGGCCATTTGTATGTCTTCATGGTAGAAGAATCTGTTCCGGTCCTCTGCTCACTTTTTAATTGGGCTGTTTTTTTTTATATTGTTGAGTTGTATGAGTTCTTTATATATTTTGGATATTAGCCCTTTACAGAGGTGTTGTTAGTAGATATCTTCTCCCATCTAATTGGCTGCCTCTGTTTTGTTGATGGTTTCTTTTTCTGTCAGGTTTTTAGTTTGATATATTCCCATCCATTTATTTTTGCTTTTACTCCCCTTGCTTTTGAGGTCAAATTTATAAAATCCTCTCTAAAAACAATATCCATGAGTTTAATATCTATATTTTATTCTATGCAATTTATTGTTTCAGGTTTCATATTTAAGTCTTTAATCTATTTTACGTTAATTTGTGTGTATGGGGACAGATAGTCTAGTTTTACTCTTTTTCATGTGGCTTTCCAATTTTCCCAGCACAATTTATTGAAGAGGCTTTCTTTAATCTATATTATGTTTCTGGCTCCTTATTGAAAATTATCTGCCCATATATATGTGGATTTATTCCTGGGCTTTCAATTCTGTTCCATTGGTCTCCATTGGTGTCTGTTTTTCTGCCAATTTCATATTGTTGTTTTTTTAATTATTATTGTCACTTTGTAGTATAATTTGAAGTCAGGCAGTGTGATACTTCTGGTCTTGTTCTTTCTTCTCAGGATTGCTTTGACTATTCAGGTTTTTGTGATTCCACACAAATCTGATGATTTTTTGTTCTGTTTCTTTTTAAAATTTCATTGGGATTTTAATGAGGATGGCATTAAATTTGTGTATTATTTTGGGTAATATGGACATTTTAACTATGTCAGTTCTTCCAATTTATGAACACAGAGTACCTGTTCATTTCTTTGTGTCTTCTTCAATTTCTTTTAATAACATCTTACAGTTTTCAGTAAATAATACTACAGGTGGAATATAGTTCTGGCCAAAATCATGAAGGTGGTAGGTACTCAGGCAACTGGAGTTTGGGAAACACTACTCTAGCACAACCCTTTTCTTGGACAGATGAGAAAATTAAGGACAAAGGAGAAGAGATGACTTTCCCAGGCTTACCAGGAAGCTCATGGCAGGCTCAAAATGAGAATCCATCTTTTTTCTTCCAATCTGCTCTATGTTCTACTAAGTCACAAAGCTTTCTTCTGATATAGGAGACCAAACTAAGAAGTAGAAAACATAAAAAGTCATGGACAACATCATCAGTGTTTAAGATGAGGTTTTCATTAAAAAAAAAAACTGAGTCATAATGAAAGATCTAATGCCATTTTTAAGATAATTAAGAATGAGATATTGAAGCTCATGTTTGGGAATCCAGCCAAGTGTCACTTGCAGAAGCCATTTGACTAATTCAAAACAATTGGACAATTTATTGGTTCTCAAACTTGACTTCATGTGTGATCACTTGGAGTTCTTTAACAAAATACTGATGCCCTGGTGCTACTTCTAGCAATGCTGGTTTAATTGGTGTAAGGTCAACCTGGGCTTTAGGAGTTTTAAAACCTATCAGGTGGTTCCAATGTGCTGCCTCATTTGAGAACCACTTCTCAGTATAAACACTTGTAGCCTCTGGGCCTTGTCATATATAGGAAGACTACTGTCACCATGGTGCTCACCAGCTCACTCACTTTATTGTCCTTTACAGGCAGAATTTCAGGGATTGAGAGAGAGCACTGAAAGGGAAAGAAGGGTGTCAACACAGCAGAGGTTGGACAGTATGACTGTTCCCATAACCAGCAAGTGAGGATGACTTATTTGTGTCAAGCATTCAGTATAGAAATACATATTTACAGAATGCATTTGTGTGTGTCCAGATGTGGGGTCCTGAGGACCTTTATGCCTTGCCCACGATACTGTATTTGTGTGTGTATATTCTCCTAAGGGACTCTGAGCCCATCTGAGAATGCCAATATATTTCGTTTTTACCCCAAAACAAAAGACTTTTGGAGAGAAAGTTTCTGATAAAAGTCTACTTTTTCAGACCCTCAAATGCCAAATTTATTTATTTTAAACTGTAAAGGCCATGTACTCCAACCCAGTAATTCTCAAACCTGCTATAAATTTAAAATACCTGGCAATTTGTATTGACAGATATTTTTATTGTAGAAAAATAAACAATATAAATTTACTATTAACAATTCTTAGATATACAGTTCAGTATAATTAACTACACTCACATTGTGCAACCACCACTATGATCAAACTTTAGAATTATTTCATCTTCCTCAACTGAAACTCTATACTCATTAAACAATAACTCCTTCCCCACCTCATTTCTTTCTTCACCCAGCCCCTAGCAGCTACCATTCTATTTTGGGAATTTGACTCCTCTAGGTACCACATTTAAGTGGAATCATACAATATTTGTTTTTGTGTGTGTTTGGCTTGTTTCACTTAACATACTGTCTTCAAGGTTCACCCACATTGTATCACATGTCCTTCCTTTTTAAGGCTGAATAATGTTCTTTATATATACAATCACATTTTGTTTATCCATTCATATGACAGTTGATATTTGGGTTGTTTCCACTTTTTGGCTATTGTGAATAATGCTGCTCTGAATATTGGTATGCAAATATCTGCTTGAGTCTCTGCTTTTAATTTTTGGGGGTATATATTCAGAAGTAAAAATTTTAGATTATATGGTAACCTTGAGTTTGAGTTCTTGAGAAACCACTATACTGTTTTCAATTGTAGCTGTACCTTTTTACATTCTCCCCAGCAATGGATAAATGTTCTAATTGGTCCTCATCCTCAACAACACTTGCTATTTTCTGTTTATCTGTATAGTAACTATTCTAATAGGTGTGAGGGGGTATTTCACTGTGGTTTTGGCTTGCATTTCTTTAATAGTGAGTGGCGATAAACATCTTTTCAGGTGCTTATTGGCCATCTGTATATCATCTTTAGAGAAATATCTATTCAAGTCCTTTGCTTATTTTTAAGTTAGGTTGTTTGTTTTGTGTTGTTGAATTGTAAGAGCTCTTTATATATTCTTTATACTATTCCATTGTCAAATATATGATTTGCAAATATTTTCTCCCATTTTGTGTACCAGATGTTTTCATAGGACCAGGGAAGGGCCTGGAGAACTAATATCTTAGTTCCATGCACTATCATCCAGTTGTCTCCTCCCCTGTCTACCCTCTCCAAAAATTACCACTCTAAATTTGTTTTATTATTGTCTCTTTGCCTTTTAAAAATATTTTTTATTATAGATTTGTTTTATATATAAATATGGACATATTTATAATATATTCCAAAAATATATTGATTCATTTTGCTATGTTTGACCTCTATAAAATACACCATTGTATATGTACTCATTTGTAAGTTACTTCTCTCTGAATAATGTGTTTCTAGAGTTCATCCATGTTGTACTGTGTAATAATTACTTATTAATTTCATTGATTTATAATGTTCTTTTGTCTAAACACGTTCTTGTCTTATGGTGGTAGATATTGGGGTTGTTTCTCTCTCTTCATTTCCCCCTATTACAGAATATACTACCCTGAACATCTATCTCTAGGAGTAGAATTGATGAGGAATAGCTTATATGGATGCTCAACTTTATATGACAATGTAAACTGTTTCCCAAAGTAGCTATATAAATTTATATCCTCATTTACAGTATTTCTATTTCTCTGCTCTCTGACCAACATTTGATATTACAAGATGTCTTTATTTTTCTCAATATATGGGATATAAAATGTTTGTCATCTCATTTTGCATTTTTCTGATAATAATGTGGATGAGTATCTAATTTATTTACTTGTCATTTGAGTTTCTATTTCTGTTAATTCTTGTACATGTATACTGTCTTTTTGTATACTGTGTTATCTTTCTTCAACATATTTTTCTGTAACTTTTTAGTTGAATTTATCAATCTTTATGTTTCTTGTCTAAGAAAGTATTCCCTTGCCTGAAGTCAACGTTTTAAAGTTTTGCTATTTGTATTTAAATCTTGAATCATCTGGACTTGATTTTGGTAAACACCATAAGGAAGAGATCCTATTATTTCCTGTATAGAGTAACCAGTTGTCCCAGAACAATTTTCTGGGCCACCCACAATGCCTGCTTTATCAAAATTGCAGTTTCCAGACATATATGGATCTTTATTTAGCCTCTTTTTTCTATTGTATTGTTCAGCATGTTTAATACTAAGTCAAAATACACGGGGTGACACCTCAAGAACAGTGCTCCATATAAGAGATGATAGTTCATGATTATCCTGCTCCTAAATTTATAGAATACGCTTCTAATTTGTCATCACTTATACCAATGTTTACTGTGGTAGATAAATTTTATTAGATTAAGATTTCCCTTTATTTCCATTTTGCTAAGAGATTTTTAAATAATTAACAGACATTGAACTTTATCAAATAGTTTCTCTGAATGAATTGAAATATTTTCAACCTTTAATCTATAAATGTGCCAAAGTACAGAGTTCTAAAATTAAACCATTCTTCTACTTCTAGGATAAACCATTATCATTTATATCATAAGCTAGGAGAGTCTAACATGCAAGAAGAAAAACAATTGACAATCTTTATCTTTTTAGATTTGTTCTTGGCCTAATCTTTTATGTTTAACATCAATAAAATGGAGAAAATGCATGGTCAGCAGAGCTCAGGATCTTCTGGCAGGTAAAGTATGTGTGAGTATACATACAAAAATATATACATTTATATGCAAATCCAAGAGTTTTACCATTGTCTTTGTCCATCTCAGCATGCAACTGAAAACAAAACGTTTGCTACTAAGACTGGGAAACAGTATTACAAATTGCAATAGTCCCTCCTCCCTGAAAAACCAAGGCAAGTGGGTTTTACAAACTTTTAAAATGCAATAAACTTACATTAGTTAATAAATTATTCTTTCACAAAACTGTAAAGCTTGAACTGCACAATTGGTAAAGAAGACAAAAAATCCATTTGTCTTCAATATTTTATGTCTTTATAAGAGAAGAAAGTTCACTCATAACCATGCATTCAATAACTTTAAAAATATTTGGGTGCATAAAATGCCCCAGAAATTTTATTAGGCATCTGACATAAATGTCATGTCACTTTCTAAATAAAGTGAATCAAGCAGAATAAATGAGTATAGGATACTGGGTGTGAAGTCAATAATTTGCTGACAGTGAATGGATTTCTAGAACTATAAAAAGAAGCAATGACTTTTTATTTTCATTTCTATTTACAGAAAATAAAAACTTTTTAAAATGATTAACATTTTTAAAGTTAAAGAAAACAAAAGCAAAATTGCCAGAAGTATATTTAAATGATACATTGATTTTGCAATTCCCATATGTTTGTACATACACATTAATATTTGTAATCAGAGCTTCTGTATCTGACTCTCAAAATTTCCAGAATAGATTTTTAATGTGTCTTAATTAATTTTTTCCTTTGTCCATTTTATACAGTAATTATTTTCTCTTCATGCCTCTTGTACACTCTCTTATATTTAATAGTGTTTATTTTAAATGACTCCAGGAAACTAACATGCTTGCAAGCAAAATAATTATACTTAAAATAAACAGCCAGGAAGTGTGATTTAAAGTTATAAAGTGCAATATTAATAAGTAATTTAAGCAAATAGTAAGAAAAATTAAATATTCAATGTCTTTTTCAGCAAAGATGGATTTCATTCTTTAAAACTACAATTACAAGAATATTAGGTTAGGAAATGCTTCCAATGAGCCCTTAAAATGAGAATGAACGTGTCCAGATTTTTCACATGTCCAATTTGCAAAAAGCATTTCTTTTGCTAATCTTAATTTACTGAAGTATGAATTGCTACTAACATGGGAGATATTAGGTAGCTTCTTCTTGCTCAATGTCTAAAGGCCAGATTTTCTGTTAATGTGAAAACAGCAGGAATAAAACAACAAAGCCATAACACTGCTCTTGCAGCAAATGGGGAGCTTGTCTGTGTGACTGTAGCCATCTCCACCTGATGTACATCTCAGGGGCTGTAGCCTTTTGGTAGTTAACAGAAGAATCCTAAGTGATAATTCACTTAGATTTTTTTAAAAATATGACTCAGACAAGTTTTTTTTTTAATTTCTTTTTTCTGTGAGATACCAGGGTTGCTTTTGTCTGCATTTATTATTTATCTATGAGAGCTTGGGAAAAAAACAGATTCTGAACTCTAAGAGTAGCCTTCAATTTCTTTGAAACCGTATTCATATGGAATTCTTCATTTTTTCTCCATTTTTTCAATTACAGTTGCCATTCGATATTACTTTATATTAGTTTCTGGTGTATAGCATAGTGGTTAGACATTTATATAACTTATGATGTGATACTCCCCGATCAATCTAGTACCCACCTGGCACCATACATAATTATTACAATATTATTGACTACATTTCTTATGCTGTACTTTATATTCCCATGACTAATTTGTAACTACTAATTTGTACTTCTTAATCCTTTTATCTTTTTCTCCCAGCTCCCAGACCCCTCCCATCTGGTAAACATTAGTTCATTCTGTGTCTATGAGTCTGTTTCTGTTTTGTTTGTTCATTTGTCTTGTTCTTCAGATTCCACGAATTCTTCATTTCTTGAAAAGGCCTGACAAAGTAGACCTAGTATGCACTTTATAGAACCTATGATGATGTGGTCCCCTCACAGGTGCCCCTTTAGGTTCCACAGAGTCCTACTGTATACCCGATTGGGAGTACATCTAAACTATGAGCATGGAAATGCTTCTATCACAATTTAAGAACTGCTTCCTAGTTTTTCTAACCAAATCATGGTTTCACATTTTTCAGATTCATTAATGAAAGAGAAAATACCTTACTTCTATAAAAAGAGGCATTATTAAAAGGCAAAGAGGCATGAAACACAGCTTTCTAAAGAAGGGAAAAGAGGTCCTCAGGAAGAGGAATTAGACCCAATAAAGAGATTTGACATTGCAATATCATGATCTTGAAGGACTGACTGTGCATTGTGATACTACTGGAGTTGCTAAAGCCAGGCTTCATATCTAAATCTTCGTATTAGAATTTGTGACTTTGAGAAAACTTATTCATCTAACATGGGGATAATGGTAGTACCATCTTCACAGGATTGTTTCGAAGATTTAAAAAGTTAGCTTTCTAAATAAGTTACTAGTACATAATGACTTTTCAATAAGCACTAGCTGTTACTGTTTTCTCTAAAATTCTGATACAGTTTGAAATGGACAGGAATGAAACCCAGAAAAAGGTCATATCTGCTGCACTTTATTACACGTGAGATGTTGTAGGCTTTCAATAGGTATTATTGAATTCCTTTGACGTTGATGTTGTCTAGGAAAATAAAGTTAGATTCAATAACTGAATTAATTGACAAGTTTTTATAAAACAACTTAATGAGATATAATTGATGCATAATAAACTATACATATTTAAAGTATAAAATATACATTTTGATATGTGTATATATAAATGTACTTATATATAAATGTACTTATATATACACATATACATGTATAAGTGTGTGTGTATATATCTTGTGAAAATAACATCACAATCAAGATAATGAATATTATCTATCACCCCCTAAAATTCATTATTCTTTTTGTAATCTCTCTTTCTAATACTCTTCCCAGAGTACTCTTTTGTCTGGTTTTTCTCCTCAACATAATGACTTTGATATTCCTACATTATTGTTGCATTATTAATAGTTTATTACTTTGTATTACTGAATAATATTTCATTGTATAGCTGTGCAACAATCAAGTTATCCACTCGTTAGTCGGCATCTGCATTTGTTTTTGTTTTTGACTATGACAAGTAAACTTGCTATAAAAATTTCTGTACAAATTTTTGTGTTTTATTTCTCTCAAGTAAACACCCAGGAGTGGGATACCTGGATCATATGATAGGTATATTTTCAACTGTTCAGTAAACTGGCAAACTATTTTCCAAAGTGTTAATACTATCTTACATTCTTGTCAACGCTGTATGAGACAGAGTTCTAGTTGTTCAGTATCCTCACCTACACTATTCCTGTTACTTGCTCTGATGAAGGTGTCACCAGTGTGTCTGATTGTGGTCATCATTTACTTTCTTTTGATGACCAATGCTATTTAGCATCTTTTCTTGTGTTCATTTGCAACCTATATATCCTCTTTGTTAAAGTATCTGTACAAATATTTTGCCCAGGTTTTTATTGGGCTGTTTGCTTTTGAATTATAACACTTTAGAATTCTTTATATATTAGACACAAATCTTTTATCATATATAAAATTTGCAAATGATTTCTTCAGTCTCTGTCTTACTCTTTCATTATCTTATCATTTATTTTGGAGTACAACTTCTTAAATTTGATGAAGTGCCCCTTTACTCCATCTAACTCTCTCCTCCTCCCCCACAACCTACCCTCTAGTGACTACTAGTCCATTGTCTATGTCCCTGAGTCTCTGTTTTTCCTGATCATTTGTTGCTTTTAGGTTTATATCCCACATATAAGTGATATCTTGTGATTTTCAACTTTTTCTGTCTGGCTTATTTCATTTAGCATGATTATTTCGAGGTCCATCCATGTTGTTGCAAATGGCAGTATTTCTCTTCTTAAAGCTGAGTAATATTTCATTTTATATATGTACTATAGTTTCTTTACCCAATAATCTATTGTAGGATACTTCAGTTGCTTCCATGTCCTGACCACCATGAATAATGCTGCTATGAGCATCGATGTAAAAAGATCCTTTTGAATACAGGTTTTTAAGTCTTTGAGATAAAGACCCAGAAGAGGAATTGCTGGATCATATGGTAGAACAATTCTTCGTTTTTTAAGGAGCCTCCATACTGTTTTCCATAGTGGCTGTACCAATTTGCAGTCCCACCAGCAGTGTATGAGGGCTCCTTTCATCCGCATCCTCTCCAACATTTGTTATTACTTGTCCTGTTGATTATAGCTATTCTAACAGGTGTGAGATAGTATCTGATTGTGGTTTTTATTTGCATTTCCCTAATAACTAGCAATGTTGAGCATCTTTTCAAGTATTTCATGTATGTCCTTTAGTAAGAAGTGTCTGTTCAGGTCTTCTGCCCATTTTTTGATTGGATCTTTTTGTTGTTTTTGTTGTTGCTGTTATTATTGAGTCCTAGGAGTTCTTTGTATAATTTGTATATTAGGCCCTTTTTGAATGTGTTGCCTGCAAATATATTTACCTTGACAGTTGTTTTTTTTTTTTTTTTTTTTTTTTTTTTTTTTTTTTTTAAAA